>OY769911.1:653051-1323051 GCA_963669185.1 Dyspetes luteomarginatus
ACGATGCTCTTTCTCTATATGAGACGTTGGTACGCATATATAGATATATGTGCGAACGAACCGGGAATTAATTGTGCAAATATTGACTCTGTCGATCAATGTTCAAAGCTCTTCTCTCTCTCTCTCTCTCTTTTTTTCCGAGATATATATGTGTCCTACATATATTATTCGTGATCACGACCGAGCTTTGACAAACAAGATTATCCGGTGAGCATTAACGATCTCACAAGTCTGCGAAGATTCACAGATTCATATTTTTTTTTTTTTCTATTTCAAAGACAGCTGTCAAAATATAAAGAGTTTCGGAACGAAAAATCACGCGTAAGAGCAATTTTAATGGATGTATGAGTTTTGAAAATAGATAAATTCCATTAAAGTGTTAAAAATACATTTTATGTATTTTTTGTAAGATTTATGCGAGTTAAATATATTTTGTTAAATATAAAAATAGATAAATTTAATTTTTTAAATTATTCGCGATCCACGCAAGAATATAAGTTTTTGCGAAAATAATTTTATCCCATATGGGAGTATATCCAGCAAAAAAAAAAAAAATGCTTATCATTATTTCGCTGTAGATTAATCGTGCAAGATTAAAAAATTTGGCCTCATGAGTGGGAAAAAATCACAACAATATTCCAACATAATTATCAAATATTAATCGCTATGTCCCTGGAAAATGTCGACACAATAGGGATGAAAAAAAAAAAAAAAACGGCGTGTGAAAAGATCAATTTTGAGGCAAAAGTTACGAAACGCACGTGCGCTTTGGGACTCTCCTCTGTGTTGTGAGCCCGCATCGCGTGCAAGCATTTCCTGAACACGTGGGACAAAATATATCCAAGTGTACGCTGAACGTTCTCTCGCGATTCCATCGACTCCTCTCTCTCCCTCCCCCTTTCGCTCACAGTGCACGTGGATTTTTTTCTATGAGAACTAAAAATATTCCGGATATAAAAAAAAAACGACATTAAAATGCGTAAGACCCACATCCGATATAAAATGTTTCCGTCTTGTAGAAGAATTTTTCGTAATTTAAATCGTCAATGTCCATTTAAGGGTGATTGCTCGTGTCTTTTGGCTCTTGGAAATTAATTTTTCTCGTATTGGGTCTTGGGCCTTATTCAATATCTCTCTTTTACCATACGTCGTTGATTTTCTTGAGCAAGAAAATCCCAGCACCAGAAACATGTCTCTCTCTCTCTCTCTCTCCCTCCCCCTTTCGCTCACAGTGCACGTGGATTTTTTTCTATGAGAACTAAAAATATTCCGGATATAAAAAAAAAACGACATTAGAATGCGTAAGACCCACATCCGATATAAAATGTTTCCGTCTTGTAGAAGAATTTTTCGTAATTTAAATCGTCAATGTCCATTTAAGGGTGATTGCTCGTGTCTTTTGGCTCTTGGAAATTAATTTGTCTCGTATTGGGTCTTGGGCCTTATTCAATATCTCTCTTTTACCATACGTCGTTGATTTTCTTGAGCAAGAAAATCCCAGCACCGGAAACATGTCTCTCTCTCTCTCTCTCTCTCTCTCTCTCGCTCTCGCTCTCCCTCTCTTGGTCTCTAATTATAAACATGGCGACTCTCTCGTCCATCAATCAACCCACCGAGCTCTCTCGCGAACCGCACAAATCTTTCGGTGATGCTGCCCTGGTGGCGTGGCCATCATCATCGTTTCTCCCACCATTTACTAAACGGAAAACGAATATATCTGTATACATTCGACATCACGAGAATCCCCAGGATGAGATTCTATTATTGTCATCAGCGTCGTACTTAATTTTATATATGTATATATATATATATATACACACACACGTGTCTGTCACTTCCCCCACCGGTCGCCACACGCGATAATTAGGCAGCAGAGAATCATTTTTAATATGTTATATGGTCGGATCGATGAGAGAATCACGCAAACACGAGACCAAATATATAAATGACGTTCGAATGAAAAATTATCCTGAAGAGTTTTTTTTGGATCAAATAATGATAGGTCATGATATTTTTAAATCATTCAATTCAAGCTAAATTTAAATTACAAATATTATTATTATTTTATATTAAACATAATTATAATAATGTTAAAAAAAAAATCATACTCAAGATGAGAGCTAAACGATCTTTCTTTTTCACTAAAAGTTCATCATTTTGTGCAGCTGTCATTAAAAAATTGATTCTTTTATCGATCTTTCGTTGACATGGAATTTTTGAATTGTCATTATTAAAAATGATAATAAATATAAGGAGATGGCACATTTATTTACCATGGCTAAAGGATTAATTAAAATAATCAGTGCAAGTAGCAAAATTATCAGTCAATCCAAGGGCTCTCGTTATATAAATAATCCCAATAAAGTTTCTCATTGATAGTGTCTCGTAAAATTTTCATCTTATTTCATGTGTTTATGGGATAAAAGTTTATTTTAATATTTTTCAGCCCTTCTTTCTCTACCCTTCGACGTCACAGTTTAAATTTTTCTTGATTTTTTGTTTCTTTGAAACTGAAGCTTCACTTTTGAATTGAACCTCAATGACCTTTTGAATTGTCATTATTAAAAATCGTAATAAATAGATAAATACGAATGGTTATGATCGTCAAAGGGTTAATTAACATCATCAGTATCAGTTGTCGCAATATTATCCGTTAATCTTCTCGAGCTCTCGCGATAGCCCTGCAAGAGTTTCTTGTTCATAACCCTCGAACCCTCGACGAATATTATAACCAACTCTCCCACTGTTGTGTGCCCACTTTTGTCTGGCATACATCGCTTCGACTCAGCTTCCCAACAGCCTGTTATAAATCTTGAGGCGTTTAATATGCAAATCTTTGTTCCCTCGCACCTATATACACGTGTATATATATGTATATATGTATATATATAACTCTGGAGCTTGAAGCATTTTCATTCTCCTTTTTTAATCACATCTTCGAGTCGTCTCGCATTTTGCCAAAGTCGTTTCGATATCCAAACCTCGTTACGATATTACGATCCTTTAGGGATGTGAGTCCACACGAGTCTCTCTCTCTCTCTATGTATATTTGTGTGATATTTGATATCTCTAAAATGACTCATCTTCTCATTCTCTCTGAGAATACTTTCGATGAGAATATATTTGATAAAAAATCCTTGTGTCAAATGCAACAGAGAAGAATATTTCTCACAATTTTATTGGCAATAACAGTGGAAGGGGATAAAGGAAAGAGTGAAAAAAATATTGTTTTACATGGGCAACCATGACGCATATCGTGTCGAGGAGTAAGAATATTAAAGTTAAAAGAAAAAAAAAAACCACGTGTTCCCCGATCGCTCCCACGTACATTTTTTTTTTTTTCGCCACACACTTGTGAGCACGAGGTAGGATAGACGTGCGTGCCCTCCTGCATAAACAAAATAATTATTACTAATGAAAATCATTCTGTTTGAAATAAAAATACGAGAAAATACGTTCACTATATTGTGACGATGTAAAAATTAATTTTTTGTTCGATATTTGAGAATAATTTTGAGCAGCTTTTACATTTGATAAATTAATATTTTCGAATAATTATAGTAATTCTTGTAGCATATATTTTTTTTAATGAGTTAAAAGAACTATCGTAAGATGTCGCTGTCAATCCCCTACGAAAACCTTAGTGAGTTTAAGCTGAAGGTGAGCGATCCAAGGTGGTGACCAATTGCACCCCGTGTGTGCAATAATTAAATACTGAACACTATAAAGAAAAAAAACGATTTTGCTCCTGGGGATCGTGTTAGAAAAAAATCACCGTCTCGAATGGGTTAAATATACCATGGTATCTCATCCATACAACGAAGGCTTATTTGCACGCAAAAACGAGCTAGTATGCCGGACAGCAGGAGCTTTTTCATTATTCAACAAAAGAGTTGGGGCGAGAAGGGAGAGAGAGAGAGAGAGAGAGAGAAAAGGGGTCTCGACGTGATTTGCCCTGGTACCGAGCTCGAGGAGTTAGGCATAGCGTTTGATATTTATCTTATTATTCCGTATTTTGCGCTCGAAGCACGTACGTACCATTTCGTCAAAGAGAAAAGAGAGAGAGAGAGAGAGAGAGAGAGATGGGATATAGAAGTGTTAGCAGGCACGGCATATCGCAAGACGAATTATACACAGAATTTCCCTATTGCAGCTTAAAACCAACTGACGTCGACGACGTTTGACTTTATATATATATATAAAGTCAAACGTCGTCGACGTCAGTTGGTTACTTACATACTTTGCACCAATTATCGAAACCAATCGCAAAGTTCACGAGCAGTCCTCCGAATAAGGGATAATTTTGAAAGAGTGAAAAAAAAAATGTCACGTAATTCTAAATCGATGAATTTACTTTATACTAATTTTTTCCATATTTATATATAGATATTCCGTGGTAAAAAAAAAAATTATTAATTCCATGAGTTTATACGAGAGCCGAGCACATTTATTATACCGATCGTAGCCAGGCGTAACGAGTTTCCTCTCTCTCTCACTAGCAACGCGTTAAAATCGAATATTATACGAAGGGTCCTCGAAGAGAAAAAAAAAAAAGGAATATATACCTTCGCTCTTATACCTAAAAGTGTGTATATATGCTTTACTGCCCATTTAGTGGACAAAGCCAACCTTTGATCGCACCGTTTCTACTTTTCAATTCCAAAAGTCTTTTGCCTCTTTTGACCCCCCCTCCCATACCACCATACCACCACCATACCACACCCCTCCCTCGGCCTCTTCTTTTCATTAGTGAATCTCAAGAGGTCAACTATTCGGCTATAACACGTCTCACTTTGCTCGAAAAAATAATTCTATAGTACAGTGGCGAACGAAATAGAGATATGGCCATTTATATATTCATATAGAGACATATAGAAGCTGTGAGATATGACGAATTGGTAGCATTCAGGGTCACCAATTACTATGTCTCGCGCCGAATTGTCACCGGAAATTTGATTAATCGCGGCAACCTCTTGAAATATCTCCTGCTCACATAGTGTAGGATCTAATGCGCTCAAGCACAGAGTGTGAGAGAGAGAGAGAGAGTGAGATGAGAAATAAAGAAATGTGAGACGCTTCACGACGTCCATTATTCGAGAAAGGGGGGGGGGGGAGAAAGAGAGAGAGAGAGAGAGAGAGAAATGAACGCTAAATCCTCAGTGAGTTATGACGTGAGAGCAATACTATGAACTTATGATCTAACGCAGTCATAAAGTATATCCCGGAGGAGACACACACAGGCTGCTTGAACGGGAGAAGACAGACAGACAGACAGAACGAAGACATAATATATCCCTACATACCGTATAGGATCTCTCGCAGTGATAAACTTTGCACTTTGTTCTTGCCATACTATAATTATTAAAGCAATTATATATTATTATAATGGATTTTAATATAATTATTGCCATACTATAATTATTAAAGCCATTATATATTATTATAATGGATTTTAATATAATTATTGCCATACAATAATTATTAAAGCATTTATATATTATTATAATGTATTTTAATATAATTATTGCCATACAATAATTATTAAAGCCATTATATATTATTATAATGTATTTTAATATAATTATTGCCATACTATAATTATTAAAGCCATTATATATTATTATAATGTATTTTAATATAATTATTGCCATACAATAATTATTAAAGCCATTATATATTATTATAATGTATTTTAATATAATTATTGCCATACAATGATTATATTAAAATCCACTGTCACTGTATCATTGGCATAAAATTCAAGATAAATTGCAATAAAAAAAATCATGGATATAAATATTAAAATTCATAATTTAATATAAATATTCAGGCCCCCTTTGTGTAAAATCCTCTTTGGGTCAGTCTCGAAAAATTTTACGAACTCTCTGTCGGACGGTCTCTCGGGTCTTCAGCTCTCCTCTTGTGAACAAATTTACAAGCCATTAAAAATATATCGAGAAAGATATGTGCGAGGATTCTCATGTCGTCAAGTCCATATAATTTTTTTTCAATATCGTTTCTCGCGTCGTAATTTTCCTAGTTTGAGTTTATAGCATATATAATATAAAGGGATATAAGTATAATAACAGCGGAGGGGAGGTAACACAGGCGGGGATTTTTTGTCCGTCCGGTATGACCTCTATAAAATTAAGTCCTCGATGGTCAGAGTTTTTCGGCTTGGCTGTGCTGTTCACAGCCATAAGAATTTTACTCGTAGAGTCATTGTACACGTGACGGATGTGTCTTATTTGAAGGATTGCTCGTAAACCTCCCTCGTCGTCTCTCTCTCTCTCTCTCTCTCTCTCTCTCTCTCTCTCTCTCTTACCCTCCTGTATAGCAGCCCGAGAAGCTTTTCACTTCTTGGAACAAGCTGAAAGCAAATTTGGGCTTTTCTCTTTTCATCTTTCTCTCTCCCTCTCTCTTTATC
Organism: Dyspetes luteomarginatus; assembly: GCA_963669185.1. Lineage (NCBI taxonomy): Eukaryota > Metazoa > Arthropoda > Insecta > Hymenoptera > Ichneumonidae > Dyspetes > Dyspetes luteomarginatus. The sequence goes on from OY769911.1 coordinate 659,479, forward strand.
TCCCCACTCTGTCGAGAGAGGGCGCGGTGGCTGCGAGTGTCGCTCTTTGCTATATATATATATATATATATATATATATATATATATATATATATATATACGGGGAACCCCCATGATCGTCTATACACGCGCCTTCGCCACGAACGATCTTCGAAAGGCCCACCCGCCGACGTAAACTTTTCAAGACCCTTAAAACCCCCGGATTATGCCAGGATTACGATGATGATGCTACGACTGTATAACGCGCTCTTATACCACTACAGACAAAATGGCCACAGCTCAATTTTGCTCTGGACCCACAGACTCCTTTCCACATTTTTATCTCCGCTATTGCCAAATATAGGCCTATCTTGTCGCCAATAATAATAATAATAATAATAATAATAATAATAATAATAATAATTTTATTACCTCACAGAGGATACGAAATAAGTATGAAATACATTTAGAAAAAGGGTTGCCAAGTTGATGAACCGAAACAACATCTCGCACATTTTTTTCAATGCAATTTTTCTTTCTGTTTTTATCTCTTGTTGAGATAAAGATGTCCTTGGGGATGTTTTTACGCCTGGACGTCTATTAGACACGACGAGATGCCCTCGTGCACAAATTCGTTTTCATGTTCACCAACCCTTCCCTGAGTCGCCGGTGCTGCGTTAACACTTTTCTCCCTTTCAACCCCCCCCCCCCCCCCCACCCCCTCCCCAAACCTTCCCACCCCTCTGTATGTTTCGTTCGCGAGCTTGTGCCAGCGCGAAAAGCATTTAACCCAATGACGTGTGCACATTCCATGGTAGAGCAAGGACGATTATTGGCCAACGCTCTTGCCCAGGATCATCCGTTACACAAATGTGGTGACGTAATTGTCGAATTCTTGGTTTGCTGGAACGTCACTTTGTTACGTTAAGATACGAAGAAAAAGCCCCCACAACCCTCCTGTCTGGACGTGGGTCCTTCGTAATGCGATAATTTTAAGTCCGAGCGTGGAAAACTGCAAAATTCCAAACTTTGGACTTATATTTTTCTTCTAAATTTTTTTTTTGCCATTTTCGTACTCAGAATGAAAAAAAAAATCTCCAAAATCAAATGAAAAGATTTATTTAATTGAAATAAAATTATTTTATCTCAATTAAATAAATATTTAAATCTTCGTACAGAAGACATTTTGCTTTTGTAACAACAAAAAATCTCTGTACGATTTTTATACAGATTTGCTCTCATTTACACATCTCCTCTTGCCCTCTGCCCATCGTCGTCCCGGTTCTCGATCGACTATAAGTTGGAGGCTCTCTCGAATCTGTCGCGTGGGAAGTGAAATACGACTGTTATGCGCCTCCCCCCCTCCGTCTTACGACCATTTCCATCATCCCCCCCGGTTTCTCTGACTACCGTCATGTTGTTGGGGCCACACTAAGTCTGAACTAATTTGCTTATTAATATTTCACAACAACACCGATCGCTCTGGGGGTTCGTGATGTATGGCCGCCGACCGCCACGTTCTCTCCCTCCCCCCTCTCTTTTTCTTCCTCACTTTTTACTCCTGCGCTGCCACTTTTTGCTTCTGCAGCCTTTGCTCCGTATATATTTTCGTCATTCTCTCTTCATCCTGCTGTATAAAGCTGAAGGTCAAAGGGGAACGAGCGAGCGTTTGCCCAACGAAAACAAAGTGCCACGTGGGTTGTCCAATCGTTCGAGTTTCATGAGAACACACAACACGCGCAGCTTAAACCGTCATTTTACGTCACATCAAAGCTTTTCGCCACATTGTTCGCAAGTGTTTCTCGACGTGACACAAAATCTCTGAAGTTGCTTATTTTGCTGTACAAAATTCGCACTGAGAGAATCGTCAATAAAAAAAAAAGAATGCTCAGACTGCACTCGCGTGCGTTTATTAGCAAGCGAAACGAGGAAAGAGGTGAAAGACGCTTACAGAGTAAGAGAAGAAAGAAGAAAAGAAGCAGAGCAAGAGAGCTTTTTGCACACACGTGTTTAACGTATCGCGGTGGCTAAACGAATCAAAAATGTCTCGTTAAAGTTTCTATCAAAGAGTTGCCGAAAGATATTTTGCCACGTGGAGGTGAATTCGAAGAAAACAGTTGAGAATTTATGAGCAAGCGACTGATTTTGTTGGGCCCCATCACGTTCTCTCAAAAATTCTTGGACACGCATTCCAAACACGTGCGTTCTCCGGGGAAGGAGTTTGTCTCTTTTTATTGCTCGCAATATTATTTGAAGATTTTATTGTCCGTAATTCTCCAGCGGCCAGGAAGAGAGTTGAACTTTTTCCATCGACCACCCAAGTCGTTCTTAACGTTCTCTCTCTCTCTCTCGCTCTCCCCCCCCCCCCCTCTCTCTCTCTCTATCCTTCTCTGTGTGAGTACAGGTGTGCCTTCTTCCCCCGGAATTACGTGGCACACCCTTCGACTATATGTATGTCTCAATGCACATATGTCGATTTGACTATCCTTTATCTGCGTATATATCTTCGAGACTCCTGTCTATACTCCCGTAATCAGGACAGGCGGAAAGAGAGACGTCTATATATATATATATATATATAGAGATAATTCACGGGCGTGTCGACTGCACCCTTGCCAGCAACGCTCTTCGCTCACGAGGAAATCCGTTCGGATGTCACTATACGTTTTCTTCAATCACCTGTAATCAACAGGTTTAGTTAAGGGGTAGCCTATAAACGCAGACTTTTATTAAGTAAATCTCCATTAAACTGTATATAAAAGTCTGCAATCTCTTTTTCGTTTTCCTAAAAAAAAAAAGTGGCAAAAGTCGCTCTTGCATATATATATATATATATATATATATATATATATATATATTGGAGACCACAGGCGACCTTCCCTATATCTTTCGTCTCGCCATTATTGGCAAAAGGTAGTGAGAAAAAAGGTGGAAAAATTTCTACTTACTAAATATGTAATGGCACGAAGGAAGAATTTTTCTTTTCCAATTATATTATATCAGGCTTTTTCTTCACCTTTATCATCATTATTTTATTATTTAATTCTTCATCTAACATTTAGGGCGGCGTCTTAAATGTTAGATTGAGCTTGGATCTAAATTAGGATTTAAATTTATATACTTGAGGTTGAACGTAAAATCAAAACTTGAACTTAAAATTCGGGTCCATGTGATATGGATTTTTTTTTTTGCTTTTCCACGTGTCACTCTTCTTCTCTCTCTCTCCCTCCATTTCTTTCAGCATTCGATTCTCTCATTCTTCGCACACGTGGTCACACATCAATAAGCTGCAACATTGCACGATGTATATATATATATATATATATATATATATATATATATATATATATATATATATATATATATTGTACTCAACGAACTTTGGGATTCGTGGCGCCCTCACTCGGACGCGTCTGACATTTAACTCGCGACGGATCGTAAATTACACCAATATTTCCGCGAAATCCTAACAAGATTATAAACCAGATTGTAGCACTGCTCTCTCTCTCTCTTTCACCGGTTTGTTCTGATACATTGAAAAAGTCTGAGTGTAATATAAGCAGCAGCTCATCCCCCACAAATATTTCTCATAGCAGTCGATCTCCTCTCTTTTCTCATCTCATCTCAGAGAGGGTAGATCTATTTATAATACGCTTGCACGTACGCGAGTTCGTTTGAGTCTTTTCGGACCGCTCGAGCCAGCCGGTGAGGCACTAAATGTCACGTGTATTTCATACGAGAAACTCCACCCCCGCCCGTCCACGCACTCGAAACAGACCGCGCATCTTTCTGACCCCCTTTTTCGATCTTCGTTCTTTGCAATGCCAATTTCGTGTTGGAAGAATTCTCACTCCTTTAACTCGCTTGATAATCGCGAGTCTTGCCGCTCTTTATAGCCCAAATATATATATATATATATATATATATATATATATTTGTCTGACAAAGTTAAGCTGGCATGAATTTCACGCCGACCCTCTCTCTCTCTCTCTCTCTTTCTCTCGATGAAGTCCTTTTTATTTGTTGCACCCTAACATTCCACGTGCAGACGTCGTTGAAAAAAATTAAAAAATCATCGGAGCAATAAAATGTTTCAGAGAAAAATTTACGATGAAACTAAATCGATTCTAAATAATATTTCGCCTTTTTCATTCTATCTATTATTTATACTCGCGATAGATGGCCAATTCAAAGTCGCCATTCATTTTATTTTGTATCAATTTTTTTTTTTCTTTTCAAAAAGCTGTTTTTGTTTTTTTTTCTTTAATTACAAAATCAATTCCGAAAAAAAGGGGAAGTAAACGCTCGTGTGGTGCAAAATTCCAACCGAGAGAGGGTGAAACTTTTCGTGGAAAGCTTCTTGCGATTGCATATAATTATTTCGATGCGGTATATACAATAATCTTTACATGTGCACTCATCACATCTATCGATCCAAGCATGGAAACCTCATTTGTTATCACTATATATATACATATACATATGTAAAATGACGGAGAGAGCGTGCAGAGAACTCATCGTGCAAAAGCTTCGATTTTTTTTTTTCTCTGATCACGTATTGGCGACTAGACCGGAAATGTATTGTTTGAAGCATCGATCGTTCTCGTCTTGCTATACCAGAATGCAAACTTTTATCTTTATTTGAGTATCGATGCATGCACAAAATTTGCTGCAAAATTTCGCCAAAGCAATTGCTCATAATATAAATTTTGGGTATAATGAGAAAAATATTGAATTGGCAAAACGTGAAAGACGATATAAGGTCGTGGCAAGGTCGTGCTTTTTTTCACGACCCGGATTTTTTTAAATTGACCTCTCGATAAATTTTGGGGTCTCGTCACGCGATATAAATTCCGGGAAAAGTAGTTTTGCCCTGGCTGGTGATTCGCGATTTGGGCATCGAAACCTTTTGCACGTGCGTTTTGGCCGCACCTCATAGTCTCTTTTATATACATATATATATATATATATGTATGTATATAAAAGAGACTATATATATATATATATAAAATATACCATATATAACTCTTTTTGTATATATAGTTATACCACTATTATTCGTACGGGTTAATAAAGGCCTCGCGAGGTCCCGGGGTCGATCGTTATTGGATTGGGGCACTCCCTCTCAGCGTCCCGCACCACCGTCGCTCAACGCCCATAACGCAATAACCCATAAAATGCAACATTTTGTATCGCGTATACCAATTATTTGTTGGCCGTTTCTCTGGTCATCAGTTTTTGTAACCGCATCTCGTCACAAAAGGGCGTGACACACACACACACACACACACACAAAGCTATAGATCGAGCAGGATGAGATTATCGATATTTGCAAATCTTCGACATAATTTTGTCAAAAGATCCGGCAACATTTCTACCTCAAATAATTAAACAAAAAAATTAAATATAAATATCCTGACCCAACCCCATCTAAGAGGTCTAAATAACCCCAAGAGGTCAATAAAAACAAAACAAAAATCGGCGAAAAAACTTTAATTAAATGCCTAAAAAAAGCCTCCGGTTAAAATTAAAAACATTATCGCGGTAAATCGTATTTTACCACCCCCCCATTTGAAACAAAAAAAAAATCCTCATCATGCATCGTTTTTACTTATCAATCATTATAATCAACGAGAAAAATAAATAAAAATATTTAAATTAAGAAAGAGATAATAAAATGCTGTTTAGAATATTTGCCATGGGTGGTAAAATATTTTTGAGTCTCAGTGTACATATGTATGAATATATATATTATGTACGATTTCTATGACCTTTGAGCGAACAACAACCAAGCATATGACCTTAGATCATTGAAGACGACGAAGAAGAAGAAGAAAGGTATACAATGGTCAACGCTTGTTCTCTTTCCTCTCTCTCTCACTCTCTCTCTCTCTGTTGCCATCTCTCCCCCCCCCCCCCCCCCTCTCTTTTTTGATGGTTACACCGCAGCAAGAGACGTGCCAGCGGCCATTATAAAAATAACTGCTGATTGGAGGTCCTACCAAGAAAAGTCGTAATCGCATCCTGAATGCTGGTTGCTCTCTCGCTCCTCTTTCATAAGCTCTTTCTCTCCCCCTTCTCTTTCTCTCTCGATGCCGATATTTCGCGTTTTTTTGCCTTTCTCTCTCTCGCTCTCTCTCTCCCTCGAAAGAGAGAGAAAGAGATAAACGTGGTAAACAATGAGACTTGTCCTCTGCCTCAATCACTATATTGCTTCTCTCTCACGTCGATCGCTATATATCGTTCTCTCTCTCTCTCTCTCTCTCTCCCTCGAAAGAGAGAGAAAGAGAAAAACGTGGTAAACAATGAGGCCTGTCCTCTGCCTCAATCACTATATTGCTTCTCTCTCACGTCGATCGCTATGTATCGTTCTCTCTCTCTCTCTCTCTCTCTCTTTGTCAATTATCGTCCCTCTCTTGGCTGATTCTCTTCATCATCCTTCTCGCACATATTGTTGAGGTTTTCTCTCTCATTTTATCGCGTTCCACACACTTTTCTCGTTCCTCCATTCTCATCGATCGCTTTCTCTATCGATGCCGATATTTCGCGTTTTTTTGCCTTTCTCTCTCTCTCTCTCTCTTTCTCTCTCCCTCCCTCTCTCTCTCTCCCTCGAATGAGAGAGAAAGAGAAAAACGCGGATGACCTGTCCTCTTGCCTCAATCACTATATTGTTTCTCTCTCACGTCAATCGCTATACATCGTTCTCTCTCTCTCTCTCTGTCTCTCTCTCTCTTTGTCAATTATCGTCCCTCTCTTGGCTGATTCTCTTCATCATCCTTCTCGCACATATTGTTGAGGTTCTCTCTCTCTCTCTCATTTTATCGCGTTACAGACACTTTTCTCGTTCCTCAATTCTCCACGTTATGCGACGTTTACTCTCGCGTCACAATTCTTCGATCTCTTTGACTCTCTCCTAAACTTCCCTTTACTCTCATCCCCTCTTCAGCCACTTTGCTCCTCCGACTTTTGTGAACTCGCAGCAGAAGACTCGCCATTTTTTATATACACGAGTTGTCAGAGAGATGAGAACTTGCGCTATTACTAAGAATAAGTTTGTTTTTTTTTCTTTTTACTTCCTTCCTCGTCTTCGGGCGAACATGAGCAGGGGCGGGGGGGCGTCTCTTTCATACCGGAGTCAGCACTTCGTAAAATTCACGCGTTTCTCTCTCCCTTTCTTTTTTTTTCTTCCTCTTTTTCGTGTACATAATATATATATATATATATACATATATATATATATATACGAATGTCTTTCTAGTTGCTCGCGGCAACATATTCGAATCACGTTTCACGCGTGTTCTCATCGTAAAAGCTAACACACGCCTCAAGAGAGACGCAGCGAGCTCGTGTCAGTATAGCTAGTAGTAAAAGCCCGTATTGGTCAGGCGCCTCTTATTCATTTCTACTTGGCGGACTTTAAACTCGATATAGCGCGCGTGGACACGTGTAGATATTTTTATGCAAAACACTAAAATCATCATGATGATTATTGTGACTATCCGTGCTCTATAGTGATTGGCCGTTGATGACAAATTATTATTATTTTTCCATCGGGACAAAAAAAAAAGTTGCATCAGGAAAGTTGCTGTAATTTTGCTTCCGGATGGAGTTTCGATCCCACACACCTTATGCTCATTCTCTTGGGAATCGTCCAAGCATTAAAATTTCGTTGGATTTATTAGAGTGAAATTCTACGATTTACGATTAATCGCAACTTTATTTAAATTTTCAAACTCGTATTGTTAGGAAAATGTGAATAGTAAAAATAATCGAAAGAGCATTCTTTTTTTTTTTTTCTTTTTCTTATTATCCTATCTGAAGAAATTTTCCACTTTTATTAAAAATCACACGAAATCGAAACGACGAAATTTTTCACATTCTTTTCGCGCATGTCACTCGAATTTGTACGCGTGGATGGGACACGTGCTTTCGAGAGATGCTCGAGGCGCCTCCAACACCCTTCGCACGCACCTCATTCATATATATACTAACCGACCTTTTGTTCGTACTCGACCATTCAACAAACCAAAGTCTCACCTCCCCGATAGTTCCTCCAACCCTCTTTAAATTTTATTGTTTAATTACTAAATACTCCCTGTTGGTCCCATAAAATATTTTTAAAAATTCACGTTCAATAATTTTTCCCAGTTTGCCATCTTGGTAGCAAAATGGCCGTGAGCATCCTCGTGAAATTTTTTCGAGCATCCCTTGAATTATATATAACGTCGAGGCAGTCTGACGTCGTATAAACACGAGACGGATAAGGATGAAAAATAGAGAGAAAGTCGCGAGGTCGCAGACAGGAAACTTGCCTCCCCCTCGCAAACCGAGAACACGAGAGAGACATACAAAGAGGAAGAGAGAGAGGGGGGGGGAAGAGAGAGAGAGAGAGGAAGAGAGGGAGGGAGAGAGAGAGAGAGAGAGAGAGAGAGAGAGAAAGAGAGGGGGGAGAGGAAGAGAGAGAGAGAGAGAGAGAGAGAGAGAGAGAGAGGAGGGGGGGGGGAGAAAACTCGATACGAGCAGCGCCATTTTGCAGCCAAACGGGGGTCGCTTTATTGTTGCGTCCCTATGTAGGGACATTAAACTGGTTGCCCGGGCGCTTATATCAACAATAATTGCAGGGCCAATAATAAAGCCGGAGGGGCCAGGAGAGAAGGCTCGATAGCCCGAAATTGCTGGTTCCCCTACTACGATAGGGAAGCGCGCGCGCGGTTTGTTGCCCGGCTGCCCCGCGCGTTATTACTCGGCGCTGATGGTGCCTCGAGCATAAGAATATGGCGGGCGGTATACCAGCCCTTCGTCCTCGATGGCGGATAAACGATCCTGCGCGATACTTATAACCTCTCCCTTCCTCTCTCTCTCTCTCTCTCTCTCTCCCTCTCTTTATTCTCATATACATTTATATACCAACCACCACTATGTATATATAAATTTATATACCAGCCACTACTATATATATATAAATTTATATACCAACCGCTACTATATATATATAAATTTATATACCAACGACTATCATATATATATAAATTTATATACCAGCCACTACTATATATATATAAATTTATATACCAGCCACTACTATATATATATAAATTTATATACCAAACACTACTATGTATATATAAATTTATATACCAGCCACCACTCTATATATATAAATTTATATACCAGCCACTACTATATATATATAAATTCATATACCAGCCACTACTATATATATATAAATTTATATACCAGCCACTACTATATATATATAAATTTATATACCAAACACTACTATGTATATATAAATTTATATACCAGCCACCACTCTATATATATAAATTTATATACCAGCCACCACTATGTATATATAAATTTATATACCAGCCACTACTATATATATATAAATTTATATACCAACCGCTACTATATATATATAAATTTATATACCAACCACTACTATATATATATAAATTTATATACCGACCACTACTATGTATATATAAATTTATATACCAACGACTACTATGTATATATAAATTTATATACCAACCACTACTATGTATATATAGATTTATATACCAACGACTATAATATATATATAAATTTATATACCAGCCACTACTATATATATATAAATTTATATACCGACCACTACTATGTATATATAAATTTATATACCAGCCACTACTATATGTATATAAATTTATATACCGACCACTACTATATGTATATAAATTTATATACCAACCCCTACAATATAAATATATATATATATATATATATATATATTGTAGTGGTAATATAACCTCTCCCTTCCTCTCTCTCTCTCCCTCTCTTTATTCTCATATAAATTTATATACCAACCACTACGATAATTATGTACACACTTTGCGATCGTAGCGTACCTAGGAAGGCGTCGTTGCACTACGACCATCATGCATTTTTGCCATCGCGAATATCGCTATACATATATACGAACAAAAATGAGTGTGCAACTCTGAGAGGATCGCTCTACGTCTCCTCGGGAATCGTTCGCAAACTCGTAAAACTACGTCGCTCGCGTGATAGTCGCGAATTTGCTATTACTCTCGTTAACGCCGGAGTACTCCAAACCCTGGAGAAACTCGTTAAATTCCACAGGGTGAACGTTTCTTTCTTTTTCTCTCGCTCTCTCTCTCTCTCTCTCTCTCTGTCTCTGTCTCTGTCTCCTCTCCCCCCCCCCCTTTCTCCCACTCTATCTCTCCCCCCCTCTCCCCTCTCCCCTCTCACTCTCCCCCTCTCTCTCTGTCTCTGTTACTATGCAATAGAAGACACCCATCGCGCTTGTATACGCGAATACGTGTGTATTACATACATAACATATATATATATATAGAATGACGGAATGTGTACACGAAACGTGTTCAAAAGCTCCTAAGCTTCGTGTCCATTTTGCTTTTCTTCGTGTTCGTCGCTATTTTTTGTTTAAACTTTTTTCTATAACTACAATAGCGAAATGGGCCTTATAGTTTTAAGGGTTTTTCTCACCCCTGCAGAAATATTGACATGCGAGTGTAAAGCGTTATCAACTTTTCCGAAATAATTTCTCGGATATTTTCTCGAAAAAACTGCGATAATTTTGGCTCTGGATTATCGCATGGACAAGTTTTAACAATTTTTTGACAATTAATTCTCGTCGTGTAATAGAAATATTGAATGTTAGTTTAAAAGATTTTTTTTTTTGCTTCGTATTGTTTTCAGGAACTCCGATAAATCGTTTGCCAATAATGGCGAAATCGGTGCTTGATCTGTACGAGCTATTTCAGTTGGTAATAGCCCGGGGCGGTCTCGTAGACGTTATAAACAAGAAGCTCTGGCAGGAAATCATCAAGGGACTCCACCTGCCGTCTAGTATCACATCGGCCGCCTTCACGCTACGAACCCAGTAAGTAGATACCTATAGAGGCGCACGAGTCGAGCCTATATTTTTCTTCTTACTCTTTTTCAATGTATTTTTATTGCAAACCATCAGCAGAGTGCCCTCTCTGCGATGGTTTATACTCTTATACAGTCCAATGGACACTTGAAACTCTGCTGAGCTGCTCTGTCGTCACGCGTGATTTTCCCTCGAACACTCCGAGTCGTTTTTTTTTTCAAGCCCAAAGTCTCTTATCAAATGTCAGAATTGACAAACAGAATGTCCAAACGTTGCGTAAAGAATGTTGAAAATAAAGCAACAAACTTTTAAAAAAAACGTCTCAAGTCATACGATCCAGTGACAGCTTCAAAGACAAAATTCTCGTCTCAGTTGCTCGTAATAAAACACCGAGCGAAAGAAATAATCTAGAAATATCCTCTCGAACCTCTGCCAATGAACTGGTGAACGAAGAATTCATTCCAATATTTAATAATCAGCAGTGTTAACGAGCCAGGGAAAAATTGAAAAATATTATTGGGGAACTAAGTAAATTGGGTTAATGGCAGCATTGATGTGAGGTGAGGTCAAAGGGTAAGAACAGTAGGAAAGAAATAATAAAATCAGATATAAACGAGTTTATGATTTTGTCTTGTTGCACTCTCGAAGTATTCTCGTTAACTGTTAGCGACGCCATCAAGAATCAATATGGCGATCTTTGAAAAATCAGAATGCTGCATGGATAATTAATTCGCAAGAGAAAACTCATGGTCAAATCTCTCGACTGCTATTAATATTATATAATACGTCTTAAAACGATATTTTTGTCGAATACTTTGAACTCGTGGAAGCGCCACCATGCGGTGGCGTCCCATAGCTCGAATGATCTCCATTTCTGTCAGGGACGCCGTTAAAAACCAATATGGCGTTATCTCTTTGGTAGCTCAATGCTACGTAGATAATTGATTCATGGAAACTTGTGGACAAATCTATTCCTCTGGTATTAAAATTATAATACCCCTCAAGACGATATTTTTTAGCTTCTGTGCAGAGCATACATAGTTTTGAATTATAAGTACGTACTCGGTACAGTCAACGAGACATCAGCCGCGCCACCATGCGGTGGCGTCCTATTGCTCGAATGATGGATGTCTCCGGCGTCCCGACGTTCTGTCGCACGTCAGACACAAAGCACGCCCGATCCCGAAGTTATTTTCACGATAAAGCGACTGAGAAGAAGAAGAAGAAGAAGAAGGAGAGAGCGTGGCATCGTCAGCATCCTCTCTGTATTTCATATTAGACCACGCTAGTTAATACGTCACTCAGTCTCGAGACTCTGGTCTCTCTCTCTCTCCATACCTCTCAGATGGACGTTACTTCGATCCCCTTCCGCCCCCCCCCCTTCTCTCTCTCTCTCTGTCGCGATTTCTTTTATTTTATTTTCCTCGCGAGCTCTGTGACACAGCTACGCCTCTCAATCCCATCGCGGAAGCCTCATTTAGAAATGTCGTCGTTGTCTTTGGACCGAGAACGATTTCTGGCGAAAAAGACGATCTCGAAACTTGTGCTTTACAGGACTATTTACTTCTCTATTTATCTTTTATTTCTATCTCTCTCTCTCTCTCTTGAGATTTTGTATTAATATTCGCTTATATTATTCGTCGAAGAAACGTGCGAGAATTCAGCAATTGGCGAACCACCACACACATGTAAGGAAAGAAAGCCTCGAAATAGATCTTTGATTATTGTAATTTAGAGCTGAATTTTAATCGAGGAAGTTAAAACGATGTCAAAAAAAAAAAAATACAAGTACATATAGTATTTTTTGCACGCTTTACGTGAAATCAATAGATTTATTTATAAATGTCGTGTTTTGGAATAAGAAGAGTGTATGTGTAGTTGGAATTAACAAAGATACAAAAAGACGATGCGAAACGCTGAAATATTCTTGAGAACGTCAATCTCGTTATGTACATGCTATGAATATCTATATAGAACGTGTATCATAGATATATGTGTATGTGTGTATGTATGTATAACTGTTCTGTTATTGCGCTAAACGAACAAGCGATATATGTGTAACGCGTTAATATTATGTTCTGACTGCCGACGTTTCGACGGATATTCTTTTGTACATCACCGACGTGTATATTATTCTTCGGTCATAGCCGAAAGCGCAACGCTCGTATGATACGAGATATGTGACGAGGAGGCGAAAAGAGCGCTTAACCGCGGCCAATCTTGTGAATACAAATAAGACACAGGCTGGTCGCTGTTAGCAAGAGAAAAGCGCGAGAGAGAGAGAGAGAGAGGGAGGCGTGCGAGAGCGCTGCCTAGCGGTAGCGTCATGGCACTAAGCCGGGCGAGAATAAAGGGAAATACACACTCGTTTGGGTTTGGGTTCTCGTATGAATTATACCTCTGTTCGCTTTTGAAGTATATTCATACATTGAAACAAAAGTTTCACGCCCTTTCTGCTTTGATATCGTAAAGTTTCTTCTCGGAGATGGTGGATAAAAAAATAGTTTATTGTGTTTTCCGTATCTTCTCGTCCTCATGGACGTTCAACGTACGCGAGTCTCTGTCTCTCTCTCGCTATCTCCCCTCCTCTCTCACCCATGAAAATTTGACGTACACACTTTTGCCCTTGAGAATACACGCGGGTAAAAGAGAGAGATGGATCAGTCGTAAAAATGTTCGAGACGAGGCAAACACATACTGACCCATGTGTGTGATGGAAAGCATCGCACACGCACACAGAGGACGATCGATCTGCTGGCCTCTCACGAATTTGATTATCACCCTGAGAGCTCAAGATTTATACACCGGCTCTTCTCATCCGCGGTGTGAGCCTCTCTTTCGATTCTTTCTCTCGCACTCGCGATCCCCACTTTTTCTCTTCTCGAGAGAACGAGCGAGAGAGAAAAAGAGAGAGAGAGAAGCGTGTAATGTCCGAGAGAGTAGCGAATGAGCGAGAGGGTGGCTTACGACGTATCTCATCGTCAGGTTGGCTCGTCGAGAGGGACGCGACGCGTGGCGGGGTCTTACTACACTTTTAGGCCCACTGTTGCCCTCACTTTTTTATATATAATGTGTGTGTGTGTGTGTGTTTGTACGTTGACTGCAGAGAGCCACAGTCTGGCAGCAGACAATCGTAAAAATCGAACGATGCTCGCGCGAATTATAGGCTGCGGTATAACGTTCACCAATATACTATATACAACCAAAGCCCTATACATATATATATATATACCATTCTACTATCTCGGGCAAGATCACTCAAGCATTTCTTATAAATCATTACGACTCGTCCCTCGATCGTCTGCAGATTCTCAATTTAGCATAAAACTAAATTCTGATGAAAGAAAAATTTAAACGATAATTTGGAAAAATTATAAAAATGTCTCTTCTCATTCCAGATACATGAAATATCTTTACCCATACGAGGGTGAGAAATTGGGACTCTCAACACCGGCAGAACTTCAGGCAGCGATTGATGGCAATAGACGAGAGGGACGGAGAAGCAGTTATGGGACTTATGGCGGTGGTGGAGGCGGTGGTGATGGTATGATCCAAAGAAATCCACACACACCGGGCTCGATGGCGTTACACGCCCAAATGTCACCCCTCTCGCTCGTCTCCGCGGTTTCCGGTGGTCAACATCATGGCCAGTCACTTGTCAACGGTAGCGCGGCTCACACACCTATGCCACATCATCCCCATCATCCGCAGCATCCCCAAGGTCCGCTAGGTCAGTCATTTGGAAAAAAAAAACAAAAAAACATGCAATCAATTTTTTCCATTAACCCTGGACAGACACCCTGGAGTCTTTCAAATAAGCAAAAGTGCGTTTTTCCACATTCACTCTAGCATTCTTGATTTAAAAAAATATATTTAAAAATTGCTTTTGGCTTGGAGTAAACATCTCAATCGATAAAACAGATTTCTTTGAATGTGTTGGAAATGCACGAAAACAGTTTAAAAAATCGCAAGGCCAGGCCAAAGACCCAAGGGTGTCTTTTCAAGGACGAGATTTATAGGGTGTCTGTCCAGGGTTGCGTTATGCTAACTCGTTAAGAATCCTTCACAATTCCATTCCTCATGTTAAGATTCAATGAAAATTGATTAAAAGTACGAAAATTTGAAAGAAAAAAAAAAACATTTCAGTTTAAGTTTTTTATCGTATGAAATTCTGATCGAATCGAAGTTTTTATTGTCTATGTATACGTAAAGTATCCTCGAAGCATAGTGTGGCAATTGTACTGGAAATCCGAGAGTTCAGTATTTATTTCAAGATCATTGAAATTGTGGAAAAAAAATAATTATCATGTCCATTAATTTTTTATCCTCTCGTCACTTGAGCTGCGCGACTAAAAATCGAAAAAATTTAACAATTGAAACGAAAGAGTAGATTATCTATTTTCCAACTATCACACTTTTTTTTATTCGTTACGACCCCTAAAATGGCTCGCGAAATATGACACAGAGAGTCAAACAATAAATAGCCCCTGGTTGAACACCGATGATGAATACTATATTTCATACATCAGAGTGTATTACAACGTGAATGAGGACACGAAAAAAGATGAGATGCGAGAAAGACGAAGAGAGAGAGAGAGAGAGAGGGAGAGTAAAGTTTATTTTAAATCGGTAGTCGGGAGGGTTCTCTCTCTCTCTCTCTCTCTCCCCCACGCTCGTCTGCTCCCTCTTCTAGGCCTCCCCGAAGATGATGATGCGAGAGAAGAGAGAACGAAGGAGGCGTAATTGATTGTACGATCCGCTGGTAGACAGGCGTTAACGGATGACTCTCGCTAACGAGCATTCCTCTCTATATTCCCTCAACCCCTCGTGGGTAAAACAACCGGGAGATATCCCGTCACGCGCCCTTCCTCTCTCACCCCCTTCGCCTCTCCCTCAAATTGTACATCCGCGTACCCCCGAGGGTAATCATCTCGTTCACCGGTTGGTTAACACTTTTGATCACGCCCTTCGAGCTTAAAATTCCCTTGGCAATGATGAGACATTGAAAGAAAAAAAAAAGAAAAATGTGACCAAATGTAAAAAATGATCCCAAAGAGCCTGGCGATTTTTTCATCAGTCTTTTTCCCTTCTCCAAAAATTTCCCTCTCATTTCCCGGTTGATTAATATTTTTCATCACTCTCCTCAATCTTAAAATTTCTTTCTCAGTGATGTGACATTAAGAAATTAGAATAATGTAACCTTCGTACAAAATTGATCCTAATCAGCAAGGATTTTTCCACTTTAAACTTTTTCTCATATATGAAAATGTCCATTATGTGCAGCCTCATCTCGTTCGTTGGTCAGTTCACACTTCACGTCGCCCCCTTAAAGCCTTAAATTTCCTTCCCAATGTGATGCGAGATTAAAGAAAAATGGAACCGAACCGAACATAAAAACTGCTTTTTCCCTTGTTAAAATATTTCCATCGTGCAGCTTCAAATTGAGAGCTTCCTCTTGCTGCACCATCCAAAAAAGCTCCGCAAACGCTTTGAGTCAAATAAACCGTACAACCGACGTGATCGTGTTCTCTCTCTCTCTCTGTCTCTCCCCCTCCCTGCCCTTTCATCTCGTCTCTTATTTCGACGTGCTGATGGACCGATGCCAATCAACGAAGCGCGACGACACGAATTTAGAATCCGTCAGTGTGTACCTTCCTCTTTCTCTCTCAGTCTTTTTTGCTTCTCTTCGAGTCTAGGCGAGATGAGAGAACGAAACTTCTTGACATTGGCGAACGATCGATCAAGTACAACAGCCGTCATGACCGAACCGAAGATCTATTTCTTGCGCGGACTACTTATAAGACTCTCTTTGTAATATATATATATATATATATATATATATATATATATATTTTCTCATTGCGAACTAGTTCATACTTAAATTTTCTTATTTTTGTTAAAATTCAATTTTGTACTATTATCGTTTATTTTATGTTGACAACAGGTCCTATACCGGGAATGGCACCGGCCGAATTCGAGGCTCGTATGGTTGAATATGTTAAACTATTAAACAAGGAATTGAGAAACGCCGGTGGCGCCACACCACCGCCAATGATACATCGGCAGGGTAGCGCGTCACCACCTTCGACGACACCACCGCGCGACAGCGCATTCAGCGCCCTCGAAATGTCACGATTAACGCTATGGAACATGTACAACAACAATACCCTGTATCCTGGGGTTGGTCATCAACCACCTCTTTCGCCACAGACCTCAAATTCACCTCATCCACAAGCTGCGAGCCCTGAACCACAGAGGGAAGCCCTCGATCTTGGTCTCAGGTGAGTCGCTTTTTACAGGACCATAAGTATCGTAAAATTTACGATTTGTTACGTTTTTTTCTGGGCAATCACTTGTTTTTAGTTAGTGACGTCACTGCCAGGGGCGATGGAAACGCTCGACGCCTCTCGTAGTGGTGTCTCATTAACTAAAATCGTCTCTATTCTGTAGGAAAGGATAAAAATTTACTCCATCTATAATTTAAAACCGGAAATATATGTTGACAATATTTCTTAACAATTTTTATCTCAGATCATCGCCACTGTCGTCCTCACCGACGAGACACAGTCCGCCCTCTTTGAGCAATAATAGCATTCAAGTGAAGAGGGATCAAGATCTCACCGGCCCACCTGGCCCACCACCTGCCAAGAGGCTACTCTCTGACGACGATAGTCCCAACGAGAAGAGCGTACCAGCTTTGGCGGGTACTCACATCAAGATCTCCAACCGTGGTAAGATCCTTCAATAAATTCATCCTTTATGACATATAGATAATAAGATGCCTATGCTAATAACATTCGTGCTGAATTCGTGATTACTTAATTTCCAGGTGACAGTCGAAATGGCGATAATTCACTCGTTGTCAGTATGGAATTGAACGGAGTCATGTACCAGGGTGTTTTGTTCGCACAGACGGACAGCAGGAGTACAGCGAGCGCTACTAATAACAATACAAAAGCTGCGCGAAGCATCGTCTCGTGAAGACATCAGACGAGAGACCGCGAAGACTCATGTATCTCGATCACATCTCCAAGATAATGTTCTGCGCAAAGATTTAACAAGAAAAAGAAAAAAACTTTATTCGTTTTTTAAGTATGTATACCTCTACGTAACGATATAAAACAGCGTCTGCTGCTTTTTCCGGTCCTAAGCAGCAATCGAGTCCACCTTACCTGCCAATCTAAAGGACCGAATTTTTAGTCTTTAATTTGCTCTCAAGATCGATCTTAAGCTTCGGACTGGAATATTAATATAGGTTTAACTTTAAATCGGCCCTAAATTAGAATTCGAGTTGGAAATTAAAATCAGATCTACGACTAATTATTCGGGCCTGTATCTTAAATTATTCGTGCAAGTCGACGAATAATAGAGGAACACATGAGAAATGGGCTAGAATTAATTTTCAGGACGAAAATTACGCTTATTTTTCGACGTCGCTGAGATCTTATCAGGTTGATTAGGTTGGGCCAGACGCAACGTTCAGAATCGAACAGTAATTTATGTGAATAGTAACGTATGTATGATTCGCGTGCAATGAAAAAAAGAAAGAAAAAAAAATCATTTAATCCTTAGGTTGAATTATTGTATTTCGCGATGACTCGGTAAAATGGCGCGAGTTATAAGTTCCTCCGTATAATGCATTCTTACGTAAAACAAAAATATATTTAAAAAAAAACACACCGACATGTCCAAGCGCGACCGGTCAAGTAACAATATGACAATATTTTTAATTCATTGTATCACTGCGTGTTTCCATCTGAAACTGCTGATTTTAGGACCTTTTTTAAAAAATGCACGTTCTTTTATTCAATCAGCGTAGGACCGGACATACAAATTTATCCTTTTGTGGTTTTTTTTTTTATATTTGTTTCTTTTCAAATGTGCTTCCTCGAAGAAATCAAGGAGTTCATTGATAGTCGCGCACAAAAGTGTTAAAAAGTATATCTTGACCGGAAGCTTTTCAGCCAGATAGTATTATGAAGAAATAAACAAAAAAAAAAAACGAAAAACCGGACGGCAATTCTCTTCAGGTGGGATATGTGATCGTTTATTAATCGCTTTTACCGCTAAATCAAAAGAGTCTTAATTTATTTATTATCATATATATATACAGCGAGAATAGAAATCGCGTTTCCTCGTCGAGACCCAATTTGAGATAGAAGAGAAAGAGGGAGAGAGAGAGGGAGAGAGACGATTGCGTTTATAGTTTTATAGAATTTTATTTCACTAAATATGTGTACACTCTTTTTACTGTGACGAACGAGGTTTTTCTTTGTTTTATATGACCGAAGGCGATCGTGACTCGAAATCTCTCTCGCACTCTCTCTCTTCCCCCTCCCTCCTTCCCGCGTCTCGACGTTTCTAAGTTTTGTAAATACAGTCGATGAGTTTTGTAGATTTAAGTGAATACTAACGGGTTTCACGTGGACAGATCTCCGCTTAATATCATTTGACGGCGTCACATTGTCGTTTTTTATTCGTGGGTTTTTTTTTCTTTCCTTCCAAGATCAAACACACGTTTGACGATATTTGCGCCACAGTCGATTTCGAAATTTTTCCATTTCCGTTCCAGCAACGACATTTTCAATCAATTCAGCGAAAAAAGGAGCCTGTATTAGGGAAGCAAAACTATGGATATATAAAGTGATATATCAGTGCATAAAACAAGTAAATACTTAACGTGCAAAAATCTTTTGGAAAAAAAAAGAGAAAAAAGAAAAAAAATTGAGAAACATTTTTTTCAGAGATGAATGCAATACTTGCTGAAGTAGACAAACATCTGTTTAGTCATAATAACTAGCTATAGATGTGGTAGAGAACGTAAGATATTAGTATGTAGCGATAAACACATTTAGGGAAATGAAATCTCCGATTGTCGACTATCCGCTCGAATATGTTGCGAAAAGACGTACTGGTGGATACAACACAATATATACCGCGTATTAGGTCTCTAGATTTTTTTTTTTTCTTTTTCTTTTTCGTTGAAAAATTAAAGAAACACGCGAAAATAAAAAGATATTTTATTGTTCATAGTTTGAAGGATAGCCAAAAAGACTGTTACATAGGAAGAATATTCTAGAAATGACTTCTCACTACGAATATTATTATCGATATTATTATCATCGTCACTATTATTATTATTACAATTATTTTAAAAAAATCATTATCATCGTGGCTATTACTACGTTTTTTTTTTTTGTTGTTGCGCGAGTAGTTTTTTTTCTGTAATTTTTATTTTACTTCAAATGAAAAATTCACTCAGCAAGTTTATATTCGAAAAATATCATTATCATAATTGAATAAAACAATAAATAACGCTTTTGCTGCACGAATGTGCGATTTATTCGTGATTACAGCGAGACAAAAATAATGTAACTCTTGAAATGGTTAGAGAAAAAAATTTCAACAAACGCAATATACGTATAAAGATATTTCGTATTTCGACAAAAATATATATGGCGAAAAACGATCCGCTAAACTCGCAATATCCGAAATTTGATCACTTCGCGATCGTGAATGGGCGAATTAAGGGCGTTTTGTTAATGTTTCAGGCCAACTCCGAATCGTGTAAGCCAGTAACGCCCCGACAGCGCCTAGATAAACAATTTTCTATATATGTATGAAAAATATTAACTATCGCACCGCACTCACCAGGCGCATATATTAATTATCATGATAAAAATAAATGTTGTGTAAATATTATTACTTATATGATATCATTAGTGGAAGAGAAAAAAAAAAAAAAAAAAAAAAACAAGAACTCTGATAACATTCAAATATTGTAGTTTTTTTCCGTAAGTAGCAGCTTATTATTATCATCTGTACATCTATGTAAACGTACATCCCCCTCTGCCCCACGATTATGAATAATGAATAAAATCGACATTAATTTTATGTATCGTTAATAATTTTTTCGTTCATAGGAACGAAAATACATATGAAGAAACAGGATAAGGATTATTATCATTATCTCAAAATAAAATACACGCTTAAACATATGTATTCTTTATTCGAAAAATATCACTCCAGGATTAAAAATAAAGGAAAATAACATAAAACATTATTTTGTATGATAGCATAGAAACTGAAATGAATATTCTGATTCGGAGAAAACAGCAGCGATAAAAAGAAATATGATAAAAGATAAACATTAATTAAACTTTGGTGTTATATAAAAATACAAAATGTCTTTCAGCAAGAAGTCAATTATTGTACGGACGATCAATGGCAATGGAAGGCATCTATGGCCTCAGTCAATTTTTTTTTCTCCTCGTCAGTTGCAAACGCGTGCTGAACCGACATCAATGAGATTTCCTTCAGTTGGAGTTTTGATAAACCAAAATACTTTCCCAAAAGGGCGTATTCCTTCGACAATGTTGTATCGAAAACTCCTTTGTCGTCCGTCTGGATATAAGAAAGAAATATGTAAAAGAGGCGAAAAATATACCAGAACGTGAGTAAGTAGTGAGAAAACACATAAAGAATAAGTATATGTTGGATATATCTTCGAGATACTTGTACGTAAACTTTCACATTCCGAATATACTTTGAAGAATTACTTTTCCGAATTACTTTTCATGAGGGGAGAAAAAATGAGCTTACTGATATGCAAATTGGATGTCTTGCTTGGTACAAATATGCAAAATGATGTCCCCCGTACGATGGGACTGTATTACATTTCACGTTTGATGTGAGACAAAGTTCTGCAACAATAAAAGCTCAATGAGATATCTCGGAACTTTTATAATATTTTTTTATACTAAAAGCGTTACTTTGTATTTCATATCTCACCGACGGGTATCCGCGATTGAAGAAGCATTTCGTACAAACTTTCAGACCCTCTCAAGTTTGGATGAATGCTCGTACAATGGCCCAGCCTGTCTGGCTTGAAATTCAGAATATCTACGACTTCTATCTCGTTGGGAACCTAAAATGTATCATAAATCTCCTATTAAAAAAATTCATTGCGATATTATCTCGCAAGTTCGATATTCGATTGATGTCGAAATAAGGGCCGATAAAAAGTGTAGAAAGACGGAAGACGCAGCTCACTGCGGCGATATGATCGCTGCTTTCAAACCCACCAGGTAAGATGTGAATTCTTACCTCTCCACAATGAGCAGTTATTTTCAACCCAAGTTTTCGGCATTGAGCCAATAAATCGATGTACGCATCACCCTTTGTTGGATCTCCACTGAGATCTATACCAACAATGTAGCTTGGATATTGTTTGTTGAAGGCAATGGCCAATTCCACATTTTCTCTGGCGGTCTCATAGGGCTGTTTACGATCGACTGAGATCAACAACTTTACAACCATACCAGGACATTTCATAGAAGCAGCCCTGAAAAAAAATTGATATAGTTCTATCGGATTGACAATGAAATCTATATATACTTTATTATCAAAGTATAGTTGAATGAGACGTATATCAATTAACTACGAAACGTTTACATACTGAATTCCTGAAATTATGGCATTGACGTATTGAAACTTTGTCATTTGTCCTTTCACCGCTCTGGGTGTACTTCGTAATTCGAGATAAATGACATTGTCCTTGTAAAAATCGTGTATCACCTCGCGAGTGGCACTCGCAACTGCCTTGGGAGAATCAGTCAATGAGTGAGCGACAGCAAAAACTTTGAAACAACTGAAAAGAGATAATTGATCCAAGAGATCATTTGGAGAACACATTATAATTTTTTTATTCATGATTGAGACCATACTCTGCCAATGTTAAATGCCTCGTTTTATCCATTATAGCATAACTATCCCATTCTCCAGGATTTTTACTCAATGACAACATTTTCAATGTTTCCATTGTGAGTGAACCATTTAGATGTGCATGAAGTTCCTATGAAATGCATTGCTATTATTATATGTGCTAGCCCATACATCTGTATAAAGTTGATAGATCCTTCATTAGCCATTCAACACTCACAGAATTCAAACAGTCAATCACAAGCTGACAGAGTTCAATAGCAGTCACACAGCTTATACAATTATTTATTAATGACTATGTGAAATGAGGTATGAGGGTGAAAGAAATATATGCAATTCTCTAGGATAGTTATTTAATGGCTAATATTTTTCAACAGGTGGAAAAATCTTGTAGTGTTCGAAATTGCTCGCCACAAATAATAAGAATAAGCTTGGGACGAAAAAGTTACCTATTCTCGTTGCAATATGTTTAAAAAAAAATCCAAGGTTATGTTGACCTTTCGCATTACCCTACGGACACTACATAGGATCTAAAGTGCGATTGAGATTTTAGGCCACGAAAAAGCTAATATAAAGCTTTAATCACTATTTATGAATTTGATTGTGCACTTACAACTTTTGGCAATGCTGTACAAAAATCTTCCAATTCCATTGTAACACGGATTTAGGTGTACGAGAATTATTAACGATATTTTGAATCACTGAATCCCGCTGTGTCTGTGTCTGCTGTCCGCATAAAAGTCACCTATATAAAGTTGGCCTGAAACTTTAACTATTTAACTTTTTTCTTTCTCTACTCGTTAGGGAATCGTTTGGGAATGATTGGGAGTCTAATTAAAACGTAGGGAACTCAACCGATCTTTTTTAATCGAGAAATCAAAATTTGAGTGTGAAGTTAGCCTGACGAAATTTGATTTTCAACCGATTTGATTGTAGGAGGTCTTAATCGACGCAAAATCGTTAGGGGGTGACGAGTCACCTAATTAAATCGTTAGGGAGTCTTTAGTTTTTCCGTCAGATCGGAAAAACCATTTCCGATCGGCTGGAGAACAAGTCTACGTTAATGTGTCGTCTGAAGTTAGCCGAAGTATTTTTGGTTTTATCGAATTTAATTTCATAACATAAGAATCATTCATTGCACGGGATAAAACAATTACATATTGTACCGAGCGATTGTGCAGAGTGCCCGAGAGCTCTCTTGTCGGCAACGATTATCAACCACTTCCGGTTAAATTTGACGTCACTTCCGGTCGCAACGACGCCACTTCTGGTTGCTCTGACGTCACTTTCAGTTGATTTGACGTCACTTCCGGTTGATTTTACGCCTCTCCCGGTCGTTTTAACGTCGCTCAATTCAAATTTTTACATGAAGTTTTGTAGCTTCGCGAACCCACCGCTACCGGTAGCGAATGGCGCCACCGTCGTGACTGAAAATTTCAATTTTTTGAGCTTCGCGAACCCACCGCTACCGGTGGCGAATGGCGCCACCGTCGTGACTGAAAATTTCAATTTTTTGAGCTTCGCGAACCCACCGCTACCGGTGGCGAATGGCGCCACCGTCGTGACTGAAAATTTCAATTTTTTGAGCTTCGCGAACCCACCGCTACCGGTGGCGAATGGCGCCACAGTCGTGACTGAAAATTTCAATTTTTTGAGCTTCGCGAACCCACCGCTACCGGTGGCGAATGGCGCCACCGTCGTGGGTTAAGCTGAAAAAATTGAAACTTTTACCCGCGACGGTGGCGCCATTCCCCACCGGTAGCGGTGGGTTCGGGAAGCTAAAAAAAATGAAATTTTAACCCGCGACGGTGGCGCCATTCCCCACCGGTAGCGGTGGGTTCGGGAAGCTAAAAAAAATGAAATTTTAACCCGCGACGGTGGCGCCATTCCCCACCGGTAGCGGTGGGTTCGGGAAGCTAAAAAAAATGAAATTTTAACCCGCGACGGTGGCGCCATTCCCCACCGGTAGCGGTGGGTTCGGGAAGCTAAAAAAAATGAAATTTTAACCCGCGACGGTGGCGCCATTCCCCACCGGTAGCGGTGGGTTCGGGAAGCTAAAAAAAATGAAATTTTAACCCGCGACGGTGGCGCCATTCCCCACCGGTAGCGGTGGGTTCGGGAAGCTAAAAAAAATGAAATTTTAACCCGCGACGGTGGCGCCATTCCCCACCGGTAGCGGTGGGTTCGGGAAGCTAAAAAAAATGAAATTTTAACCCGCGACGGTGGCGCCATTCCCCACCGGTAGCGGTGGGTTCGGGAAGCTAAAAAAAATGAAATTTTAACCCGCGACGGTGGCGCCATTCCCCACCGGTAGCGGTGGGTTCGGGAAGCTAAAAAAAATGAAATTTTAACCCGCGACGGTGGCGCCATTCCCCACCGGTAGCGGTGGGTTCGGGAAGCTAAAAAAAATGAAATTTTAACCCGCGACGGTGGCGCCATTCCCCACCGGTAGCGGTGGGTTCGGGAAGCTAAAAAAAATGAAATTTTAACCCGCGACGGTGGCGCCATTCCCCACCGGTAGCGGTGGGTTCGGGAAGCTAAAAAAAATGAAATTTTAACCCGCGACGGTGGCGCCATTCCCCACCGGTAGCGGTGGGTTCGGGAAGCTAAAAAAAATGAAATTTTAACCCGCGACGGTGGCGCCATTCCCCACCGGTAGCGGTGGGTTCGGGAAGCTAAAAAAAATGAAATTTTAACCCGCGACGGTGGCGCCATTCCCCACCGGTAGCGGTGGGTTCGGGAAGCTAAAAAAAATGAAATTTTAACCCGCGACGGTGGCGCCATTCCCCACCGGTAGCGGTGGGTTCGGGAAGCTAAAAAAAATGAAATTTTAACCCGCGACGGTGGCGCCATTCCCCACCGGTAGCGGTGGGTTCGGGAAGCTAAAAAAAATGAAATTTTAACCCGCGACGGTGGCGCCATTCCCCACCGGTAGCGGTGGGTTCGGGAAGCTAAAAAAAATGAAATTTTAACCCGCGACGGTGGCGCCATTCCCCACCGGTAGCGGTGGGTTCGGGAAGCTAAAAAAAATGAAATTTTAACCCGCGACGGTGGCGCCATTCCCCACCGGTAGCGGTGGGTTCGGGAAGCTAAAAAAAATGAAATTTTAACCCGCGACGGTGGCGCCATTCCCCACCGGTAGCGGTGGGTTCGGGAAGCTAAAAAAAATGAAATTTTAACCCGCGACGGTGGCGCCATTCCCCACCGGTAGCGGTGGGTTCGGGAAGCTAAAAAAAATGAAATTTTAACCCGCGACGGTGGCGCCATTCCCCACCGGTAGCGGTGGGTTCGGGAAGCTAAAAAAAATGAAATTTTAACCCGCGACGGTGGCGCCATTCCCCACCGGTAGCGGTGGGTTCGGGAAGCTAAAAAAATGAAATTTTAACCCGCGACGGTGGCGCCATTCCCCACCGGTAGCGGTGGGTTCGGGAAGCTAAAAAAAATGAAATTTCAACCCGCGACGGTGGCGCCATTCCCCACCGGTAGCGGTGGGTTCGGGAAGCTAAAAAAAATGAAATTTTAACCCGCGACGGTGGCGCCATTCCCCACCGGTAGCGGTGGGTTCGGGAAGCTAAAAAAAATGAAATTTTAACCCGCGACGGTGGCGCCATTCCCCACCGGTAGCGGTGGGTTCGGGAAGCTAAAAAAAATGAAATTTTAACCCGCGACGGTGGCGCCATTCCCCACCGGTAGCGGTGGGTTCGGGAAGCTAAAAAAAATGAAATTTTAACCCGCGACGGTGGCGCCATTCCCCACCGGTAGCGGTGGGTTCGGGAAGCTAAAAAAAATGAAATTTTAACCCGCGACGGTGGCGCCATTCCCCACCGGTAGCGGTGGGTTCGGGAAGCTAAAAAAAATGAAATTTTAACCCGCGACGGTGGCGCCATTCCCCACCGGTAGCGGTGGGTTCGGGAAGCTAAAAAAAATGAAATTTTAACCCGCGACGGTGGCGCCATTCCCCACCGGTAGCGGTGGGTTCGGGAAGCTAAAAAAAATGAAATTTTAACCCGCGACGGTGGCGCCATTCCCCACCGGTAGCGGTGGGTTCGGGAAGCTAAAAAAAATGAAATTTTAACCCGCGACGGTGGCGCCATTCCCCACCGGTAGCGGTGGGTTCGGGAAGCTCAAAAAATTGAAATTTTAACCCGCGACGGTGGCGCCATTCCCCACCGGTAGCGGGGGGTTCGGGAAGCTAAAAAAAATGAAATTTTAACCCGCGACGGTGGCGCCATTCCCCACCGGTAGCGGGGGGTTCGCGAAGCTCAAAAAATTGAAATTTTAACCCACGACGGTGGCGCCATTCCCCACCGGTAGCGGTGGGTTCGCGAAGCTCAAAAAATTGAAATTTTAACCCACGACGGTGGCGCCATTCCCCACCGGTAGCGGTGGGTTCGCGAAGCTCAAAAAATTGAAATTTTAACCCACGACGGTGGCGCCATTCCCCACCGGTAGCGGTGGGTTCGCGAAGCTCAAAAAATTGAAATTTTAACCCACGACGGTGGCGCCATTCCCCACCGGTAGCGGTGGGTTCGCGAAGCTCAAAAAATTGAAATTTTAACCCACGACGGTGGCGCCATTCCCCACCGGTAGCGGTGGGTTCGCGAAGCTCAAAAAATTGAAATTTTAACCCACGACGGTGGCGCCATTCCCCACCGGTAGCGGTGGGTTCGCGAAGCTCAAAAAATTGAAATTTTAACCCACGACGGTGGCGCCATTCCCCACCGGTAGCGGTGGGTTCGCGAAGCTCAAAAAATTGAAATTTTAACCCACGACGGTGGCGCCATTCCCCACCGGTAGCGGTGGGTTCGCGAAGCTCAAAAAATTGAAATTTTAACCCACGACGGTGGCGCCATTCCCCACCGGTAGCGGTGGGTTCGCGAAGCTCAAAAAATTGAAATTTTAACCCACGACGGTGGCGCCATTCCCCACCGGTAGCGGTGGGTTCGCGAAGCTCAAAAAAAAGAAATTTTAACCCACGACGGTGGCGCCATTCCCCACCGGTAGCGGTGGGTTCGCGAAGCTCAAAAAAAAGAAATTTTAACCCACGACGGTGGCGTCATTCCCCACCGGTAGCGGTGGGTTCGCGAAGCTCAAAAAAAAGAAATTTTAACCCACGACGGTGGCGTCATTCCCCACCGGTAGCGGTGGGTTCGCGAAGCTCAAAAAAAAGAAATTTTAACCCACGACGGTGGCGCCATTCGCCACCGGTAGCGGTGGGTTCGCGAAGCTCAAAAAAAAGAAATTTTAACCCACGACGGTGGCGCCATTCGCCACCGGTAGCGGTGGGTTCCCGAAGCTCAAAAAAAAGAAATTTTAACCCACGACGGTGGCGCCATTCGCCACCGGTAGCGGTGGGTTCCCGAAGCTCAAAAAAAAGAAATTTTAACCCACGACGGTGGCGCCATTCGCCACCGGTAGCGGTGGGTTCGCGAAGCTCAAAAAAAAGAAATTTTAACCCACGACGGTGGCGCCATTCGCCACCGGTAGCGGTGGGTTCCCGAAGCTCAAAAAAAAGAAATTTTAACCCACGACGGTGGCGCCATTCGCCACCGGTAGCGGTGGGTTCCCGAAGCTCAAAAAAAAGAAATTTTAACCCACGACGGTGGCGCCATTCCCCACCGGTAGCGGTGGGTTCGCGAAGCTCAAAAAAAAGAAATTTTAACCCACGACGGTGGCGCCATTCGCCACCGGTAGCGGTGGATTCGCGAAGCTAAAAAATTTCGAGGCAAAAATTTGAAATTTTCTGCTACGACGGTGGCGCTATTCCTCACCGGTAGCGGTGAGTTCGCGAAGCTACAAAACTTCATGTTAAAATTTGAATTGAGTGACGTCAAAACGACCGGGAGAGACGTAAAATCAACCGGAAGTGACGTCAAATCAACTGAGCGCCACCGTCGTGGGTTAAAATTTCAATTTTTTTAGCTTCGCGAACCCACCGCTACCGGTGGCGAATGACGCCACCGTCGTGGGTTAAAATTTCAATTTTTACAGCTTCGCGACCCCACCGCTACCGGTGGCGAATGGCGCCACCGTCGTGACGGGAAAATTCAAATTTTTGCCTTAAAATTCTGTTGCTTCGCGAGCTCACCGACAGATGGCGCCGCCGTCGTCGCAGGAGGCAGGAAGTGACTTAAAATCAACCGGAAGTGGAGTCGAAGCGACCGGAAGTGGCGTCACTGCCACCGGAAGTGACGTCGAATCAACCGGAAGCGATGTCAAATCAACCGGAAGTGACGCCAAAACAAACGGAAGTGACGTCAAAACAATCAGAGCAGACGTCAGAGCAATCGGACGTGACGTCAAAACAACCGGAAGTGACGTCAAAACAACTGGCAGTGACGTCAAAACAATCGGAACTGACGTCAGAACAATTGTAAGTGACGTCAAAGCGACCGGAAGTGACGTCAACACAACTGGAAGTAGCGTCGAAGCGACCAGAAGTGACGTCAGAACAACAAGAAGTGACGTCAAAGCGACCGGAAGTGATGTGAAAACAACCGGAAGTGACGTCAGAGCAATCAGAAGTTACGTAAAAACAACTGTAAGTGACGCCAAAGCCGCCGGAAGTGACGTCAAAGCGACCGAAGTGACGTCAAAACAATCAAAACTGACGCCAGAGCAATCGGACGTGACGTCAACGCGACCGGAAGTGACGTTAAAGCGACCAGAAGTGACGTTAGAACAACCAGAAGTGACGTCAAAGCGACCGGAAGTGATGTCAAAACAACCGGAAGTGACGTCAAAACAATCGGAACTGACGTCAGTGCAATTGTAAGTGACGTCAAAACAATCGGAACTGACGTCAGAGCAATCGGAAGTGACGTCTAAGCGACCGGAAGTGACGTCAAAGTGGCCAGAAGTGACATTGAAGCGACCAGAAGTGACGAACAACCGGAAGTGATGTGAAAACAACCGGAAGTGACGTCAGAGCAATCAGAAGTGACGTAAAAACAACTGTAAGTGACGCCAAAGCCGCCGGAAGTGACGTCGAAGTGGCCAGAAGTGACGTCAAAGTGACCGGAAGTGACGTCAGAGCAATCGGAAGTGACGTCAAATTTGTAAATTTCCGCTAAAGTTCATATTGCCAAAAAGTTACTAGATAAAATAATACTAGGTTGATTCATGATAAGCACGACAGATGGCGCTGGGTCCGTCTCTGCGTGATATTTCGTAGCCGTTTTACCTGTAGGTTGATGGACGATGTGCTACGCCTCTGCCGGTAACAATAACTGCGTACACTACCTTAAGAGCATGTGAAAGGTTTTGGCGAACTCCGATGGCGTCAGCATAGTAGTGAACGGGGCACGCGCAACGAGTTACTATCCGAGGGGCGCGTGCCACCGTTAGATGGCACTATACGCCATCGGCGATTCGATAAAAGTCGAAGATCGCTAATGGTTTGTCTGTCGAACATACATGACCGGACACGTGAAGGTCATCACTGTATTCATAACTTGCGTGATTTGTCAGATATAAAATGGCTGGTTCCATATAGTACATTCAGAGACAGTCAGAGAATTCATTGTGTCTTTTCAAACGTTCAAGAACACTCGTGAATCTGATAAGGATAATTTTAGTTTTTGCCAGTATTACTCTCATAACTTCATGACTCGAGCGTTATCGACGTGATAATTTCAAACACGTCACATGAGCCTGAGGTTGGTTTTATAATGAAAACTAAAAATCATTCACGATAATTATAAAAAAAGTATTTTCATCGCTTTATCACAGTATCGTAATTATAATGTCTGATTTAAAAAAAATCAATTAAAAAAATATTTCACTGCGATATACATTTAAAAAAATTTCATTTTCAATTGCAGCAGAATATGAATACTTGAGTATTAATATTATCATCTCGTGTGCAAAGACTTGATATAATTATCATCTTGCCCATGAGCATGAGACGCCTTTGGGGTATATTGTATTTCGAGCTGCATTTCTGCAGCTGCTCGTAACTTTTACGCTTGTCCTTATTGTAACCAATTTATTAATTTCCATTTATGAAAAAAATATCTCGATGGTCATTCAGAAATTTGCGAATCGTTCTTAAATTATTATAAATAAGAATGTTACGTTGCATTAATCGATACGTATGGGTACATATAAGATAAAAATAGACATTGTTGCATATATAGTTTAAAAACTAGGTGACCATCTCTCTTAGCTGCCGGTATCCAGTGGACCTCGTTATTTTATCTTACTCAAACACAACGCGATTGCAATCGTCGATTCCCTTCTACTCACTTTCACAGTTGGAAAAATCGATTTTGACGCAAGCTGCATAAGTATATGTGAAAGTTTCGTACACATGCATACACTTCAATCGACACGAACATATCGCGAAATTAACTGAAGTTGACTCTTCTCCCTCTCTGGCTAGAATTCGCATCGATACCTCGCGTGTCGCGTGGCTCCTCATGAGCATATTTGCATCGTTCGACTATGAACAAAAAAGTGTCTGTCAGTGATATTGGCAGAAAAAATACCATTCCTCGAAAGTGAATCGTATGATAAATAATTCGGAATAATTTTTATAATTAACAATAATTTTGTTTTAAATTCAACACAAACAATTACGGTTTCATGTAACATTACATTCAATTAATTAAAATTAATTAAAATGAACCTTGGCTCGAAGTTTAGAAAATTTTAGAACGTAAGAAGCGTAAAACAGGCTGTGGGCATTGAATTTTAAAAAGTAGCCGATTTTACCCAATCACAATCAACGAAAAAAGTCATAGAGTACTTTATTGTCATTTTAACTGGAAAGTAGGTTCTAACAATATATAGAGGAGCTCTTATTAGGACCTTTTGTTCAAACCCCCCCACGTGACACTTTTTACCAATTTCAATTCAATGAAGAGTATTCTGAACATCTGTAACTCATCTCGGATAGCTGTTCAATCGTAAATTTAGGATTTCCTGTAAGATTATGACTGTTAAAAAAATTTAGTATAAAACTGGAGATGAATATTACGAGTTTTAAATAATCGCAATTTTTTTCAGACGTTATTGCTATCATTATTATTATTACCATCGTCGACGTCTCCCGACCATTTTCTAATGCTGTAACAGCGTGAATAAAATGAGAGAGTTTGGGGCGTATATATGCATCGGTGAATGCATTTTATACCTTCTCCTGATAACTGCTGAAATGCCAGGCTACCATCTTTACACCTTTATTGTCGTCGGATGTCAGAAGTTCATCGCTCATGTAAGACGCGTAGCGACGCGATATAATATCCCAGTAAATATTGCTCTCTGTTATTCGCTCAATTCGCCAGATTTCATAATCATCATGTTAATTGCTCGACTTTGTCGTCTGTTTTCTCGCTCAATGCAAAATATCACATTGAACTGTTTTCTGATGGACAAATTTTTATTTTTTGTAGGATTTTGACATCATCATTATGCATTGGCAGAAGTTGACGAACTCTGATGGTCATCGATTCGCAATTGGCATGCCACAACAAGCTCCTTGTCAATTGGCAAACCGGACATTATCGATTCAAGCCTGACCTGAGCACTGGTGGTCACGGTGACTACGTGCCACGTTTGTGAAGCGAAGAACTGGAGTGCGCTCTCAGTTGGATACGGTCAGTGATACACTAAGCATGGACGTGGAACGCCGTTAGTATATTCATCCTTTCGTGCCACGTGGGCTTGATTGGCTGTATTGAAAAAAGACTAAAAAAATTATTACGTGGCAAAATTAATTGTAACAAAATGAAAATAAAAGAAAAATTCATTCATTCTATTTAACTGATAAATCCTAATTGAAAAAAAATTAATCGATTGTTTTGAATCAATTCCTACAGAGAGTGATGTGGATTCGGAACTTTCGGTGTACTCAATCGGTAGCGAGAGAATTTTGGTACCCGTGAAAGCTCGAGCCGCTACGTAAGTAATACGATAAAGGGAAATATAATTATCAAAATTGGGTAAATTAATGAAAAAAATTGTATTTGTTTCACGCAGTTTTCTGAAACGAAAGAAGAAATGGATGATTATAATCTTACTAGCTTTTCTCATGGCTTTAGTAATCGCGTGTGGTATATTGTTCGCTCGACTATGTAAGTTTTATCGAGGGGACATTCAATTATTCACTATAAACAGAATTTCCTGACAAATCGATTTAAACAAAAATTTATGTATTGTTTTCAGATAGGAGGCTCAATCAGAAACCTCGACTGTGCCACACTCATGATTGCTTGCGAGCAGGTGAGCAGATTTACCACCAAATAAACAATTTATGTACTACGTACACAAATACATATATGTATATATATATATATATATAGACAGGGGAGACTGAGGCAATACTTGACGCACTTTATACATTTTGTTTTTGACTTTGTTCCCAAAACGATAAATCGGCTAGAATTTTGCAAAACACAATGATAAAACACTTCCCAATAGTGTCCATTCATCTGGTCGATCCGTTTTTTTACCGCCAGCTAAAAAGACGCTGAAATTTCCAATGCGTCAAGCAACCTCGCAGGAGAAATTACTCGATGCACTTATTGAATAGCATTAAAACAGTAGCTAGACTGCAATCTACGGCCGAAAAATTGATCGAAAAATTGCTTTGGGATTTTCAATCGATACCGCGAGCCCAAAATTCACGAGCGAGAGTTTTTTTTTTATCCAACTCTACTTTAAACGGCCAAGCGTCCAAGGCTATCGTAATGAGCGATTTTTTCTATTCTTACATAAATTGTCTATATGATCAAGTTTATAAGAAATTATACGGTAAATTATACGGTAGACAGGGAGTGACTAAACGGCTGAAACCGTAAAAAATTCGAGCAGCATCGAGCATTCTGCACTTTACTTTGAGGATTGGGGAAACAACATTAGAAGACAGATAGACACTTAAAAAACATTCTATAACGGCCTAATTTCGTAATTTATTGAAATAACCCCGCATGAAATTAATAGACAATTTCTGAGCACCGGACTTTGAAAGACAATCAATGGATACTAATTTTAGAGCTAAAAGAATGTAAATGAAGGATGAATCGATGAATTTAATGTCATATAGAGACGATTATAATCCTACATCAGTCCGCAAAGTTGAATGTTAATATTTTTTCCCAGTGAATTAATAATAAGGTTCATTAATACGTTCATGACATATTGCAGGGGTCATCGTGCACACTATCTGAATTTTTCTTAAATAATTTTTGTATAGCAAAAGCCAATACACTTATCGCAAGTTCATCATGCTACTCCTTGGAGCGATAATCTCTCTTACGCAAAGTATCTTTTCGTAGGATAGAAAAAAAAAATTACATGCATTCCAGTTTTTCTTTTGTTCTTATGTACAAAATTGTTGCTTCACTTAGCCGCTAATCTGATAAGTACTATGGACGCTTCTATAGATCCTTGCGATGACTTTTACCGGTAAGTAAAATTGCGCAGAGACGAAAGACTCGTGTTAAAAATGAAATTTCACGAATTGTTTTTCTGAAACGTGCACTAGATGTGTCTGAGCGTGAACAACCGTGACTACCCATTCTAATCACAATGAGAGTTTATGTCACAATAAATTCCCGTTTTCGACAATGCAAATGGTATAATCGAACGATACTTTTTTTTTATTATTTATCGACACAGATACGCTTGCGGCAAATGGTCCGAGGAACATTTCACGTCAGTTGGCGAATCTTCGGTTGCCGACAGAGCCAACCATATCACTCGGAAAGTTAGAGATCTTTTGCAAAAAAAATTGACAGAGAATAAAGTGCCTTGGGCTGTAATACAGGCGAAAAAACTTTACGAAAGCTGCATGGACATTGGTATGAATTTATATAATTAAATTGTATTGATGATTAATTAATAATGATCACTCAAGTGACCAATCAACTAAACAGCACTTTTCTGGTTTGAATTTTTCGAGCTTTCATTTTTCGCAAATTTCAAATTGTGTCGAACTGAAAGTACCCCTAATGCGATTTCGATGCAAACAGTTAAAGATTTTCAGAAAACTCCGATACTTCACTATAGCATTCTCTTAAGGATTAATGATCGATAAATTGATCTTTAATGATTAAACGATTCTTGATTGATGAATTACTAATTGGCTATTATTTATATGATGTTCTCAGAATCTTCGGATCGTCTCGGTTTCGAGCCACTTTTTCGTTTATTCAAAAATCTCGATTTACCTCGGACACCCATCAGTATGTCCAAAAAACGGGCAAATTTTATCCAACAAATGGCCAGAGTGAGGCGCATTCTTTCAAAAGACGTTTTCATTCCGATCCGTATCAAGTTTGATACCAGAAACAGAAGTCGAAACATCCTTGTTGTAGATATACCTATCGCGACAAGTATTTTGCCAAGGTAAAATCAGTATTTTCATTATTATTATTATTATTATTATTTTATCTTCTAAAAAATACTCAAATTATTTCAGTTACAATGAAAAAGTGGAGGGAAAGACGGAATACGTCAAAGCTAATTCCGAGACTCTAAATTCAAAAAAAAAGTACATGTTCAGCGTTATTCAACAACTAGAAACGAATGGAAATGTGACAAATTGTTCAATCATGGACGAAGCAGCAGCTTTGCGAAATCGTGAAATAGAGAAAGTTGTCGACGCGACTGACAAACTCTTTGGAAAACTTAATACCGTAAGTCACCATCGATTATATAGTAAACACAGTTTTTTTTCACACTTTGAAAACCTGGATTCGATTCGATTCGATCTTTTTTCGAAAAACGGGATAACGGTTGTGCTCGTAGATCCCTCGAGTGAAAAATATCAAACCCATATACGTTCTCGTCGACAATCTTCAGAAAATAACTGATGAACACATCCGAAAAAAGAACTCCAGTCTCAACGCGAGAAAATTATGGCGACCTTACATGGAGGAACTGTTAAGGGACGTGAAAGGTGTCGATCTGAGCAAGGACCAGATTTTGGTCTCGAATATTGAGTACATGAAGGACGTGGCTTATCTATTGGAAACAACGGATGAGGTGGTGTTGGGTAAAACATAAAATAATTCAGCATTCATTTCATCAGAATATTTTTCATAATCAACTGGAACAATTGATTCGATTAGTTGAAACTTTGCGATTGATTTGATGCCTAATTTCGTTAATCATTATCTCGTAAAGAAGCAGCAATTTGGTGGATGGTCGTTAAAGTCGCAGTTCCTTACTCTTCGACAAAATTGCAATCACTGCAGAAGGAGTACATAGGAGAGTCCGTGATGGCAGCCAAATACGATAAGCCCAAATCTTTGTCTTGCGTTGAAATTGTTAAGAAGAAGATGGGTACAAATACGTAACATCTTGCAATAAGAAATAATTGAGCTATTACTTTTCCTAATTTTGTCTCGAATTACCTTCACAGCTATGGCAATTTCATGGTTGTATGTCGATCCGAATTTTCACAAGGGCAAAGGAATAAAAGTCGCCGAGATGCTCGACGACATAAAATTGGCTTTTGCCAGCCGCGTCGCTGAGGCCAACTGGATTGATCATAAATCGAAACCAGTTATCCTTAAAAAGTCAGAAAACATGACATATGAGATTGGACATCCGGATTGGCTGTTCGTGAATGGAAAAATTAACGAATATTATAAAGGGGTAAAGAGACATTCATTTATTAAACGAATATGAATATTAAAAACATTTTAACCAAGATTATTCTTTTTTAATTTATTTCTTTTATTAACGCTCATCGTTAATTTTTAGATTGACCTGAGGGATGATACATATCTGGAAAACATACTAGCGGTTCTTCGGTTGACCAGTCAGGCAGATTTGAAACGGCTCAATGAAATTAATTTTGTGAACAAAACTATGTGAGTTGCAATTTCATCATAAAACTGTAACTCCAGTTTCTCGCACGGTTTACATGGACATCTGTATTTTTTTTATATAGATGGTCTATCGAGCCGGTCATCGTAAATGCTAAGCACAATTACATATTCAATCACATAAGTATGTATATTAGTTTTTGCCAGTAATTATTATTTCAAATGACAAATATTTCATTCGTATCCCGGGTGCAGCGGTTCCAGCGGGAATACTACAGTTTCCGTTTTACGACCTGGGACTGGAGTGAGCAAATTAATTAACGAGAATAATGTCAATCAGCTCAAATAAATCAATTAAAAACATTACTTATTCAAAGCTAATCGATTCCGGTTTTAAAATGTGAGATTTAATGATCTTTTTTTTATTATCAAGAGCTCTAAATTACGGGGCAATTGGATCGATTCTTGGTCACGAGTTGACTCACGGCTTCGACAATCGCGGAAGACTCTTCGACGCGAATGGAAAAGGGGGACTATGGTGGAGCAACGAGACGATCAATCGATACATTGAGAAGGCTGTATGTTTCGAAAATCACTACAAAAGCTACCACATCAAAGAGGTAAGTAACCTCGCAATTTTTAATACAATGTAACGCTAATCTTTCAAGAAACATCGATAATTTATTGATGAAACATTTTGCGTGTGCATGTCGATTTTGTTTGATTCGTAATCATGCTGGTTGATCAACAGATTGATCGTCACATAAACGGTCAGTTGACTCTTAATGAGAACATTGCTGACAACGGTGGACTTCATGAGGCAATTTTCGCGTACGAGAAATGGAAGATGAAACATGGTGAAGAGCCAATGCTCCCGGGATTCACGCACTTGACGCATGAGCAGCTGTTATTTTTGGGCTTCGCTCAAGTATGACCTTCTCATTATTGTAGTCCTCTCTCTCTCTCTCTCTCTATCTCTGCCAAGTTTTTCTAATCTTTCTGTGATAGTTCCTTTGAAAATGATTTGAACCGATTCCTTCGGTTTTTCATTAACTCTGAAACATCATATTTATTCTATCGTAGACATGGTGCGCGTTTGCAACACCTGAGTATCTCCGTCGGATGGTGCTGGACCCCCACTGTCCTGGCTTTGTCAGGGTAAACGGAGTTCTTAAAAACTCCCAGGAATTCAGCAATGCGTGGCAGTGTCCTTCACAATCGAAAATGAATCCCGCGATCAAATGTAAGATTTGGTGAGATATGTGAAGGTTTGGCAACAAAAAAAGCCCCAATCAAATAATGTCGGAACATTGACAGAAGCACGTGATTCACTTGTCTTTATAATATACATTTTATTAATATATTTTATATCTCTTGTGTGTTTCTCTTGTGTGTATATAAAAGAATTTCATTTATTTATGATATTTTGAGTATCCGTACAAATTTAATTCCCCTCGCTAAGAATGTTAATTGTGTGTTGGGCGGATATATTCATATACAACATCGATAAATTTCTTATCGCGAAAATTGCGCACCATATATCGTCTCAGCCTAGACTGTTCGATTCAACATACTTTTTTTGATGATTGCCACATCGATTATTTAAAATTTCTTGCGATATGCTATAATGGGAGGAAAAAGTTAAAAATAGAAATGTGTAAAAAGAGGTTGATTTAAGATGGAAAGCCTTCCGAACATAGATATACATATATCGAACGAGTGTGATGTCACAAATCAATTCAATGTTACCCAGGTGTAAACAACTGAAGGTGTAAACAGAAAACCCATACCACGGTTAATAAACTCGTTTCACTTCCGGTTGCTTTGACCCCACGTCGGTCGGTTTGACGTCACTTTTAGTGGGTTTGAAGTCACTTCCGATTGCTCTGACGTCACATCCGGTCGCTTTGACGTCACCTCCGGCCACTTCGACGTCACTTCCGGCGGCTTTGGCGTCACTTACAGTTGTTTTTACATCACTTCTGATTGCTCTGACGTCACTTCCGGTTGTTTTCACATCACTTCCGGTTGTTCTGACGTCACTTCCGGTTGATTTGACGCCACTTCCGGTTGATTTTACGTCACTTCCTGCTTCCTGCCACGACGGCATTCAAGGCAAAAAATTGCATTTTGACGGTTGTGCCATCTGTCGGCAAATTCGCGAAGCTGCCAAATTTCAAAGCAAAAATTTGCATTTCGGCGGTGGCGCCATCTGTCGGCGAGTTTGCGAAGCAACAAAATTTCGAGGCAAAAATTTAAAATTTTCCGCGACGACGGTGGCGCCATTCCTCACCGGTAGCGGTGAGTTCGCGAAGCTAAAAAAATTGAAATTTTCCGCGACGACGGTGGCGCCATTCCTCACCGGTAGCGGTGAGTTCGCGAAGCTAAAAAAATTGAAATTTTCCGCGACGACGGTGGCGCCATTCCTCACCGGTAGCGGTGAGTTCGCGAAGCTAAAAAAATTGAAATTTTCCGCGACGACGGTGGCGCCATTCCTCACCGGTAGCGGTGAGTTCGCGAAGCTAAAAAAATTGAAATTTTCAGTCACGACGGTGGCGCCATTCGCCACCGGTAGCGGTGGGTTCGCGAAGCTAAAAAAATTGAAATTTTCCGCGACGACGGTGGCGCCATTCCTCACCGGTAGCGGTGAGTTCGCGAAGCTAAAAAAATTGAAATTTTCCGCGACGACGGTGGCGCCATTCCTCACCGGTAGCGGTGAGTTCGCGAAGCTAAAAAAATTGAAATTTTCCGCCACGACGGTGGCGCCATTCCTCACCGGTAGCGGTGAGTTCGCGAAGCTACAAAATTTCGAGGAAAAAATTTGAAAATTTCGGCCACGACGGTGGCGCCATTGCTCACCGGCAGCGGTGAGTTCGCGAAGCTACAAAACTGCATGTCAAAAATTTGAATTGAGTGACGTCAAAGCGACCAGAAGAGACGTAAAATCCACCGGAAGTGACGTCATTTCAACTGGAAGTGGCGTCAGAGCGACCGGAAGTGACGTCAAATCAACCGGAAGTGACGCCAAAGCAACGAAAAGTGACGTTAAAGCAACCGGAAGTAGCGTCAAAGCAACCGGAAGTGACCTTAAATCAACCGGAAGTGACGTAAAAACAACCGGAAGTGACGTCAAAGGTACCGGAAGTAACGTCAGAGCAACCGGAAGTAGCATCATAGCAACTAGAAGTGACGTCAGAACAACCGGAAGTGACGTCAGAACAACTGGAAGTGACGTCAGAATAACCGGAGGTGACGTCAGAGCAATCGGAAGTAACATCAAATTGACCGGAAGTAACGTCAAAGCAACCAGAAGTGAAGTCAAAGCAACCGGAAGTGACGTAAGAACAACCGGAGGTGACGTCAAAGGTACCGAAATGGCTTCAAAGTGGCCGGAAGTGACGTCAAAGCGACCGGAAGTAGAGTCAAAGCAACCGGAAATGACGTAAAAACAACCGGAAGTGACGTAAAAATAACCGGAAGTGATGTCAAAGGTACTGGATTTGACGTCAAAGTCGCCGAAAGTGACGCCAAAGCGACCGGAAGTATTGTCAGAGCAGCCGGAAGTGGCGTCATAGCAACCAGAAGTGACGTCTGAACAAGCGGAAGTGACGTCAGAGCAATCGGAAGTGACATTAAATTGACTTGAAGTGACGTCAAAGTGACCGGAAGTGACGTCAAAGTCATAAAAAGTGACGCTAGAGCAGCCGGAAGTGGCGTCGAAGCGACCGGTAGTGACGTGAAATTAACCGGAAGTGACGTAAAATCAACCGGAAGTGATGTCAAAATAACCGGAAGTGACGTTAGAGCAACCGGAAGTGATGTCAGAGCAACCAAAAGTGACGCCAGAGCAACCAGAAGTGGCGTCAAAGCGACCGGAAGTGACGTCAGAGCAACCAGAAGTGACGTCAGAGCAAACGGAAGTGACGTGAAATTTAACTTGAAGTGACGTCGTCGCGACCGGAAGTGACGTCTTTGCGACTGGAAGTGACGTCAAATTTAACAGGAAGTGGTTGATAATCGTTGCCGATAACAGAGCTCTCGCGGCACTCTGCACAATCGCTGGGTACAATATGTAATTGTTTTATCCCGTGCAATGAATGATTCTCATCTACACATTCTAATTAGATCATTAATCATCGGCAAATAGGTATTATCTAATTGAGACGGGATAGAATAAAATTAGCTAAGAAAGTAGGACAAATGTCTAGCTGTTAATTTCAGATTATATAAATAACGGATCGAAGCCTGCACCTATCCGTTGTTTTCTATGTTGTCCATTTTCGGAGGCCGATTATGAACTATCATACGTTTTAATTGCACAATTCTTAACTTCACCAAACAATTCTGGATTGATTAAGCTGTTATGAATTAAATTCGATAAACCCAAAAATACTGCGGCTAATTTCAGACGACACATAACGTAGACTTGTTCTCTAGCCGATCGGAAATGGTTTTTCCGATCTGACGGAAAAACTAAAGACTCCCTAACGATTTAATTAGGTGATTCATCACCCCCTAACGATTTCGCGTCGATTAAGACCATCTACAATCGAATCGGTTAAAAATCAAATTTCGTCAGGCTAACTTCACACTTAAATTTTGATTACTCGATTAAAAAAGATCGGTTGACTCCCCTACGTTTTAATTAAACTCCCAATCATTCCCAAACGATTCCCTAACGAGTAGAGAAAGAAAAAAGTTAAATAGTTAAAGTTTCAGGCCAACTTTATATAGGTGCCGCGTGCAGGGCACAAAGAACCGTGGAACATGAGGCGAACTTAGATTGTGAGACTGAGGTTATGAAACCATTTTGGTTTATTTTTCACTTGGTTCTTCCGGCACGAAAATTTCTTCGAGATACTGGATAGGTTTTTTTTTTTTATTCTGAATCCTTTGCGAATTTAATTACAATAATGAGAGTCCTGGAATTGTACAGTGGCATAGGAGGAATGCATTACGCCCTAAAAGGTAAAATTACTATAAGTTTTTAAACATGGTAAACATTTGCGGACAAAATAAAATATTTTCTTCATTTGCAATTTGCGAAAATTCTTTTTTCAAATCAAATTAATTTGTTTAAATGTTTTGCAGAAAGTGGCATTTCCGGTGTCGTCGTTGCAGCTGTCGACATCAATACCGTTGCAAACGAAGTTTACAAGCATAATTTTCCTGAAGTCCGGAATATAAACAGAAACATTGAATCACTGAGTGAAAAAGAGATCAAGATCATGAATATAGACAGTATTTTTATGAGCCCTCCATGTCAGCCATTCACGAGAGTAGGACTACAAAAAGATTCCAAGGACAACAGATCATTGTCGCTCTTTTGTATTTTAGAAATAATTCCGAAAATCGAAAGTTTGAAGTATATTCTGGTCGAGAATGTAAAAGGATTCGAAAATTCTGAAACGAGAGACGCTCTGGTCGATTGTTTGACAAAATCAGGTTTCAATTACAAAGAAATAATTCTCAGTCCTTGCCAATTTGGCGTTCCAAACACGAGACACAGATATTATTTGCTAGCAAAAAGGAAAAATCTAACATTTTGTTTTTCTGATTCGACTCTCTCTCACTCGATACCCGACGAAATAATGCAACTTTTGCCTGACGATCATCACATTCGATTATCTAACGAGGATAATGAGACAAACGATGAAGCCTCGAAAAAATGTTACAAACTCGAGCACATAATTGAAAAAAATATTGAAACTGATGAGTATTCGCTTCCCGAAAAATTGCTCGAAAAACGAGCTTCTGTACTGGACATAAGAACTCCCGAATCAAGAGGTTCGTGCTGTATCACAAAAGCATATGGACGTTACGTCGAAGGTACAGGCTCGATTTTAAGTCCATTAACCCAAATAATAGCCGTTGAAAAATATCGGGAATTTGAAAAACTCCGAGACAATTGTGAAGATTTTTTAAAACCCCTGAATCAGTTGGAATTACGTTTTTTTACACCATCCGAAGTATCAAAATTGATGTGTTTTCCACAATCGTTTAAATTTCCAAATTCCACAACTAAGAAACAAAAATATCGACTTTTGGGCAATTCAATAAATGTTCATGTCGTAAGTCGTTTGATTTATTTACTAAGTCTCGAAGAATCCTGATAGTTGCTTCATTCATTTTACTAGAAACTCTGTAACTTTTGAGAAGAAGAAGCTTCGATGGAAATACAATACTGTTGAAATTTAATAATTAATTTTTATTGATCCACAAATTGTTTTCTTACCTTGACAGATGAGAAGTAATTTCTGGATCGTTAATTGGAAAAATGACCTAATTTTTCCAATTAACGACTCAGATTTTTTAACTTCTGATCATATTTTTAAGGGATCATTGAGTTTGACAAAAACATCAAGAGAGTGTTCTCCGCGACATTTTCTTGTAATTTAATCGAAAGATAAAATTGATTAAAAAAAAATTTTATATGATATTTTTAGAATATTCTTTAGGATAATATGAGTTTTCATGATCTTCATTATTATTGAAAAACCACTTTGTACGAGTTTGATGATATCTTCAAAATATAACCCTGATCGTTGACTTTCGACAAAAGCGTCGAGAAAGTATTACCTGCGACATTTTCTTGTCCAGCAATATTTCTCAATTCTTCTAGAGTAAATGTAGTTTTGTTCAACATTGTAGATTCCTTTCTGAGATCATCCAAAAATTGTTTTACCTGAAATAAAAAAATTATGAAATTTAAATTTCATTTCTGGAATTGAAATAATTGTTGATGAAAATTTTATACTTTATTCGCTGTTAGTTTGTTTGGATTGTTGGTTGATGAAGACTGAACTTGATCTTTCGTTTCGATCGAAATCGAACTCTCAAATATTTCTATTGCATCGAATGCGTCTTGTTCCGTTGTTTCGTTGCGTAAATCTATTTTTGCTCGAGCCTATTTGAAAAAAAATAAAGACAAATACAAAATGATGAATTTTAGGGATTACTGCAATCAGGAAGGTGAAGGTAAAATTTTACACCGTATATTTAATAATACATAAAATATAATGAAAAATATTGCGCCAATTTGCATTCACACCTCTGTTAGGATCACTAAAGTTCGCAGAAGTCTCTCAACTTTCATAAAATCTTTTTCCTTCTGATGACGTAACAGACAAAATCTTTCGATAATCGCTCTCGAGGAATTTGCCAATTTTGGTTTCGCGAAAAAACGCGCGTATTTTACGTACATGCGAAAAATCTTTTCTGGCAAAACGTTCGATGTTGATTCTCGCGGAGTTACGAGTCTTTCCCTAAAATTCATAGAAAATAAATCAATAAACGATAAGTAAACGACAAGATATCAATTTTTCACCTGAGAGTTCGATCCACATTCGACCCATACTGGCTCATCGTTCTGCAATCGGAAGTAAATGTTTGTTGGGTAAGATGATTCCGATTTTTATGTACGTCCAATACTCGATCACACATCAACTTGTCGAGATACTTTAAAAAATAAAATTAGCATAAAATTTATCTCCTGAATATAAAATTTTATTTTTTTCTTTACATTCCAGGTCATGGAAATTCGGAAATTCACCGTGTCAGGAAAATCGCGCATCAGAAAAATCAGATCAAATTGCGAAAGAAGTGGACGAGTCGCATTCACGTTTTCCACAACCGTTTTTGAGGTATCGTAGCGTTTTTTAATCGAATTCGTCATTGCAAATATTGAAGTACGAGCCGGAAGACGAACTTTCAATTCTGAATTTATCATGTCGACTCGTTGCCTCACGATGGCATTGTAAATTATCTACAAAATTATTCAAGAACGATTATTCAAATAATCATAATTGTGTCTCTTAAAATAATGAAGATTTCGAAATTATTTCAAGCTTTTGTTTCAGGAAAAATTTGTACTTGATGCTGATTGGACATTTTATCGAGTTCGTCGAGGCAACACAAGCCACGATTTGCAAGAGCTAAAGGATCGGCCTCGAAACGATAATCCTCCATTGCATTTTCTCGCACATTTATCATTTTCGATTCTAGAGATATTGTTGAACTTCCGCGAATGTAAGTTCCTTAAAAAAAAGTCAGCGTTTTCACTCCGATGAGACATACGTTAATAGTTAAAGAAAATTGTATTTTCCTAATGACAATTTTTTGTTTTCCTACCTTTAGGAGCAACATGAGCACAAGCACGAAGCAGTTGAGATTTTCCAAGTCCCAAATTGCCGATAATTAGTATATGAATGTAATCTCGGATCTCTTCGCTCTTATAAGTACCAGCGAACAAGCCGAGAATGAGAGAAGCTTTGAGGATTTCGTGTCCTTGAACACTTGGAC
Organism: Dyspetes luteomarginatus; assembly: GCA_963669185.1. Classification (NCBI taxonomy): domain Eukaryota; kingdom Metazoa; phylum Arthropoda; class Insecta; order Hymenoptera; family Ichneumonidae; genus Dyspetes; species Dyspetes luteomarginatus. The sequence continues at coordinate 704,161 of OY769911.1, forward strand.
AAAGAGAATGCACGAGAAGACTGAGAATATCGGGCTCTGATTTAATCCTCTGTGGAAGTTGGAAAATCCATAATTATGTTAAAGATGAATGTATCTTGGGGGGATTTATTTCGGAATTTTTTTCATACCTCGATAGTAATTTCTGTCATGGGATTTTCATATGAAAGATCTTCATCTGGGAATACTGATATTGCATCGACGTAGAGAGGATATGATCCTGATGTCGATGATTTAACTGAACCCAGCGTTACCTTATCAAATATTTAAGTTTTTTTTTTTTTTCGTTAGTTTATATAGTAATTTTTTCAAAAGCCAATATAATATTGAAATTAAATAGAGAGTAAATTTTGCCACCCTAATTTTTTTTTTTAGACTTTTTAAAGTGTCAGAGCCATTTTTTAATTGAATGTAACAAATCCGTCCATTTTCGACTAGATCTAAAAAGTCAGAGTTGCAAAATTCACTCCCATCTATTTTTCAAGCATACTCTTGGTATTCCAACGATTCTGATTTTATCTCCAGGCACATATTTATCGACCAATCCACTCGTCAGCTTGACTCTGATAATGTTCGGTAAAATTGTGCCATCATCGACGGTCTAAAAATATTTAAAAAATATTACACGATAATTTTTCTCTGATCTTCAGTGGATTATTTGACGTAAAAAAAATCATGGCGTATTCGTATTCAATTTTAAAAAATTCAAGGGCACCTGATCAATTGTACGATAATCTTTAACGAAAATCGTTTGTGAAACTTTCGTAGTTTCGTATGGCGAGTCCAACAAATGTTTTATTCTCGCATTACCACAAATGTTACATTTTTTCGGTATCGACGTCATTTCATTTCGTGGCTTAGACAAAATTTGATGATTGCACTTGCAAACAAACACGATGGAATCAAGCCTGAGTTTTTTCAGTCCTACAGCTATAACACTTCCGCTTATAGATATTAATTTTCCTTCATGGAAAAAAATTATGGAAAAATCGTGATTGGTCTTTCGTTTTATTCAAATTTTTCTTAAAAAAAACTTAAACTTTGAGGGAACCGATAAGCTTACCGTAAGAACTCAATTTAACGTAAGGCAGTGGATTCAAAGATTTGCAATTGATTATGTTTGTACGATTCAATCGCAAAATTCGAAAAACTTGCTCGATTTTTCCAATTTCTTCTTTTATCGCTCGCCCCATCATTACCTTCGATAATTCGAGATCAGAAATTATTTTTATTCAAAATTGCTTAAACTAGATTTTTCTTTACTCAATTGATATATCGAACGAAATTCACCTCGAAGAATGCAGCATTGATGCAATTAAAAATATGCTGTGGATTCACGTTAATATCTTCGACAATTCTTGGCCACTTTTGGAGTAGAGAAGAATCATTGATGCATAAATTTATATCGAAATTTAGACCTCCCTCGATATCGAATTTGTCGGATGCATTTTTTTCAAAAAATTCAATCAAAGCATCAATTTTTGCCACCATTGCCGATTTTTCTTTGTATTCTTTGGATTAAAAGACGAGCGATATTATGACCAATTAAATCGTTGACGATGATAAGAATATTGAAACAGATAAATAATTTTACCTCGATTATAAAAATACGTCAACCAACTGTGATACGGAACTTGAGCGTACGTCACAACTTCGTAAAACGATTGTAAGGAAGTGTCCGTCGAACTTTGAGAGATTTTATCATTTTTTGGCGATTCGGTACCGGAGGTTGTACAAGCAGTGTGCCGCTTTGCGTGATAACCTTTCAAAAAAATCTTAAAAATGTGTAGAAAGAATATCTTGCAAAAGTTTAAATTTTCCCAGCTCTTACCTGAATCTTTCGATCGCGATGATCTTTTTCGTTTCAAGCTCTCATTGGATCGACCCATCGCACGGATATTATTAACACAATTTTTATAATATCGCACACCGATTTTTGTCGCGCCCAGCAAAGGGAAAAGATTCAATTGAGTGATCTCGAGTACTTACTGAATTTGAATTCCGGCGGAAAAGTTGTACTGCGCATGCGCGTGCCGTTTGGAACAGTAGCAACAATTCCATATTTTTGCAGCTAATATTTATTACCGTCACTCCGTAATAAATGTATGAGCAATCTGGAAATAAGTAGGTCAAACAATAAAATCCATTTAAAGATACAAATATTCAAAAAATCACGAAATTAAAGCGATTTATTCATCAATGGCGAACAATTTTGCACTCAAATGAATTTGTCAGAAATACATTCTCTATTAATACATTGTTGTCTCGTAATAATAAAGAAAGTTCAATATCACAACTTGAATTAAAATAAATTTATTATTCATATTGTTTGCATTTCGGGTGGGATAATAATTTTTTTCTCAGCAGCAAATTTCTTGAGTGCCTGATATTTTCCATGCCAAGTCTCAATTTCTTCTCTCATTCGGTTATTATCATCCTGCATAGCCTCCATGTCGCGATATTCCTGTGTTTTTTCAGATTCGAGTTCATCCTTTTGTTCAATGCGTTTTATTCTGCAGCTGGCGGCGTAACCGCGATTCTTCAATGTTCTTCTTCTCTGCTTCATGCGAACTATCTCATCTCTTGTGAGTCCGCGTAATTTCAGCTGACGATTTAGATCTCTGACGGATATTGTGACGAGCTCGTCATCGCTGATATCCAAGCAAGGCCCGGGTGAAAGAGGTTCCTTGAATGGAAATATTGATCATTTTTACGATTTTTGAGGTTATGTGGAAGACATAATTTTGCCCTCGTAGGGCACATCCGATAAACGCTAACAGCTGTGTGTACAACTGCAATTTACGAACTCCCCCATTACGTAAACAAATAACAAAAGCCTTTCGCGTCACATTCAGACACGAGAAATAAGCCAAATTTTAGAATATCGTGGAATTGTTTTTAAACATTGAAATATGTTTTTACGTATAAAAAAACTTACCATTTTTATCTGATCTTTATTACTTAATCACTGTATCAAGAACCACAGTTTCGATCGTGAGCAACTGCTACTTTTCTATTGCGTTGAATGCTTCGTTTTCGATTTTGCTTAGTCATCGTGAGAACATCAGTCTCTGCCTCTCAAGACTTGGGAAGCGGTGAGCTGTCTACTGTGCCTTTGGCTAGCCAGGCTAGCACGATGAAATTGCAGGATCTTTCGGACCAACAACGAGCTTTCGTGCTTTCGCTGGAAAAGCTGTATCGATTCGACATTCCGTGTGTGAATTCGATACATCGATTCGTGTTGGTAAAAAAACGCATAAATAGATGATTATTGTTAATATGGCTATTATTATAATAATCATTGTATAGACATAAGAAACTATTTATTAATATAATATGTATAAATATTAATTGCTACATTACCTCCCGCCCTGTGCGATTATCTCGATCCGAGGCTTGGACGTTGGACCGATCATTGAACAGTTTTATGCCATTTTACCCTTTCTGTGCGGCTGGATTAGTTCACCTTTTTCCCACACTGGCTTACTTAAGGAATCTTTTCTCTCGCGTCCTCATATTTCTACCTTTTCACTATTCAATGGCGCTTATATTCGATTATCCGAGGACTATGCTTTTTTTGTCGAATGCAAAGTGGCTCTAACCTCAATCAAGTTTTCAACATCTGACAGTTGTTTCATTAATGGGACACTTATTTACAAAGTATTCTTGTGATAATAAAGTTGATCAAAACAAAATGACGTAGCTGATACTGCATAGACCAAAAACCCAATGGAAAAATGGCCGATAAGGAGGCAGAGGTTAATCTGACAGATGAAGTTTGCCGGAAAATGGAAGAAACGATTGAGGAACCTTCAACCACAAAAGTAGAACCTTCCAGTTTAGAAAAAACAGCTTCAGATACAAATCTTTTCACCAATGATGAAACTCAAGCTGTTACAAAAGATAATACAAAAAGTGAGTTGTTTTGTTATATACACCGATAAATTTGAGGTTATACACACATTTTTAAACATTTTTATAAACATTAAGTTTATAAATGCTTCTCTCATAAAGGCACAAAGATTGAAAAAAGTCATTTTTTCATAGAGACCTTTGTGAATATAGAAAATTATAAGCAACATATAAGTTTTGATTTGTTTTTATCTGAATATTTTGTTATATTCATATTCTATCATCGAAATATATATATTCGCATTATTATTTTTATTTAATTTTTTATATTTTTACTATATTTTTTATCCAAGGTTTATAGCATATCTTACTCTACACATATATTTTACTCTCTACAGTCGATATATTATTAAAAGCAACGGGAAACGCGCCAATAATGAAAAAAAAAAAGTGGGCAGTCAGTCAGGAGCAGCACATTGGTTGGATTTCCGACTTTATGAAGAGATATCTCAAGTTGGATTCTAGTGAACGTTTGGTAAGATTTATCATTTTACTCACTTACTATTAATGCCTGAAAAACAATGGTTATTCGTCTCAACAATAATACACGATTTTTTTTTTGCAGTTTCTCTATGTAAATCAGACTTTTGCTCCTGCCCCGGATCAAACAGTGAAAAATCTTTACGACTGTTATGGCACAGATGGAAAATTGATAATTCATTATTGCAAGAGTCAAGCGTGGGGTTGAAGTCTCGGTTCCACGATATTTGCACAATGCAAAAAATTGTATAATTTATACTTACTACTTATTCTGTACCAAAGTACTCTATTTTTTTTTTTTTTTTAGCTGTACCTATTTCTACTCAATCTCAGTTGATATTTTGGGAACAAAAGCTGGAAAATTGTACATTTTATTTATATACATTGAATGTTTATTAAATGCACACGAGTCATAAAACTGCTACTCTGGTGGGTTTAGCAGTATCTTCTGCGTCAGCATTTTTTTCTTCTCTATTTCATACAAAAAGTTTATAAAATCTCGAGGTGAAAAGAAAAATTATAGGACATGTCAGTAAAATTGCGAAAGATAATTTTTTCCTTCGGATTGACAGTTGTATATAATCAGATGATCATCTACAACTTCGATAGTTGCTCTTTGTGTTAATTTTCATTTCGTCGCCTCTTGGCCATGTACGAAAATGTTTATCGTCGTTAGTATTTTCTAGCTCTTCATCGAAGCCCCTCGCTTACCAGTATTACGGGAAGTCCTCGTATCCGCTAAACTACCTAGTTTTTTTCCAGATTCGGTGCCTCTCGAAGTAGTTTTACTTCTGTCAGAACGCTGAAAAGACGTCCTCGACGATCCTCCAGATCTACTGGTGGTTTTGTGACTAACGGGCTCTCTTTCCTCGCCATTTGGGCAGAGGCAGACACTGCGCGACGGCCTTACAGGATCATAATCGCACACGTCGACCTTAGAGTTGTCTAAAAGAAAAATAGAATTTCACGATTTTGCAAAATTGAATTGACGAAATTCTTCGACCATAAAAATTGATCATTCTCTCTGACTCACTTTCATGGACAGTTCGAACACTCTCTGGAAGACCCGATCTCCCGCTAATATTGACAACGCTCTCCTGGTCATTGTCGCAAAGGCGCAATTTATTCCATTCATCCTCGCGAATACTGCACGTGGAGCGCGATCTCGTGCTCTCCGGTGGTGATTCGAATTTCGCTTCAAACGGACATTTCCATATCATTATAGCACCATCGGCACTAACAGTGATGAGATATCGACTATCTGGACTGAATTTGCACGATGTTATGATTGCAGCGTGTCCAACGCCAATGTGAGTCGTGTCACCTCTCTGATATTCCCAAATCTTCATGATACAGTCGTTCGAGCCAGTCATGAAATAACGACCATCGGGACTTACGTCGAGACAGTTCAAAGTACCTGCTGTCGAACCTTCCAATTCACGTATCATAGAACCATCGAGAGTTTCCCAATATGCTATTTTTCGATCAGTTCCGCAGGTCAATATTTGAACGCCGTTTGTACTGAATCGAGCCCCCATAAACATCGTGTTTCCCATTAGAACTTGCTTTCTTGCACAACGTCTGTAATCGAGAATTAATATTTAATTCTCTTTTAAGGGAGTTTGGCTCGATTTTCATAATTTTTTGAAGGCTTTTTAGATCTTGATGATGATATGACAAATTTATCATTAGGGAATTATAAATTTCCCTCAACAATACATAATATATATAAACTCGGCTATATTGTATATTTATGAATAATTTATACGTTCGTCGTAAGCTAGTTTTCTAAACATCTTTTTATTTAAGAAAAGAGCAGTTTGAAAATGGAATTTTACTCACATAATGTCCCAAACGATGCAAGTACCGTCTGTACTCGAGCTTACGACCTCCGTGTCGTTTGAGGACATGTGTAACGATGTTACCGGACCTCTGTGTTCCTTGAAAACGTTGGTTAAACGTTGCACATCCGGTAACAGACTCCACATTCGAACCTTACGAAAAAAAAATTAAGTCCAGATTTTAACTTGCATATTTGCTTTTCTATAATTATATCGGACTATTTTTGGAGCATTCATGGTTTTTGATTTGTTCTCTTTGGCTAAAAATGCCCGGTACTTCATATTCTTGATAGCTCAATTACTTGGTACTTCAAATACTTGGTACCCCTAGTAATTGGTATTTTAATCAATTGGTAGTTCTTCGGACATTAAATACTTGGCCGTTGATACTTTAAGTACTCCCATTAATTGGTACTTGAAATATTTTTCATTTCAAGTACAAGGTATGTCAAGGCCTTAGCACTTTGTTTGGGTTACTTGAAGTTCTGAGCTCCAAGGACTTGATACTTGAAATTCCAAGTACTCGGTTCTGAATTCTGGTGCTTTTTTACCTGTCCGTCGCATCCACCGGTTATGAGTTTAGTACCGTCAATCGTAATGCATACAGCCGATACCGCTTTTATGTGAGCATTGTGAATAGCAAATATCATTTGTCCACTTCGTGGCTTGAATGCCCTCACTATTCCATCGTTCCATGCTGTATTTTATACGCCGGAAAAGAATATAATTTCGATAAATGTTATATTTATCGTACAAAAAAGATAATTTTTTGTTATCAATACTGAAATACTTTACCGGAAATGAGAGCTTTGCCACTGTACGAAAAGCACAAACTCGTGCATACAAAATTTGGCACGGTTATTCTCAATAATTCTCTCTGTGATTCCAAATGCCATAATCTTATATCATTTTTACATCCTGTCGCAAATATTTCGGAGTAACTACTACAATTTTATAAATGACAACACAGGAGAGAATCGATATGAGTCATGATACAAAGAGATAAAATTCTGTTAACGTATCCAAATAATAATATTTGGAGATCGATGATATTACCGTGGAAATGCGATATCGTATATCGTGTTAGTGTGACAAGTGATAATGAGACGAGTGTCAAAATCGTCCAATCTTATTTGATATATTTCACACGCTGCTGTCCCAACCAATATCGAGTCACTCTCGAGCAATAACATTGACGTTATCGTACTTCTTACATTCTCGCTCATATACTAGAGAACAACAAAAAACCAAGAAATTATAATCAAAAATTTATATACATATACATATATATAATATACATTTTTTTTCTTTTCTATTTAAGATTTAGCGAGGATAATCGATGGGTTGACTTTACCGCGCGTAGCTGAGGTGTGCTGGGCAATTTAACGGTTTTTGAAGAATAATGAAAAGAAGAATTTACAATGTCGACCAGCTCAATCGTTCCATCGCCAGCTCCAACGGCAAATTTCTCATTTTCTAGGAGTAAAATACTCGTCACACCGCCAGAATACAAATCACCCTCGCCATTTTTCAATCTTTTTTTATCTTTTGGTATTTTTGAGTAACAGCCGATCATTATTGGCGGTTGAACAGGCTCCATGTGGTCCAAATTGTGATAATAATTTAATCTGTAACGAATTATTAATTGCTGAACAATCGTGGATTGGTAAATTTTTTTTTTTCAGTACAAAAAAAATGGTCTAAAAACCTCGCTTTTATAATATCACCGGAAGATGTTCCGCAGTAAGCTTCCTCGTCTCTTGAGTCGATAACTATGCACTTGATCGTACGTCGTAGTTTTCCGACCTTGACGTCGACCCCGTAAACCTTGCGAGTCTCCGGATTTATTCGCCAGACCTTAAGGGTCGTCTCACCACCGGTGACGAAGCATTGGTCGCGAGTGTTCGTACGTCCAATAGTCAAAGCATTTCCAGATGTTTCGTTACTCGCGTATGATCCTATCAATTATTATTCTTTTGTTTTTATTATAATTGCAATATTTAAGCAAATCGATGATTACTCAAAAAACATACCGCATATAGCTTCGTTATTTTCAACATCCCATATTACAATATTTCCATCATCTTTTCCACCGAGACTTATGAGATAATTACTCTCGCAGGTAAAACACAAATCTTCCACACTGACTTTGTGAATTTCGTGGCTACCTCGGGCTTTCTTTTCTTCGTAATCCCAAACGATGACAGTCGCCTGTTGTAAGTAAACTTTATAGCAGATTATTTAAATACGATTTACGTTCGGTTTCACCATGCACTTTTTAACAGGCTAATAATTTTTAAAAGCATTTTTTGTTTGTTTGACTTGCCCTATTAAACCTTTTATAACTAAAATGGCTTTTATTGTTAGTACGTTTTGGTGAAACCGACCATAATGGAGGATCGGCGTGTTTATTAATTCATGCGATTCAGAGATTTTCTACGAAGTTTTTTTTTTAACCCAAAATATTATTTAGTTATCCTTTTTTTTTAAGTGATCTAGATTTAATTTAAGTGCATTCACGAGGGAATTTGTCTTTAAAATAAACTTTAAAATAAATATATTGAAGGATATAATTAAAAAAACGATTGAAAATTAAAAGCATTCGAACATCATAAACGAATGCGGCGAATACCAGAAACGGATTCACCAACAAAAACGTTACGCCATGAATAGAAAACGTTAGTACTTACCTTAAATCCTAAATGAGTCAGTTGACCCGAAGCGACGAACTTTCCGCACGCGGAAACGCATAACGCCGATATTACATTACTGTGTCCCGTTAAAAATGTCTGCTTTCCAGATTCGATGTTTTTAACAGTTATTTTATTCCCCATTGGATACATAAGATGCTTCTGATCAGGATGAAGCTGCAGGCCATTTTTTGTTACCCCTATTTTGCAACTCATATCGTTTTCAATTATTTCTATTCTGAACATTGAATCAATCGTAAAGAGGAGGTATTGATAAATTTACGTACCATCGAATGCGATAATTCCGACAATTTCAAGATCCTTCGGGTCCATTGTAAGGAGAGATCTTTCTCAATGATTTTTACAAATCAATGCAAGTATCTGACAAGCTAATCTGACATTTGTAAAGAAATTTAGCGTCCCATTGCCATGACAACGTTGGGAAGCAGCAGCGCCATCTGTCTTCGAAATATTTTGAATTCAAACGATTTTCGACAGTTGCCCGGTTGTAAATAAATTGTGTGAGGTGTCGTTGAAATTTTCCAGTTTTTCCGGGCAATTATCAAAGATGGCTACAGAATTATTGGGGTAAGAACAATGAAAAAAATTATAAAAATTAAAAAGAAATTGAGAAGTGTTGCGAGGTTTTTTCACTGAGTTTGAAGCAAAAATATGCGACCTAACCTCAAAAGCTAAACATTTTTTGTATCGCTTCTGGATCGTTCAGCAGCATTTTAGACGACAGATTTTGGTCGAATGGAAGATTGAAAACCTACGTGGATTGGCCTTTTAAACCAGAGGACGGTTCATGCACTCCAAAACGCATGGCAGCTGCGGGTTTTTACGTAGTCGAGGGACACGAAGAGCCCGATGTCGTGGAGTGCTTCATATGTGCCAAACAGCTCGACGGCTGGGATGCGAACGACGATCCATGGCAAGAACACGCAAAGCACCAAAAAGATTGTCCCTTTGTATTGTTGAACAAACAAGACGAGAAACTGTGGACTATTGAAGATTTGTTCAATCTCATGAAAGCTTACTCCGCTAAAGAATGTGTGAGTAATTAAAATTGAATAATGAAAATAGATTTCCGTTGTAAGTGAAAAAATAGTCACTTTGGGTGTGTCAGACATATATATATTTTTTTCAAATAGTCAATTCTGTATCATTAACAATTGTTATATAGAATGTGCACCAAATTAATGAATCGATTGATTAAATAAATATAATTTGCTTGCAGACACGCACAATCGACGACTTTACAAAAAATCTTAAAGCCAACAGTGAGATAATGGCTAAAAAAATTCCAAAGATCTACAAAGCTGAACGAAATAGCCGTAAGGTCGGAAAATAGGAAGATCAAAAAGAATGATAATCTTCCCGGCGTTAGACCACCTAAAAATCCTGTAATTAATTATTTTTATACATCGATTCATACAAATAATCATTCAGTTTTTTTTTATTGCATATTATTAATAAATGACGTTGGAAAATTTGTATTGAAACGTTTCTATTTACCAATAACGATACAAGCACCCATTTTTTGGTACAAAAAGACTAATCTCACATTTGAAAAGTCTTGGGGAATTTGTCATTCGTTATCTCGCTGAAAAATACTGCCTATCGGTTGGAATGAACCCGCGGTTATCGGGGCACAATTATCGTGTCTATTGCGTTCGCCGTTCGAAAACTCCGTTCATCCGTTGATAAGCCGCTTTACGTATAAATATATACAGAAATTATCGCAAATTTTTCGTTGACCGGATCATTGACTGACTGCTCGTTCATGCGCGCAGATCCCTCTTGTAATCCCCAAATGCCTCGTCGAGCCATGGAGTGGAATATTTTTTGAGAAGTCGATAAAATACATCGGTAATCAGGAGAGAATTTTATCGGTGTCTATATTTGTACCATCCAGAATTGCATTGAGTTCAAGTGAAAAGTCACTTGAATTGTTATAATTGTAAACGTTTAGTAGAACGTTCGAGTCCCGTTCGAGCGAGAGCGATAAGGATAAATCGTGTTCAAAGTCGCGCTTGAGTCGCAGAGAACTGATCAACTTGAAGCAACAAAAGCCGATAAATAATGACCACACAAGCATAACTGTAAGCACGATTATATCGACGTTTTCTCCTCGAGGAAATATCTCTAACCTCGTAGTAGAGTACGCGGCGAACCATCATCTAGTGCTCCTCAAAATATTACCATTACAATATTCCGGATATAAATTTTCGATTGACTCTACGTGATAAAAATTGAATATACGTAAATTGGCTATAAATATTTTATAGTTATCAATGTGCTTCGTGAACGAGGGGGAGGAAAATTGCTTGATCTGTGTTAAAGAGTCGAGAGTACGAATTTTCAAGTGTGCATGGAAATTGATCCCGAAAATTCGCCGCAGGATATGAAGGACGAGAATTATCCAGAATCAATTCCTCTTCTTGTCAAGTGGATCAACAACTCGGAGAACGGATCCAGAAGAAAGAAAAAACGTCGCTGCGGTACGTTTTCGATTTTAACGACACTTTTTTCTTTTTTTTCTTTTTTATATCCACGTTTGAGAAATTAATTTATGCAGATATAATTTCTTCAAATTTTCGTACATTTTTTACAACAAAAACATTGTGCTCGATTTGAAAAAGATTGACATTTTTTTTTTTTGTGCCCCATTCAATGATGGTTGGTTATTGATGGTTAGCAACTTTCGAAGAGATTTTAAATTTCGTGGAGAAATAAATTATTGAAATTGCATTTACACATTGCCGGACCACTTATAATTTTCTCGTCTTCAAAATGTCACCTTTTTTTTTTTAGATGGGAATTTTCGAAAATGTTATTATCGACTATCGTATATTTCGTGTCAGAATGAAGTGCCCCGCGAGTTTCCAGCGGCACTTTTGGGGTTCATGAACTTGATTATGTACATTTGCCATATCACCACTTGGATAAGAAGAAAAATAAGAAGAAAATTTGTCGTATCATATGTGAATGCTTGTTATGTACTAATATTTTCAGGGCTAGATGGGTGGTGACATTTCGATTCACACCGTCAGATAACGACAGCGTGGCAATGATCGGTGAGTTGCCGCGCAACGTGAGATAAGCTCTCTTGCCATACACGGAAGAAAGACACATCAGAGACGCGTTTACAGTAGTTTTCACGAGTAAATAAAAAGACTTCATATTATGATAAACTTAGTTTTGACTCATTCTGTTGTGAAAAATTATGCTGGTTTTCGATTTTTTGTTTCATCGTCGATGCACGTGCATCTTTTTTTAGCTTATAGCCAAATTGTCATTAAAATCGTAATCTTGATTTTTTAAATAAATTTAAAGTAAATTTTTAAAAATTCAAAATGGTTCAAAATGGTTTTTGAAGTCAGATTTTAAGTTCACTGTGGAAATTTCAATATACAAAATGGTGGAGTCAATATAGCTGATCAAGAGTGCCGAAATGTGATTCGATTAAAACGAAAAATTGGTATCTCGGGGTTATTGACGTCATTAGTTTCGAATTCAATATGAAAATTCGCGATTTGAAAATTTGTATGCTATATCGTTCACACTTGGCTTCAATGTTAAATATGTAGCATGTATTTTATCTTTCAGACATCTTCTTTTATCTTTATCGTCTTATTTAAACGATAATTTTTTCACTGTCAATTCCAACGGATAACGTGCAAGAAAAATAGAAAACATGTTATTTGAATAAAATTTAAAAGATGCATGAGATATGGAGTTGTTAAAAGATGAGAAAGGCATATTTGAATCGATGCGAAAACGAGTTGAAAAAAATATAAAATTATTTTTGAATAATCAGACGTCTCACATTTGGTACAACTCATAAATTACTCTCCTATACATTACGAAGAATTCACGATCTATTACGTCACTCGTCACAATGGGCATAAAATAATAGTATAAGTAAATATTGTAATATTGATTCAGTCTCCATAGCGTCTCTGAAAAGTGCGTGTCAGTTTTAAAAACCAATCGCTAATTATTATGTGTCGGGTAAAAAAAAACGATACAAAAGATATCGTGTGGAACTTCTCAGCTACTCTTCTCCCAAGCAGTGAGAGTGCTTTGTCATTTGGCAATTCCGTGTTATCTGATAACTCTCATCGATAAGCGACACGTGGATTAAAATGGTCTCTCTTTTTAATAAACTGGGAGCACTTAAAACAAGGGGATTAATATTTTGCTTTTCATGGGTGGATCTTCTGAAATGCAGAAAAATGATATTAATTTTTGTTTCAAAATTTTCATGACATTATTTTAAGTTTCATAGCGTCATAGCTTAATATAAGGATGTAAATTTCTTTTCCGAAACTATGAGAACGCATAACTTCTAAAAATATAAAAACAACTGTTCACATGTTCATAGAGATGTTTTAGCGTGTGAAGAAAAAGCTCTCCTAGCAGCTCCTACTTGCTGAGTTCATACAACGCTATCGCGTTTATGGATCGAAAAAGATAACGCATTTTTGATTTAAAAAAAAAAAAAAAATTGTATCAACGAGACCATTCAGAGTGCAAGAGTTTAAGTATGTATTACGTCAAACAGAATTCATCTTCTCATCTCATTCAAATATTTCCAAAATGCAAAAGGGCAGACTCAAAACGACTATTTATGGAATATTCCTAAAAAATACTGGAAATTACCAAATTCTCCGTGTCCTTTGAAGGTCGAGATTTTTCATAGGTATTTTAATTTAATTATTATTCATATTATGCTCAATGGCTTACGTGGAATGGCTCATATGTAGGGCATGTTTATTTTCCATGGTCACCGAATGTCTTCCGTTTGATATGCTTCCATGATTCCCTCTTAACGATATCGCTACAAAAACCTATTTAAGAAAAAATTATATGCATTATTATGATGGAAAGAAACTGCCAAGGATAAATTTGATTCGTCACGACCTTCGCTCCACTTTCATACAGAATAAAACTTAAAAATTGTCGTCTTAACATGAGTATTAGCTTGATTTTCTCAGCTTGTAATAAAAACCGCAATTTCCTGGTATCCATGTAAATAAGAAAACCGGAAACTCGAGTGTATTATACAAATATGCAAAAATGAGTTGGCCATCGACTCGGTAATTACACGTTTGCTTACGAGACCCGGAGATGCTCATTCTCGCTTGTACACGAGTAAAATAAAAATAAATAAATCATTAGGAATGACATATGAAGCTTGGCGAGTGAATGTTCTTTTGTGTTATTAGTGCGTGCAGTCCTCTCGTTTAACTGTAATCTGTCTCGTCTTATAACATTTCCGAAATTCCAGAAATTCCCCGCCAACATTATAAATAGCAAGATAAATAACAAGATAAATAAGACAAATAAGTCACGCTTGATAAAAAAAATCGCATAGCCGAACACGCTTAACCTCGTAATTAAAATTAAATTTCACCTGGGATCCCCTTAAAGAAGGAACTTGGTTTAAGGGCAAAAAAACTCGAATTCTCCAGTATTTATCGCACATGATTTTTTTAATGCGTCTTATCGAACGAAGTGACACAAAGTCCCTTAAGATAATTAATTAAGATAGTAACGTATGAATCAACTGAAAATCAATTTTGTAAATTCATTACTGTTAAAGTACACAAACTTAATTCCGTAATTGACAAAAGTTTACAAGCAACATCAAATTGATCAATCTCCAAATAGTTTTTGATCAAGATTGAAAATGGTCGCGTTAACAGAACGATAAAAAAAAAAAAAGAAAAATTAATGAATTTTGATGAAAACTGAAACCTGGTAATTTCCTGGTAATTTCTGAATGATTTCGAATCCCATGTCGGAGAAAATGTGCCCCTTAAAATGCTCAAACCAATAAATCGTTGACAAAACTCACTAACGCATTAATCACGAAACACGTGAACAGGAATCCCGCGTAAGAAGTAAATCATTAAGTCACTATAGATATCATCTCTATTTTTTTTTCCCCACATTCCGTTATCATTCGTTCTGTGAATGATTCCCGATAAAAATCAACGTATCTCTTATTAAATTATTTTTTTTACCAAAGATCAAAATTGATCGGCCGATTGATTAGGGTCAGTATGAACGTCACGAGATATCAAACGATACAGACCGAGATTGTGAAAAAATTAAGCGTTGAACCCAGAGAATTAAAGAGAGTGGTGGAAGGGAGGACACACGCAAAAGGTAGAGAAGCTAGACGAATGGTTTATCGGACCGGAGAATCTGAGGCTTTAATCTCTATCGATAGGCTCTCTCTCTCTCTCTCTCTCTCTCTCTCTGTGTTACAGTACATACTGGCATACTGGGGGCTTCTGTTGATCGTTTTATATACAACCTGTGCGCCTCGTTTCGTTAGTATATAGTAGGCAGGCGCGCGGGTACGAGAGAGACGAGCCCCCTTTACTGTGCCCGATCAACCGTTGTCGTTCAGAAGAGAACAAAAAAACTCCAAGTGTTTTATCATTCGGTCGGTGCCATCGAGAGACTCATACGCGGAAAGTTCACTGCGAATATAAAGCGAAATCGAAACGATTGGACTCTCAGTCAGAATTTAACAGGAAAGTGTAGAAGAGAGAGAGTGCACGCTCCGTGACAAGTGTGCGACTAAAAATTAAAGAACAAAAAACACTTTATTCTTAGATCCTTTCTTACTATTTTGTTGTCCCCTCAGCCCGGAATTCAGGGAAAATCTTTGTTGCCGCAAAGTTGAATTTGTCACCGCTCTGCGCGCCACTTAACAGTCTTGTGGCGCCATCTCTCGCTTTAGTACAGTTATTTTTTTTTTCGGCTCTCTCTGCGTATATACGGACACCGAGATACACTTGGGTTTGACTCAGTTCAGTATGCTGTCCATATGGAGGTCCTGCTGTAAGTAATCGGAAACTTGTTATTAGGGAAAATTACATACGCGCTCGCCATATCAGTCGCGATAGTCATTATCCGAGGAAATGTTTGGTCATGGATAATGGCGTTATTATTGTTTGTAGCCGTCAATTAAGCATGCTATAATTTGAGCTGTTCTGGTATTGGTAATTGAGTTGCTTTTTAAATTAACGGGTGAAACAACTAAATTTGTCATCACACTCATGTGGTGTCCCTACTCGATAATAAGAGAACACGAGAAGTCTCGCGTTTGCTGTGGTGACGCCATTTCGTGAAATCGTGTCGCCATTTTGGTGTTACATGAAAAATCAGTTGTGGGGGAAATTTTATCTGATTCTGAGTTTATGAATAGGTAAAAATGGATTCAGGTTGCATTTTATGACTTCATTGATACCACAGGTGGATCTGCTTGACCCAACGCAGTATTCTTCCATATATAATTGGCATTTTTTTTATTGACCAGGAGTGGAATTGGCGGGGCAGACTTTGAGCAAGACGAATGAATTCATGAAATGTCAATTGAATTATTATTAACAATGTTATGGGTGTCAGAAAAGATAATATGATAAGACTGGGATAAATGAGGGACAAAAAATAAGTTGATACAAAAAAATTGATTTCCTGTAGGAAAGCAATTAATATAAAGTGCACATATTTTCTATTCGTTAAAATATGACTGAGAAACATGGAGATTTCAAATTCGATACCTCGTGTTGGAGGTGAGCGATAAACGAGAAATAAATAATAAAACTACGCAGAGGATACGAAACATTTTAGTCATACGTTAAGTTATTTTTAAGTAATTCTATATCAATTTTTCTATCGAAATTCTTCGAGGTTTTTCTAAAATCATCTTTGTCAAACCAGCTACTTGATGCTACTTCATTTCGAGGATAAAATCATGAGAAATATTCGTATAATCGAGTCATAAACGCGACTTTCGTTCTATTTTGCTCACGCTGTAAAGCCATTTAAATCCATCGCACTGCCAATTCCCAAGAGTTAATCCGTGACAACGACGCAAATCGAGTCGTAAAAGTCGTGTAAGCTCAGGGATAAATCACGTGGTATTAACAGTCGCGTCGCATATTTCATTATCTCGTTATTAATCCCACAGTGACTTTAAAACTCAGCTACCTATAATTCTCTAACGACTTTGTATCTATGTATATATTTCTTCCATTGTTCCGATACGAAATCATACATGTCTTCGTTACGTATGATGTATCGATAAAAATGGAAGTCTTCATAGCTGGCTAGACTCTCAATTGTGAAAACTGGTCCAAATTAATTAAATAAATTTATTGTTAAATAATGAACAAGCTTTTATTTGCTGCAGAATTTTTTTATCTTGGCAAAGTTATTTTTAGACCAATTCATTAATGTTGATACGAGCCCATATCCAAGCTTTCGTTACTGCAAAAATTTGTAACGTCGAAATATCATTTTTACACACACCCATTAGTATCGATAAATATAAATTAACAAACCTCTTTTATTTGTCCAATAAATTGTAATATTTCCAAGTGATTATAGATGTTAATTATCCACGGTTGGAGCAAGTATTGTTATCTCTTCGTGTCCATATAGATAATATTCTCGCCTTGTAGATAATTATAGAAGAATGCTGAAAGGAATCAATCAATAATTAGACATGAGTATAATGGTCCTTCACTGGTCCACTTGATCACATTTTGAGTGTCTCGATCTGATTCGATTTGGACAGGCGACACGATTCTCGTTATCTATCGAGAAGGTGTGTATCGACTTTGTGATCATTGTTTGCACAACGAATGGAAAAATCTCCAACGATATATATATATAGTGGCACAAGAGTAGCTTCGTAAGCAAGAGGCATCGTGCCGTTAACCTCCACCTACATTATCTACTTAGAAATTACTGGATATCTTAATTAGGATTCTCCAAGAGTTTAAGTGAAAGTTACCGATCAGTTTTGCATACCAGAGTATGTAACATCTGTGCAATCATCGACAACCACCTGATCGAGATATTACAAAACCATTTTCATTACTATAATAATAATTATTATTATTAGGCCTATAACGTTTAATTTGAAAAGTCATGAGGTTAGTTAGAACGTAATTTCTCAATAATCTTAATCGGTTGCTCTTGCTGACTTGCTCTGTTTTTTATTTTATTTTTTGTTTCTTTTAATTTTACAGGTGTGCGAATACCACAACGATGGGTATTTGCCATAATGGGTTTTCTCGGTATCTTCAATGCGTACACAATGAGAATATGTCTCTCATTAACGATTATCGAGATGGTGATACCCCACAACAAAACGATTAATGCAATTTTAAACGATACTGACATTTGTATAGCCCACGAGGATGATGGCGAGACTGTGGCTGCTGACAGTGGCATAGAACGATTCGATTGGAGCGAATCGTTGCAGGTATGCATATTTATACGTTTGAATGAGCAATAAAAATCAAAATAATTATGTTTGTCGATTAAGAATTAGTGCACATAATTTTTGAACTTATATTTGCTTTTTGAGAATTTGTCGGAATTTTATGATTGATACCCAAGAGATATCCCGATATGGTGGGCAGCCCCCGTATCGGCATATCTCTTGGTTATCGGGGGAAAGATAAATATATACAAATAAAATTTGTCATCCAAAGTTCAATCCATCATTTTTTTTTCTTCAAAATCTGATAAGCTCACCGAATGACTTGGTACGAGAGATACTGGATATCTGATTTTAGTGATTACGATCTTTATATGTCAACTATGATGGTTTTTTCCTGGCTGAAAGAAGAAAAAAAATTATGATTTCTTATAATTCCACAACAATATCTTGTAATGTGTCAAGCAGTTTTGTTTTGCAAAGTACAAATATGAAGTGAATTTTGTATTAGCTGTTCTAGCTTTTTGTTTTTCAAATGATTCTAGTAATATTTATTTATATCAACCTTCATTAAAGTAGGAGTATTGTTGGTTTTCTCGTTGGCCATATTAAACCTCCGTCATTGTCAATTTCGATATTCTAACATTAAATCCGAAATTATAACCCAAAAAACCTCCAATTACCAAGATTCTGATCGAATCATTTTTCCTATTAAAATCCTCCATTTTTATTTCTGTAATTTTGAATGTTAAGATTTTGACAGTCAATTCGTAATTAGTGATTTCAAAAAGACCTTGTTATTTTGATAAAAGAAAGAAAGAAAGAAACCGAAGCCAAACGACCGGAAATGGCGAGTAAAAATTTCGATCAATAATAATTATAAGATATAAAAATTTCTTTGATAAAAACTTATCTCTATGTTCTGTTTGTTTCCTTGCAGGGTGTAATTTTATCCTCGTTTTACTGGGGTTACGTGCTGACCCATTTGCCCGGTGGTATAATGGCGGAGAAGTTTGGTGGAAAATATTCCCTCGGTTTGGGAATTCTGTCAACAGCGATATTCACACTTCTCACGCCTGTAGCGGTAATGTGGGGAGGATCGACAGCGTTGATAACTTTGCGTATTTTGATGGGTCTCGGCGAGGGTACGACATTTCCGGCGTTAAACGCGATGTTGGCACAATGGACACCACCAGAGGAAAGATCGAAGATTGGTACTCTGGTATTCGCCGGAGCTCAACTTGGCACTGTCGTGACTACGTCACTTTCTGGTCTGATACTTCATTACTCGTCAGTCGGTTGGCCAGCAGTTTTTTATTTATTTGGCTCTCTCGGAGTTCTCTGGTTTATGGTTTGGACACTAGTCTGCTTCAACAATCCCGATGAGCATCCTTTTATCTCGGAGAAAGAGAAAAAATTCCTTCACGAACGAATGAGCGATCACACGCACAAAAATACCGCGGCAATACCGTGGCGCCACATTATGACATCGGCACCATTTTTAGCGCTCATAGCAGCCCAGATAGGTCACGATTGGGGATTTTTCACGATGGTCACTGATCTGCCAAAATATATGAGCAGCGTATTGAAATTTTCCATAAAAACCAACGGTTTTCTATCCTCCCTGCCCTATTTATGTATGTGGTTTTGCAGTATGCTCAGTTCTTGGCTCGCCGATTGGATCATAACTGCCGGATATGTTTCGAGAACGAATATTAGAAAACTGGGAACTACGATCGCCTCGATCGGACCGGGAATATTCATTATAGCCGCTTCTTACGCAGGCTGCGACAAAACACTTGTAGTTGCAATGTTCACGATTGCCATGACTTTAATGGGTACATTTTATCCGGGAATGAAAGTAAACAGTCTTGATCTGAGTCCCAATTATTCGGGTACGCTTATGGCCCTGAGTAATGGAATTGGCGCAATTACCGGTATAATAACGCCACTGGTAGTTGGTGAACTGGCGCCAGATAGTACGAAAGCTCAATGGCGTCTCGTATTTTGGATCGTACTCGCTGTACTTTGCATCACTAATCTCATATTTTTACTGTACGCGAGCGGTGAACCACAACCGTGGAACAATCCGGATTATCTGAGAAACGAGAAGGAAGAGAAGAGACGAAAAGCTGGTGGTGAGAAAACGAAAAAAGAGATCGAAGCGGAACAGGACAAAGATTATCAACACTGATCGTAGTGCAAATTTTCGCCGCGTATGCGCTTCGAAACTATGAGATCGGTGTGAAGTTTCCAGTTTTCGCTACACGCGATATCTCACGTGGAGCGCTGGAAGCCCTCTTTTTACGAGTTAAATTCTGTTTCCGGTTTGATGTTTGGAGGAAACTAAACGCGTGAACGTTGCGAGATCCCCCGGCTTTTATTAACATTTTCGATGTATTTTTGGCTTGCTCAGAACACGTTCCTGTTGCCAATTTGCTAAAACGGATTTTGTCACCGGTCGAGAAACGAATTTTAATAAGTGGAACATTTTGAAGATGCGAGGAAAATTTTGAATACAGAGTAATTAAACTTCGCGATTGCTTCGATTACAAGTGAAGAAGATTTTTCCGCCTAACGACCGCACATATATAGCAAATACTGTGTGTGTGTGTGCGCGCTTTCTGTGTCCCTCTATAGATTTGGAAGGAAATTACTAAAATTAAAAACAATCGACGTTGGTCGAAATTGCAATTTACTCTGATTGTTGCTAGTCATATTGAACGTTCGGTCAGAACTTTGCAATAATATCGGATCAATTAACCGAAGAGACTTTGTGTCACGTACCGAAAGCGAGATAAAGAGAGAGAGGTAGAGTGAGAAAACTTTTTTATGTAAATGCAATCACGACGCGAGATTTGCTATGCAAATTAAATAAAAGGCCAAATATGTGAATAATTATAGGATATAATGAAAATGAAGAAAGAGACACATCATATATATATATATCAACATTAATATATGACGATGCATGTATATGTGTCCATCCATACGACATGTGTGCGTCTGATTGCGTGCATTCGTGGCTTTGCCATATTATAAATTAATTGTTGCCTCGAGCAAACTTTTCCATTGCGAATATAAAGAATAAAATCATCATATATAAATAGCCACATCTTTGAGTCAAGATCTAAGATCTATGCAAATTTGTAAATAATTAATGTGCTCATCATCCGATTGAATTGAACAATAATTTAATTGTGCAATGATTTCATGTAAATATATTATGATTTATTAGTGTATTAATTTTCATGCATTATTTGTTTTAATTTCCTTTCCTGCCTGTCTACAGTCAGACCGACCAGTAAAAACCTTGAAAAAATTCCAACCATTCCTCAACGTATAATTTTATTCGATACTAAAGCTCATTTTCATATTTCTCATATCGTCAATGATTGTAAAGGAAAGGCCCTTAAATTTTGGGTCAGTATATCTCGATGGAGTAATGAGGGTCAAAATAGATTTAACTTTCGAAAAATTACTTTTTATCGGGACACTGGCGCGTTTGGGCGAAAAAAGACTTTAGCGTCTAATTGTGCGATGCGTAAGTAATCCAACCTAGTACAAAATTTTTCAACTAGATGTCAAATTTGTACCTTATCGTCCTTGCTACAATAATATTTAGAAATGTATATTGTCAAATCATTCGGCCTACCTAAAATGCATTGCGTTGGATTTAATCGCGATAGTTAAGAAAAAAAGAGACTGTCATCGTGCTCTGTCATTTGTTAGACGCTCAAATTTATCTTTCTAAATATCATCTTACTGTCATCATGGCCAAATCCCAATATTTACACTTACGATGTGCAATATAAAATTAGGTGCGAGAGAGATAGACTCACTACAGTGCAAGATGTACGCACAGAGCTACTCACAACTAATTTTCCATCACTTTCGTACTAATGTCTTATGGATGTTGTTGGTTGTTTTAGCCTCATTCTAACGATAAGAGGGGAAAGCTTCTACTTTTTGGAACAGAGAGTGTACAATCTAGCTCAAGCTCTTAAATAAGGGGCTCCAGAATTCCAGAAACTGATGGGGGAAAGTAGGAACAAGGAAAAAATCATTTCGCTCAAATAGGTGGAATCCATCAAATAGCAGAGTTCCTCGAATAAATTGAATCTGCTTATAATCAATTGCCTCAGATTTTTCACTCTCGTTTCGTGATTTATTGATTACAGGTGATGGCTTAATGTTAATTTTTTCGCGACTAATAAAATGGAAGGGCGGAGGGTATACTGTACAATTGAAAAAACTACTAATGTCTACGTCGATGTACAAATGAACATGAATTCTCCTCACGAGTGTTTCAAAAGTTGATTTACAAGTATTAAAAAAAAAAAAACAAAAAAAAAATATTTATATATATATATGTATATGAAAAGATAACACATCGTTATGGTTGCTTCAAAAGTCCCAATGATGACTGTTTCATTATGAATATCGATCGAGGTCAATGTTTATGAGCTACACGATTCACAGGACGTTCAATAACGTACAAATGACTATAATCTCCACGTAACCGTGAATAAATTACACAATGGAAAGAAGCATGCAACAATGATTGACTAAAAAACGAATAAAGTCCTTTATCTGTCCCATTATCGAAAACTCTCGTCTTTTCGAGCCCAATCTTGCTAACATTGTGACAATAACAATATCACGTATTTTGCTTGGTCGCATTTACAAGCGACACGAGGCTTCCGTATTCAAATCAAGTTTTAAAGAAAGAAAGAAAAGAAAAAAAAATAAAATGACACAAGATTTAGCGTCAAGTGCATTTTTAAATCTCACAGTTTTTCGACTTCAATAATTTGTCCCAGTCGATAGTCGTTTGAAAAACTTCTTGCTGCAACCACAGCTCGTAATGCTGCTTAAATTCGTCGGTTAATTCGACACTCACACCGAGCACCGAAGTCACTGATGTATCAACCGGCTCGAGATGCTCGTCCCTATTTGTCGTCAGATATCGGCGATTATTGAACTGATCAACGCAAGCACGCAATGCACATTCCTCAGCTTGAAAATCCCACGGTCTCGCTTCGAGATCTACGAGAGAAAAAAATGTTAAGTTTCAATATTTTTTTCACTCAAATCCTCAATTAATTGCTATAATAATAGCGCTAATGGAAAATTTAATTCCAACGATAATAATATAATGAAAAATCTTTGCCATTTAAATATTCAGTATTCCTACTTTAAATATATTTTAGCAAATTTTTTTTGTTTCAATTTTTACAAAACAAGAAATATGAAATTTGAGCGATCCGGATTAATGCGTGGGACTGACCAGTGACATTAAAACTTTACAAGTGCGATACAATCATTTAGAACCGCAACCATGAAATAAGCAGAAATTTACGACTTTACCATTTTAGAGTCACGAAAAAATAAAGCAAAAAATACTTACCATTCCCATAAGCCCAATCGTCGTTCAATCGATGACGAACCTTGGCATAAATTACGCTGATAGTCTTCATATTTGTTTTTCTCCATTGCCGTCCAAGATACTTTGTCTGCATTTTCAAGAGTTTGAGCACATAAAGCTGCATCATCGCGTGTCTGACTTTTAACGTTCGCTTCAGAATCGGTGCTGACTTGAAAACAACTAACATCTGTGGAGCAATAAGTTTTTTTTATATTCTATAACAAAGGAAAACAAAAAAAAGTAAATCATAAGTTCACAGAAAGATTCGATAAATTTTACCATTATTCTGCTGTGTTTCCACTTCGTCAATTTGTTGAGAATTCGCAATAGATTTATGCACGAAAATACATTGCGCCACGAGTAAGTTTGACTGTCGCCAATCTCAAGACTCTCTATCGTCAATTCTGGTTGATCTCCAATCACGCAAATGGGAAAATCCAAAAGTGGAATGCTGCAAAAATATTTAATTCTTATTCCATGAATCGTTCTTCCAATGACTTTTTTTTCAATACCATCTCGTCACGTAAACGTTAATTTTTCAAAGTACTTACACATTTTTAGCTTCGATATACGCCAGGATATTTTGATTGAGAAACTTTAGAACGAGCGGTATACAATTTGCAAATACCAAATGTTGTGACATAAATTCAAACTGGTAGATATGATTGAGCTTTAAATGTTTCAGCAAAAGAAGCAAAATCGCTGAAACGGCTTTTACGATTATTTCCTTGTGACGATTAACGTCAATTCCAAGTTTCATCGATTGTAAAACGGTCATTCTGTAAAATTAATTTAGCAATTTGAATCGAATCATTTGATGATTTATTTTTGGAAAATCGTCAGATAGAGGATTTTTAAAGAAGAAATCAGTTTTTTTATTTTTATTTAACTTACGGCATCTCCTCGGGCAGAACATCCGCAAGAATATTGATGCTGTCAGTTTTTGCTTTACTCGTTGGTGCAGCTGCAAGAAGAATCTTCAAAAGGGCAATCATGTATTGTGGCAAATTCGACAGAATAGCTTGATACAAAATTTCCGTTGGTGTCTGTCGTAAAGGTGGTTCGGGTGTACTCATGGGATTTCTAGCAATTTCCTCTTCCTTCTGTATCTGAACTTCCGCCAATGACGTGTACATATGCTGAAAATTGAAAAACTTCAGGTTACAAATAGTACAAATAATTCGTGGCAAATCGACAAAACGCGACTCACAATGAATTTACCTTCATATCCACAAATTTACAAATTTCAAATAATTAGAGGATTTGCTTCCAGACCCCTCATAAAAAAATAGATTGTAACGAGATATCTCGACAGTTCGATATTCGATTGAAGCCGAAATAAGGGCTAATGAAAAGTTTGGAAAGACGGAAGAGCGCAGCGCGTGCGGCGAAAATGAAAAGTTAATACAGAAAATAAGAGCAAGTGCCGCGATACTAGAATGGATAAAAAACTAATGAAAAAGGGGCCTTACTCGTTTTAAAGTATTAACACCCTCGTGAATTGGTTGCGGCAGACCAGCCAAACTTTCGCTATCATTGTCCAATTTGTAACCAACGAATTTCAATCTGGACACATCGAGAAACGTGTTGACGTCCTTTTGTCTGACTTTCGGTGTCCATGGTAGACCTTTGGCTTTGGTTGGTGGCGGAGTTCCCGGTCTTGGCTGTAATAGCGATGTATTTTGATCCTCGTAGTATGATTGATACGTGCCCAATGCTGGTTGATCCATAAAAACGGTCATCTCGGCTTCGCTCTCGTTTCCACCACTTCCGGTTCCACCGCCCTCGACACCCTCAAGCTCCATAGCCAAACCCGGCTCGTCCAATGAACTTTGTTTTATCAGACCTTGCTGGAGACACAAAATTGTAAATTGGAAATAAATTTGAGAATCTATCGATTGGCGAATCATAAATATCAAATAATGCGGTCAAACAATTTTTTTAAAATTTTTTTCAGCATTTTTCGTTTGGTTACTTTGAAAGGAAAGGTTAGCAATCTTAAACGATTCTTACTCAAAGTTTCTCGTGAATTTCATAAAAGTTTTGAGTCAAAATGTGAAAAAAATTGGCCATTGACGAAAAACCTATTTGATTTCAACAAAAATCGGCAAGTTATAAAATAGACGAAATTCTCTATTAAGAAATATAAAAATTGAGATGAAGCATTTGCAGAATAAATGAATAATACTCACACGACGAAATGGTCTGTTGTTTCTCTTCTGATTTTGCGTTTCAAGCAAATCTCCAGCACTCGCAGGTGGTGAGCTAGCTCTCATTGTTTTTGCAGTTTCTATCGTGTCCTCCTGTTGCGTATCGAGATTAGCTTCTTCACGATAGAATTTTTTTAATCGTCGAAGCTCATCGATGCCACCAAGCGACACAAGTATGAGTTTCCAGAGTAAAAGAAGGACTTTTTTCATTGGAAAATGTGGCGCCGATCCACTGCAGAAACAAGTCACCATGCCCAATAGCTTGACGATGAGTAACTCTTGTCCATAAGGATTAACTGCACAATTTAACAAGATTAAATAACAATTTTCTTCGTTTATTTCAAATTAATTAACCCTAGAATATCACACATAAGTATTTAAATCGAAAGGGCAAACTTTGATATAGGAATTCACTCAACAAGTAAATTGAAGAATTATTCAAAGATTTACAAGTTTTATAAAAGGAACAAAAATCAAAAATTATTATAAATATTTATAATAAATTCGATGTTATCTATAATTTATTATTTACCTAGTTCCTCCTTGAACGAATCAACGTTGTCCTTGTATATACTCGTCTCGTAATTCATTGTTTCTTCTCTCATTACTTCTGTGATAATGTACAATACCGAAAGTATTACACGTAGATCCACAGAATCAGCTAGACTAACGGCTAATTTTCTCATTGCTGATGTCGCAGCTGTGTTGTTTCTACCAATGAGGAAAAAATCAGATTTATGAGAATCATCTCGATCGATCTGATGAGGAAATTCTGCAAAAATGCTGTCGAGGACAAAACAAAACTCACTCTATCTCGATATTGAGCAATTCAACAAAAGCTGGAAATACACCAGCTTCGTAAAGAAGCATCACGTTAGTTTTTGTCCAGTCCTGTTGCTCTTTGTCAGATTGTACTTCGGCCCAACAGCCTTGAGCCAAATAGAGAATGCAACGAGCCGCCTTCATCCTCAAATGCTTGTTTGAAACTTCCAACTGATCGAGCAATTTGTCTATCACGGCTTTTTGCTTACATCTGGTAAAACTTTGCCACGCCGGGCGGAGTTTGTAACTTTCCATCTGATCCTCGAACGCCTCAAGGGGAAAACAAATTTCACGATCAGATAATCGTTCTCTCACTTTTTAAACCTGTGCAATGCTCTAACTAACAATAAGTTAAAAAGTGCAGATTGAGATTGGTTGCGTTTTTATTATTTCTCGGAATTCACTAAAATTCTTTTATAACGGAGTCAACATGAAGAAAATAACTTTCTTGTAGAGGAATTTAATTTAACATGGGAAAATTATGAGGATGTATTAATTTCTATCAGATTGTATTGTTACTCATTGTTTATTTTTAAATTGATAAAATTGAAAATTTCATCAACTACATTTTGTGAAATCCTAAAAATATAAAAAAAGTATTTTAAAAACGTTCAACTCTTCAAGCAATTGATATATATATATATACAATAAAATGTACTCGATATCACTGATCTATTTTTTGTATGCTATTTGCATACATTTGAAGGAAAATTTTGTAAAATATTTTCATGCGCATTGTAAATAAATTAGTGCAAAATACTCAAGATTTTTATGGGGAAAAAAATGATAATTCTTAAAATATTTTATATTATTAAAAATTGGCATTTAAAAAAAAAAATGTATTCAAATTATCAAAGAAATTAAAAAGAAAAATTCAATTGAAAATCAAAGCACAAGTTTCATTTTTCATATTTTTCTATCGCTAATTCTGTCTAAAGCAAATAAGAAAAAAAAAAAAACAATTTTATCGGTGAAAACTTACTTTGACATTGAGCTGGAGCTCATACTGTTCTGTATAACTGTACAATTCCGCAATCTCGTTGACGTGTGTATCGGCATCGTCGTACACAAAGTCAAGATCAGTACATTCCGGACCATCCTTCCGAAAATAAAACACGGAATATTGTCAATGATTGTGAATTAATGTGAAAAGCCGACAGAATCTTTACGATCGCTCGAAAAAAACATTCCGATCGTTATTATTAGAGAACCAAGAAGAACGATTTTAAAAAGAGAGATTTTATAATAATAATCATAATAACAAATCTCGAAAAAAAGTAGTTGAAATGAACTGTCACAAAAATGTATACGCCAACCGGAAATGGAGGAAATATTCAACGACAATCGATATAATTAAATGGCGATTAAAAATTATTAGCGGAATTTAATATATGAAAATGATGATGCGAGCGTACATCGGAATCTTGTCTTTGACGATGAAATCGTAAGGTCGGTACACCACGCTTTCCGTTCCCATTCGCATCCATCGTGAGTCCCTCGCCATTTGCATTGAGCAGGGGTCGCTGATAGTAACTCTCGTCCCCCATAGAAAAATGTTTATTATCCTTATGTCTTTATAATTATAAGAACTACTCCGAATTGGGCCACTTGTATCACTTTAGAGAAAAAAAAAAGAAAAGATAAAAACGACAAACTCGCGAGTTTTATTTATATTTAACGAATTCGTCGACGAGTGTCAACGGTATTTTTTCCGAACGATACATCTATAACACCAAACATGACGATTGTGTGCACGATTCTGTATTTGAAACAGTGTTTGAAAGATGAAAAAAAAAAACAGGAGGGTCACGGAATAAAGAGTTGCGCCTCTGAGAGCACGTCAGACGATCTGGAGCTCCAAGAGGAGCAGCGAGGATTCGACCACGCAGCGACACAGCGCAACAATAAATATCTGGATGAACTTTATAATAAATTGCACCACTGAGGAGAGAGTAATAAGGAGAGAGACAACTGCATGGAAGTTTGTGTCTAAAGCTCTCGGATAATAAAATCAGAGTTCTGGCTTACCGACCAAAATCTCTATTTTTCGATTCCTATTTATATTTACAACTAACAAGTAACTTTTCACCCGTATGAACTTTAGCGGATACCTTACCCCATGGGCGCACAGTAATCATACCAATCGCTATTACCATCTGTCGATAAAGCAAATTGTTTGATAATAGAAAAAACATGACGGTTAAAAAGTTGACCATTATTATCATGTGTAGTGTGTGATGAAAATATCGATGAAAGCCAAGCCAAAATTCTTCCATCTCTTTGTGGCGTGGCGTGTAGCGTGTATGTACTATATAAGAGAAACTAAAATATTGTTGTAACGCGAGTCTCCCTGGCTGCGCGGACGTTCTCGCGGTTGTGTCTTTCCCTCCGACTTCTTGTGTATGACATTAAAGTTCCTCACGTCTGTTCTCTTGACGCTCAAAACTATTTTTTCTTTCTTTCTAAGTCACGCCCTTTCCATTTGCGGGAAAATCAGACTGTTGAATTGTCAGAAATGCCGAAGAGGAAGAATCAGGCATTAATTGACTCCGACAGCAGTGGAAGTGCCTCTGATAGTGGATCAGACTTGGATAACGTAAGGATATTATAACCTTCATGAACGTATACATGACACACGATTCTCTCGCATTTGGTGGATTTTCCTTTGAAAAACATTTTACATTTTATAATTGAAGATTATAATTTTTCAATGGAGATATTATTTTCGATACAAAAAATATACAAATGCTTGAATTCCGCGTTTATTTAGAACCAACGCGATCTTTGAAATAAAAATTTGAAGATTACATAGAGATTTGTAATTTTTGTATTGATTTTAACGAAAATGCCGACACGATATTATCAAAATCGGAAGTTACGACTTGAAATGTTTAAGAAAAATTTAACTCCCTGGTTAAAATGATTTCAGAGTTGTAACAATTTCGATATTATTTGTCATTTGCTCACACATGAATATAAACCGTAAAAAAAGTGCAAATCAAGAGTGGCATTATTTTTTCCCCCTTCCTTCTTTACCATCTGGGTAATTTGAGATTTGCTTCATTTTGAATATTAGACAATAGTATCAAAAAAATAAAAAGTTTTATGCAAACAAAATGAACAAAAACAAAATGTTTCGAGAAATTCCACATTTTGTCTACGAGGGAGCTGAACGATAAACAATGACCAATATTTTTGTAATTTCCACAGGACTTGTTATCGCTAGCAAAGAAGAAAAAAGCAAAATCGAACGATGGTTCGCAATCGAACGAGGACAATGGAATTGGTAGGCGAGACTCTAAGCAGGAAGACTCGGATACCTCAGACTCTGATGACGATTGGAGTGCAAAGGGTGGAAAGACAAAGAAGAAAAAGATACCGAACAAGAGAAACAAGAGGAAGGTGACGAGATCGAGTTCGGAGGAGAGTGGAAGTGACAAGGATTCGTCCAAAATGTCCGAGCCCGAAGAAGGTCCTTAAACCTCCTTAATGTTATCCCTATAATCATCAATATGCCCTTTGCGCAACCGAAGAATGAATAAAATAATATTTTTCTGCCTACCCCAGGTGAGGTCTCGGATTCTGAGGGAAGCGTCTCGGATTCCAGTCACGAAGAGTTCAACGACGGTTACGATGAAAATCTAATGGGCGATGCCGAGGACCAGGCTCGCTTAGCCCAAATGACGGAAAAGGAGCGCGAGCAAGAGATCTACAAGCGCATAGAACAGCGGGAGATCAAGAAAACACGATTTGAGATTGAGAAAAAGCTCCGTATGGCCAAAAAGCAAGAATTGCGAAAGCAAAAAGAGACGAAAAAGCGTGAAAAAGGAACGACGAGCAGTATCGTCGCTGGTGGCGCTGCCAGCAATGCCGGTGGTAGCGCGAACATCATCGCAGGTACCGCGAATACACAA
The DNA here is from genome assembly GCA_963669185.1 of Dyspetes luteomarginatus. Lineage (NCBI taxonomy): Eukaryota > Metazoa > Arthropoda > Insecta > Hymenoptera > Ichneumonidae > Dyspetes > Dyspetes luteomarginatus. Next base: position 734,711 of record OY769911.1, read on the forward strand.
AGTATTCCTGGAATTAGCGCGGGACCTGGAATCACCAGTGGTGGCAACGAGGAGAAAAAAATTGAACGAGCTCCGGACCCAAAGGAACGCAGCAAAGATCGTAAAAAAACGATCGAGGAGAAACAAGATAAAAAATTTCACGCGATGTCGTTGCTCAAAGCCCGAAGGGAGGAAAAACGCGAGCGTGAGGAGAAGGAGAAGCAAAGAATCGAGCAACAGCAGCAACAATCCAAGGACATGGAGGAAGAAGAATTTGAGGATGATCACAAGGGCAGCAACAAGACAAAGCTGAAAGCATCCGACATATATTCCGACGACAGTGGCTCGTCCGACAGCGGCGAGGAAGAAGCAGCGCCAAAAGCAACGACACATCGTAGATCATCGTCGAGCTCGAGTCGTGACTCAGATTCCGATGCTGATGACAACAAATCCGTCGCTAGCACCAACAAGAGCAAACCGAAAAAGCTCATTTACGTCAACACCAAAGAGGAACTGAACAAAGTACGATTGTCAAGACACAAAATGGAACGTTTCGTGCATTTGCCATTTTTCGATCGTGTCGTTCAGGGATGTTTCGTCAGAATTGGCATTGGCAATAACAATGGCAAGCCCGTTTATCGCGTTGCCGAGATAAGCGGTGTTTGCGAGACCGGCAAGGTTTATCAGCTTGGTGGCACAAGAACGAACAAGGGCTTGAAATTACGTCATGGGGCTCAGGAACGAGTTTTCAGGCTGGAATTTGTCTCGAATCAGGAATTTTCGGAATCAGAATTTTTCAAGTGGAAGGAAACTTGTGCACTTCAGGGTATATCGATGCCAACCTTCGAGGAGCTCGATCATAAGCTCAAGGACATCAAAGAGGCGATGGTTTACGAATTTAAGGAGGAGGATATTGAGAAAATTGTCCAGGAGAAAGGACGATTTAAGCAAAATCCATATAATTATGCAATGAAGAAGGCGCAACTGATGAGAGAACGAGATGCTGCAAATTGTCGGGGAGACGATGAGACTGCGACGAAACTGAATCATGAGCTTGGCGAGTTGGAGGAGAGAGCCTCGGAACTTGACAAAATGAGAACGGCGACGATATCAAGCATATCGTATATTAATGATCGTAACAGGAAGAAAAATGTCGAGGAGGCGGAAAAAGCGATTATGGAGGAGATCAAAGCAAACAGAGGCAAAGTTGCCGATGATCCGTTCACGAGGCGAAGTACAAAGCCTAGAATGGGATGGAAAGCGGGCGAGGAACAGGTCGTAGAAACTGCGGGTCTCGAGGGCAATAAACCATCGGGGCCAACGATTATTGGGGATATTACGAGCAGCAATAACGACAAGGAAAATGGTCAAGAACCGAAAAAAAAGCAGAGCACCGAGGATCTCTTTGATGCTCATGATTTTGACATTACGATAGATCTAGAAGTACCTATTCCAAGTAAGTCTCGTTGGCTAATGGTTCAATCGTTTCTAGGTCGATGAATCAAAATTATTATGTCTCGATCATTTCGCAAAGTTATTTTTCAACAAATTTTAGAAATGCATTTAAACTTTTTAGTCTACAATTATATTTACATGTAATTACAATTTTTAACTTTCATTAATCGCGCATATATGTAGAGTTTTAAAACTTGATTACATTTCGATAAGATTGAAATTCTACGCTTAGTTTTCGAGTGATTACAATTTTACATTTTTTTAGTACGTTTATATGTAATTAAAATTTTATAAAATTTACAACTTGAATTTCATTCGATTTCATTTTTTTTAAATATATTGAAATATATAAAAAATTTCACGTCACTAAAGCTTCTTTGAGTCGTAATTCGGAATTTGTTAAAAAAAAATAAAGGGGGGTCGAGTGTCGAACGATAAAAAAAAATCATTCAGATATTATTTCGGTCCGATTGTTTTTGTTTTTCGCATGGATTATTTTCCCACTCCCAATTTGTGCTGATGTGTTAATTCTCTGTCACAGGTAATCCCGTGAGTGTTTTACCGAAACCCGTTAGCAATATCAAGGACACGGGACCCCGAAGATCCTTGAACTTGGAAGATTACAAGAAGAAACGTGGTCTCATCTAACGACCCCTCCTGCCCCTCGCTTCCTCGTCATTCGGCGGAAGTGAACAAGCACGAGTTACCGGAAGCCGGATGACTCTTTCGATTAAAACATTATTTATCGATACGACGACTGAACAATTTACAAACAGCAATTCACCACGCTGTGCTTTTTCCCCCTCAAACATTTTTCACCAACTCTCGATTATCGAGACTCGATCTTTACGATCGATTATTTGCGACAAAGCTCGTGACCTTGTAATAATAATCATGACGATCAATTTTTTTTCTCACCCTTTTTTAATTTCACAACGACCCTCGAAGTAACATAAATTATAATGAAAAAAAAAAATCTTAGAACTTACTATAGCGTCGAGAGAATTCACATTGTGTTTGCTGTGTATGTGTAAAACGTCTCCTATGAATTAAAAAAAAAGTATTAGGTGAAAATTTATCGTTCTCCCTCGGCGACACCTCGTTATCGTATTATTATTTTAACTTTTTTTTTCAAGGTCAAGTCAGCTGACCTCGGCAAGCGACGCGGTGTCCGATGTAATTTTATTTTCATAAATTTCTTTTATTTTTTTTCAAAATTCGATAGGATTTTTTTGTCACCGGAAAAAAATGTATAAAAAATATACATGTATATATAGTACAGATAATTCACGTGGCTGGAAAAAAAAAGCTCAATTTTTGAAATTGTAAGTTTTGGCGGGAATACTCATTTGGATAGTGAGAAATTTTAAGCGTATAATAGGAACAAAATTATCAAACACGGGAAACTTAATTCGCGATCTTTCTTTGGTTAGTAGGGTGAGTGCACCAGTGAATGACCGCATTAGATATAGTTCTCGTGAAGTGGTCATTTACTGGGGTCTGGGTGCATTCACTGGTGCACTCACCCTAATTTGATTATTTCGTTAAGAAGGAACGATACTTATTTGTTTTTTTTATTTTTACCTAAGTAGATCGATATTATAAGAATCATTAGGTGACTCTCGTTGACGATAACGAGATTTAGAACTTGACTAGACATAACTAGAGATTAGAACACAAAAAGTTTATGTTGCTCAGAGTGAAGTTACTATAGCTATAGCTATATATATATATATATGGATATTACTATTATTATAAAAATTCTGTTATTCTTAATATCGAGCGTACATAATTATTAAGTGTTTCTTGTAATAAATTCCATATATGGAATGTTTGTGGAGCAAAAGGTTATGAATGTTTCCAAGGTCCATAAAAGAAATATTGTGTATCGAGAAAAATCGATTTGGTTCCAAGAAGAACAAAAAAACTACAAAGAAATTGGCCCAGCAGGCGTATGAATATCTATATATGTGACAGTGTCGTCTGACGAGTGTTTATTTTTCAGCTAACATTACAATTATACTGTAGCGGATGATTGGTGTGCGTAATGTACATATAAATAGTGTAGTTGCCAAACGGATAACACGCGTAGTGTTACCGGAGGCTTATATGAAGAAAAGACATTCGATCCACCGGATCGATATTCGAAATCGAAACTGTACGATTCTTTTTATTCTTATTTTCCGTTTGTATATAATACATCATAGAAGGTATGTAATACAGATATAGATGAAATGCACGCAAGCGAAAAAAAAGCCAATTGCGCAGCACGAGGAACGGTTAAAAAAATGTATAACTCATACAATATGTCATTAAAATCGCTACGATTGCAAATGATTTTTGAATTAGCCGCCATTTCTTTTTTCCTTGTAACCTGGAATTTCTTTTTTTAGATATTTTTCACGTGTCTATCCGAGAGGGCTGCATTTATTTTGTATGATTCGTATTTTATGTCGTGGTTATAGTATAAGATCGATATAATATCATATTGACTTATTCGATAGTTTTGAAATAAAGATTTTTAAAAAGTAGATCGAGATTTGACCGCTTCGTTTGCGCCACATGAGTCGAATTTGTCGAATAACTATATATATATATATATATATATATATATATATATATATATATATATATTATAATGCAATGTATACAAGAATGTGTTATATCGCCTCTCTCTCTCTCTCTCTCTCTTGCGAGTGACGACTGCACACCCCCTTGTCGTCGAGCGACAGTACGTCGCTGTGCATGCCGCTGCCCATATAAGGCAATTTCCCCACGTCCCGATCGTTGATTGGCCCCCCGCGCAAGACGCCCGCTCGTCACGTCCTTGTTGCAATGACTAATTTTGACAAAATCGGCCCAATTTCCCATCATAAAATCGCGGACTCGTGTAATGAGAAAAATAAAGATAAAAAACATCGCTGCCTCTTGAAAAATCGTTCTGGGCCAAAGCTTTATGCTCTCTCTGTCGGAACAACGCCTCGTTCACGGTCGATCGTCATATTTGTACGAGCCCCGCGAACGAGACGATCGTGTGCAGTCCGGTTTCAAAAATAGCGTTTATATAAATCACCACCGGTGCGTGGAATAACGGGAGGAAGAAGCGCGCGCGCGCGCGATCTTTACCGCGTGTATAAAAAACAAGCCAGTACCGGCTTACGCTAAAAGTCATTGACGCGAATAATCCACAGCGATTTTATGAATGCATAATCTATTGCCAATTGTACCAAATCAGGATAAGCGGGGGAATAAAATTTTGAGCTGTAAGAAATATGGAAAACTCGTGAATTAGACGAGTAAGCTCACAATCAGCGAAATTGGAGTATAATTTCGTGGATACGTAAATGACGATAAGAGATCCCATGAAGAGAGGGAAATCAATGATGCGCGCGCACGTCGCGACACTAGCGCCAATAGTCAGTCGTGCGCGCGCACGCGTACTGATGGAATGAATTTCGCGCAGGGTCCGTCGTTGGAGGATCCTCCCTTCCCGTTTCGTCGGTCGTTGTGGTGTACGCGAGATCCCCAACGGTAGAGAGCCTGTGTAACTGCGCGGAGATTCTCCAGTTCTACCAAAGCCGAGTATTCGCGAAAGTGTTGGATAGTGTGCTTGTTTACTCGAAATTAGAAAAAAAAAAAGAGGAAAACGTTTGCGGTGTTAATTTACAACAGAATTCCTCAAAATGGTAAATATACATTTTTGAAAAAAAGTGTGCGTGTGTGTGTGTGCGTGTGCATGCCGACGAAATAACGAAAGGGGGCGGGTGGAATTAAAAAAAAAATCAAGCAATGCAGAGACGCGTAGAGGGTCTTGTTAACGTGTAAGAGAATTGCGACGGGGAAACCGGGCGGCAGATTCTCGCCTGTTCTGTCGTAAATTTGTGGTTATGCGGCGCTGCATTCGCCATTTCCTCTCTCTCTCTCTCCTCTCTTTCTCTTTCTCTCTTCCTGTCGTTCTTCAAAACTTGGCGTCTCTCGATGAAAGTTCCAAAAAAAAAATCGATCCCGATAATATTTCATCATTCTATCCACCGATTATTCGTTGCTGCGAGACCTAAATCACCGATAATCTGATTGGACGAATGTTGGAACGAGATAATAATTTAATCCTTATCGCCGATCTGACTGAGAAACGCGATCATCGACAGGTCTCTCTCTCTCTCTCAAGCTCGTTGGCTTTTCTCACTATGGCTACGAGAACAAAACTTTGTACTTTGTGGTTATACCGAGAGGCGGACGCGCCGGTCGCCATTTCCGTTCTCCCGGCACTTCTCGCACCGTGCCTTTCCCACCGGAAACAAACAATTATTAACAACGTGCTCGCGCATTGAGCGAAAACTCAAAAATTCCGCAACGAATTTCGTTAATTTAGGTTCGAGTTGATAGAAAATTCCTTACCGGTGTCTATTGGCTGCAATGCTGGGCAATGGGTTGAAGGGGGGGGGGGAGGATCGGTCTCCATCTTGATCCGGCACTGCAGGCACGATTTTCTTTTTTTCTGGCGAAGAAAACGTCGCAACGGGGAAACAATTGGCCTTGTAGTATTATCGGCAGTTCGGGAAAACATATTTGAAAAAAAAAATTGATTTTTAGCGTCTGGTTTGTCGCACCAAACATTATTTGCTGGTCTACCATGTGTACCTGCCCTCCCCTCCTTTTTTACCGTGTTTCGCCCAACTATGACCGTTCCCGGAGTTTCCAGGAAGCGTTCGAACGATGAATCACATCGACGGATACACCGTCGAGAGCTCATTGACAGATCTCTCTCTCTCTCCCTCTCTCTAATCATTAGTACTTTTGTCGCAAAAAGAATGGGAAGAGAAAAAAAAAAGAAAATTGCTGTGTAATGACGTGACTCTCTGGTCGATAACAGATTGAGCGTCATCGTCCTTCGAGTTTCCATAACGAAACATTAGTCACCGGACGAAAAAAAAAGAAACTCGACTCGCCACAAATTCAGTATGAAAAGAATGTCTCTGTATGTTGAGAATCTACGATCGTGTCCGTTGGTGGAAAAAAAAAAAAAACTCGTTTTTTTTTCCCCTCGTATCGACATTTTTTCATCGTAAAATCACGACCGGTCTGGCCTGAAAGCGTTTGCCGGTTTTTAAAATGTAAAAATGGGGAGTTTAACATTTTGGAATGAGAAAAATAATGAATTCATTCAGGGATGAGCCACGAGGGTCGGATGACTTCGAGCTTACAGACAGTCTGCGCCAGACGAGGATAGACAGCGGGGCGAAGAGAAAGGGTGGGGGGAGGGGACAAAATTCAATGATTCGGGGTAAAGACAGCTGCAGGAGACAACGGACATTTCTCTCTCGCTCTCTCTTTTGCTCGTACTGGCTTTTCTCGAGGGGGGAGGGTCAACGACATCGTGGACCGACAGCCGCGTCGAGATGGGCGGGGGGCACTCACACAGAGCAAAAGAGAGAGAGAGAGAGAGAGAGAGAGAGAGAGAAGAAAAGCATTGCCGATTGGTATCTCGCCGTTGCTGTCGATGACTGACGAATAGTTTGTTATCCATCCAATGATATGGAAAAATTGAACATTGCCAATAACAATAATAATAATAAAATATTAGATAAACTAAAGATCAATATCTTCGTAAAATATTACGACTAATGGCAATACTCGTTGAATTAAATGCCAATAATAATAATGATCAGATAATAGTTATAAAATAAATAATAACGATATAAATTTAAAAATAATAAATTAGTAATGGAATTAAATGTTACGAATAATTATTTACACAAGAAAAAAATGGAAATAGTACATTTGGCCGTTATGAGAGAGAGAGAGAGTTCGGTGACTCATTCTCTGTCGCGCGTCTCTCTGACCTTGGAAGATCTACCAACAACGCCCTAGAGGGAGCTACTCTCGCTTGGCCGGAATAGTCTCTCTCTCTCTCTCTCGCTCGCTCGCTCGCTGTATTTCGTTCTCTCTCACCGCGCGCAACTTTCAGTGTACTACAGCATGCTCATTGCCGAACCGACATTGAACGCACCACCACGCGAGAACCCCGGCAGTGTCCCCCCATTGAAGTTGGAATAATATCGATTTGTGCCAGACCGGCCGGCGTTTCTCCAGCGTCAGCCAGCACGAGGGTTTTTTTGTTCTCGCAAAACTCGCCCGTACAAAATTTATTATGACATGAATGCTTTTGTACTTTTTTTATCTACGTTTTTCCATGCCACTAGAGAGCAGCTCGGTTTTTGTAAAACGTCAGGAGAAAAAATTATTTTGATCTCTTGCTATTAGTGATTTAATGTTTTGAATATTTCATGATCTATTCGAATAATAATTTGACTCAGAGACGTGAATAGCTAAAAATAGCGTTTTTACTAATTTGCCATGTTACGTTTTCGCCCGAGAAGATTTATGCGTTTCAACTTATTTTTATTGTAATTAAGGGAGGAAACGAGTCAACAGTCACGATTACAATTTATCCTCAGAAGGGATGAACAAAGAAAGAAAAATCGTCAAAACTTCAATGGATGCTGGGTGAAAAATTCGTGACGCACATTGTACCAGACTCTCGACTCATGCAATAGTATTTGGAAGCTCGCCTGAGCTCTTCCCTATAGACGAGGAATGGGCGATAGTTCCAAAATTTATAAATATCGCGTGAACGAGCGAGCATCAACTCTACGAGAATCGGTTATAATCATCGCCACACTTCGCATTCGAGTTAAATCTCTTAGAGAACTTGACAAATTTTCACGATTAGTCGTTTACGTAGTCGAAAGAATTTTACGATAGAAGAAATTTAATATTTCGTATATTATTTAAAGTTTGTATGAAATTGTCCAATCGAATATTCGTTATTACTAGCAAAAATTGCAACAAATTGTATAATTTGTTGATTATTCATAATTGGATCGAATGGCCAAATTGGAATAATAGATTTACTTGAAATTTTCAATAAAATTTGGACACAAAATATTGTTAATATGAAGAAAATGGACATTTCTAAACAACTGAAATAGTTGAAAAAACTAACTGTCAGATCACTTAAAAATTTGATGAAATTGTAGAATTAGAATAATTGCTATGATATAAATTTTACCGAATCGTTGAATTGGAAATATTCGACACTTACTGTTAGAAAGAATTCACCTAAAATAATGCCATTATTAGTCAATCGATATTCATGGCCATGGCTACATTATAGTTTAAATAAAAACTCTATAAAATAATAATCATACATTTCTTCATCATGGTTCACCTTGAAAATTTCCCACTTGGGCGTTTGTTATATGTAATTGCCACAGTTAGTGAATTTTAATATATCTATACGTTCATCCCTACATGTATATCGCGTGATTGTATGACGACGTTAAGAGGGTTTCGTGTACAAGTAGTGTGCCATATCGTCGGAAAGAGACGGTACGGAAATAAATATCATCCCACGCGCGAATACGATGCTAAAAGGGAACGGCGACGGAATCGTTTCTAAAGTTGTCTTGCTACGTATCTCGGGCTCGTCTCATCTGTGGACACGTGGGTCAATTGAAGCGTTGCTGCGAGCGGGAGAATGACCTTAAAAAAAAATTAATCCAGTCCCTTTGATCCTGTTGAAAATAATCGAAAAACTTCTTTAAAAAAATTAATTAATCAGAATAAATGTTTTTTTTATTTATTTCAGGCATCTGGTGTGACCGTGGCTGACGTTTGTAAAACTACGTACGAGGAAATAAAGAAGGACAAGAAGCATCGATACGTGATATTTTACATCAAGGATGAGAAGCAAATCGATGTTGAGGTGATCGGACCGCGCGACGCCGCCTACGATGCCTTCCTCGAGGATCTTCAGAAGGGCGGAAGCGGCGAATGCCGTTATGGCCTATTCGACTTTGAGTATACTCACCAATGTCAGGGCACCTCTGAGGTGAGGCCAAAAAACCATTCAAATTTTTACAATCAGCCATCATGAAGAAAAAAAAATACGAAAAATATATAAAATAAACGAGGAATAATTTTTTACTCGAGGAAAAAATAAAAATGTAAAAAATTAATTCGTACATTAAATTAAACAATTTGCATAATTTCACAATTTATATATTTTTCCGTACAAATGATTTTCATGTGGTTAAAATTAAATTAAATGAGAGGGGACACGATGATCGATGAGAATTAAAAAAAAAAAAAAACAAAATTACTTCCAAAATTAAAACAGGCTTCCAAGAAACAAAAATTGTTCCTGATGTCGTGGTGTCCCGACACGGCCAAGGTCAAGAAGAAGATGTTGTACTCGAGCTCGTTCGATGCTCTCAAGAAGTCGCTCGTTGGTGTGCAGAAGTACATACAGGCGACGGATCTCTCGGAGGCATCCGAGGAGGCGGTTGAGGAAAAGCTACGAGCTACCGATAGGAATTAAAAAGCCTATTTCGGGAGAGTGAGAGCTCCCAAAAACACAACAACAACAACAACCACAACAACAAAAACGATGATTATATTATAACGATGGAAGAAAAAAAAACACGCAGTCAAAGTGAGAAAGAGAGCGAGCGAAAAAGAGCGTGAAAATTGAGAGTGCGAGAGAGAAGGAAAGAGGGCGCGCAGTAAGAACGAAATACAGAGACAGAGCGAGAAAATGTTTTTCTTTTTTTTTTTTTTGTCATCCCATCACCCATTTTGATATCGAGACGTGCTTCCCGCTCGTTTTCATCATCGTCGTCGAATCATCGCTTGCGAAAAGAGCTTTTTCACACTGAACAAATACACCAATGACAACAAATATCACCCAATTTTTACAGTTTTTTCACAATCTCTTTTTTTTTTCCCTTTGAATACGCAAAAAGAAACGTAAAAAAATCGCGCTACCAGTAGTTTGGGGTATTAAAAAGCGCGCGGCATGTCCCGAAATTTCGAGACTGGATGCTATTGAGAGCGCCACACGGACCTCGAGGATGCCCTCACGACAGATAAGACGCAAAAGTTAAGAAATTGGAAAAACGTACGTGAAATAATCGAACTCGGGAATGAGGATTAAAAAAAATAATACTACAAGCCCCTTTTTCATACTGCGAATGTTGCGTGAAATCTCGTCTTTTATGATAATTATATTGTACTATTATTATTATTATTATTATTATAGTAATAAGGTAATAATAATTGTAAAATGGCAACAAGTTTACACAACCAGTCAAAAGATGAAAAAAAATAGCACTAAAGGATGATGGAATGAAGAACAAAATAATAAAAAAAAAACCACTTTTGTCTCATGATGTATAAAACAAAAAGGTTGAATTTAATTTCTTGCGTGACGAGCGCGTTTCCCGAAATAAGTTGACAATGTAAAATTGTCGGTGATCGGTCTTAAATTTTTTTGATACTTTGATGAATCTCAGTCGTTTTTTTTTTACTTTAAGTTGGAGTTAGATTTTGAAACCTCGAATTCATTGATTTTCGAAAGAGAAAAAAATTAGTTTAATCAAGGGAAAGTTTGTGTCTTTTTATATTAAACAAATCATTCTCATTCCCACATAATAATACGGATCTGGATAATGGGCTCTATTTAAAATGCTATTTTACACCTAGTGGCAGCAACAAATCTCTATTAATTTATCTCATCGTTTACACTCAACATAGCGTGATGGTAAATGATTATTTTTAACGGGCATTTTCAATACTTTCGAAGCAATCCCAAATCTACGAATTTTGGGGTACGTAAAAAAGTGTAATGTAATTTTAGGCAATACTTTTTATTAAATTTTGAATGGCCCCTCATGAACGATGTCTCTGAGAAGTAATTCAGTAATTAGTGCTGTGTAGGTTTTTTTTTGTATCGAGGTGATTGAGGGATCCAAAAAATCTGAAGCTGGTTGTGTCGTTTATAACCAGGACTGAGATGATAAACCAGCCAAGTTCACGAAAAGCTTTTTTTCGATAAAAATGAGAAAGTCAACTTGTCCCTGGCTGATTCGCCGATTCACAATCTTATTTTTCATTGTGTCGTTAATCCACTTATCTGGCCATCGTAAACTTGGCCAGACATCGTAAAAAAAGAAAAAAAATTGCATGTCTGATAAGGAGGAACGTTAAGTTATTTTGTTGAAGGGTAAACAATTTATTGACGCTAGTTTTTTGACAATTGGAATGTACAAATTCGATAAATCGTTCACGACTTTCTCTATCCTAATAGTAACTTTACCAACAAACAAACAAAAAATTTATCAACGAATAAATAATATTTTTTGTCCACACTTCAACGAGATTCACGAAAGACAAGTGACGCGATAATTTTTTATCGTTAAAAAAAAAAATATTACACAACGAATTGGACGAGCGATGCGAAGATAGGAAGTGATGCGAGAAACAGGTGGATCTGTGACGTGGTTGAGACACTTCCGCTCTCCATGAACGTTGGGTAATGCTGAGACATCGGATCTAGAATAACTGTTGGATTTTTTTCTTAAATTTCAGTTTATAATTTTTTTAATTATTAGGAATTAATATTGGAGAAATTAGAATTCTTTCCGAACGATTGAGAAATATTGGCAATTGGTATTTTTTTAAATATTTAATGAAAAAAAAAAAAAGAAATAGTCGACATTGAGGTAAACGGCCCAGCAGCCGGACTCGAACCAGTATCCACTCTGTGTTAATCTATACCTATACATATATATATATTTTTTCCACCCTATTCAGCATAGGGCGTTCCGGTTACTGATTCGTGTCCGGTTATCGAGACGTTTACCTTATTATCGTCCATTTAGAGCAGGCATCAGCATCAGTAGAATTAATTTGAGAAAATAATCATGACAAATTATTGTGAAAAGAGATCGATTCACGATTAATTAAGAATGATTTGATTTTTTTTTAATGAATATTTATTTTCGCTTAAAAAAAATTATGCTGATTAGCGTTAGAGCTTTATAAATAATCATCTTGCCCTCATTCTATCTACAGAATCGAGACAATTGCCTAAATTCTGTAGATTATAGAAGTTACGGTACTTTTGGTAAGTAAAAAAGAGAATTTTACCGATGTTATTATCAGTTGCTGATTCCTCGAAAGTCTTGCCAACTTTGTAACGCTCGTCCGGCTGAGGAACTGTAAAATAAGATTACGACGGTTCTTATAATCAAAGTACATGCTGATAGCATTTTTCTGCTTACATTTTCACAATCACTCCGTTAAGAATGGATTAGCTATTTTTTCATTCAGTGCATTAAGGTGCATTTCTTTTGCAAATTCTTTTGCAACGATTGCAGTATAAAAATAGCGAACACTGTCGAACAGTTGCTTCTGTATGTAAAAAAAAAACTACTGCTGACCTATTTTCATATTTTTTGTAGAAGCTTTTGTCAAAAATTTGTTGAAATTATGAAATTTCTTATTTCTCATGAAATTAAACTTTTGGCTTGGACTATAAATAATCGCGCATCGTTAAACACGAATGTAATCATCCCATGCTAAAAGAGCTCAAACGGGTTTAAAAATGAACATCATAGGGTCGTATAAAAATCATAATATTTCTTTTTTCGCGTGAGTTCAAGAATTGCCAAGACTTGTGAGTTTATCGTCTTAGAAAAAAACGAAAAATCATGTCAGGATATCATATCGGAAATCCTGAAAGAAGCAAGACGCGAGTCAGCTCTCAAAATTTAACATCGTTCTCGAGGGAGCGTATCGTGGAATAAAAATAAATGTTTATTGACTCGACTCACGCGCTCCTTCGGTAGCAAAACGTAAAACCTTGGAGGGTCCGCTCCATCCGTAACGATTTCTCGAGAGCACGAGTGCCTCGTAGTGTCCAGCAAGCTCGAGTCCCGTGAGATTGAAGGACTTTGCGTGAAGAGGTCCAATCGCGTCGCTTCCGCTTGGTATGAACAATTTGTGCCAGTCTCCGTTCTGGAAAAATAAAAACAAAAAATACCAAAAGGGAATGGGATAAGTAACCATTTTTTTCAAGTAAACAAAGTTAATCTCGCTTTTATATTCCGTATATAACTAAATGCAAGATTTTCCCAATTTTTGCCTTTTAATTGGCAGATTATTATTTATTTATTTCACTAGCTCTTAAAGCTTAAAAACAAAAAGGAATATAAAATTTCTTTCTTTTTTTTTTGCCGCTTGAACTGAAATACGTTTTTCGAGATTTTATACAAGTTCGACCACACCTGAATGATATTAAATTTGATCAAAACAAATCTGCAAATGAAAAATTTGGGCAAACAAGATTGGCGCATTAAGGGCGAAAAAGATTAAGAGACATTAAAATATCGTCAGGTCGATTATATGTAGGAAAAGAGCGAGGATAGAGAGAGAAATATTTGATAGCTTCTCGACGAAACTTTAGTCTAACTAACCGGATAATTACGAAACCAGAATTGGTACTCTATTATAGAGCTGTAACTGTCGACCTCCCAGACGAAGTAGTAAGCGTTTTTACCGACGCTACGTGATCCTTTTATAACGGCTGGATTTGCAACGCCCGAAAGCTCGATAGCTTTCTCGGTTATACCAAGTGAATTTGATGCACGACAGACGTAATAACCGTAATCGCGACTTCTCACGTTTCTTATCACGAGACTGTGAGTCTGACCGGAAATATGCTTTACCATCCTCGAGTCGTAAACTATTTTATCGTTCACGAAATACCAATCAACCTGTTGATAAATGATAAAAAAAGGATTTAAATCATTTTATATTTAATTGACAGAAAAATTGATTATTTTTCCTTCACATTTCTGACAATCAGTTTTAATTGTAAGTTCATGTTTATATATAATATATGGTCAGAGGGAACTTTGTATTGAGCTCACCTGCGCTTCGGGCCAAGCGGTAACTTTGCAATCGAGCTGAGTTCGTATTCCCGGTGAGACATGAACCCATCGTTTCCTCATCTCGATCTCCGGCTTATCTGTCTCACACGAATGATATTTTCCATCAATATATATATATATGTATATTTCAAGCCGGACATACTCATTCGAGCACAAAATCCATCTCAGTATACAGTATATGTTCATATACGTATATATAGAAATATTATAAATGTACGTACGAATATGGGGTATTCGAGGTCGAGTCGTAAGGATTTACACTAAATATTATTTTATTTCTTTTCTCTTAGTACGGTATTTTCTTTTGTTGTACTTTTAATGTATTGTAAGGCAGGACAAAAAAAAAGACGCGACATCAATTGCTAGATTAAAAAAAAAATCATTCGCTGTAAACGAAATTTTGAATTAACATTGCGAGACCGTTGATCGTTCTAAAAATCATTTTTAATGTCTCTTCAATCCATCACCTTGCTTTTAATGATGAAAAAAAACTCTAACCTACAAAACGCTAGAACGAAACTCTTCTTCAGAGTTCTCAAAACTCTGTTCAAACAACAAAAATGCTGCAAAAATTTCAAAATAAACGTGTATAATTTTTTTATAATGCTCTAAACCGTACTTAGAAAAAAAAAGCCAAATAATCCTGCCGAATGGTCCTGGAATATCCCATATCACTCGATTTCTGGCATTTCGAGTCCAAAGATCGATTGAGAGTTTGGTCAATATTTCTACTGTGCGCAATATACATTTTATATTAAGCTTGAGATTGGACGGGGATTTTCCATGATTTTCAATTAATAATACTCAGTTGCCAATTCCAGTTCCAATTACTTCATTTTATCTGACTGAAAACATATGGTGAGTAATTTTTTTTTTTTTTTTTTCATAATTGCTCATTGGCTAGGTTTTTAGGTGACGTCAAGAAAAGAGAAGCAATTGACATGATTGACTTCCGGTTTCGGAACTATGAGCAATAATTGGCGCGTTTCTATGCAGCACCCACGCAAATCCGATTAGCTGCGACATATGTTCGTTCGTAAGCTCTACGATAGTTGTGTTGGTGATGAAATGGAAATTTGTCTCTCTATCGTTATTGCACCTCAGTGTGAGGAACTTGGCGGGTGGTCGGGCGGGAAGAGGGTGATCGTTAAAATTAGAAATACAATTCGAATAAAACCATCCAACATGATTTTAACAAAGAAATTATTATGATTAATCTAAAAAAAAAAAACTCCAACTTTCTTCGAATAACAATTAATTGAATTTTTCTTTTACAATGAATTATTTAATTTTTTTAAATTGTCTTGATTGATAATGGGGTTTATTTTTGCAGCTGTAGCAAATTACCGAAAGACAGAGAGGGAGAGAAAATGAAAAAGAATACAACTCGAAAGGACAGAAATAAATTTGGGAGAAAAAAAAAAGTAAAATAATATGAAAATATATTGAGCGATCGAGGAGAAACTTTTGTACTTGGAGATGATGAGAAATATTTTTTTGAGAAAAATATCTCACGTGGAAAAATATATGTAACATCAAGACGACATTTTGCTGGTAAATATTGTGGCTTGTGACAGAATTAACTTATAAGCACAACAGGGTTTTATTTCAACCAAAATTATTCATGTCACAACCCAATAGGCATGTGAGAGATTTTTCATAAAATGCGGAGTATAAAATATATATTTGAATTAGACGACTTTTCAGCCTTTCATAACACGGGAATATTTTACGTGTAAATATTTCCGTGTGCAAGAATGAAACTCGATACGAAACAGATTGTATATGCTAAAATTCGACCCAGAAATTTTTGCCCGAAGTATATTCAATATGATACAAAAAAATGTTATATCATATATATATATATATGTGTGTAGCAATAATTTATATTATATTTATATTGCATACAATTTTTCCCATGGGGAAATCGATCGATGTAAGTGCAGTAGGAATTACGAGGATCTAACACGAGGGGGATGTAATATGAGACATGCGAGAATAGAACTCACGTTTAATGCGGAGGTCTATGACAGCGTGTGCTGATTCGCCAATACCGTTGCTCGCAATGCATGTATAACGACCGGCTAGCGTCCGGTTCTCAGCGTGGAACCGCAAACGTGCCCTGTCGTCCAACAACTGCATATCTATATCCTATAATGGTTCATGGTGAAAAAGAAATAGAATCTCATGTTAATGCATGATATATGAATATTATGCTTACTTAGGCGCAAAGGCATGAGTCAAAAAGTGTGCCAGAGAAAATGAAGATTTAATTTTCTTTTTTAATTACTTGGCGGCTACGTCTCTTCACATTCATTTTATTGCAGATATAGTTATTTGTTCGTTTGATTGCCTGGTAATTAAGCTACCCAAATAGTCATTTAAATAGCCACCCCAAAACTCAACTCAGCCCAGGGGGGTCTATCATACCCCTCTGGAATTTATATTTTTATTTAGAATTTATAAACGAGAGAACGAATAATTTTTTTTAAACAACGCCCAATATCTATAAAGCAGTTTTTAAAAATTCACCAAATTTTCTCAAGTTTGATCGGATTTTACTTTTCCATGGGACTTTGTGAGCAGCAAAACATCCTTAGTGTTAAGACTGGGGATTAAAGTTTGAGACTATTCGAGACTATGTCTTATTTAATTTTAGTACAAAGTCTGTTACTGCCTACTTTCATTTTCCACGATATTGATGGTGCAGGATATCCATTTGTCACACAGGACATGTCGACTTCCTCACCGAGATTCACCTCAAGCTCACCGGACTCTGGTATAGTCTGGAGAATGACCGGAGGATCTATTCAAAAATTTTGTTATCCTAAATTATTTTTTTCAATTCGAATGAAATTTTGATTTTCATTCGATAGAAGCAATTTTTAGTGGACTACATAATTATATGGGTAAAAAATTAATTCTCATTAATGAAAAATGCAAGAAAAAAATAACTTGGTAAAAAAAATGTATGATAAAATGAAAAATCAATCTTCAAAAATTGTATTTGGATTTCAATTCAGATAAAGGGCCAAAAATTTGTGAGTACAATTGAGTGAGAAAGACAAAAGAAATCATAGAGTTTTGCTTGACGAGGAAATTAATACATCACGAGGAGTTACTCACACTTGACATGAATCGCGTAGACTTGCGTGACGTGACCCCAAGGGGCAGGTCTAGAAGCTTGACAAACGTATTGTCCCGTATCTTCCGGTTGTACACGAGAAACCTCCAGGCTACTATTCTCGTGCATTTTTATCCGATGTGGAGGATTAAGATCAGAATCGCCACTTGCAGCCAACTGCACACCCTCGCGCCACCATCTAACCGTTGTCGGGGTTTCTGTTTTTTTTTTTAAATGAATTACAAAATCTATTGAATTATTATTAAATTTATGTGGACTAATGGGCCCAGTTTTCGAGCCTTAATTTTTATAATTTGCATTGAATAAGCTGTGTAAAAAATTAATCATTCAAAAGAAACATTGTTGCGATTCGGAGAATTTATTTCGGGAACCAGTCAGCCATAACCTCAAAATTTCACCAGTTTCAGGACTCAATCTTATTCCAAAGCCTTTACGTGCATCTTTGATTTTAACGTATCGCGGAGTTGCAAGAACAATAAAGAAAAGAAGAATTTGAAGTAAATTTATTCTTACCAAAAGCGTCAATGTAGCAGGGCAAAAGAACGGTGTCATTTTGAAAAGTTTCGACTGTTGTGGGAACGCTCTTGACGCCCCAATTGCCCTCAGTGCGAACCCCTGCAATTACAACGTGTAAGCTTTCCTTTATTTTATTTTTACTTTTGACTTCAGTTCTCAGAAAAGATGACGAATTCATCAAAGCAATTAGCCAGTTATATCTCGAAATTAAACGAGACGCATTTTTATTTATTTATTAAAAAATTATATTTTTACATCTGCAAAGAGGAATTCAATTATTGAATAATTAAATCATTTAATTTACAATTCGATCGGTTTATTAATTTTTTATTAATATAAAAAAAAACGTATTTTAAAGTTTGTTGGATTATTTGGTATTTGCAGCTGTGCTGTACAATCGTAACACCACCAAGAAAGAGAGAACGAGCGTTTTACTTATATATATAGAACTTTATTCTTCGTATATAATGTACAAGTTTCAGTGCCGGTATACAATTACTAATTAAATCCGATAACAGCTCGCGTGATATTACGGATTATTATTATTATTGTACGTGTGATCAAAGTATGGGAAAAGACGAGGGAAAAAGGTGGAGAATCGATCCATGTACAACCTCGTAAGAAAAAAAGAAACAAAAAAATGAAGAAAGTGTAGAAATGAAAGACCGAGTGAGTGGAATTAAGTTTTACATTGCCGTAAAATAATGAATAAGAAAATAAATAGAGTAAAAAATGAACAACAGTACGAGTCCATTTGCAGGTCGAGTGTGTAAGGGCGATTCACGCAATCGGTAAGCGTCGCGTGTGAAAAAAACATAAACAAACGCCATTAGAGAGAGAGAGAGAGAGGGGGCGAAAGAGAGAGAGAGAGAGAGAGAGAGAGAGAGAGAGAGAGAGAGAAAGAGAGAGAGAGAGGGAGGGCGAAAGAGAGAGAGAGAGAGAGGGCGAGAAGGGGGGCGGATAAGCGAGGGGGTACATTTGCACCCTTTTTCCATCCCTCTTGCCACTGGCACTTGCATGGCATTTGCACGTGTTCTCTCATATCTCATTTTCTTTTATTTTTTTATTCCGCGAAACGGTGCAAAAGCGAACCCAGCACTGACGGATTCGACGATACAAGACACGCTACACGGTAAGAAATAATCGAAAAATCCGCAAAGGCAAGTTTTAACCTCAACCATTGTTGCGTTTTTTTGAAATTATTCCCAACATAACTAAAATTTCGATTTCGTCCATAACGCCGATTGCTTAAACTTTTTTTTACCAATATTTTAATAATAATAATAATTATTATTATTATTCGGAAAAATTGGGCAAGTCTTACCAAATGTGAAAAAGGCAGTAAAAAAAATCCACCGAGCGAACATGGCGTTTATGCGATAAAATTGACAAAAAAACCAACAAGTAAATTCATCTATACACGAAACTTGTTTGCCATGAGAATAAAAAAAAAAGGAAATGTTTGAAAAAAAATTGAGATGACTTGACGAGAGTGCGAATGCCACAAGTTTTCACGACATACTGACTGAGCCTGAGACTCGTCCAAAGGGATCCCTGCAAACCAAGTTACGACAGTTGATCTCTCGTCTGCTATCCCACCGCTCTTCTTGTCTATATACTTCGCTACACTTTTTCTCTCTCTTCCCCCGCTACTTTCTAATACACACGTATACACATTAATATCGGATGTAATTACGAGCAGTTTGGTCCAATGCGACAGTCCGTGGCTCTCACCCACCCCAATAACTTTCGTTTTGGTATGAAAAAAAAGACTCAATCTCAAGATTCAAGTAAATCGAGTACTGAGTACGTTAAAAAAAAATTTCACACATTTTTAAAGGCAAATTGCCAAAAATTGATCAATTATTGGGCATTAATAATTTTCCTCTGCGTTAAGTAGACGATCTTTATTCAAAATTAATCGTCGTCTTTACTTTTGAAATCTTGTAAAAAAAAAAAAAAAAAAAAAATCAAAGTTTAGTGCTTGATTGACCCAAAAAATAAAAGTTCATTCAGAATTACGTCAATTATCGATTGAGAACCTCTGGCTGTTTGATGCCCTCTGCCTGTTGCCTCGCAAACAGGAGGGTACAGAAACTCCCTCCCTGTGTTAAATCGTGTAATGTGTTATATACACAGTTCGTGGTCATATCAGAAGCAAGAATAGCATTCACACTAATACCAACACCACCATGGCATTCTTCTATAATTTGTTCAATTTACGCACTGACACGAACTTGTGAGCCATTTGAGCCATTCATCGAGTTATCCACTGCATTCAATAACTTGATCCAATCTTGGATTCCACGCTCTTTCTCTCCCTCTTTCTCTTTCTCTCCCTCTCTCTCTCTTTCACTTTAGCTGTGTTTACTTTTGTCTACTGGTGGTTAGCTCACGGTAAACGTGGAGCCACAGACGTTTTAAACGTGAGTAAATACCACGATGGACGAATTAATCAAGTCACTCACGAAAAAGATATATTTGCTGAAATATATATATATGTATTCCAAGTAACATGTTTCAAGAAAAATTGATTTCACAAATTTCACTTATGAGATATATTTTTTCGCCTTACACATTTTATTTATTTTTCATTTTTTTCTCATGAATTTTCATGAGCGCAGAGAGGGAAGACTTCATTCCAAAATTTTCGAAACCATTACCGAACCAAGTAGTCACCGCATACTCGGATATAATTGCACAGTACAGATATAAAGGAATAGTGAGACTGGCAAGATGCTTTTGACGAAAAGAAGCAGGCACTCATCGAAGCAGCCACTGCATACTTATCACGGTCGGTACAGTAGGAAATGTATATTAATTGCCCAAATTTGTGGCAAATGTTCGAGAATATTTGGGAATCCTTTTATATATAAAAGGCTGATAAGAGGCTATACATTTTAATAATGCTCAACTGATTTTTTGCTTGCTTCTGACTCCTCGCGGATAGCAAAAAAAGTAAAAGTTGAAATCTTGCGCAATTGGCCCATGGCTGAAAAGAAGCCATTTCTTACGAGTTGCATGAAAAGAGAAAAAAGGAATATTTTATTAATCCCATCAGGGAAGAGGATGGACGAGAACGAGGATAATCCAGCATACTCGAATATAAGTACATGGTACAGATATAAAAGAGTAGTGAGACGACTATAGCGGGATGCTTTTGATAAAAAGAAGCAGGCAAGTGCACACAGAGAGAGAGAGCATAGATTTTTCTTTTTAATTCATCGTGAGATAATCTCTCATCTGTCGATCTGATCTATGATAAATGTATTTAGTATTTAGTGTACATGGGACATTCCATAGTTTAAATATATATATATATATATATATATATATATATATATATATATATATATATATATATATTGTGTGTGTGTGTGTGTATGGATACATATATGTACATGGATACAGGGAATAATGGATGCTTTGTGAAAAGGGCAGAGGATTAAAGTTTAATGAAAAATAATGAAAGGGGCAATAGTATTAAGTAATGGCGAAAGAAATAAAAGAAGAAAGGAGACAACAGCGTGACACCGGATGCCTTGTGCTATACACACATGTATACGTTTATGCAGGAGAAAAATATACTATAGACACGGTTTATAATTGATACTAATTAATTCAAGTAGTACTGGACAGTCCCTTTGCTGGCTTGGAAAAAGTGGCGCGGCGAGTCCCTCTTCGCTATGCTAACTTATATCCCTTATTTAGAGGTCAGAGTTCAATATATTTCGCAATTGACCGTATACCGGAATTTTCAACGCTTCTCATTCTCATAGTTTACTGTAATCTGAAATAAAAAATATTTTTTACTTCAGATTAACTGAATATAGTCAAATTCTTTTTCATATAGTTGAAAAAGAATATTGTAAAAGTATTCATGAGGTTTCTGGGTCGAGCAAGTAAAAAAGGCGAATAATTTTAATTACATGTTTCACGCCTATTTTATAATTAAATATTAGAAGGGAAGCTATAATGGCTGCCGTTAGGTCAAAAAATTATTCTGTCTTTTGTCTAATTATTATTCAGATTATTTTATTGAAGATGTTAATAATTATTTTATAATTGCTCATTATAATTTTATAAAATTTATATTTTTCATAATATTTTTGAGTTAGTGACAAATCAAACGTTATGATTTGTAAAAAAGTTTTATTCGCAGAGTGTACTGGATGGAAGCTCGGTGTGGTGGATCGAAATAAGAGAGGAAACGATGCTGTGGTGTTGGCTCTGGTTTGGAAAAACCAACCGCGGCGGATATGAGAGGTTCTCAGCGAGCTCTTCAACGTTACCTTCCGCTATAACTGTATAGACGAGTGTTTGTGCACACAGAGAGGTCGAGGGATCGCGTAGAGGGCGCGAGAGTCATAGGGGTGAGAGACGTCAAAGTATATATATATATATATATATATATATATATATGTGTATATAGATTATGAGTATACAAGTGGTAGAGGCTGTGCGAAACTGCAGCAGCAGCAGCAGCTGAAGCTGACGAGGAGAGATGTCGTCGCGAGGTCGCCCTTATTCGCGCTCTTGCGCTTCGGTTCTCTCGCAGTCGCGCAGTCGATACACGTTAGACTACAAGTGACAAGGTTCGTTCGTTTTCAAAGAAGAGTTCCTTTTTTTTTTTTCATCGCCCTTTATTTTTTTTCAAGCATCCTCACGATATTTCACGTGTTTTTTTTTTTTCACTTATTCTTTTATTTATTCAAGTTATAAAATTCCACCACGTGTTCGTTGCTCAATTAACACAAAACTTGTTGTTTTTTTTTTATTGTGCTTGTCGTTGCTTGTGTCGAGTTGAAACTTTTTTGGGGCTTTGAGCAAAGGAGGTCAAGACGAGGGTTTAGATTATGAGAAATTTTTTAATCCATAAGTGAATTTTCCTTTGGATTTTATGGGAGATTCAAAATTCGTTTTACCATAATACTTCTAATAATTATTTACCATAATAATTCTAACTTAATGAATGTACATAATTATTTTCTCATTATTCAATATTCTATTACGAAAAAAAATATTTTTAATTATTTTTCATTGGAAATTGTCGATCTGTGCTATATTGGCCAATGTTTCATCGCCCTTCCCTATATACAAGCCATGAATTTTCGCACGAGCCATTGTTGTATGTACCTACACCTATATAATACATGGAACATGCCAGGCAGCCATTATTCCACCCTTTTTTGTTATCAATTTTCTTTTCGTATTTTCAATACTATCTGCCACCGTAGATTACATATATGGGGCCTTTCAGCCCAAATTGACCAGGTCGTCCTTCCCTATATACAAGCCATGAATTTTCGCACGAGCCATTGTTATATGTACCTACACCTATGTAATACATGGAACATGCCAGGCAGCCATTATTCCACCCTTTTTTGTTATCAATTTTCTTTTCGTATTTTCAATCCTATCTGCCACCATAGATTACATATATGGGGCCTTTTAGCCCAAATTGACCAGGTCGTGACCCTCGTTTTTTTTCGTTTTTAATATGTTATTGGCCAACACAAAATAATAAATGTTGTTGAAAAAAACGAAAGAATATTTAAAAAAAAAAATGTAAAAATTCATATGGTTTTTCTTTTGGGTTATTTTACATTCATCTATAGTAGAAAAAAAATAATGAGGATCTCGAGCCTGTTGATTTGGGACGAAATACCCTGCAGTGAGTTGCCTATAGGACAGGGCGCGCGCGCTAAAGGGCAAACGAAGGGTCTTTTTTTTACACGGTACATATATATATATATATATATATATATTACTATCGCTCGAGAGATATTGCGCCAAGTTCTTTCCCTCGTTCAACATCCACCAGTTACTCTCATTCAATTATCAATAATATATCCTGCCACTAATGCAGTCTATAGTTCAAACAAGCCCCGTTGATCCAGTTGCCGAGATGTATCGCCCCGAGCAAATTTTTTACATGTACACACACACACCCACATAATATTATATATATATATATATATATATATATATATATATGGGTGGCTGGGTGTATAGCGCGGGAAAAAAATCACGTGCTTCGATCATTTTTCAACTTTTCTCATGGGCGTTGTCTCGGGTGAGTTTGGGGGAAAACAAAAAAAAAAAATATCGGGTGTCCAAGAGCTATATCTTGTCCCTTTTATCGATTATTAACTTACACTGTAGTGAGCCATGAGGTAGTTCCGGAAATTGAATACAACCAAGATATTCTGTGACTTGAAGCACATGTAATAATAATAATAATAATCTGTGACTTAACTATATATATAGTTTATTCATATAAATATTCAAACAGCTCGCTAACATAATTTTTTGATTCGAGTTTATTTTTCATTCTACCCACAAATTAACATTATTTATTATTTATTAGTTCGTTAGTAAAAAAAAAAGGTCAAGGTTAAAAATGTAAATTTCCGTGTCACTTTTTTATATTTGAAATGGAAATATATGAAATAATAAAAAAAGAATTAAATTAAATTGATTTTCAATTGAATATTTAGAAAATATATTTGAAACTTTGAACTTTTGAAACTAAACAAGTGAGACAAGAAAGAAATTTTTAAAGCTCGAAGAAAATCTTTATGTGTAACGATTAAAAAAATGTAACTTTGAATTATTTTTTTTTTTTTAATATCAAGAAGTTGGGCAATATAAATTCAATCAGACAATTTCTGTTGTTGAAATTTTCTTTTTTTTTTTATCGTTCTCGTGAATAAAACGATTAGTGAATAGTCAAATCGGAATAAAACGAGATTTATGAATTTTTATTCGTTGTGTGCGAACACGTGTCGTGGCGATTCATTTTTAGTGGGTGTGACGAGAAGGAAGAAATGAAATCGCGAATTGCGGTGTCAGGAGAATCCGAGCGAGTTATTTAATAAGAAAAATCAGTATATCAGCCGGTACGAGTGCGTAAAAACGATCGACAAGAGACCACAGCAACGAGGGAAATAAAAACGACTTGGGTCGAGTGGGCCCCGCAGCACAGCTGTATAAGCGAGCACGGGAAGAATGCCGAGCAAGGACGAAGAGGATGGAGCTGACGAGGATGAGAACCCCATCGGCATGTTCGCGTCGTAGCAGCAGTATCGTACGATTCAGCTTTCATCATCCAAGACACTCGTCCGTTCCTTCCAAGGTCGATCCATTTGTCGTGAGTATTCATTTTTTTTTTTACTTCGGTTTGACTTTAGTGCTGACTTTTTTATATTTTAACACGAGAGTTCGATCACTGGTGCATCCACGTAATAGTTGACGTGGCAGTCAATATAGTTGATGTCAAAAAATATATTTTTCACTATTTCAAAATATATAGGTCAAGATATTATTTAATATTCATTTTTCAATTAATAACGAATTTTAAATAACTAAAAAAAATTCAATACTTCAGTTTGACTTTAATGCAATTTTAATTGATTTATTATTAAATTTATAGCAAATAGATTTTTTATTTATTAAAGCAATAAGGCAAGTGTACCAATTAATGACCAAACCCCCCCAGTGAATGAATACTTCACGCAAAGTATACCTATATATTGTGATTTTAACACGAGAGTTCGATCACTGCAAATAGTTGACGTGGCAGTCAATATAGTTGATGTCAAAAAATATATTTTTGACTATTTCAAAATATATAGGTCAAGATATTATTTAATGCTCATTTTTCAAAAATAAATTGCCAAAGTTTAGTCCAATATAACAGTTGATTTTGAAAAATAAATTTTTATGAACCATAATTTTTCCATAATTTTTGGAAATTTTATAAAACGTTGGCATTGAAATTTTGAAATTTCGTTTTTCCCGCCATAAAAAAAGCAATAATAATATCAAGAGACGATGAGATGGTACATCGTATATAGTTCGAGTCTGCTACTTTTTTTGGGATCCTAAATAATAATGTTCAGATTTAAAATAAATAAAAATAGCTAAAAATTGTTGAAAAAGTTTTTCATTTTGAAATTTCGTTTTTCCCGCCATAATAAAGCAATAATAATATCAAGAGATGGTACATCGTATATAGTTCGAGTCTGCTACTTTTTTTGGGATGATCGCGAGTTCTCTACTGGGTCGTCAAGTGTCGAACTGCCTGTTCCAAGTTTATGTCAGGCAACTGTCGCATATTATACGAGGAAATATATTCAGGTCAGGATAAAGTGCCCGCCATTAAACATAAACGTAGATGGTATTGCGATAAATTCTAGCAGAGATAAACTCTAATTCGACTGCAAAACCATTCAAAATAAATTTTAAACTAAATATTTATTCGAAAAGAAAACAGACTTAAATATTATAATAAATAATAAATTTGCCAAATATATTGTTATTAATTATAGAGGGATAACTCAAAATTATTTTTATTCGTTTGAAAAAATTCAAATTTGGTATTTTGTTATAATTATTTTTGTACAAAATTTATTTAATATTCAATGAATTTTTTTTTATTTTCTATTGCAATGGCCGATTCTGCACAAGACACACGAGAAAAGGCTCGACTATTCCTTATCCGCGTACGAACGACTATCGACATGAAATATATTTTCGATTCGATGCATCGCTATAGACATCGAATAACTTTATAGTATCGTATATATACGACTGATATATGGGGCGTTTCAGGTAAAATCGACAAGTCCGAAATTTATAATTTTTTTTTCACACAAGTGCACAAGTTTTCTGGAGTTTTCCTTGTGCCCTCGTATATGAACCCGTAATAGGGTTCAACTCGGCCACAGACGCCATTTCCGGGGCCATTACCGGAAATGGAAAAAAATGAAGTGTGGGAAAGTGAATTGTTACGAATAAATGGAAAAAGTGGACATTTGAATAGCACAAAAAAATATATATGATTGTCACGACCCGTCGATTTGACCTAAAATGACCCCTAGGGTAGGTACAACGATGAGATGGGTCATATGCACCATAAAAGAGAGCGAAGGAACGTTCTAGGGGGCAAAAGAGAGAACGTAACAGAGCGAAGGTGAACGATGGACGAGTGCATATTTTCAGAAAAAAAAAAGGGAACACATGAGCGAGAGAGCGTAAACTGGAATCCGCGTTCAGGCGGTATTTGGTCCTCCTCAAACGGCAAAAAAAGCTTTATCGAATATTTTTATAGTGTAATGCAAAATATTCTATGCTTCGGTATTTATAGTTTAATCCCTGTTATTGGAGATTTTGTTGGTCCACAAAAAAGTTTGAAAAAATAAAATAACGAATGAAAAAATTAAAGAAATAAAAATACCTTGAAATTTTGTTAAATCCTGCACTTTGTATATATATATATTCTGTTACTTTCGTGAACGTGTATTGTAGACATGAATTGGCCGAAAGAAAAAAAAAACTATATTGACCGTCTGGTCCGTTATTTTACCGATCGCTCTTGTACGACAATACGATATTGTTTTTTTTTTTTTGTTCTTTTTTCGCACGACTCGGAGAGTTAGATAGGTCGTTTTGCTGATAATATATAGACTCGCCATATGGCTGCCAGAATTCTCGTAACGGTTATAAGCGGTTCGTGAAACGCTCGCACGTTAGAAAAGATCGACGGTTAGAGTCCTGCACGATGATGGATGGTTAATCAATGTCCAACCCCGAGCTATGCTGCTGAGCACGTCTGTTTACGGTTTCTCTATACTTTCTTACTTTCGTTCTCCCTCTCCCTCCTTCTCTCTCTCTCTCTCTCCCTTCTTCTCTCTCTCTCTCTCTCCCTTCTTCTCTCTCTCTCCCTCCTTCTCTCTCTCTCTCTCTCCCTCCTTCTCTCTCTCTCTCCCTGCTTCTTCTCTCTCTCTCTCTCTCTCTCTCCTTCCTTCTCTCTCTCTCTCTCTCTCTCTCTCTCTCTCTCTCCTTCTAACTCTCTCTCTCTCTCTCCTTCTAACTCTTAACGCATGTAAAATTATATCATTATTTTATCTTTCCACACAATATGTACACACATTCTTAGTCGGAAGTTAGCCAAGAGCATTTAAAAAAAAAATAGAGATCGTTTTTATGCTCTGGAAAATGCTTTAAATAATACGTAGTAGGAATTTAACTGCAGAAAAATTATTTCGTGCCCTAATCTCAATGATACTCTCGACTTTCATTTACCCGAGTACCAGGCTTACGTACCAAAAGCTCGAGAATAACCGAGTTTCGAGGAAAAATAAATAAATAACAAAGATTAGAGAGAGAGAGAGAGAGAGAAATGAAGCTTTTTTCTCGAGTATTTCTCAGTTTGTACGTCAAACTGGTTTTATTTTGCTGGCTCTGAGAAATAAAAAAAAACCTTTCTTCCCATAAGTCCGCTTCCTACACAATACACACACACACACAGGCATATATATATATATCAGAATGTATCCCGACGGCCCCGAAACTAAAACAATGTACGAAGCTGAAATTATTTTATTATTTAAAAAAGCGACCAAAGTCGCTCATTGTGAAGACCCAATTCCATATTTTCTGCTTTCCCTTTCTGCGTAGCTTGACTGACATTTTCATTAAAAAAAAAAACTATATGCTAAAAAAGTAGGAATAAAAGTGTTTTATATATATCGTAACAAGTGCCAAAAAACAAAACAAACTTTAACCGGTTTGACATGTGGTAAAGATTGAATAAAGGATCTCTCCCAGCATGCAATTCACGGAAGATCCACACAAGAAGACGTGAAAGAATTACAAAGAAAAAGATTTATCAATCACTCACGGAGACTTGCTCTTTCTTCGCGTTCGTCTTTGAGACTCGGAAACTGCCAGAAACTCGAAAACCGTGAACTTTGTTGACTCTATAATGAAGGAGAGTATCGAAGAGAGGGGGCCAAGAAGTGAGGGAAAATTCTGCTAGATGGCGACGCATGCGCAACTCAAAGGGGTAACCGCGCGAAATCTGGTGCGCGAAAGGAAACTCGCGGGTAAAACACACATTTTCTCTCTCTCTCTAGCTATCTAGCCGTAACGCCATCGAGTAGATTGGCCATCACGCGCCTTTTCTTTTACCTCAGTCGCGACAGAAAGTTCGCGGCGCGCGTAGCTCCACCAAGATCGAGCGAATTAGATTTTTTTATAATTGCTTCATGTGCATATCTCTGTGGTATGAAATGAGCCAAAAGTTTATATCGAATTGGACAAATTGCTCGTAAAATGACCTTGCAAATTCTCGATGCACAAATCGTATTAAAATAACACAATGGTGACAAAAGGAAGTAAAGTGTGATTGAATTAATTTCAACGTCAATGGAGCATCGTCTGTATTTCATTTGAAGCGACTTCGTCGCGAGTTTCGTCTTTTATCCTATTGTGAATGTTTTGTGAGTTGACGCTATAGATATACAGAGTACGAGCTTGGCAAAGATTGAGAATTGTCATCTCG
This sequence comes from Dyspetes luteomarginatus, assembly GCA_963669185.1. Lineage (NCBI taxonomy): Eukaryota > Metazoa > Arthropoda > Insecta > Hymenoptera > Ichneumonidae > Dyspetes > Dyspetes luteomarginatus. The sequence goes on from OY769911.1 coordinate 763,953, forward strand.
ATTGGCCGGACAAATTTACGAAGCGACTCAACTCGAGTGAATTGGTCAAGAAAATCGTGAATGAAATTTTTCAATGAAATTTTTTTTTTCGTGTTTAACGAGTTGATGGATCGTGAGGATTAGTCGCGTATTTATTTTTTAATACCAGAGTGAATTAATGAAGAGGAAATTTCGTGTTTTCGTTGCCGATCGAGCGTCTCGGTGTCTCGTGCGATGAGATTCGTCGCATCGATGAAACATTTTTCGCGAACTACATATGCTGGCGCTTGTTGGACAAGCGTCGCAAGTGAGTTTTGTTTTTGTTCCCATTGATGACCTTGACCGGGAAAAAAAATGTAAATTACAGGGATGCGCGAAAGAGAAAATGATTGACCTATGAACCGAAATTTTGAAATTATGAATGAGTTGAGAACGTGACGTTTTGCCGAAGGTGGGAAGTTGTTTTTTTTTTCAATGACGATTCAAGATGGCGGAAAACCGGATATGATGAAAAAACTTGACGATATCCGTGAAAAATCGTACGGATAATGACGCAATCGCCGACTCCGTCGACGAGCAAATGCCACGATGAAAAATCGGATCGTGCCATCATACTGGTATACATATATCTATCTATATATATATATATATATATGCCCCTACCCAAAAAATAACTTTTGAGGGGTAATATATTTATTGTATTAATTTGATAGGCCTAAAATTTTCTGACTCTCAGTTTTCGGGACCTTCTGGAATATTTTCCAACTATTCTCGGGATTTTTAAGAATTCCTGGGATGCTGAGCAATCTCCGCAATTGCCAGAGCCATTTCCCAGGATTTTCATAAAAATTCCGGAATTTCTGCGGGTTTCCAGAACTTTTCCAGAATTTCGGGGAATTTTTTAATATATCTTGGAACTTTTCCAAAATCTCCCGATGTCTAGCAATCTACAAAAATGTGAAGATTTTTCAATACTTGCGTGAAAATTTTGCCTAATATCCAGAATTTTCGGGAAAATCCAAGATGTTTAGGAATTTTCAAATATTTTTCCGGAACTTGAGATCATTTAGGAAAATTCTTGAATTTTCAAATTCAAGAATAGTCATTTGACCTACAGAATGTCGCTTCGCCCTTCAGCAAACAATATATATATATATATATATATAGTTAGGCGAACCGCCTAGTTTGCTCACCGTCCGGTTACAGACCAGAAACGAAAATATTTACTTTTCGGTACGCATAGAACAGTTTGAAAAGTTGCTCACAAACCGGAAATAGATATTTAATCAATATTTATAAGCAATTATAAAAACCTTTCGAATAAAAAATGATTCGTAACAATTGACGATAAAGTATATAAATATTGAGAAAAAAGAAACTTGTAAAATAATTAAAACGTAATTAAAATAATTGTCTAATTTACAAACTGGGTCAGGTATTATTTAATTCAGATAAATTTTAGTTTTAATCGAATAAAATTCATTCCAAGTCCATTTATCGTTATATAAATTTTTCATATTTTTGTAAAAACCCAAAATAAATTATTTCGCTTTTCTCAATTATATGAGTACTTTTGTGCAATCAATAATGTGGATGATAATCATTTGATAAATATTTGCCGTTTTGAAAATAATTTTTTTGTACTTTTTTCATTTGCATTAAAAAAAAAAATATTTTCATTATTAATTTTTCACAAATGACATTTATTTCTGTCCGTTACAGCAAATACAAGACATCAACAGTCAAGTTGCACAGTTCCGTGACTTGCTGATTAACATAGGGCAGGCTCGGGATGGCCCGGAGCTTCGTGAACGAGTTCGCAAGCTCAGACGTAATTGCGTCGAGGCTTGCAAGAGTGCATCGCAACTGGTGCTGCCACAGATGCGAAGGTACTAATTTACACCTATACGTATAATTTTCGAGCTCTGTCTTGTATAGCGTCGATATTTTCATTTCCTTGACGAAAATAATATATATATATATATATATACATATATTATTTTATTATATATTTATATATATATGTAAATATATATACGCTCGGGCACTCTGCACCGTCACTCAAATCAAGCGGAGAGTCTGTGAGTGTACTCTGTCATTGTAGGCATATATATATATATCACCGACTATACACGAAATCGTGTACTCTGAGAGGATCGTAAACCGTGGACCGTTTGCTCAAACTAATGAAAATTTGAATATTTAACAAGTATATATAACCCTGGTGTACCTAGCAGTATTGCCGCAGTTACACCGGCGGTTCCTCGGCTTCTGAATTGCTGATACTGACCCTTCTGACCCCCAGAGCGAATCGTCAATTCTTCTTCTTTTTTTTTTGTTGGGTTTTCGTTCTCTCCTGGGACGCCGTGTGTACTGCAGTGGCGAGCATGCTATGTGCATATATATATATATATTTATAGTGCAGACAAAAACGACCGGACTTGCGACCCGCACAATTTTTTTGCCTTTTATAGTACGTTGTATGGGACACCGCAAATAAATATTCCACGCCAATTTTCAAACTGACAGAAAACTTTTAAAGTAGAAATACAGCGGTCTGGACTAGCCGAATAGTAGCAAAGTTATGACCGCTAAAGATGTCAACAGTTTTTTAGGTTTCGAAGGAGCACAACATTTTTTTAATTCGTGGAATGTGTGAAGCTTCTTGAGATATTTGTGACGCTCACACACACAGAGCCTTGCGAACTCCATGACTCTAAACGTCTTTAATGCAAAAAATATGAAAATATTTTTATGAAAATAAATAAATAGGATACTTTTTGGAATTATATATTGTGTATTTTATTGTATGATGCAAGGTGCGAGGGAGCCAAAAGCTTGAGGATGGTCACCTGTAGCATATACACTTGTATATTATATGCTATAAGTCGTATTTATATAATTATATATATATATAGCCAAATCTTTTGGTGACTGCAGGCCCTGGCTGCCTGCACCTCGCTGTATTATATATATATATATATATATAAAACTTAGTACCAGGACTCGGGCAACTAGCTCTCAAGACCTCTCGCTAACTTGATTAATCGTAGGCTTCTCCGACGTTCAGAATGCTTTAAAACTCAATAAAACACTCTGGCTCTCGAGTTCCAAGTGTATTACTTTGGTATAACGAGGGCTGTTACCACAATGAGTAAAATAGAGAGAATAAAGAGCTGAACGATCGAGACCCTCGACGCTCACCTCCCCCTCCCACTGGGAAGAGACGACAATTCAATACACACTTCTTTCACCCTCTCTTTGTTGATCTTTTTTTTTCTTTTCGTTAGCTGGCATTATATCTCAAACACGATGAGCATTTACAAGGAAAAAATATGACAGTTATTTCCGAGTAAACTGATTTAATAATATTGTAAAAAATGATTAATACTCGGTATAAAATAATAATTATTCTTAATTGGAATTGTAGATTTTTTAAAAAATAATTACTAGTATTTGTGAAATGATAAAATCATTTTGGATCTTTTTGTTTTGCATTCGAAATTAGCGCATGAGCTGATTACGACATTCTTGTCGACTACCAGTATCACACGTGATTTAATAATATTGTAAAAAATGATTAATACTCAGTATAAAATAATAATTATTCTTAATTGGAATTGTAGATTTTTTAAAAAATAATTACTAGTATTTGTGAATTGATAAAATCATTTTGAATGTTTTTGTTTTATCATTCGAAATTAGCACATGAGCTGATTACGACATTCTTGTCGACTACCAGTATCACACGTATCTGTACACATGTGAGTCTCTGGGCTTGATCAGACTGATAAATGAGGAGCGAGGAAGCGAAAAAAAAAATAGTCACTGGCAGTTGTCTACCCTTGGACAGAAGGATTTAGCAATTCTCTGGGCCGAATAAAATTTATTAAAAATATATTGAATGTGAAAAACTTTTGGGCTATTATGTAAAGAAAAAATATATTTTTGATATATTTTTGATATATCGAATTTTTTATATATTTTTTTTTTATATTCTAGATATATATTTTTATTTATCTACGGTATGTTTTTCCATGAGAATTTAAGACTGCCGACTACTGATGTCACCAGGCCAAAAAATTGTGCGGGTTTACCTTTTCAGACTCATGTTCACTCTGAATTTATCCTATATATATATATAGCCCTATATATATATATATGGCATCGCATTCTCCAATCGCTCGTGTTGGATCAATCGATTACTAAATAAATTGGGCCATCGAGGCGTATATTCCAAATCAACGCCGTACAGATGAACTCGTGCACGACACACACACATACATATACGTAATTTTGTAATTTCTTTTCCCTCCAACATAACAAATTTTTCAAGATTTTTGAAATGGTAAAAAAAAATAATAATTTAGTGAATAAATAAAATACTTTTTTCTCTCTACATTATTATTGTGCATATTTAATTATTTATTTATTTTTTGGGTTAATTAATAAATAAATAAAAATCGCTAAAAACTTGGGAAGAAAAAAGTTCATTTTTAAGATGTAACATTTTTTTTGTTTGTTTAAATCGTCAATGTCTATAAATGTAATATTTATTTGAAAAATACCGAGGTCGATTTGTTATACACGATTTTCCAATCTAGCCGTCGACGCGCCCGAAGCTAAAAGAGCGGAAGGGGAAAACGAGATGGATGCCTCTGCGAGAGAGGTCGAAGGGATACTCGTTTTCACCTTGGCTCGATATTGAATTTGAAAATATACGTGTGTATGTAAACTTATAGGAAAAGAATGAGCAAATTGCATTTTACGAGAGCCAACGGATCGATCTTACGTTATATGGGTAAAAAATTAGGAAATTTGTTAAAAGCTTTTTATCCTGTAGAATTAACAGGACTATAAAATAGACTGTAGGATTAATATGTATATAGAATACAGGTACACTATATGTATACAGAATACAGGTACACTATATGTACATAGAATACAGGTACACTATATGTATATAGAATACAGGTACACTATATGTATATAGAATGCAGGTACACTATATGTATATAGAATACAGGTACACTATATGTATATAGAATACAGGTACACTATATGTACATAGAATACAGGTACACTATATGTATATAGAATGCAGGTACACTATATGTATATAGAATACAGGTACACTATATGTATATAGAATACAGGTACACTATATGTATATAGAATACAGGTACACTATATGTACATAGAATACAGGTACACTATATGTATATAGAATACAGGTACACTATATGTATATAGAATGCAGGTACACTATATGTATATAGAATACAGGTACACTATATGTATATAGAATACAGGTACACTATATGTATATAGAATACAGGTACACTATATGTATATAGAATACAGGTACACTATATGTATATAGAATGCAGGTACACTATATGTATATAGAATGCAGGTACACTATATGTATATAGAATACAGGTACACTATATGTATATAGAATACAGGTACACTATATGTATATAGAATGCAGGTACACTATATGTATATAGAATACAGGTACACTATATGTATATAGAATACAGGTACACTATATGTACATAGAATACAGGAACACTATATGTACATAGAATACAGGTACACTATATGTATATAGAATACAGGTACACTATATGTATATAGAATACAGGTACACTATATACAGGTCATTCTAGGCCAAATCGACGAGATTCATGACCCTCCCTGGTTTCTAATTTCTGGTTTTCTAATTTTTTACATCGATGTTACAGTCCTGAAAGCAACGCAAATTTTTCCCCATAAAAAATTCGAAGCCACATCACATAGGGTGAGAATCATTGACCTGACGATTTGGTCTGGAATGACCTTTATATATCGAACCCTCAAAATCACTGTCTAAAATCCTTCATGGGTGCTGGTATATATATATGTGTGTGTATGTCTATATATATGTGTGTGTATGTCTATATATATATATATTGGACCCGAAAAACCGTAAGACTGACCCTCATTCGATTGTTGTACCTTTATTTATATGTATTATAAACGAGAAGATGCGTGACGCAAGTGCTTTTGGGGGAAAAACGATTGTAGCATCGCCTATACATCGTTTGTACGTATACACACGCGATAGTAATTCCAGTCGAACCCGAGGTACGCACTTAATCTTTGCTTTCTCACTGCATTATTGCACGATTATTAATCCATCGAAAGGAAATCAATTTAATAAGAAAGATTCTAATAAATTATCAAGCTTACAAATTGAATAGAAAAAAAAAGAAATTTATCATTATAATATTGTAATAAGAAATGATATAAAAAATAGAATTACAAATAAAACCAAATGAATATTGAATAAAATAAATTAACTCAATTAACGATAGTTTTTATTAAATAATCTGTTAGATAATTTTATACATTATAATGGAAATACGCGAAAGAATTTTGTTCCGGCGATTTTGGTGCGCACACGTTGCTTCAGCTCGACTGCATATATGCCTAATGTGCTATATATACAGAGTTTAAAGTTTCACCTCGCTATATGCGAATGGAAAAGTCCCGGAACTATGCTCAGGGCTATAGGTCAGCAAAAAGTGCTCGGCAGTTTCCTCTCCCTCGAAAAAACACCTTCCACCCCCTCGACTATTTGTCAAAAAATTTTAGCGCGCGAGGTACGAGAAAAAAAAAACAAAAGCGAGAAGCAAATAATTCAGCCATGAATTCTCTTCTCTCCATTCCTATCTGCGTCGCTCAACGCGCCACGTCGGAGCTCAACGAGGCGAAAAAAAAAATTCTGTCACGAGAGCGCAATCAAGGAACAAAATAAGAGAAACTTTTACGCGAAAAGACTTTTTCGCTTTGTCTCTTTTATTTTTCCTCATTTTTTTTTCCAACAGTCGAACATCGTAACACAAAAAATAACTGTGCCAATTGCTCGGCGGTCTACGATTTGTTTACGTATTCACATTGTTGCCGATTAATTGGATGAGAATTAAAAAAACAATTATAATGACAAATACTTTCGACTTGTTTGTTTAACCCATTCGGGACGGGGATTTTTTTCAAAGACGGTCCCTAGGAGCGAATTGTTTTTTTTGTTTATAGTGTTCAGTATTTAATTATTGCACACACGGGGTGCATCCGGTCTTATAGCCTCGGAAATCAATTGCACACACGGGTGCAATTGGTCTCGAATGGGTTAAGATGACATAACCTCTGTACGAACTCGGAGAGTTCCGATTACTTTTTTTAAATTTATACCACGCATTTTTTTCGTACAGGCCGAAACAAAGACACAGTACAAAAGTGATTTTTAAATATCTTACGAGTATATTTATTGTACGTATTTTATTGTTCTTACAGCGCTATGGATTCCGGCATTCCAGCTGACAGTCCAAATTTGGTTCTACTTTTCTTCGTGGCTCAGCTGTTTCTTCGTGAATTGTACAAATGTAAAAAACTCGTTCGCATAGTGCCAATGGACATGTCTGGTTATTACGGTAATGAAAATAAACGTTAAATTTATTCGTTATAATGAATGAATTTTTGAATTATTTATTAATAATTTGTTATTACAGCGAACAAGTCTGGACCATCGAATATCGGGAACGTAATATCTCAGATTCTATTGTGCAAGCAGATAACACCGGATTTTAATGAAGAAGAGGTGTGCAGTATAAGAAAGGACTCGGCGGAGATAAGTGCGCTGATTGTCGAGCTACAGGAATTTATGCCACAATCCGAAGCTGATACAGGTAAATCTCCTTTGCGATGATTTTGCAATCAAGCCCTGCTTGTTTATGCATAAATGAATGTCTACAAAATTTTTATCCCTTATATCGACCGACTCATGTATACATACGTATGGGGCACTTTAGGCCAATTGGGCCTTGAGCCCCCAAAATTTAAGTTTTTTAGTGTCGACAAATTCGATCCTTGTAAACAAATGTTATGTGTAGCGAATTCCAGGCCAAAATTTCTAGTCTTCTTTTACTTTTAGTGTGCTCTGGGTCAGGATAAAAAGAAAACAATTTGGACGAAATAAAAAAAAAAAACATTTGAATAAAAAGTATACGTTCTAAAATTTCTGTCGTCAATTCTTTGTTGAAAAATAAATATTTTATTCCATTGAAAGAAGATTTACGTATTTTTAAAAATTTATAAATAAGATAATTTCGTATATTTTTAATTTACAAGAATAAAAAATTGTGTTTAATTTCCATTTAATGCTCGCAGAGCGGTCAGTGGCACTCCAGGACGTATCAACGGGCAACATGAAAAATAATGGATCGAGAAAAGCTACACGATGGGAGGGCAGACCGTCAACACCATCTTACCTTGCCGGTGGTTTGAGCTTTTTCTGTTGCACCTCGAGGCCTAACTACCTCTGAGAATTCAATCCAACATACATGAACGTGGCCAAAAGTTGGGAAAAAAGAAAACAGAACGAAAATTAAGTCCGCGAACAAGAGGCGGAGGAGAGAAAAAAATTTTAACGACAAAGAGACTTTTGCTACTCTGAGGTTCTCATGTATTTTGCGAATTATTGATGTAGGGGCTCGACCGACATTCTCTCCCGTCCAACTTATTTATTCCCTTTTTACTGGTTACATTGTGCCATTATTATTACGCGGTGTGCATGACCTCGCAACAGTAAAAAAAAAATTAAAAAAAGAAAAGGTATCCCGAATTATGAAGCCCGAGAGAAAAATTAGAGTAGATTACCGCTTATGATTTATAAATGCTCCTGTAGAGAGCGCGTAGTCTCTAGACCGCGTAGACCTCGTACGTATGAGGTCAACCAGGTCAACTCAACACAGTCGCAATGTGCTATTTTTTTTCTTTGCTTTTTAGTCTAAAGTGTGACTAAAAAAACGCTTCATGCCAATTTGCAAGGTTCTTCTTAAATCCGTACATTAGTTTCATCGACCAAGTTTTGAATTTTTACCGTTGAATGTTTTCGAGTGAAATTTCGTTAATTTAACCAAACTCACAATTTTTTTTGGATAAATCTAAAATCTTCTGTATTGTCTATTTTGTGATGCTTCAAAAGTTATCGAGATGAACCATATTTTAAGGGTCACGACCCTGTTGATCTGCCCTGAAATGCCCCATACATTATATATATATATAAATTTCAATTATGTCATCATTCCGGGTCAATTATTTCCCGAAGTATCTCTAGTCACTTTTACACGCGTGTGGGAAAAAAAATTTACCTTCTCATAATTTTGGTATTTTCCCCTCGCAATTAATAATTCAAACTGCAAGCACCAACTTGGGTCCAAGAAGAAAAATGGCATCGGTGCGGAGAGTGAATAGGGAGGAGGAGAAGAGATTTGATATTTCACCGGTGCAATTTTTCTTCGTACAAACTGAATAGAGAATTATTAGTCTATATATATATATATATATAAATATAATATATTATTATAATTAGATTTTTCTTAGAGATGAATTCGAATAAGAGAACAGATTGTAGTTTGGTAGTTGAGGGAATAGAAATTACCCATCACCGATCGTATCGTCGGATTACCTAAATATATAACAAGAGTCAATACTGAATAATACATTTACATATTTAATATATTATGGACCAATCGCAATGCTATGTTGAGGGACCTCTTGTATTAACACTGGACCAAAAAGCTATATCTGATGATTATTAATTATATAGAGAATCTCTAACACGAGTGTCTATATAATTTAATTGATACTATTGACAATGACGCACGATTTGCCATTACAATAATTAATTGATCCAATTTACACGTTGTTTTTCTCATTTCTCAGCCCTTTTGTTTCCCACATCACATTGTTACAGATATTAATTGGATTATAATGAAAATCGAGATGGCAATAATTATCGCTATTTCGGTATATTTATTTAACAGTCGTTAATATATTCATTTGATCAAGAGAGTATAGATACAGTGTATGTAGCACCACGTGACCAAATTAGAAACAAAAACATTTTTGTTGACACCTCGAGACTTCGAGATTGTATGCTGCATGCCTCTAATAATAATAAATACATTTTCTACATAATTTTTTACCCTTTCTTTCCCGCAATGGAAATTAGTTCATCGAAATAGCCAATCGGGCAGCATTATGGATGCAGCTTTTCGATCGTAGAACTTTATCGTATTGTACATATCTTATTACTTTTATGTATAGTAAACTCGTCGATCAACTAAAATATCCCATGCGATGCACGCAACAGTCGATTTATTCAAATAAAATACACGATTTATTTATTCCGATTACTTATGCGTAATTTAACGAAAAGTCGACGTGGTGACGCCTCTGATCGGCCATTGTGTGTATCGCGGGAACACCAGCAACTTTGTGTCCAAGCGTACCAACACAAGCGTATAAGCTACAAGAGTTGGGCCCGAAATGCTAATCTATGTAAAGTTGGCCTGAAGCTTTAACTATTTAACTTTTTTCTTTTTCTACTCGTTAGGGAATCGTTGGGGAGTGATTGGGAGTCTAATTAAAACGTAGGGGAGTCAGCCGATCTTTTTTAATCGAGAAATCAAAATTTGAGTGTGAAGTTAGCCTGACGAAATTTGATTTTTAACCGATTCAATTGTATGAGGTCTTAATCGACGCGAAATCGTTAGGGGGTGACGAATCACCTAACTATATCGTTAGGGAGTCTTTAGTTTTTTCGTCAGTTCGGAAAAACCATTCCAACCGGTTAGAGGACGAGTCTACGCTAATGTGTCGTCACTTCCAATTGCTCTGACGTCACTTCCAGTTGTTTTGACGTCACTTCCGGTCGCTTTAACGTCATTTTCGGTCGCTTCGAAGCCATTTCCGGCTGCTCTGACGTCATTCCGGTTGCTTTGACGTCACGTCCGGTCGTTTTGACGTCACTTCCGGTCGCTTTGACGTCACTTCCGGTCGCTTTGGCGTCACTTACGGTTGTTTTTACGGCGCTTCCAATTGCTCCGACGTGACTTCCGGTTGTTCAACATGACTTCCGGTTGTTCTGACGTCACTTCCGGTCGCTTCGACACCACTTCCGGTTGCTCTGACGTCACTTCCGGTCGCTTTGACGTCACTTCCTGCCACTTTGACGTCACTTCCGGTTGTTTTTACGTCACTTCCGATTACTCTGGCGTCACTTCCGGTCGCTTCAGCGTCACTTCCGACCACTTGGACGTCACTTCCGGTCGCTTAGACGTCACTTCCGATTGATTTGGCGTCACTTCCGGTTGATTTCACGTCACTTCCGGTCGCTTTGACGTCACTTTCAGTCGCTCTGACGTCACTTCCGGTCGCTTTGACATCACTTCCTGCCACTTTGACGTCACTTCCGGTTGTTTTTACGTCACTTCCGATTACTCTGGCGTCACTTCCGGTCGCTTCAGCGTTACTTCCGACCACTTTGACGCCATTTCCGGTTGCTCTGACGTCATTCCGGTTGCTTTGACGTCACGTCCGGTCGTTTTGACGTCACTTCCGGTCGCTTTGACGTCACTTCCGGTCGCTTTGGCGTCACTTACGGTTGTTTTTACGGCGCTTCCGATTGCTCCGACGTGACTTCCGGTTGTTCGACGTGACTTCCGGTTGTTCTGACGTCACTTCCGGTCGCTTCGACACCACTTCCGGCTGCTCTGACGTCACTTCCGGTCGCTTTGACGTCACTTCCGGTCGCTTTGACGTCACTTCCTGCCACTTTGACGTCACTTCCGGTTGTTTTTACGTCACTTCCGATTACTCTGGCGTCACTTCCGGTCGCTTCAGCGTCACTTCCGACCACTTGGACGTCACTTCCGGTCGCTTAGACGTCACTTCCGATTGATTTGGCGTCACTTCCGGTTGATTTCACGTCACTTCCGGTCGCTTTGACGTCACTTTCAGTCGCTCTGACGTCACTTCCGGTCGCTTTGACATCACTTCCTGCCACTTTGACGTCACTTCCGGTTGTTTTTACGTCACTTCCGATTACTCTGGCGTCACTTCCGGTCGCTTCAGCGTTACTTCCGACCACTTTGACGTCACTTCCGGTCGCTTTGACGTCACTTCCGATTGATTTGACGTCACTTCCGGTTGATCACGTCACTTCCGGTCGCTTTGACGTCACTTTCAGTCGCTCTGACGTCACTTCCGGTTGATTTGACGTCACTTCCGGTCGTTTTGACGCCACTTGTGGTCGCTTCAACGCCACTTCCGGTTGATTTTACGTCACTTCCTGCTTCCTGCTTTGATGGCAAAAATTTGAAATTTTTCGCCACGACGGTGGCGCCATTCCTCACCGGTAGCGGTGAGTTCGCGAAGCTACAAAATTTCGAGGCAAAAAAATTCCGCCACGACGGTGGCGCCATTCCTCACCGGTAGCGGTGAGTTCGCGAAGCTACAAAATTTCGAGGCAAAAAAATTCCGCCACGACGGTGGCGCCATTCCTCACCGGTAGCGGTGAGTTCGCGAAGCTACAAAATTTCGAGGCAAAAAAATTCAGCCACGACGGTGGCGCCATTCCTCACCGGTAGCGGTGAGTTCGCGAAGCTAAAAAAAATAAAATTTTCAACCACGACGGTGGCGCCATTCCCCACCGGTAGCGGTGGGTTCGCGAAGCTCAAAAAAAAGAAATTTTAACCCACGACGGTGGCGCCATTCCCCACCGGTAGCGGTGGGTTCGCGAAGCTCAAAAAAAAGAAATTTTAACCCACGACGGTGGCGCCATTCCCCACCGGTAGCGGTGGGTTCGCGAAGCTCAAAAAAAAGAAATTTTAACCCACGACGGTGGCGCCATTCCCCACCGGTAGCGGTGGGTTCGCGAAGCTCAAAAAAAAGAAATTTTAACCCACGACGGTGGCGCCATTCCCCACCGGTAGCGGTGGGTTCGCGAAGCTCAAAAAAAAGAAATTTTAACCCACGACGGTGGCGCCATTCCCCACCGGTAGCGGTGGGTTCGCGAAGCTCAAAAAAAAGAAATTTTAACCCACGACGGTGGCGCCATTCCCCACCGGTAGCGGTGGGTTCGCGAAGCTCAAAAAAAAGAAATTTTAACCCACGACGGTGGCGCCATTCGCCACCGGTAGCGGTGGGTTCGCGAAGCTCAAAAAAAAAAAATTTTAACCCACGACGGTGGCGCCATTCGCCACCGGTAGCGGTGGGTTCGCGAAGCTCAAAAAATTGAAATTTTAACCCACGACGGTGGCGCCATTCCCCACCGGTAGCGGTGGGTTCGCGAAGCTAAAAAAATTGAAATTTTTACCCACGACGGTGGCGCCATTCCCCACCGGTAGCGGTGGGTTCGCGAAGCTCAAAAAAAAGAAATTTTAACCCACGACGGTGGCGCCATTCCCCACCGGTAGCGGTGGGTTCGCGAAGCTCAAAAAAAAGAAATTTTAACCCACGACGGTGGCGCCATTCCTCACCGGTAGCGGTGGGTTCGCGAAGCTAAAAAAAATAAAATTTTCAGCCACGACGGTGGCGCCATTACTCACTGGTAGCGGTGACTTCGCGAAGCTACAAAATTTTAAGGCAAAAATTAAAATTTTCTCGCCACGACGGTGGCGCCATGGCGCAACCGGAAGGACGTCAAAGCGACCGGACGTGACGTAAAAACAACCGAAAGTGACGTCAGAGCAACCGGAAGTGGCGTCATAGCGACCATAAATGGAGTCAGAACAACCGGAAGTGACGTCAGAACAACCGGAAATGACGTCAGAGCAATCGGAAGTGACATCAAATTGACCGAGTGACGTCAAAACAACCGGAAGTGGCGTCAAAGCAACCGGAAGTGACGTCAGAGCAACCGAAAGTTGCGACAAAGCGGCCGGAAGTGACGTCAAAGCGGACGGATATGACGTCATCGCAACCGGAAGTGACGTCAAATTAAACCTGAAAGTCAAAGTCACCGGAAATAACGTCAAAGTGACCGGAAGTGATGTCAAAGCAACCGGAAGTGACGTCAAAGCAGCATAAAGTGACGCTAGAGCAACCGGAAGTGGCGTCAAAGCGACCAGACGTGACGTTAAAGCGACCGGAAGGGACGTCAGAGCAACCGCAAGTGACGTCCGAGCAACCGGAAGTTGCGTCAAAGCGTTGCATCGCTTGCATCGCGTTGCATCGCGACCGGAAGTGACGTCAAATTAAACCTGAAGTAATGTCGTCGCGACCGGAAGTGACGTCAAATTTAACCGGAAGTGATGTCTCTGCGGCCGGAAATGGCGAGAAATTTGACCGGAAGTGACGTCAAATTTAACGATACGATACGATACGACGAAAGCACGAGTTTGTCGATGGCCAAAAAGCAACGAAAGAGAAGAAGATGACATAAAAAGGCAAAAAGTTAGTTTAAAATCTCTAATGCTCAAATCGTCACATAACCTCAAAAAAATGATTAATTGCATGGAGTATAAAATTTCCCTTGTTTTCCTCGGATCGTCAACCAAAGTCAAACTTTTGTTTCAAAGTAAAATCTATCTCGGCAACCCCACACGTGCTATCTTTGCGTGAATCCCAATTCGTCCTTAGAGAGATTTTTCAAGGCAGCAAAAAAAAAGGGTCACATGTAAAAAAAGTTCGATATATTTTGTCAGACTGCAAAAAACAGCCTTGACAAATGTCTTTTATTTCAAACAATATTCGCTTCTCTTTGTTTCGTCATCTACATATAAAACTTAAATATTTTTCTCCTCGATCGTACATTAATACTATATAAGCTCTTGGAATGTTTTTTTTTTTCGTTTTGTTTAAATTTATTGATTTATTTTTACAAATACGCTGTGTGTTTGCTGCTATGTTCGAGAGCAGCAAGTACATCTTGCTTTTGCCTAACGTAAAGTCGTCCTTTTTTCCACGGATTTTGAAGCTGCAGAGGCTTGAAATCATCCCTTAGACATCTCTCGCGAGCTCCTATCACCGCGACGAGACAGAAATTTGGCAATTCATCAGCCGTGTATATCGGACCCTCTTGACCCTTTAACACGACCGCCATGTTTAATTGCTTTACTACGAGATCGACAACTTCGCGCGCTGTCGTTCTCGGCGTCACGTGAAGCTTCAGACTAGTACCCGACGCCAGACCGGTTTCGTAGGCTGCGTAAACCTGTATAAACATTGAGAAAAAGAAAACGAAAAATAAGCAAAAATTTGTCAACATTTTTAACTTATAGCTATTTTAAAATTTCATAAGCGCAATAATCTAAATTCGGATTCAAAACAAGAAAGGCACCTTTAGTCGGCCACTTCTTTGTTTTCGCCTAATATATAGATATAATTTAACACATTCGGTCCGACTATTGGTGCCCTGGTACTCTATATCTGCGAACTCTACAGGCAAATATTAGAGTTAAAGTTGTAAAATTATCTTTCCACGTTTTTGCTCAATTTTCGTTAATATTTTCAATGGAGATCAAGAAATAATGTGCTGCGTATTTTTTTTTTGAGTAACCCAAACGTCGCTTACCTGAAGAATACCCGGTAAAGGTGCGGGCATCACAGTAGCCTCATCCTTTTTTCGATCCAACTGAGAATCCGCACTTGGCGTAGCTACAGCAGCGACACTAGCGGTGGGTTTCGTAGATTTCGTTTTTCCATGTCCCAAACTCGAATTTCCAAAATTATATTCCTCGCTGTTATTCAACGAGTGTATACCATCTGAGCCTTCACTCGCGATGCTCGATGAATTCGTGATCGAAGCAGAACTGAAATTTCTGCCATACGCGAAAGTTTTTGTATTTACCGACGGACTGGTATTGCCAGAAACGAGAGTCAGCGAGTTTACCGAACGATTTCTCGGACTGTGTTTGTACTTTGTGAGAAGAATGCTATCCTCCGATTTGGAGATTGCCAATCGTCCATTAATCTCCAAATTATTTTTATTACTTATAAATTTCGTTGGGGAAGCAGCTTCGCTGGAAAAATTTGTCGCATCGTGACTGATTTTTCTCGTATAGTGACCGGTGGCGCCGCCATTCGGCAATTGTTGCTCGCTCTTGCTCAATTCACCGGTCAAAAGATTGGACGATGTCGTTGAGGATGATAAATTTGGTCCTGGCCAACTTCCTCGGCCTGGACTGGATTTCACAAGTTTTGGGTCTCTCGGTGGCAATTGCAATAAACTTCTCTTTAAACTGTGTCCATTGTTGTTGTTGCAATTTTTATTTTTGCTCTTCTCGATACTTAGAAGATTTTTCATCGATATACCGCCAGTCGGTATCGCAGATTGACTGGAAGTTCCTCTGTCTCTGGCAAACGTTATGAGATCTATCAACCATCTAGCTCCCTTCCAAATTGTGTTTATTTGACACTGAAGATCCTGAAGTTTCGCGAGTCTCTCCTTTGCGATGCTCAATTCGCTCGAGCTAAATGCTTCCCGATGACTGTGCTGAGCTTGCGAAGTGTCCAATTCCAGTATGCAACTCAAACGCGAGTAAAGATTTATCATTTTTTTCTGATAAGTCGTCAGATGCACCATCTCGAAAACTTGAACCGGAAGTGCCAATAAATCGTCACGTTGCAACAAAACTTCTTGACTTCCGGGCACTGAGCAAGCAACCTCTGCCGGTGGAACGACGACAATCAGCGATACTTGATTGGTCAACTCAATCACTTCCGTGTCATAGAGACGATGCATCAGAGAATCATCAGAGCTTATGTTTATGTAAGAAAATAACCGACGCGATGTTGCCGTGACAAGATCAACGAATAATTTTTGTTGCTCGGTACCCTGAGTTCCCTCGTTTGCCGCGTTTTCTTTTTCCTCCAATTTGCCCTGAGACACCTCGCTCGATGGAAATCTCGTTATTCGCTTTAGGTAGTCCCATTCCTCGCTGTACAGGAAATTAAAAAAAAATGTTTTGGAATAAAAAGTGAAAATTAGACTATTTCCGATAGGAATTGTCGAATATTCGCGAACATAACTAACGTGACGAAAAAAATATGACACTAAAATTATTCTTGTACATGTAAGATTATTTTTCAGCATGAATAACTATTTTGAAACATAAATGAAAAGATGGCGATCGTGTGATAAATAATTGTTTAATACTCACGCTGATATATGAGGATTATCACGAATTTTGCAATGTGGCAATATGTTTGGTGCTTTAGCCGGTACAAAAACTTGAACGAGATCGACGCTGCTCTGCATTTTCAGATAGCCAAGATAGAGTCCTCTGGTTAATTTAATACTGCTTAATTGATGATATGTCATTTGACTCTGTATACTGCACATGAGAATATCAGCCACATTATTACTTTCGTTTGGAATTGTTTTTTTAATCACTTTATTGAGTGGCAACCATCGACTGTTGAGAACGGAAATGGTTTTTGGGCTTTTGACGTAATTTACGATCGATATTACCATCGTGCCATTAACGTCTCTCAGCGGTTTGTAATAAATTTGTCCAAGATCTTGAATGCAAAGTGCGGCTTGCATTTGACCTGCAGCTTGTAAAAGTTTCATTCTCAAATGATTCGACGAGCTACCCTGACACTTTTCCATATCGTGCCTCAATGATTTTACATCGTCCCACGTGCACGAGACTTTCATCAACCAATGAAAATCATTGTAAACACAGCTCGGTGAGTAAGTCTCGTCGACTTCGATAACCGGCAAAAAATCCTCATTCGTAACTAATATCTTGTCCTCGTGATACAACAAACAAGCGAGAAAAATACCGCGTCTGAGGCTTTTTTGGAATTTACCCGTTGCACCGAACAATTGCTTGATCGTTGTAGTTTTTTTCTTGTGATTGCGACGCTGCAAAGCTGGTGTTTCGTTACTGTACTCCGGACGACGTATCGATGAAAAAAGTTTATCAAGCTGATCCAGACGCCCGAAGTATCGTGGCTGTTTACCCTCAAGATCTCGCCAGCCTTGGCAAACAAACAGAAAAATTATCGTGAAGAAATTTATAATTGTAGGAAAATAATTAACCAATTAAATAATCGTGAATTAGTATTTTTTTTTACATATATAAATATAGACAGAATAACGGGGGACACTTTGGCGTGGCAAACCCTTAAATGGAGTTTTCTTTCCTTTACCCTTTTTGCATTCTTTATTGTTCACGGCGAGCCATAGCGACGGTTAAAATATTATTTAAATAATAAATGGTACGAATGTATGATATAAATATCTGTGAGACTTTTCCCTTCGGCCAGTCTCTGTGATAATAACGTTCGAGAGAATATTTTTTCGAAGGACAAAGTGAAATTACTCAATAAAAATATTATTATTATCATTATTATTATCATTATCACTATTATTATGAGCGATATAAGATCAATGAACGATAATATTATTACTCACTGCTTGGCGTGACGTAGGCAGGTGTCGAAGCTGCACATCTGCTCCATCCTTTGATATTTCCGGCCGCTACTCTCAAATGATATCTTTGTCCCTGAACTAGTCGATCTATTCGACACTCTCGTTGCTTCATATCCATAACCTGTCTCTCACCGCAAATATTTGTAAAATCATCGCTCGTGCTCCACTGGACTTTGAATTTGGTGGAGATCGACGATTCGTGAACTTCGGACTCTTGAAATTTCAACACTAGCGACGTTGTGCCGGTTACGTCAACTACGACCAGTAATGGAATATCGGGAGGTCCTTTAATAAATAAAAAATACTGATAAATAAAACTATAAAGGTATAAAAAAGACAATTATATGTCACAATAAATTGAATATAAAATAATAATAATAAGATAATGAAAAATTTAACTCACGAGCTTGATCGAATCCCAATAACATTTTTCTGAGAGTTCGTACTCGTCTTTCCCAAAGTGCTAGTTGTTTCTCGTCGTTGGTGTCGGTGCATCGGGTCAAGCTGTTGTGCGAACTCGTGAAATCGTTGCGACAACTCGCTGAATCGAGAATCGAATTTCCCGACGTTGTACCACCCAATTCTTGAACTCTTTGTTCAGCTGTCAATAGCAAAGATGCCAAATGACCGCCCAAACATTCCGGTGATGTGACTGTCGATTAAAAAAAGAAAAAAATCATTGGCTATCGATCATTTTTTAAATATCAATTTATTCCAAACTCATAATTAATTAATCCTCAATTGCTAATTAATCCTCTGATGCATCAATTAATTAACAATCAATGATTATTTGAGTATTACATTTATTGACATTTTTAATACTCACACCCATTGCCTTCCTGAGCACCGAACGCGATGAGCATCTTTGCCAGTGATCTGTTGCTACCGAGAACTGCAACGTCCAGAGCTGAAAGACCGTCGCTGTTCACGCTGATATAAAAACAAACCATATAAAATTAAAGAAAAATTAATATCATCGGCATCGATTTAATATTCTTTATATTCTATTCGTTTATATTGTTTATATTATATAAAGTCGGTGTCAAGTAATCAAGTTGCGAAGGATAATTTGGATTTTTGTAATCTGGTCTACCTGTTTACGTCTACATCTGTTGATTCCAGTATCGTTCGGGCTTTGTCAAGATGGCCGTGCTCCACCGCAGAAAATAAGGCTAGAAATTAACAAATCTTGAGTCTCAACTTTTTATTTACTATTCGTTTATCAGTCATGTAACTTTACTATTCATTTTAATATGGATTTATAGTTTATTTACTATTTTTTCTTTTTGTGCTATTCGATTTTTTTCTCTTACTTTTACTACACTCCACTTTTGTTTCATCCCAGCCCACATTTATTATTAATTGATTAATTGTCCATCTCGATACCACAAAACTTTCGTATGAAACTTTTTTTCGCGTCTCTTCTCGGTTCCGAGATATTTGACTGATACGTTTTAAATGGGACACCCTGTATATTGATCTTCAAGGTTTATCTCACCATGAACGTGAATGTTGAGTGATGGCTGGGCAGTAAGAGGATTTATATTTGTCGGCAGATTGTTCGACTGATTGCCCCCTTGATGCTGTTTTTTCTTTCCGAAACCCTCGAGAAACTCCATCCCTTGAAATGTGTGAAATTCTGCGACAAGGATTGAATAAATAATCTATTAATCACTGATAAGTTTTACACATCTCAATTAACAATAATATTGTATTAAAATCTAAATCAGCAGCTAAAAACTTCGCATATGATTATGTGATATATATTTTTTTGTGGAATGTAGCCGATGGATCAGTTTCACTGTATGAACCATTGAAATAGCCTAAACCATGAGAGCATGAAAACAACCTAAATGATTTGATCCACGAAAAATAATCGCTTTTTTTTTTCAATAGTTAAAAAATACGCGATATATGGTCTGGGAAAATAATTCACGTACTCGTGACAGTAGCGGCACTGCTTGCTAAGAGTCCGATACTTCCGTTTGCACATCCATTAGCCGCTTTGGAACGAAAACTCGGGCCTCTACTGATGAGCCAAGAAGATGGGTGATTTGTGTTTTTCGTTCCTGAAAATTTATCCTCTTCGATTCTTTCATACTTTACGCGTAAATTGCGATGCGAGAGCGACGCCGTTTGAATTTCGCGATCAGTCGATTTTTGCGCCGCAGCTTCCGGTGGCGCTGGTGTCGTACGATGATCGACTCTCGTTTCGGCAATTCCATGCTTATTTCCGACGAGAATCGTCACAAGCCCGTCCCTATTCTTCTCAGTTGTTTCATTCTCGCATAAATCTTTTTTATTCTCAATATCTACATTTCCGTATTCATCCTCGCTTGCCGGATCATCTCTGTACAGACAACTCGATACCGAATTATCGAATGAACTATCGAACGTAGGATTCTCATATGAGTGAAGTTCGTTTATAGTGTTCCAATAATTTTTGGCCCTCTCGTGGTTCGAATTTGTACTATTTTTCTTCTCGGCCATTTCATTCGTCAATCCTGCTGTTTCCCCTTCTACGCCAGTTCGTTCTTCACGATTCTTTCGTCTCGATCTCATCGTTATCGACAATTTTTTCTTTACGTCTTGAACGATACCCCGCAAATCCATCATTTCTTTCGTTTCCGAGCTCGAATAAATCTTTGACATAAATTCATCGATATTTTTCGAACTCGAATTTTCCTCCTTCCAGACAAGCTCCAGTTGACTCAAAGACGATCTTCTCTCAGTCTCGTCAATATCTCGCAAATTCGTTTGATTGCGAATTTTCGACATAAATTTCGTTGATGCACGAAATGTCTTTGATCTTTTGAAATTACTTGAAATTCTTGGATTGGGCGGGCGTTCCGCCACGAGCTCCATTTTGGCACTTGCGGTGTTTTTGCGAAATTTCATTTCATGCGATGATTTTTTCTTTCCCCCCGTATTTTTCGATTTTTACACTCGTAATCATCTCATATATACATATATATATACAGTGTCGTGTGCGCTATAGAGGGCTATCCGAATCTTTGGTACAGTTTTACGATTTAAAGCAAACGATCCACATCTCTCCATGTGCTTTTTTTTTTTTTCTTTGGCGTCGTTTAAAATTCTGTAAAAAATCGAGAGGGAAGAAATGGTTTGAGCAATAACAAAAAATACTTTTATTTTTAATAAAAATAAGTATGCACAAGGTAATAATTTTTATATTTTGCACACAAACTGAATCGAAATTTAAAGATTAATTCATTAACAGCCGTGAGTTCCAGTTGACTGTATAACAATTGGACGTTTTACTCTTAAGAGCTTTTTAGATAAGTGTCTCTGTGTCTCATGCTTATCATTTCTTCTATTATTATTGTTATTCGTTTTTATATTCTTTTGGAAAACACACAAGGCACTCGATTAATCGAATGTACACGAAGAAATAAAACGTTCGTCTAGGACTTTCAGAAACGAGGCCGCCAGCACGTATCGTCGTGGCAAAACGGTCAGCATGCAAAGAGCCGGAAGTTACGAGTTTATTATTTACTCGCGGGGAGAGTCTCGCGTGATCGGCTACAGTGTATACGAGACGTAAACTACTACAATCAAGTAATAATTCTCGACGGCGACAATTGATGATTACCGAGAAGACCGAGAGTACAAGTCTTGGAGCTTGCTAGTTCTCGGTAGTTGTACTTTCGTTCTAGTTATATATGTGTATATATATACATTTATGTAGTTATATATATATATATATATATATATATATATATATATTTATTTATATGTACATAGACTAGTATGAACTGTGAACCGCACAGTGACCCGATCAACTAGTTGCAGTTTATTCTGTTTATTCGTCTCACTGATTTCGTCTCGACGTTATTTCTCGTGCGTCGTTCGGGATTATTTTGTTTTCGTGTTATGTACCGATGAAATTATATAATATCGGTACGCGACTCAACCGATTATTTATTATTATCATCAATTACGTGCTACAATAATGTTTAATCAACCAATCCATCGGCGTTTAGAAATGATTCCACAAAAAAAAATATAACACATGTTATTTAAAATCCTCTGGAGGGATTTTTTGAGGTTATGTGAGTCCCGTAAAGCCGCCAGAGGGCTGTTGGAGGCACTTTTAGTCTTTTTGAATGCCGTAGGGGGACTTTAAGGTTATTTGAGTTAGGAGAAGTACGACTTTTAATTTTAAGTCAAATTTCGTAAAGAAATAGCTGTATTTGGAAAAGATAAAATATTATCGATCTCTCGGCAATTCAATTTAACCGACCGCGATATATTCCATCAATGCTTTAACCCTTCAATGGCCGATTTTGGCCGGAGGGGGGCGTATGTGTCCCACTGGCCATTAAAGGGTTAACGAATAAGACAAGCAACAAATTTGAGGTTCTACTTAGCCCTAAATGGTTGTACCATAACCCAGAATGATATTTTCAACTATAGTGCATGTTAGTAATGTTTGAAGTATCCAAGTTAGTAATTACATCACTATATAGCTAAAGTCTACAAGATACACATAGCAGCTTTTCTCTCTCGTCCTTGACATAGAAGGTACACTCCACTCTTACACCAGAGATCACATGCAATCTAGAATGCCTGATCAAGACTGATTAGTCTGATGCAAGCAAGAAGTTCCTTTTTCACCATCTAACTAAATAATTACGTAATTACCAACAAGAAAGCCCAAAAATGAAATAAAATCAATAAGAATTTGGGCAATTAATGTTTCGTAATGAACAATTCTTAATTTTATTTATTCGATAAATGGGTCGATCCGGAAACATAAAATCATTTTTTTCCTCTTCATCGTACTCGAATTTTCGAGTAAAACGAGTTTTCCCACAATGAAAAAAAAGCGTAATAAAAGAAAGACGCTAAAATGGGCCTTTCACATTGCCTGAATGAGATCCAAGACGTGCATTTATTAGAATATTTGCATACTAGTAAATATATATATATATATATATATATTTATACAGCGTACAGCAGTGCTAAAATATTAGTTAGAGATGGGTGAGTTGGGTTTTCGTGTCATCGCGTGATATACATAACCGAGAATAAAAAGTCGATTTTGCTTGTTTGGGTTTTTTTTAAGTGCTCGTGTGTTTTCCAGAAAGTACCAGTAAAATTCCTCGCAAATGCGTATACAGTCAGCGAATAAATAGGATGTACAAATGATATTTACAATTGACCAACGAATTACAGGAATAAAGAGGATAAAAATATTAATATAAGTATACTCCACCTTTTGGTCTCTGAGGTTGGTAAAGTTCATAAATTTCACGATAAATTTATGCACATACCAACGAATCCTTAGCAAATTATCACTATGCATTTGTTGATATGCATGTATAGTTGTGGCGTGTTACATTATAAGTGTATATATATATATACATATGCAAATAACGCAGGGTTCGTCGACACTGATTGAAAACCAAAAAGAAAAATACTATACACTCATCACTCGAATAAAAAAAGGAAATTTACAATTTTACACTTTATCGAAGAATCACAATTTGCATCACTAATTAATTGTCTTCCTATTTTGTACAGATTTCACACGTATACGTCGAACGAGGCTCACGGATTGCGCTTGTGTCAAGATACGCGAGTCGAAAACGCCATCGTACAACGTTCCAGTTGGCCATTCGTTCGTCTCTCCTTCTCGTTCACTTCGTCGAATTCTCAAGGCGTTCCTTCTTGTTTTTCTTTTTTTCAGTCTTCTTTTTTTCTTTTTTTTTTACTCCGGTAAAACCGTAACCGCACTATATATCTTGATTATGGTTGGTTCGCTGGACGTTTCTACTGATTTTAATGACCGAGAAGTATTTTTTTCCTGGTTTACGAGAGCAGCAGCACATCGTGAGATTTTTGTAAGCGAGGATCGCGACAAAAGTTTCTTTTGGTTTGTTTGATTCCCGACTGACGCGCGGCGAGCATGCAAGAATCCTTCGCGAGATCTCGGCAATGCACTAATACACTGGTGACTAGTGACGCTCTTGGCTATCGTACACATGGTGGAATCGTTATATATATATATATATATATATATACTATACCACTCTTCTTTTCTCGAGTCAACAGCTGCCTGCTAGCGTCCTTTTTCGCCCCCCACTATTACGACGACGTCGACGGGCCTCCGTGAACTGTACAGGCCAACTACGCCGGTCCCCCAGGGGCCCCCTTATTCCGTCGTTGGATTAGTATAATACACATATCGTACTACTGCTCCTACCTACGCTCTGTAGCGTAGCATAGAATAATACAGTTTGGCACTATAGTGTAATATTTGTGTTTATTGTATTTTATTTTAGTATTATAGTATGGTTTTAGTTATATAGTATTTTAGTATTCTATTTAAGGATGCCCAGTCAGGCACGCTCGAAATATTTTCAATTATGTTTAACCCTAATCTCTTATTGTTGGATAAATTTTTCACGTTACATAAGTTTTTATCAAGCTTCAGCTTTTTTTTTCATTGCGACGTATTGCAATTAACGAATAGTAATTCTTTTCGTAATTGCTACAAAACTTCGATCTGTATACACATATGCTTTGTTATAGATATATATATATATATATTCCTTTTTTCTAGGTGGCAATTTTGAGTCAAAAGCTGCACCATTGTCACAGATATATTATGCAGATTTTTCTCAGCACGCGGTTCGGAGTATAATAGATGCGATCTTTTAAAAGATTCTAGTCTCACGCCGCACTTCTTGCTCTTTCGTAGAGTTCCTTAAACTCGTTAGTTCGATAGCCTCAGTGGGATGTTTCGTTTTCAACTTGCCAGGATGCGGAGAGCAGGTGAACTTATAATTGTATCAGGAAATAGTGAAAAGCTAGTCTGCCTTTTAGCGAGAATCATCTTGTGTTAGGCCTTGCACATATGTACATATATATACGATAATATATATGTAGTTTACTGATGTGAGTAAAAAAAAGAAAGTGCATTCACCATTATAATTATATGGTGCGTGGGTGAAATCGTAATTAGTCCTCCATTTCGCTCCATTGTTCATTGCTTGATGATGAGAAATTGTAATTTCTACTTTCGGTCATTATGATTCATGTTCCACGAACCTATAACTAGCGTTGGATCGAGAATGGTTTACGCCAAAATTTCTCGCATTTTAGTGGTTTCAGATTTTTGGATAACTTTCTATTTATTAAATTTGCAACTACATATAATTACGATATACTCATTAACGAGTATAATCATCTAAAATAGTTGGTAAAGTTAATTTTATAACTTTAGCAAAAGCTTTTCAATTATTGATGTACGACTGTGCCTGGTATATAATTTGGAATATGTACATCTGAAACTATCAGTTTCGTGTGCAAAATACTGCAAAAACGGATCCCGCACACTCGGGCGGTAAGCACACATCATAGCGACAAGACCTTATCGACGAAAGGTAAGCTGAAGGGCGTCTCTTTTTTCCGCAGTAGATAAGATTGAATTTTACTTTTTATGCAAAGTTCAACATCATCATAACACCTTTAGGTGATTGAACTTCAATAATTCTTCTATCCAAAATATTAATTGAAAAAAAGACCACGGTCTTACCTGCTTCATTCTTTTTTGTGCTCTGAACAATTGCAGCATACCGTGACCGTGAACAGATAACAGATATGGCCTCAAAAGTGAAATCCGTTTATGGTTTTCTCTCGGTCTTTGATTGCCCTCTATGGCGTTTTGTCGCACTCGTGGCCGCTCCATCGATATCGCACATAATCAATTCCAGAAACCATATTTTGTTATATTGTTGTAAATTTCTCTTTTCGTTAGTTCATATGTAATAAAGTTTATGCATCCCCTGATTCGAGTGATCCTTTTTATTTTGCAAACATCCTACGGTTTTGTGTTTTATCGTCGCCCTGTACTATTTGTGCTTCATTATGAGCCATCCGAAAGCTTTTTTTCATCCAAGGGGAAAATAATCATTTTCGACCTCTGTACCGACATTTCGACTGTACCTAGTGCTAATTTGATGGCGTTGTAGATGTTCTTTTTCGCGCCAGTTCGCGGGTCAATTTTAGACCGGACAGACATGAATCTTATTTCAGTGAAGTTATGCTCGCATAATTATACTGTTGTGTAAATGTAATTGCCGGTCTTTTGGCCGTTGGTGAGCAATATAGCCAATAAATCGTATTATTAAAGGGAAAATATGCAGCAAGTTGAAGCCATCGGTGAATTGCCGTGAGTTAATTCATAATGATTATAAATTATAAACTTTAATAATCGTCGGAGAACTGTATGAATGATCAATCTGCCCTGCGGGGTAATGGCGGTCAATAACAAAAGATTTTGTATATTTCCGTTGTAAGGTAAGTTGCGTCAATAAATCGTAATTCCAATCATACATTTTGATATGTCAACTACAAAATACTGAAAGCTCAGAACGTGAAATTATTTGCAAGTAGTTTTTTTTTCTGCCGATTGAATGAATGAGGTTATGTTCGTCTTTACCTTTTCGTTAATCGCGTTCGACGTATTTTATTTATTTTAAAATGATACAAATCGTTTTATAAAGTAATTGACACGAAGTTTGTATTTACTTGTAAGCATTGTTATATAAATTTACCGATAAAGTTCCGAAATGATTAGTGACAACATAACCTCAATGATGATATAGTTGACAACATAACCTCAAAATTCTCGATAGCCATTTGATTTCATGACCTTCATTACCCCGATACTCTGTTAATATGTACTGAATTGGTCGATACAAAAGTTATTCATATTCCCTCTTGCATTACTGCGCAAATTTATGCTAAAAGAATAAAGAAATAGATTAATTTGGATCACATCTCCAAGTTATGAGATATTTTCAATTATTAATCCAATTTAAAGGAACTAATTTCTAACAACTGTGACCCTTATTGCCCCCTTTTCGACTACACTGTTAATGGCGAATACCTCAAAATTCCAATGAAATATTGTAGATATTGCAAGGGCCTGTGGTCGGTAATATGCGGAACTACGAGTCGCTGCGACAAAGCCCTGGTGGTCGATGAAATAAAGAATGCATCTTGTCTCCTAAAAGAGGGAATAAATTTCTTCAAGAGTTATTCCGAGGCCTCGGTCCAAAAGGTTTACAAGACAAATCCACCACCGCGAATGTACGATCTCGTCGGAAAGTTGGCTCCTCTTCTGGTAACTAAAAAACTCTCATCGTGAATAATTAAAATTTTTAATTTTCCATTTCATCAAATTTGTTCTTAATCACGCAGAATTTAGATGCAACTATAGCCTGGGATCTGATATGCAATTTCATGCTCTACGAGTACAGAAATTGTGCGGAAACTTTTGCCTCCCAACTCTCCGACATGACATCAATGAGAAATCTGATCGAGGACATATGGAATTTTTATTATTTCGAGAGAATAACGCTGATAAAATGCTTAAAATTAATGGCTGAATATCGAAAGAACGAGAAGCATCCGCACAGCAAGCAATTTGACAATTTCTTTACTCTCGTCTCGCCCGACGATCTTCTAAAATCTGTTCGTAAGCAGATCGAGAGCTTAAAATTTATAAGTCCACCGAGTCGTGTTGGCCTTTTTGGTGATCATCATCTTCATCGTTTGTATAACAGCAGTTTGGTAGAAATGCGTGAATTATTGCACGTATTGACGGTTTTGCTCGATGAGGTTCCTCCGAGCGCTGACGAGTTCGATGCAATTTATGGGAGTATTTGCGGCGAGCCCAGACGTCTCGTTAGTACAAAAAGTCACGAGGACAAGGAATTGGTAGCGAAAAAACTCGAGGAAATACGACATTGCCGAACTGCGCTCCTTATCGTTTGTCTCGATGTTTGCAAGCACGATGCTACGATCGAATTGATACAAAAATTACGATGTACTATGCAAGACACACTTGAGCACAAATGTCTCAGAGACAGTACAACGCAGGATGGACCCTTTTTGTTAGTATGGATGTTGGCCAATTACGCGATCGAGCCTGATAATACAGAAACTCTTGTTCAATTCAGACCATTTGGCTCTCGAGCTATTCAACTCGATGTTTTTCGACAATTACAGTCACTCATGGACAGTGAGATGATACGCGAAGATACGAAATATGCTCGTGTTGTACGGAAAAGCGTTTACAATCTCTTGACGCTGCTTTGTTCCTTTGTGGATGACGCGAGAGTCAGCAGTTTCAATGGGATTTTCGAAGCTGTTGGCTCAACACTGAGATATTCCGAAATTGCTGATTTATTTTGGAACGAGCGAGGTCGAGACACAGGGTTGTGGCCTTTTTACAATCGTGCTGTGGCATTATTTCCTTACAGATTTGAGCCACTCACTGTGATCGCTACGGGTCTCGCAAGCGCTTCAAAATTCAGTGCAGAAAAGGTACAATATTCTTTAAGATATTTTTTATTAATGTAGGAATTCTTGCAAAGAAATTTGAAACTCTTGAAGAAATTGAGGAAAAAAGTCTCAAAGAACCGTAAAATGAGGGGCACGCGTTAGAAATTTTTGTGCAAAATCTTAATAGAATCGTTCAAGCCGTTATCGAGATATAGCCGTTTCAATTTTGCAAATTCTTCACAGACACACAGACATTTTTTCGAAATATGATCGTTCTAATTTTTGGAAGATTAAAAGATCTAGAAAAAAAAATCATTTTCACGATAAAAAGGATCTTTTACGAGAAAGCAAAAACTAAGAAAAATCTCTTTTTCATCGAACTCTGACCTCTAATCTCATATTTTCCTCACTCTCAATCTCAGATAGCCGATGCTCTGGAACAGTTGGAATCCGTAACTCTGGAAGTGCCACGACATCGAGGAAACGGGACAAATGTTCCAATGAGCTCCACCCGACAATCATTGCGACCATACTCGCGTGTGTGCACGATGCACCGAAACGATTTCACAATCCCCGAAGACTGCGAGCGTCAAGTAATCGAAGTCACATCATCAGACACGGAAGTAATCACATGGATGACAAAGTCACGTTATGGCGACGCATTTCATCACAAGATCGAAAAGCTTTTCGCCAATGCCGGCGGTGGAATAACAAACGTCAGTGAGCTTGAGAAGAGTTTGCCCGAGGACGTTTATCAAGGTTTTGGTCTTCTCGAGGCTCTTTTAGCCTCCGACCTTGAAATACCCCCGGGAATGGTAATTCCAACGGAAATGAGTCTCGAGATAATAAATAGATTCTCATACCCAGTTTTACCCCTAAATATCTACAATATCGTTGCAATTTGCTGCAAAGTTACATCACGTCTTGTTCTCAAATATCCCGATGATATTGCATCAAGAATGCGCATTGGAGTTTATCCACGTTTCAACGATTCTTATCAAAGTACAAAAAACCTGGCGCGTGCTGTTTCATTTGATGGTGGCCTCGTCGCTTCCTGGCTCTCGGGTATTGAGAGCATACAGCATCGTTATCCAATTCTCAGCACGTATCTCGACACTCTGTCGAATTATCTCGTAATGCGTCACAGCAAAGAGACAATGTACAATATTGAGATTCCCGGTATGGTTTTTCTTCTTCAGGCAGTTCTTCCAAAACTCGATACTTGGTATTTTGCCTCAGAAGCTGAGAGAATCGATCTCTGGTTCAAAGGGATGTCATGTTTGCATCGTGCGCTTGACTCTAATTTGCCAAAAGGCGAGCCTAGGAAAGAACTTCAGCTCGTTGTTGCTTACAGTCTTCTCTATCTCGAGCCACGTCATGCTCTCCTAAAACTCGTAAGAACTGGCGAGTGTAATTTACAATGTAAAATGATGAATGAGACCGATTGGCTCAGTGGGAAAGGATTCAAGGTCATAAGGAGCGTACAATTAGCGTTATCCCTCGTCAATAGATTGCTCATGTTTCGTCATAGTCTTGGACTCGGCCACGACGAGAGATCTCCCCTTGAAATTGATCTTTATGCCTCGCCATGCATGCCAAATGGACTTTTGATCGTACCGACTATAGTCAATTATCTTTACGTTTGGTTCAGTCCATCATTGCAAGCTATGGCTGTGAGATTATTGAAAAAATTTGCCGAAGGTTTTTCCATGTCTCTTCTCGTTTGTATGGGCATGGATGGAACTGCCATACGTGAAACTTTTGCCTCCCGTCTAATGTCGCCAACATGCTCGGCTGAGGTAAAAGTCGCCATTCTCGAGCTCGTCGCAGTTTGCCTCGAGCGTCAGCCTGGACTCACCGAGGCTCTCTTCAATATTATGCATCAGGCCGAAAGACGAAGAATTTTTCCACGTCCTGCTGATGAATTTTTGACCGAGGGCTGCAGTCGTTTTCTCGATCTTTATCTACGACGTATCGACGATGAGGATGATATCGTTTATGATCGTCTTTACGATAGTACGATGAGCTTATTGCGCGCCATGTGGTATAATCGTAATGAGATACTCGTTAATTATTTTCGTAAACGTGAGAAATTTTGGAGTCAGCTATTTGCACCACTTTTTCGTTCTCTCGTACCACGGGCGCGTGGCTATGCTCAATTGATCGATATCATAACACTCGAGATTTTTGAATCTTCGCCACCATCAGCTCAGGAAAGCGATTTTGCCCAGAATCTCGAAAAATTACTGCTCAAGAAGGATCATTGGGAGAGAATCACGGAATATGTTCTTGTTGACACTACAACGAATTATCGTGATAATTCGATAATTGAAGATCGCAAAGTTGTCAAGGTTGAGGCACCGCTCTACGAGGCTAATATTGAGGCTTGGTACAATTTCATTGTTACACTGACCGATCCGAGAATGAGCAGTGAGGCCATCCTGAAAATTGAACCAGCTAGAATACGAGCAATGACGAAACTCACTCTCGACTCACTCTCCGAGAGAATCAAAAAGACTCGAGTGGAAATTGTCGATGCGAGAATAACAATGTTGCTCGCTTCGTTAGCACTCCGTTGCGTTACGACGTGGAAAAATGATTGTGTCGATAATAGCGAAGAATTTGTTGGTCTCATTGTTCAACTTATGCAAGAAATGATACATACCTATAGTGCTTATGGGGTTGCTCTAAGACGAACACTCTTGGCTCTACTTCTCGGATGTTCCCAGCTCGTTAAAGGGACAATTGCCAATGATACTTCGAGTCTGGAATATCTTCTTGCTCAAGCTTGCTCATTATCGTCGATCGAACTTCAAAAACTCGAGGAAATTGCGCAATCTCGTAAAAACGAGAAATTTGAAGATGGTGACGAGGAGATGAGAATGATCGATGAGAGTTTGGACGTTGGTGTGGAAAATTTGAGAAATTCTGGAAGAAAAAGTCAGGATGATGAATGCGGACCTGGAACTCTCGCGATTAGCATGGTGACACAATTGTTACGATGTGATGCAGATATTAAGAGACAATCATCAAGGCTCGGGCGAAGATCCACTTGTCTTCAATTGAGGCAAATGATTCCACAGCTTATGAATTATTTGGGAATGACTTTGCACAGATATCGATGCTTGATGTTTAGCAATGCGGCACTTGAATTGCTCGGAGCTATTGCACGATCCCCACATTATAATCCATCGCCCAGTCCGATCGACGATGAGGAATCGATCGCTAAACTTTGGCTCGCTCTTGTACCACCTGCGAGTCTTGGCAACAGCATTCTCGACTCTCTGTATGACGTAAGATGATTTTTTCTTCTTATCCTATTGCTCATTCTCATACAGGGGAAAAAAAAAATAACTCGCAATATATTTCTCAATGTGTTGGCTTAATCGTGTGGAAAATATCAGTGAACGAGACAAAATTGTGGCGAAACAATTTGTAAATGTCTCTTTTGCAGGCTTTTCATGCATTGTCAGAGATATTAATAGAATTTACACGAATGTTTTAGTCATATAAAAATTACTTTGTCTTTTTTGGATTAACATTATTTCGCTACTAATAAATCTTATCTTATCTCTTGTAGGATCGAACGAGTCATAGTTCGTGGCGTTGTCGTGACTGGTGGTCAGTCTACACTCTTGGCCTGGAATTTCTCACCGGTTTGGTGAATGGGGTTGGCTTAACCGGCGACGATCCAAACGGAGATTCGACTCCCAGTTGTCCAGCTCACATAAAACCGATAATACTCTTTTTAGGGTCACACGAGAATCACATGCTCCAGGCTGCGACCCTTCTACGACATACAGCCGATCCACTCGCGATAGATCTCGTCCAATCACTCGTCGCTCTTATTTCTGCCCTCAGCCTTCGTCCAAGTCTCTGGGCCACAATCCAGCCAAGTGTATGCGACAGTTTGATGGTAAGATCATTCGAAATACAAAAAAAACAAATGAAAATTCGCCCAATAATTTTGCCTTGTAAAAAGACTTTTGTGAATGAGGGAAATTATAAGCAATATTTATCCAGAATATACTATTTTGTATTTTTTCATTCTCTGAGATTTGCTTAAATGCAAAATTTTCTATTATCTGATTCTGAATTTAACAAAATTTCCATAAATGTAGCATTGTGTCTTGATATTTCTGTAGTGAAAATTCTCTGAAAATTGTCGACACTCGAAATTAAAAAATTGAGATAAATCCTCAAAAATATTGGGAAAAAAAAGGTTTCTAACAAAATGAACAGACATTTTTATAAACTTTTCGACATAGTGATTAGAAATTAATGAGCATTTTTAAATAAGTAAACACCTTGTTTTTCTAAACTTTTCTTATTTATAAATTTCAGAAATGCATGTATCTGGTTTACGACAGCACGGTAAATCTTTTGCTACGTCCGCGAATTCTAAAATTCATAATTGACGGTGTAAGCGTGGAGAGTGCTGAGGAACTTCAATCCTGCGACGACAAACTTCTCAGCACGGAACTGAAGCTTCTCGTAAATAAATTGATCGTCGTAAATTGGTGGTGCGCCCAATCTTTCGTGCGATTCTCGCCCCGTTTGAATGCCCTGGTCGACACGATATACACGCAAGATTTTTGGTACACTCCATTGGCTGAGATGAATTTTGGACCTCCCCAAATGTCGATAAATTCAGCGCCTCGTTTGACCTATGGAACGATAATAAGCTCGACACAATTGTTTACTCAGGCTCTGTATTCGCGTTCGACCTCGAGCGTGACCCCAGCGACAATTGGAGGAAATTCAGGCCGCAGATCAACGTCCAGCACGGACAACATAGATTCGGCAAAACGCGAGTGGGAACGAGCAACTCCGGAAAATCCACGAAGAATACAGGCAAATGATCTTCGTCGTATTCTCCAAGTTGGCAGACCATCGACATCCAATATCGAATTTTCTGGCTACGTGACAGGTCACGATGTAACCGTACCTCTTCTTGGAAATCCACGACTCTTGAGACGACCTTACGATCCATTAATTTGCGAAAATACGATATTATCCCGAGCAACCCCTTTCGGTCATCACAGCGGCCGTCATGTGGCAAAAAGTAACAGCTCGCAGGGTCAAAGCACCCAAAGTCAAATTGGACAGACCGGAAGTACGCCAAACAGGCACGAGAGACCTGAAACAAATCCTTGGTTCGCCTCGATGAATGAGAAAAATTCGAGAATGGCACTAGAGATGAATCTTGTTCTTGTTCTCTGTCAGACTCTCGAGGGTGTCAAGAGTCCCAGGCTCGCGCTTCGTGATCGACAATTGATAGCTCGCGAGACCGCCAATGAGATTGGCGTTTTTTTCGATTTTCTTGAGCAACGCAGCGACATGATCGATGATTCTTCGCTCGAGGGTGCTCTTGTCGGTGGTGGATTTAATATTAATCCCATCTACACTGTCAGAACCGTACGGGCATCCGAAAAGAACAATTGTCCATCTCAGCTCGCAGCGAGACTTTCACGGGAAAGTGAAATCAACAAAGTTCCAGTTTACGCCCTCGATCATGATTCTGATGATTTTTATCGAGAGATGGAAATTATCGAGGCGGAAACGAGAGAAATACGACTGGACGAGGATATCTTGAGTACCGGATCTTTCGTCACAAGCAACACAACGGTGAAATTTTTACCGTTGCTCGGTAAATTGCTTAAAACTATGCTAGAATCACTTGATTCAGCACAATATGGATGAAAATTTCCACATTACCCTCGATGCCTCGATATTACACAGATTAATTTATAGACAAAATGAGAATGAAAATGGGAGACTTTTCCCCGTGGAGAAATAACAAAAATGTATTAAATATATTACATATTATCGTATAATGTATAATATAATATGTTAATATTTTATATATTTTTCGCAATTTCGCATATAAATTATTTCCATGGGAATTCCGAAAATTCAGGCAATCTTTTCTTAATGGAAAATAACTATACGCAAAAGTATACCTCAAATATTAGATTTACCAAAAAGTCATTGCGTTTTTTTTTTCTGTGTCAAATGAAATATGAATTTAACAATTGTTAACGAAATCTTTCTTTTTCTAAAACAAGCTTAAACTGTCAGCTGTGAAATTATATAAAGAATCTGCAGTTTGAAATGAATTTATATTTCAAGACATGTGTGTCCATCTATTAGAGAAAAAAAACGCAATGACTTGTTGGCCAACCCAATATATTACATTATATATTATTATATAATATATAAAATAATATATTTATATTTTTCATGATTTTGAATATAAATTATTTCCACGGGAGTTTCGCGAATTGAGAGTCAAAGACAGGCAATTCTTCCCTCATGGAAAATAATTATATGCAAAAATATCTCAAATATATTATTATATAATATATTTACATTTTGTATATTTTTAACAATTTTGCATATAAATCATTCCCATGTAGATTACCGTGAATATATTTTTTTTCCAACGGTGAGAAAACGACAAAACTTGGGGCAAATTCATTAACGAGGATAGCTCGAGCATTCGTTATCATTTGCAGAAGTAGAAAAAAAAATCCATTTTCATTATCGAATCGACATAAACGTGATAAAAAAAAAAAAACATTGTCATTAAATATGTACAATTGTGTCGCGAAATGAGAGCAAGATATCAAGGAGTCAATAAAATGTTTTTTCTATTAACGGTACTATCTTTTTCGGTCTTTTTTTTTTTGTTGTTTTGTTTTTTCTTTTTTTACGATACAGTAGAAAAATATAATTTGAGGTGCTAGAGAATATTATGCCTTAAACATTGTTATACGCAATGATGAATGCGAACGTGCTTGGCTGGGATTGTAAATGATGTTTTTGACGTCATCATCATCATCATCATTATCATCGTCAAGATCGTCGTAGTTAAGTTTTTTTTTACGGATACGATAGCGAGGAACGGAGGTAGAATGGTGCTCTTTTTGCGTCCATGTACGAATGTTATCGTCCGTTAAATTCGATGAACGAAATTTTTTGAATGATTGTCGCTAAGGTGGCAAATTTGATAATACCGTTTCGGGCGACGGGGAGTAACCGTGACGTGGTGTGTCGTTCCTATGGTTTGTTGATGACGACTCGACATTCGTACGTCCGGTTGGAACATTAGCGGTTGTTCCTGTTGACGATTCCGTTGACCCTCCCGAAGTTGGCGTTGGCGCCGATGAGGATATCGTTGTAACGGAGGCGGATGTTGATGAAGAACTTCCGGTTGTTCCAACTGTTGTTGTCGTTGCCGTTGTCGTTGTTGTTGTCGCGGTTGTCATTATGTTATTCAAATCACCGAGGGAATCGTCAGTTGTCAGACCGTCCCAAGTATCCAACGATTTTATCTCCTCGCTGTGATTATTCGTCAGAGTATTTGTCGAGCCACGCTGTCGCTTCGCATCGCCGTAAAGCAAACAATTCACGTTTGGCGAACTGCTACGATCTCGAACGCCCTCTTGCTCCTCGAGAAAACGATCCATGTAGTCCCTGCTTGCATTGCGATGAAAAATAAGCAATTTTTTTCATCAAATCACTGGATACCAGAAGTGATATATATATATATATATATATATATATATATATTTATTGTTTGATATATATTTATGATTTCCGTTTTCTGTGATACTCACGTGATACCAGGATGAAGAGCGTATTTCTTCTTCTCCATTCGGGCCTTGTAAGTAAATATATCGTGTCTCTCGGTCTTTTTCCAGAGATAATAAAACTGAACGAGCTCACCGACTGATCTCGTTCTTACCTGCAAGAGTTTTAAGATTTTACTTGACGATACGAAGAGGGGATATTATGAAGAATGGAAAAATTATGAGAACCATTGATTAAAAATTTAGCTCTGAAGTCAGTGTTGAATTTCTGGCGAGTAAAAATATTTCGCAGAAAATTTAACAATTGAAAATATCAGCTGCCAAAAAAATCCACAGTTTTTTATGTTCGGATAAATTATTTGTAACGTGTGGAAGAACGTTTAATTGCCTTTGTGAAAAAAAAAATTGATCCATAAATATATTCAACATGCAGAATTAACATTTTGTCATTTATATATAAAAAATACATTTGATTTAAATATGATATAAATATATTTTTCGTATGTTTTTCATATATTTTTTTTTCCATGCGGAAAAATACTTCTCAAGTATTTTTCTCACTCAAATCATTCACAATATTGTCCCATTGCTAAAAGTAGTCTGACCTCCCATTTCATCGCGATTTTCTCACCATATCCAACAATTTCTTCATTAACTCGATGTACCTTATTTCTCTGTATGAGATGAAAATCTTTGCCATAAGTTCGGAGTCCGGATTCAAAATTGTGACACTCCTCCTCGGACCAGAGACTTATAGAATCCGTAGGTGGTAATACATTCATTCTTCGTCTTCTGAGAGCTTCCTCGAGATTATAGCCACACTGTAGCAATAGATAAAGCGCCTGTTCGTCGTCTCTCACGTGTCCACCACTTGGAAGACCAGCATTCTTGACGCTGGGCAATTGTGCACGATCGAGAAATTCCTCAACCTCTTCCTTGGATATGAAGCTCGGATTCCACAATATTTTGTCCTCGTTCTCATATGGCAGAGCATCGTCATATTTGCAAAGACCCTCGGGTATCGTTGCTTGATAATCGCTGCCGACCATTATCGTTTTTTTCCATTCTTCCTCGTCGGGACTGTAATCGCAATCATCATCCTCTTCCTCGCTCTGGGGTCGGGAGACGCTTCGCAATAATCTGGAGGAACCACCGCCGCCGCCTCCTCCGCTGCCGCCACATCCACCCCCGCTCGCGCCACCCCGACCGGATGTGTTATCATTATTGCCGGAAGTTCCGTCATTACCACGAGGTCTGACGTCGTTCTCGTCACCGCCAGTCTCGCCAAAGGTGCCTCTTCGACTGCTCAAGCCAGGATCAACCTCATTACGTCCGTCACCGACGCTATCGCACTCCAAACCGTCCGTTGCATTTCCTCCACCAATGCACATTCGTTTCGCATCCATTTTTATCATTTCTACGTAAAATTCTCTCAGACTCAGCTGCTTGAACATTTTGTCACCAGGCATTTTTCCCATAACACCATTGCCATCTTCATCCTCGTCGTCCTCGTCGTCCTCGGCCTCTTCGGCCTCCTCGTCGTCTTCCTCATCCTCGTCCTCATCCTCATACTCATCACCCTCGTTCTCACCTTTCTCCTCGTTAACGAGCCTGTCGTCACCGCTACCGTGCATCGCGTTCATCTGATCCGAACTGTCGGAATTATCCGCCGATCTCTGACTGTAACCGTATTTTGCCAACAATTCTTTCAATGGCATATCTCCCTCCTGCAAAAAAATCGTTTCAATTATTTATCGAGTCAATTTTTTTTTCATGCTTATGGCAATAGTTCATGAACTCAGGGATACTCGCACGAACACTCACAGCCTGAATATTACAAATGCTTAGAGATACTCATGATCAATGATTGGAACAGATATTCATAGAACCATTCACAGATACTCAAACAGTTATATCCGGATACTCATATTATTCGTAGGTACTTAGAGATAATGAGTTTCAACAACTGCAAGAGATACTCAGAGCCACTGACCGATACTCCAACGGTCATCATGGGTACTCACATTATTAACAGATTCAGATATTCCTCTTCTCATGGCTAATTATAGTTACTCGTATATCGTACGGATACTCAAAAATACTTATGGATCCTCGGATACTCACAGATACTACAAATTCTCATGATTACTCACTTGATGAATGCTTGAATATTCACAGATACTCACCAATATTCAGATAGTCATTGCTAATTACAGGCAATTATGGATACTCACAAATACATACAAATTCTCTGAATACTCATATGAGTATTGTATGATATAATTATATGAGTAACTGTGAATAATCCACCCACGAATAATTATAATACTCAAATAGTCATGAATACTTAAGTATTCACAGATACTCATGAACATTCAAACGGATAGATACTCGGAAATAGTCATCAATGCTCAGATACAATGCCCAATACATTTTTGACAAAAAAATAAGGGTACCCAAGCAACAATGGGCTAATATTGTATGTTAAAAAAAAAAAAAAAATGGACATGACCTTTTGTAAATTGGATAATTCGTTGTGCGAATCTTCGCTACCTTCCAATGCCTCTTCCTCATCCAATGTTCGCTCGTCGTCAAAATCATTTATCATTATTTCCGTGGCTGAACCCATGCTGTAACTCCGATCGGACCTGAAAATGTCAAACACGAAATTTACATCGTTGCTCGTCTGTCGTAAACAATGAAAAAAAAAAAAAAAATCAGATCTTATGAAATTAGATAAAAATTCGGAAATTGTATATTTCAATAAAATTCCGATATTTCATACATGATGATCTTTGCCGAGTGCCTGAAATGCCCATATCATAGAATTATTTGCGAGTTTTAATGAGAAGCGCGTCGAACGTCGAATATAACGAATGTAGCATCGATGAGAATAAACAACGATTTCCCTCGTCAATTTTTACGCGTATATCCGAGGCTCCTCATAAAGTCTCGCGTTCAACGTTCAATCGAAAAATCTATTATACTTTTTTGTGAATAATATATCGGACGAGTAAACGGGTATCCTTTGCGAATGTCTCTCCGAAATACCCGTAATTACGTATTTATTCCTTTTTTAGTCCGCAGTTTCAACAATGGAAAAATATTATTTTCAACCGATTGGCATAACCTCGAAAAATTCGAGTCTTTGAGCGACACTCGGTTGCGAGGTACGAATCGCTATATGAGCGTCACGAAACTATTTTGATTCACTCGCGAAGTGTCGTGAAGTGCACAAAATTGTCCCACTATAAAGTAACTACAATGTCCCGTTGCAGTGTATTTTGTCACTATAGTGCTGCGCGCTACAATGTAATATTTCATAGGTATACAAGCCTATGATAGAGAATTTACAAGAGATTTATGGCACGCTCACACCGAAATGCCTCTGTGACGCATTTTCAATGAGAACGACAGAGATAGACATTGTCGAATGTTTCTCTCCCTCTCATAGAAAATGAGCAGTTTTGATATATGAACGAACCATAATGTGTACAAGTAGCGCCACAAGCGGCCTTTTTTGAACTTCAACGCTTTCCAGTGTTTTCCATTCTTCCCGCTCGGAGCGCGCATCTCGTTTTGTTATATATGTATAATTAGTGGAAGATCATGTATGTAGAATGTTTATTGCTGTTTAGTAAGTGTAAAAATCCTTATTTAATTAGGATAATTGGGAATCGTGACTCTCGTGCAATTATAAATTTATGACATATCAACGTTTTTAGCTCATCCTTTTCGAAGCATTTCCGGTTTCCTTTTCACGCGGCTCACAAAACGACATTTATTTTTTAATTCTCATTATTTATTTCGGGGAGCGATGCAATTAACCATAACTAATGCAACAACGAAGGACACTTTGCCGTTGCGGGTGAAGCCCCGAAAAACAACTTCAATGATGTCATACATGGATGGTTCAATGGCCCATTACAAAATATATCGGCGCGACCGCTCTTCGTTGATGCTGCGAAGAACGGTAAAACTGGCCGAAAACCCAATTATCCTTCGTACATTCAATTTTACAGTCGCAAAATACTCTATTATGTATAATACAACGTCGTTCCTGTACTATAGGTGGGTGACTGAAAATTTTGACAAGAAAACTTGAAATCTTGAAAAACATCGTTAGCATCCGCGGGAAATGAGCTGTAGCGCCATCTCTCGTCAATTACGGGAAATAAAAGAATTTTAAATTGACACTACTAAATTTTGCCACTCCACTCTGACAGATGTCTCTATCAGTGCAAAGACCACGTGAATTCTATATTATCCCGTAAACTCTCAACATTACCGACATTTCTCTCTCACTCGCACTCAGCACATCCGCAACCCCGACAATGCGACATCACGATTGCTTCTGCGGCTAATCCGGTGGCGTGGTTCCTACCAAACCTGGTTACAACTAAAAACTCGCTGTTTTATAATATCGAATAAGAAACGAGGGAGTTTTTCCAAAGTTTCATTCGCGAGCAACAAAAAAGAAAAAACGGATTTCTCGTTTTTTTAAAACCCATCACGGAAGCTTTGTGCGCTTATTCTTGTCGTTCAAAAGCTCCCAAATAAGTGAAAATTACGAAAGGTTATATTGTTACAAGATACGAAGTAAAAAAAAAAAAAGAAAAGAAAAAAAAACTCAATTGTCGATATCCTCGCCAGCTGTTGCTGGTTCATTCGTCGTTCGTAGTTAGTTAATTCTCTGTATGAATGCACACGTGATAATTGTTTCGTTGTATTACTTATTTTGGATTGTGCTTGATAAATTTTCAACGATGGTCGTGTTACGGTATATATATATATACATATATGTGTGTATATGTATATATAATAGTAACCCGAGTATAGCTATATATACACATTAACTACTACTACGCTACGTTGAAAAAACCGAACGGTCCACTGTGCCAAGAGTGCTCATTGTCATTCGGGATAACCCCATTTCATTCGATATCACATCATTCTATCTACCAAACGATTAAAAATAATATATCACGATACATTTTTTTTTCTTCTCCTACCGTTTAATCTTTCGTAAAATTAAAAAAAAAATACTATTTTACGAAACGCCATTTTTTTTTCAAGCCAGCTATTTTTACGCGGCAAATTTTTCATTATTTACAGAGGTTAGAAAGGCGAATGGTGAATTTACGAAAATTCTTTGATTCACGAGATTTTTGGGTCATGCCGACCACCCGTACAGTGATGTGATGAATAGCTGTGCCAATGTCAATACCGGTACGAAGCTACGAGGAACAAAAAGCTCGGAGCTTCGAGACGAGGCCACGTTATACGGGCGTGAGAACGATTTTGATAAGTGTGAAAAAGTTGAGAAACACGAGAAGAGAGAGACCGAGGGGGATTCAACGGATTTGGGAATACCGAGAGGAACTCTCGTCATATGCCAGCGTAATTCTACCGACCACAGCTCATCGAGATACAAATCTAGGTGATTATTTTTTTCATTATTTATATAAGGAATTTTTAGACAAGCTTCTCTCCCCTCATAAAAAAAAAAAATTGAGAAATTGTTTATCAATGAATTAATTATAAGTTTAACTTCATTTTTGTGCCAGAAGAAATTATAGGTGAGAAAAAAAACAAAAATCGGGATCTGCGAAGGTACTTTTTGAGATAGTTGCTGCATCCCCTTAAAGGAGGGCTAAATCTTTCCAGCTTTTTATAAAATAATCATCGATTCATTACATAAATTGAGAAATTTGTAATAATAATTAATTGCAAACGATACTGATAATAATTATAAACAACAAATAGATTTACTGGTTTTTGCCAACTTCCGAGAAGGTATTCACTTTTTTTAAAGGATACACTTGGTTGAATTTTTAATTTTGATAATTCATTAATTTTTTTTGAAAGACCCTTCACTAATTTGTTATAATATATTATATATAAAAAATAATAATTGTAATATACATCAACTGTATTATGTAACTATTTGCGAACAAAAGATTCAAAAAAATTACAATTGATCATAAGTAGACGATAATAAAATTCAAATAATTTCAATAAATAAATAACAAAGAACTTTTTTTTTTTCATCGCAGGAGCAGCGGAGGATCTAGAAATGAATTTCGAATGGCTCGAGGAGGTACCAGTAGTTCGGGCGAGCATGGCCGAAGTGGCACGAGAGTTAGAGCCTACAAAAAATCATCGGTCGACCGAGATACAAATACAGAGTCAGGCTACCATAATACGTCGAGAGGCAAGCTTCAAGAATCGCTGAAAAATCAGGACAACTGCCAGAGCAGATGTTACGACGACAAAAGAATAAATGGTGAGTTTTTGTCGCGAGTATTCACCTCCTCCCCCCAAATACCCGATTTTTTTTCGTTTTTTTTTTTAAATCAACAAACAGCCAATACGAGAAATGAAAAAATTGACCATAAATATCTTGCACGATAATCAATGGAGTAATTGCAGAGGATTCTAGAATTACCAAGCTAATCCGACGTTTGTGTCGCGAGGACGATTACGAGCACTTTTTGGGACTCTGCAAGCAAATACACGAAAATGCTCTTGCCCTTGAAAATCAGAGATCCATAAGACGCAATTTGGAGGGAATTTGCGAGAGTTTGCTCGATCTGTTGCACACTGGACCGGGAATTGACGCTAAGCAACAAGTTGCCAAGTGCTTGGCTCACATTGGATACGCCTCTGATCAAGATTTCAAGAGGTAAATTTTGTCATATTTTTTTTACAATTTTTTATCTTGAAACAATCGCTTAAAACAATCATAGAGGAATTATTTCGATATTAATAATGAAAATAACTGGATCTTCTTGGCAGATACACGGAATGGCTTTTCAGCAAGTATTCGATCGAGCGCAAAGACGAGGTGAAATGTCTATTAATGAAATCCTTAGTTGAGACACTGAAATTAGACTCCGGGGCTCCAAAACTGAAAGATTTTTCTGTGGTAATTTTCATCTTGATAGCCTAGAAAAAAAATTGAATAAAACGAATTAAAATGATATTTAAAAATTTTATTTTTTTTCTCATTTCAGACGATCATGTCACGTCTTCAGACGACCCTGGAAAACGTTGACAGGCCAGATTTATTAATATCGACGGTCGACGCGATTTTACTCGTAATCGATTCGTATCCGGAAACATTCTCGAATCATTTTCGCGACTCGGTCGATATTCTCGTAGGCTGGCACATCGATTATACACAACCAAAAGTAATCGTCTCTTACGCAAGTAGAAGTCTCCAAAAATTGCGTAATTTTTGGGTCGCCGATTTGCAATTCACTCTAACACTATTGGGACAATTTTTCGAAGATATGGAGAGTTACGACGAGGAATTATGCTTGCCTGGCTCAGGAAGAAGCTCACCGGGCGAGGAATTGTCTCCAGGACCACGAGAGTGTATTTTAAGAATCGCCTCGTTGATTTCCGTCTTCAACACCGTAACAAAAAGCGTTGCCGAAAATTTAAATCCAAACATAACGCCAATTGTTCAATGGAGCTTTTTGACCGAGTGTCTTTTAAAAATGCTTCGCACAGTCGTCAAAGCCATCGAGCTCAATGACAAGGAACAAAAAAGCGATTTAGTCGCAAATAATCATGTTGAAACTTCTCATCAAAGTACGGAAAGTCTCAC
This sequence comes from Dyspetes luteomarginatus, assembly GCA_963669185.1. Taxonomy (NCBI): domain Eukaryota; kingdom Metazoa; phylum Arthropoda; class Insecta; order Hymenoptera; family Ichneumonidae; genus Dyspetes; species Dyspetes luteomarginatus. The sequence continues at coordinate 807,736 of OY769911.1, forward strand.
CGAGTGCATGAGAAGCATGAATTTGTCACAAAAAAATATTGACACGCTCCTCAAAACGGTCGCCGACAATGAACTTAACGAGGATAATTTATTCAAGATCATGAAGAGCCTGAATATCGGGAAAAAGAGCGATAGAAAAAATTCACGAATCGTCGTTGAGGGAAAAGACATAACGGGCAAGGACAAAGAACGTTATCTCGTTAATTTGTTAAAATCGATCGATTCCAAAAGACGCAAGAATGAAAAAAATCTTGATCTCTCACAGGAGAAAGAAGAACTTATCGTCGTATCTAACGAGTGCGCTTTTCTACTTCTCGGTTATTTGCAAAGTCGCGTTACGAAAAATCATCAATTACTCTACAAATTTATCGATCTGCAGCTTGAAAAAGTTTATATATTTTCCGATGATACAATCGTCTCGACCCTGAACACAATTGCGAAAATAATCAAAGAAGTTTCGGCCAATTTGCCACTCGAGCTTGTCCACAAACTCCTTGGGCATAATTCGGCTTTATTGAAATTACGATTTATGAATTCCATTGCCGTGCAAAATGCGAGTCTTGGTGTTTATCACAGTTTATTGGGCTTGAAAAATATTCCACTGTTACAAGAGGCTTATCGATACATACTTGCCGATTTTGAGATCGCTTATAAGCTCATCGTTCACAATGCCGAGGAGCTCGTCGTTGATAATCCATTGCTGGACATTGAGTACAAAAAATCTGACGCTCAGACGGTCGTTATTTTTTTGCTGCGAGCTCTCACCGATTTGGGTGAGTTTTTCGACTTTTTTTTTTAACACGGAAATAAAGCATTTCCTATTAAAACAAAGAAAAAAAATCACGTTAATCTTACTTGGAACATTTTATTATTTCAGCTAATGCGAGTAATTCGATAATTGGCATGTGGGCATTAAAACCCAGTATACTCGAGCTTCTCGCCGTTAAACTGAGACCTTACGATCGTACCTTATCAAAGGCAAATCCACTCTTGCAATACTCAATTCTCTACTTGCTCTACGCTCATTGCTCGAGATATAATCATTTTGTGCGAAGTTCGAGCCTGATAACGGGAACAAATTCTTGTCGTCCAATCGACATATTTCCGGGTGGCCTGGATGTCCCGACGACATCACCGACCAGTGGACATTTGTCGATTATTCTCGATCTGATCGGCAAAGCCTTCGAGACAAAACTCGAAGAGCGAACTCTCTCATTGCTCTCAAAATGGATGCAAGAAGTTTGTTCTCAAGCGGATAATTACATTGGAATATTGAACAAGACCGAGGAGTCTCGAGTTATCGTAACGAGTCTCTTAAAACGTGGCTCGAGTACAAATCCAAAAATTGCTCTCGCCGTTTGCCAAAATCTCGAGGTATTGATTCGCGATGGACGAGCAATTTGGCCCGAATACGTTTATACGGGAATTGTCAATCTCTGTATGCTGAATCTTACATCTTATCACAAAAATGTTCGTGAGAAATATGCACAATTGTTGACCAATGTGCCAATCAATATCGTCATCTCATTACTCAACAGGCAATGTTTGCGATCCGAGACCAAAGTATGAGCTTTTATTATTATTTTTTACGTTTTTTTTAGTTTTTTTTCCATTTGTCAATTTTCACGATTTATTTTACACAGCGATTGGGAACCATCGAGAGTTACTCCATCGAATCATTGATAATTGCCGCAAGACTCCATATGCGAGGAAGCAACAACAGCAATACAAATCGCACTGGTGAAATGCAGGCTCAACATTTGAAATCTTACATGGCTTTTCTCCTCCAAGATTACGAGTTTGACGCGTCCGATCTCTCAGAAATATTCACTCTTTGCTGGCCAACCGTGTGAGTAACTTAGGAAATTACTTTCAATGTTTTTACGAAAATTCCATTAGTTAATGTTTTGATTCATTTTTTTTTTTAAGTAACTTGCCATTTTACAAAATTGTATCTTGAAGTTTTCGTGCAGAATTAGCAGACGCATGAAAATCGATTTTGCTTTTGTCCAAAATATTAACGATCTTGGGCAAAGTAGGGAAAGCGATTTTTTTACAATCGTTCGGAGTGTCAGATCACATTAAATGTTAAAAAAGAGTTTCTCGATGAACCTTATTGGAAATTTGCATCAATTTCGATTGTCATTAAGTGGATTATATTTAATTTTTTGCACATTCAGGACACTTAATTCAAAGCATTTATCCTTAGAAATATTTTTTCAATTCGACCCCAAATTTGACAGTTGGGTCTCCTTAAATGTATCGATAATTGGCTCAGTGTGAAATATACATTTTTTTCGATTGCAGTTCGTCGTTCGAAACAGTCGCAAAAATGCGTGAATTGGGCTTGACAAATCGTTCATTCCTCTACTTTTGGAGTGGCATGGAAGCAGCGCATCATTGCGTGATAAATAAGCTTCGAACTCCGCTGGGCAAGCCACAAGAAACTTTCACGACAATCGAGGGTGCTCTGAAAACTCTGGCGCGTGAGACACAATCAAGCTCTCGAAACGAAGAGGCGAAGAAAGAAGATCGTAGCTTGGATGACGAATTTCATCTGCACACTCGCGTTCGTCTTTTTGTTGAGTTTCTCGAACATCTCGAGCGTTCGATCCACAATGCCTCGGAGGGTTGCTCGGTTGCCCTTCTTCCTCTACCAAAACCAGTGAGAACGTTTTTTCACACAAACAAATCAACCTGCAAAGAATGGCTAAATCGCGTCAGACTCGCCCTTTGCGTCGTTTCTCTCCACGCTGGATTATCAACTAGCGCTCTGAGAAATTCACAGCGCCTTTTGGAGAATCTCATAATTGCCGATCTCACTCAGGGAGCGGAATTCGAACGTGCCGTTATGTGTACGGCAATAGCGTTGATAAAACTTGGCGAGACGGAAGCTTTGCAGGGTCTTTGGGTCCTGACACGAGAAAAAGATCGAAAATTCGATTGGCTGAGAGCCTCGGTCGATGAAGCTGCCGGATCTTACGAGAGTGCCGCTGAACGTTATGAAAAAATTTTGCACTCGGGTACATTCGCGAAAGAGGATCCTCTCGAGGAAACTGGAAAATCTGTTAAAACTGAGGTCGATGCATTTGCCATGGAACATCTAACGAGATGTTATCGAGCCACCTGCGACTGGAGCAGCATGGAAAATTGGAAAATACGAGAAATGGAAATTTTGAATGAAGATCGTAATGCTGGATTGAAAAAATATATGCCAAAAAGTATAAATTTGCAGCAAGCTAAGTGTTTGAAAAAATTCGAGAATGGAGAATTAGCGACTCTTGAAGAATTGTCAGATTGGTCGTTGCTCGAGAAAAATACAGGAAATTGGAGTTCAGCGACGACAATGCTCGAGTGTTCAAACACACTGACAAATATAGCGATGAGAATAAATCTTGGCGAGAAAGAAGAGTGTTTCGTTGATGATATCGAGAGATGCAAAAAAATTGCAGCAATGACAATGGAAGAAGGATTACGAAATGCACCATCTGAATACATGACTGATTCTCTGCTCGTTCAATATTCTTCTCGTTGCCTGGAAAATCTTATCTCAGGCACGACTCGTCCTTGCAACGTTTTTCAACTCTCACCGATTGATAAAATTCACGGTTCCAGCTTCAAGCCCGATTGCAAAGCTCTGAGCGAAATTCTCTGGTGGTCCGATTATTACGTTCATGCAACGAGCAATTCGTGTCCGGACGATCGAGTCGCCAGTCTTCGTCTCGACATGATAAAAAGCGCTCGAAAATCGGGCAATTATAAGCTCGCCAGTCGCCAAATTATCAAATATTTTCAACTTAATCAGGATGCACTAGGTGGCGTCACGTATCCGGAAAATGCAGGTTTGAATGAGATTAAAAATATGATAATTGATAATCGTGTACGCGTTAAATGGACCGTCAACAATATGCGAGCATTTCGTCAAATATCGAAGCTTCTCTACAGCATGGAAAATGTTGATGATGCGCTGAAAATTTGTAGCACAACGGCCCTCGGTATATCCGAGTCGATCGTCGGTGGTGAACAATCGAGCGATCTTCGTGAAACTGGCACGAGATTATTGTTAACATTGGCAAAATGGATACAGCCACATTTGAATGTCATCTTAAATCCACAAGTGGATAAGCTCTTGAGATTCGAGGCGCTTCACAATGACGGACTTATGGATAAACTTTTCGGTCAGACGATCGAGTTGATACCGATGAATGACATGATTATTGGGAAATTAATTCAGCTCGGTGTAAATCAATGCCCTGAATTGCCTCACGCATGGTCAAGCTTTGCCGGTTGGTGCTACAAATGGGGACACATAATTGTCAATGATTCGAAAGCCGGACAATTGACCGATGCAGATCGTATAAATGTTCATGCTCTTTTGCCTCCCGATATTCGCGAGAACGACAAACTCTCGATATTGGCAATTTTGAGCCAAAATAACAGCATACAAGAGGACGAGGCTGTTATCGATACGAAGAATGCGGCTCATACATCGGAAATGATTGAGAGTCAATTGAGAAATGTGCCAGTACTGAGTCGAGCGAGCAATCAACATTTGGCAATGCTAGTTGACGTTTGGCGACAGGCACAAAAACGAATTTATTCGTATTATGAGCTTTCGGCAAATGCATATTTCAAATATTTACAATTAATGAACGAAGAGACAAATGATTGTGCCGCTATAACGGCGACCCTGAGACTCTTGAGATTGGTCGTTAAACACGCTCATGAGCTTCAAAATGTTCTTGAAACTGGATTATCGAGTACACCAACGGGACCCTGGAAAGAAATAATACCACAATTATTTTCAAGGCTGAGCCATCCTGAGTCTTACGTACGTACACGTGTGTCTGATTTGCTCTGTCGCATAGCCGCAAGTACACCACATCTGATAACATTTCCGGCTGTTGTTGGAGTTTTTGTGGAGCCTCGTCAGGCGTACGAGGAGAGAAAAGCGCCAATTCTCGATGCCGATGAGGAAGATGATGACGAGGATGAGGAGGAAAATTACGAGGAGGATGATCGTGATGATAAGGAAAAATGGGAATTAAGAAATGATGATGCTGATGTCGTTGTGATTGGTGAAAATTCAACCGAAACGGAAATTTACGAGGATAACGATGAAAATTCAGTGATGATTGATGAATCGCGCGAATCTTGCCCTCATCATCTTGGCGATGAGCAAAGAAGCTGCATGGAAGCTTGTTTTGCTCAACTTAACGATTGTCTCGAAAATGGTATCGAGGATTCCGTGAAAAATGTTAAAATTCTCGTCAAGGAATTACGACGCATAACATTATTATGGGATGAATTTTGGCTAGCGACATTTTGTCAGCATCATCGAGAGTTTGCCAAACGTTTTGAGCAACTCGAGCTCGAGGTCGAGAAGGTACAGATGAACATGATGCTGAGCCAGGAGGAGAAGGACAAATTAATTGCGGAAAAGAACAGAATAATTTTGACACCGGTGATTTTTATACTGGAAAATGTCGTAGCTATGACTTCTGCTCCGGCTGAGACACCCCATGAGAAGCTTTTTATCAAAAAATTTGGTCCATTCATCGAGGATGTTATACAACGATTGAAAAATCCAAAAAATCCTTCGAGACCGAGATTGGCATTTGCGCCACTGAAACAGCTCGAGGCTAAATTGGCTCAGAGAGTCAACAAGCGAGGAGCTTACACACTCTCGATGGCTGACATTAGTCCGGTCCTGGCGAATATGAGAGACACTGGTATTGCCATGCCGGGTGTCTCGAGAACTGATAAAAAAATTGTTACCATAAGATCGGTCGATAATAACGTGCAAATTTTGCCAACCAAGACTAAACCAAAGAAGCTCGTTTTTCATGGTTCTGACGGACACGTTTATACATATTTGTTCAAAGGACTTGAGGATTTGCATCTCGATGAGAGAATTATGCAATTCTTGAGTATATGCAACACAATGATATCGAAGAGCAATGATACGAGAAAGGTTTACAGGGCTCGGCATTATTCTGTCATACCGCTTGGCCCAAGATCCGGCTTGATTCAGTGGGTTGACGGTGTCACCCCCTTGTTCACACTGTACAAACGTTGGCAGCAACGCGAGAGCGCCATGGCCACCAGCAAAGGTGGACAAACTAGCGTGATGGGACCCTCAGATTTATTTTACAATAAATTGGCACCTTTACTCAAAGAACGAGGAATTGCACTTGAGAATAGAAAAGAATGGCCACTTCCGCTTTTGAAACAAGTACTCTCGGAACTCATGGCCGAGACACCCAATGATCTTCTTGCAAAGTTAGTCGATCAACGATCATTTTATTATTTTAAATAAATTTCACAAATCTCCCAATTCTTTATCTGTACGAAAGCCGCTCAATCTTCATAAATTACTTTCTATTTTCGGTGCCAAAAGCATTCAAAATAAAGGGAGAGTTAAAATTTTATTATTACAAAAAGACAATGAATGCGACGATAATTTAAAAATTCAATTTAACTCTAAAAAATATACAAAGACCATTTAAAAATCTTATGTTACAAATGGTTCGACTTAAATATTTTTTTATTTATTTTCAGGGAGATTTGGTGCAACAGCATAAATTCTGGAAATTGGTGGCAAGCAACGAAAAATTATTCTTACTCAGTCGCCGTAATGTCGATTATCGGTTACATCATCGGTCTCGGTGATCGTCATTTGGACAATGTTCTCGTTGATCTCAATACAGGCGAGGTTGTTCACGTTGATTACAATGTTTGCTTCGAGAAAGGAAAAATTCTGCGCGTACCGGAGAAAGTACCATTCAGAATGACGCCCAACATCAAATATGCTCTCGGAGTTACAGGAGTCGAAGTGAGTTCATTAGATAAATTTTTATATCACGATATTTAATAATAGAGATGATAATTTTTTAATGAAAATTTCAATAATATTTCATTGTATTTTCAATATGCGAATAATTTTTATTCTTATTTTAAAGCAGACGCGATTATATCGCGTTAATATTTTATTGGACTTGTTGCAATGTTTCGTTAAAAGGTTTCTCGTTTCGTCAATTCCTTCTGTTTCTGGATGTAATCCTTGAGACTTGTGTTAAAGCCAGACTCATTGGGTCCTTTGAAACGCAAAAGCTTGTGAAATGCTTTGCGAAATTTTGTATTTTTCCAAGCATAAATTATTGGATTCATTCCGCTGTTTGTCATTGCCAGTGAGAAAAGAGCTTTGTACAGGGATGCTCGTGGCTCAAAATGAAACAATCTTGTGCATGCCACGATTAGATAAGGAAGCCAGCATATCGAGAAACAGCCCAGTATCGATAGAACAACCTGTGAATTTGAATCTCTATATTTCTAAAAATTTTACTTCTAGCAGAAAACTAAACATTAAAACTTCATTTCAAGTTTTTTCATTGTTTAATTTTAATAGTAAAAATAAAAAATGAAGCTTTTCTCTCTCTATCTGGAAGTGAAAATATTGTAGGAAAATAATGAGGAAACAAATTTAGGTCTGTAATCGGTATTATAAACTTACCCTTGCCCCTTTGCAATCATCGAGACCAGCATTCGTGTAACCAGTTTCTTTGAGACGACGAGCATGATTCGTTGCTGCACGCCAAATTCGCCAGTACAATATAAACATGCTCAGCCATATGATGCATATCAAAGGGCATACAATAGCGACTGTGTAGTATCTGAGTATTTGAAATTATTATAATATACGATTAGAGTTTCAATAGCTTGCAGAGAGACATATATATATATATATAGATATGGTTTTGCAGGTTTGCGACACGTAAACGTTGATAACAGAACGACGGATTTTATCGATTGGATACGCATCGATGGAACAGAAAAAAAAAAATTTGAAACTCCCACATCGCTTCGTCATAATGTCCTCTTACGTACAAAACCTGTAAAAAAGGTTTGGGAATAAATGACGAAGCCAACGTGCAAGTTTTAATTAGCACTTTTTTTTTTTGTTCCATTCAGCATTATTAGTTTGATGTTTAAGTTGGAATTTTGGGAAGTATTTTGGGAATATTTCAAGTCCACTGGCATTAAGGAGGTACCAACTATCAGGACGAATTAAACTCAAAAAGATCATGCCAGATTAAAAATCTTGGCATATGGAAAGTTTAAAAAATATTAATCATTCTGTTCCTTCGGTTGAGCATAATAACAATTACATCAATTTCAATATACTTGTCAGATTTTTCCATCATAAATTTCACCAAATATGGCAATACTTGCATACGTTTCAACGTGTTTTAATTTTAAATTACGTGCACACGTTTTAAAAACGTGTGTGAAATTTTACATTATTTAATTTTAAAAAAATCAAAAACGAAACTATATGATTTTTAAAAAATTATATATGTATCTCTGAACAAAACTAATATACTTAGGAAGCCGTTGAATATCCTTAATATTCCCAATTTCATGACAAACCTGTACCGACAAAGTATGAGCAAAAAAAAAAAACAAGAAGGAATACCTGGGCAGAATAGTCTCGAATTCACATTGCGAAGCATCGTCATAATTATTCCAATAAATCGGCACAGTAGAAACTGCAATGCACTCAAACCATCCAACAAATATTACGACAAGAACGGTCGTTCTTGTAACGTGACGAGCATATTTCATCGAATGTACAACAGCAATATATCTGTCGACCGCAATTGCAATTAAACTGTACATGCTCGATGAGCATGCCAGGCTCAGTGCGACAAAACGTGTGATGCACGTTATTTTGTGTTCGGCAAGAGAAGAGTTCATGTAAAATGCAAGATGATATGGCAAAGTAAGACCAACCATAAGATCAGATATAGCCAGATTGAGAATGAAAAGATTCGAGGTAACTTGTCGAAGTGTACGAGTCAGTCGAACAGCCAAAATAGTCAATATATTTCCAACTACTATGATAACGAATAATATCGCATCCAAAGCTGCCCAGTACATGCAATATGTGTCAAGTTCTCGTGCTGTTTCCTCGCTTTCTATCTGATCAATTAAATCCATTCCGTAAAGTGGTCCACTCGATTTTTGCATTTTTGGGACAAAGAAGTTTTGCCGAAAATCAATTTGCTCGCTCGTTTCAACTTTGACCATTTTACCATCAAAATTATTATTATTATTTTTTACGTATCACTTTTTGCCATTAGGATAGTAATCGTGGACTCGACTACTCGAAAAAGCTTTCATGGCGCTGATTATAGAAATACTACATGCCGTTTAACGAATTCTCCTCTCTCTCTCTCTCTCTGACCAGAATTGTTATCATAGCTTAAGATTCACACCTGTGCGACACCCACGTAATATCGAGGGTGGAGCTTTCGAATGAAATTCCCATCGATACTCGATAGCGACACGAGTGTAGAGATCCACTTTTGTTGGATATGAAAAAAGTACTTGGATAACGTGTAATCTTCGAGTCCTTATTGCTAATTAGTTTTTATCTTCTTTTGTTTTTGTTTTAAGGGCATATTCAGATTGGCCTGCGAGCACACATTGACCGTAATGAGACGAGGGCGTGAGACTCTTTTGACCCTTCTCGAAGCTTTCGTTTATGATCCTTTGGTGGACTGGAGAGCCGGAAGTGAGAATGGAATTGCAAGTTATGGGGTTTGCCAAGCGAGAGCAAGATGCACCGGGATCGGACAAAAACAACTTGAGAGAGAACTCACAAGAGCAATGTTTGCTGTCAGAGCAGCGGAAATTCGGGCCGAATGGCTTTCCAACAGGTTTGTAGTACATCAGTAATTGGATCTTAATGAGATATTGCTATTGTTTTGGACGAAAATCGGTTTTGAATTGAAATTATTTTTTTACACGTTCTCAAAAAATCATCAAACGATTAATTTAACATATTAACAAAAATGAATTTTTTTGTAATTTTGAGTCCATTCCCATGAGATACAAATATAGAAAACGATCGATGATACGAAAAATATAGAGTTTGAAAGATAATATTTATTAGTAAAACAGTTTAAAAAATCAAATATCCAATATTATTTTTATTTTTTCAAATTTCAAATATTCAATATTTCAAGTCTTCATTATTTATATGTTAATTAATGATAAATGTGATTTTCTTTTTAAAAAATAGAAATATTGATTTTTTTTTTCTTCAATTCGGCATGAAATTGTTGTAATAATTATAGATAGTAATTGCGTTTCATTACATATATGATTTATTACGATTCCAGAGATCGTTTGGCGGCTATACTGCCGCAGTTGTCACGTGAATTAACCGGATGGCTTGAAGCTACGGAAACATCACGACAGTGTCAAGATCTCCTTCAAGATCGTCATCAACAATTGCGTCTGGTGAAAGAGGCACAAGCGATTGGTCCATCTCACGCACTTTACACCGTTCGTCGACGTTACGCAACTTTCAAGAGAGCCAGAGATGCCCATGAAAAGGCAAAGGCAGGTCTGAAAGAAAAAATTGAAGAATGCGAGAAACAAATTACAATGCATAATGTGAGTGAAATATCAATTATTCTCTCTAAACTCAATAAAATTGATCAAAAAAACGTTTTTACGGTAACCTTTAACCCTCTCAGTCGCTAAAAAAAAGTGCGTACATTTTTTTTCTCTGAGGTACATTGAGATTTTGGGGATAAAGAAAATGCAGGCAACTGGTAGACGGAAATGGCCTGAACTTGCTTATTTCCTACATCTCAACGCACCTTGGAAAAAAGTTTTTAACAATATTTGTTACCGATCGATTGGGTTTATTAACGTTTCACATTGCCTTGATATTCGAGCATAATTTTGTTTGTTTACTCAGATCGCCCTGGCAGCAGTTCGAGGTGGCCAATTGAGCAGATGGCTCGCCGAGATTGGCACGTCATCCGGAACTCGTGACGAGCATTTAGTTTTTGATCTCGTAAAAGAATTTCTCCAAAACGCGGGGCAAAATCAATCGATCGTCCAGTGCGAACAATCAGAAAATGAGCTCATTCAACTAGCAACGCAGCAATCACTACTAATTCGCAGCAGTCTCGATTTATTGTCACAGTACTCAGCAATTTGCAGTCTCTACCCACTTAGCTCAATTTCGCAGCATCGTTCGGTCCTTTATCACTCTTGGGCGAGTAATTTACTCTCAACCGGTACTCTCGAGACTTGTCACGAGGTAATTGCACGATTTGACGCGAATTTCGAGCAAATAATGCCAAACGATCCTCGTACCCAGCAAGCAGTTTCTTTTGCTTATCAGCTGCAGTCAATAATGAACGAGAGTAATGAAAAATTCAAGAAAAATTACGAGCGTATGGTCAGCGAGGGTCTGCCCGAGTCTCTCGTGAGAATTGAAAAATCTTACAGCGAGTCAAGAGTACAAATAACAAATTTTTTAAGACGTGAAAAAGGAGCCGAGCGGGCACTTGAGTGTGTCAATGTAACGGCACTTTGTGCCCTCAACAAGCGTTATTTGATGATGGAAGGAGCGGCAAAGTGTGCTGGCGAGTGTCTCGTCGATTTGACATCACGTGAGGGTGATTGGTTTCTCGATGAGATGCGTCTCATATCGTCCCTTATCGTTCAACTGACCAGTCTCGTGCATGTAAATGGGGAAAATTTGACAAACGACACGAGCAACGTGATCGATGCCGATCTAGCTATTGGACTCGCTTTCAAGTGTCTCAGAAGCGCAGATTCGATCTACAAAGGCTTGCAAGAATTAAATTACAATTATCAAATGATAATATTGCCGGAAGCTCTAAAAACTATAATAACCGAAGAGCCGAGCGTTCTGCGAATGATCAACGAACTCGACGAGATAATCGGATCGACAGGTTTGCCATTAGCCGATATTGTAGCACAGCTTGAGATTCACCTGAGATTTGTCCTCATGGACATGGAGAGTCCACACGGAATTGTTCAGACTATCGTCGATAACGTTAGATCGAGATTTGAGGCACTTTTGTCACGTCCGGCGGAGAGCCAAGAGCTCAATCAGGATGACTCGCTGACACCAGGACAAATGTTACTCATGGGCTTTAATGGTTTATTTGAGAAACTTCAGATGGAAGGAAATGCACTTGTTGTGATGCTTGGGAGTCTCGAAATTCCGGCAAATTGGAACAAAATTGATCAGATCAGAGATGCCAAAGAAATGGCAGCTACCGTTCTCAATGAATCGGCAAGACGTATTTTGGATGATATGTTTCTCATCAAAAGGCTGCAAACAATACAAGAATCCTTTGCAATGTGTCGAGATATCGCTACGTCTTACAAAGGCACAATTTCTAATGTTTATGATGACGAAAGACTCAATAAGCCTGTCAGATCTTTTACGGCTGATTATGTCTCGAGACAATTGCTCGGAGTTACTTCGCAGACCCTCGCAATTGCTTTGTGCTTTTTACTTCAACGTATGGGTCTCAATGTTAATACAGAAATTGAACAGAGAGATATTGGGGCCGAGAGCAAAGTTTCAATTGATGAATTGTGCCGTAAAATGGTCGATTCGTGTCTAAAAATTGGACTCTTCTCGGGCTCGGTGCTGGGACAAGCGAGCGGATTGAGCAGCACACTCGAGGCTGCTTGGCGAAGGAAGCAAACTGCAAGGCTCGTTCAACAGGGAGTTGAAGTTGCAAGATCGACTCTCCAGAGATTACAGCTGCAACTTACGGCTCATAATTGGCTACACGAGGACAGCCTGCTAGTTAGATCGAATCTCAATCCTATAAATCCTCTCAGTGAGTAACGCATTTTCTCTTTTTTTTTACATTCCTTAATCCTACAAAGACACTAAATAATGCCTGTTAAAAGTCACCTTGTCGTTTTTTATCGGATCAGCTTTGATCGGAGCTTAATTTCCGTACAATTTTTTTTTGTCCCACAGATCGTTCAACGTTTATGCTCGAGCTTCGGAAAACAGCAGCAACACTCTCGGGTCTTCAGTCACGAGTCTGCGAAGCTCGGGAGAAACAACAAAATCTCGTTGCAAGCGTCGATCAACGTTTAAAATGGGCAGCGGGTGCAAATCCAGCACTTGGCGAAGTTATGGCAGCTTTTGACAATGCCGTATTGACATCATGCAAAAAGTTAACTCGTCAGCATAATTTGGCAGCGATTATCGTCAATACTTGCAACTCGATACTTCATTACGAGGCTCTGAGAACAAGAACATCCGAGAGCATGACAAATGACGCAAATTTTCTAAAATTAATGAAACAGTGGGAGGAAAGTTGCGTATTGAGAGCTAATTTGACAACTAGCGTGACCGTGATCGAGGAGAGTCTCGTCGAATTGTTGCAATTGGAAAATAACATCGATGCAAATTGGCTGAGACGCGGCGAGATAATAATATCAGACGCTATCGTCGAAACGAACAAATTGCTTCAGGAAAAACAATCGTCTCAATCGGCAGCCGAAGACACTCTGAGAGAAAGAGTTAGCGAATTGCAATGTATTATTATGGAGCATCATTGGTTAATGACCGATGTCCGAGTATTGCTGAGAACAATGCTAAAAAAAGAGAGTATTGTCGGTCTTGATGAATTTTTGACCGATTATCGTTCATTCACCGAGGCCATATCGGCAGCCGTCAAAGAACTCGAATCGGAAAATCTTGATTCAAGAAGAGTCATCGAGGTGAAAGAACAACTTGATACGGTGACGAACAACGTCACGAAACTTTATGATCGTTTGCTAGAATTTGCGAACGAGCCAACGACGAAAATGGGAATGAAAAGTAAAAAAACGTGTCGATCGAAGGGACGAGGAAAAAAAATAGTCAGACAAGAGACTAATGTGTGTCTCAGTCCCCGGAAGGGAATTCCATTGGTCAGAGATCCTGTCACTGGCAAAGGTAGCCAATTATTCTTGTCTATATTTTTAAATATCTTTGCCATGTCTTTGCTTTCACTCAGCTTGAATTGTTCAAGTTTTGCTTCGGTTTTAAAATTACAAATGTTTTTACATGATTAATTATATCATAATCACAAAATTCCTAGATCCATAAAATTTCATTGCACTTTAAAGTCTCTAACAACTAAATTCAATATCTGCTCGCGTATTTGTGTAGATTTTTTTTTTTGTTCGAAGAAATGATAATTCACGTAATGCAAGAAGCACAGATTTATATTGTACAAAATTTTAAATTCAACAAATTCTCATTGATTAATTTTTTGGTGAATTTCAGCGTTGGTTCATCTTATTTTACTTTATTTTTACAATTTTTTTTACTGTTACAGCCGTGCAAGAGAGAAACGTTTACGCATTGAACGTCTGGCGTCGAGTTCGGGCAAAGCTCAAGGGTTACGATCCAAATCCCTTGCGAAAGTACACGCCTGCAGAGCAAGTTGAATACGTGATACGTGAGGCACAGAGTTTCGACAATCTGGCCCTTTTGTACGAGGGCTGGACACCGTGGGTCTGAACGTGTGCGGATGTCGACGCAACCGCGCGTCGTTTGGTTTGACTCTTGTCTCACAAAAATGGTACGAAAAAATTCAGTACCAAAAAGTAAACAAAAAAGCTCGCTCGCTCGCTCACTCGCACGCTCGCGTCCCCGTCCCGACGTCGTAGTGGCCAATGCCAAATAACAACAAAAAAAAAGAAAAAAACGAAGCACCAAGTGTGGTGGCAAGGTGTGAAATGCCTAAAGCGCTATCACCTTGGAACGAGCCAATACAAGAAAAAGAAAAATACGAATAAAAAAGAAATAAAAAAAAAAAACACGACGATGCGGCTCCCAGTCATGGGGCCCAAAAAAAGGAAAAATAAAAAGAACAACAACGTTTCTCACATGTGAGAAGAACATGAACTCGCAGTCGCGAGTGCTTACTAAAACCTCGAGTACTACACCTCGTAAGAGATTTTATGATTATCGTCTAAATTAACGATCCTAATTCTTAATGCAAAAGCTGAGAGGGAGGGAGAATTCGCTGATATTAATTGTTTGGTGAAAATCACCGCGAATTGCCAGCTTAAAGAGAGAGAAAAAAAAGGAAACAAGAGAGAGCCCCATTTCATCTTTTGGCATAAGCATAAAATCTCTACCAGGTGTTTAGTTGTGGAAAGTGGAACGTTCTCGACGACTCGTTCACCGGTCGATGAAAAATCAAGCATTCACGATGAAGATGCGTTAATTTTCAAATAGGGCAGTGTCTCTATAGGAAATTATTATCAACGCGGTTATTATTGCTTGTAATGATCGCTTTCGCGAATATGAAAAAAAAAAGAAAAATCTCTTTTTCATCGAAATCGTCGAGTGCACCTTGGCGATTGAATGTTAAAAAAAAAAAGAAAAAGAAAATGAAACGAAAGATGAAATAGTGGATTCGTCCACAACTTTTTGTCTCCTATGAAAAAATGACACAACGTTATCTTTCTCTTATCGAAAAATCGAAATAATCGGATTTAATCAAGTGACAATTAAAATTCAAGCGTCTACACGTTCTTTTAATTTTTGTCTCTCATTTATTTTTTAGCGATTATTAATGTTCTTTCTTGAGACTCTGCACAGATCGGATAGAAATTATCTCCCCCCATAAAATCTTGAAAATAATTCGTTCTTCTATCTCTTCTATCGTTAAATTATCAATATAGTCGCAAGTGAGCATGATTGAGGCTTGTATAAAAAATAATTGTAAACACCTTCAGGTATCATCAACGGCGAAGATTCATCGAAAAATGTGCTGGAAAAAAAAAAATATATGATTGGAAAAAATTAAGTGATCTCTCAGAAAAGTCAGAAATGTAGCTGTAAATTTGACGAGTTAGAAATTTGTTTTTCTTCTCAATTCAAAAATTATAATTCTTATCAGTCAACGAAGGAAGAAAAAAAATCCAAGTCCCAGAGCGAACCACCAAATTGTCGCTTTATCCCTCTCAAGCGACTAAAAAAAAATCATTTGTCTCTACTCTGTTTCGTTTACGATAAAATAAATAGCACGGTGAACGAACGAAAAATTAAAACAAAAAAAATCTCCACAATCTCGCGTACTCGTTCAATTTTTTTTCTTTCATTTCGATGTTTAGTTTATAGTTGTAGTATTGTCAAAAATCTGGTAAAATTCATTAAAGAAAAAGATGGAAAAATAACTGAAGAGTGTGAGAGTTGTTTTCACTATTTTATTTGATTTTGTCAAATATTCAACATTCACCTACCATATACCACCTTGCACCCCTTCTGATCCTATGAAATACAAAGTGGAACCCTGATGGCCATCGAACCGTAATTAGAAACGTAAAATATATCAGAAATGTATCCAAGATATATTTGAAATATATTGTTGTACTTTATTCTACTACCGACACCAATGTTATCATGCAACGATCGAGACAAAGATATTTTGCCGAAAATCCATTTGCTCGCGCCTTTTAATTTTGATCATCTTACACACTTTTCAAATTTTCGTACAATTTTTTTTTTTTACGTGTCACTTTTTGCCATTACGATTGTAATAGTGGACTCGTCTACTCGAAAAAGCTTTCAAGGCCTTGATTATAGATATACCACATGTCGTTTAACGAATTTTGCTCTCTCCTCTCTCTCTCTCTCTCTCTGACCAGAATTGTTATCATAGCTTAAGATTCACACCTGTGCGACACCCACATAATTTCGAGGGTGGAGCACTCGAAACGAATTCCCATCGATACACGATAGCGATACGAGTTTAGGGAGTCCCTTTCGTTTAATACGAAAATAGTACATGAATAATCTGTAATCTTGGCCTCTTTATTGCCAATTAATTTGATTTATTTCTGTTATTTGGAAATCGTGAGAATCTAAACCCTTCTCGAACCTTTCTTATTATTAATTGGAAGTAATGTGGCATACCAGGTGTGTGAGTGTGATGTTCCGGGATTGAAAGAAATACCATATTTTTATGTCTCGAAATAATTGCTTGGAGTAAATTTACATTAAATTTAGTTCGTAAAAGAAAAATGAAAAAATAAGTTAAAAGTTTGACGATTTTTTTTCTCCATATTTTATTTGATTTTCTTCAAGATTCTCAACACCCATCTACTATTCCACCTTGCACTCTTTCTGGTCCTATGAAATTCAAAGTGAGCCCTGGCCATCGAACCGCAGCTAGAAGCGATTTCGCCGAGCTACGGTTCATTAATCAATAATATATTACAAGAATATTTACATAATTTTTATAAATGATCTGTGAAATCACAATTGTAGATTATTTTATAACGGATTACCTATAAATTCAATGATTTTAATACGTTATCGTACATTAAATACGTTGATACTATGACGCTGATAAATGCGTTATGTCTTTGCACTTTGTACAATAAGGTTTTGTTCCTTTTTTTAAAAACTGTCTCGCAGCATATTAATGAAATTATTTACAAAATTCACCTCTCAGAGGAAACGACGCAAAAATTACATTGTATACGATGAAAATTGTTTGCGTCTTACGCATCGCGTTTGAGAAGTTGATCAATTTGACTCTTGTACATCTCCTTGACGTCCTCCAAGTCCAATCGTAGCTCCTGTGTCTCTTCGACCTTTTCTCCATACATTTGCAGCAAAGCATCGTATCTCGTTTGTATCTCGTTCAGGCTCTCGTTGAGAGACTCAACCTCACTCACTTTGCTACTCAATTCCTCAATTTTAAATGTCAGCGAGGATAATTCCATATTTAGGGCATCACGCTCGTTGTTGCGTCTCGAAATTTCCCACTGAAGTTGTTGAATTTCACCTGCTCGCCAAAATAAATATATTGGATCTATCCCGGCTATACTCTGAGGATATACGAGACACGGGCGTAAAAAATATCAGCTCATCCAAGATATGTCTGAAATATATTCTCGATACACAGCGAATAAAAGTTATAACTTTTCTTTCGAAGGAACTAGATCCTTAGTATAGATACTTTGAATATATCTCCTCTCATGAAAATGGAAGAATTGCAAAAGTTTAGAAACAAATCCCAAAATGATTTGATGATAGGAAAAATAATGATTATCATCAATCATAATAATTAATCATGAAATCATTATAATTATGATTAATTATTAGATCAAAGTTTTTGATCGTTGAATCGATTTTTTACTGACCATCACGTTGTTTGACCTGAGCTTGCAAATTCTCAATCATGGAGGTGCTGCTGCCACCGGCTCTGAGACTCTCGTAAACGCTTGGGAAACGGCCCGAACCGCTCTCAAATAGTGACTCGTTGAACTGTATAGAAAGAAAAAAAATCAATCAGGCATCGCGAGGGAAATAAATTTGAGTTATCGTCAGTTTTAGGCAGCTTACAGCGGGCCAAACGCTGCTCGTACTACCGATCGAGTCTCTTCCAATGCTCAAAGTTGGACTCAAACGTGACTCCTGATCGATGCTCTGTTGTTGCTCTAAAATTGCATTATTTTTCCTTTTTTCCGCATTCGTCGCTGCTCTTTCGACCGACAATTTGTCCGTGAGCGACTGAATCTCACGTTTGAGCTCCTTGACTTGCTCCTCGTGAGATTGCTCAAGAGTTTCTATCATCTTACGATTTCTAAAAGCGCATTTAAAAAAAAAGCCAAAAATGAAATTTCACAAATTTTCATGTAAAAAAAAAAAAAAGATCATTCTAACCGAGAATTTTCCTCTTCGAGCTTTTCATACTCTGCTCGCAATCTCTTGAGTGATTCTTCAATGCGAATCTTCTCGTTGTCCTTTCGTTTAATTTGCGACTCGAGATTCGATACTTTTGTTCTCAAGCTCAAATTTTCCTCGACCAACGAGCGATCCGTTGCAACGATACTCTCTAATTTTGCCTGCAACTCATCGATCGTTTCTGACATTAATTTCTCTTGTTTTGAAAAATTGTTTGTCTTTAAGGCAAAACTCGCTTGTAATTGTTCCAACTGTCGTAAAAGTGGTTTTGTCGCGAGAGTCACAGATTCTGAAAGTTCTTCGCTCCTTGCCTCGGCGCTTTCCAAACGTTTCAGCAATTGATTGTTCTCTCGTTTCAGACTTTCCACGCTCCTGACAATAAAAAGATATATACAAAATACAAAATGATTTTTCCGCAATTTTCGCTTTTTTTTATATTTTTTAGAATAATTTCTGAACGAAAAATATGATCAAAGTACACAATACAATGATGAACATGAAACCCCCCAATACAAAATACATAAAAAAAGAAAAAGAAAATATTCAGAAAGGTCTTAACATCAAATTAACAGACGAAACGATCAAACCTAACAGTATTGAACTTAAAGAAAGTTAAAGAAATATCCTGTATATTAGAAATTCGCGTAGATTAGATTTTTTTTCTCCCCATAAAGAGACAATTTGTTTAATTCTCACGCACCTCACGTGTGCCTCTTCAGATTGTCGCAATTTAAGCTTGAGGTCTTCGACCTGAGCCGACAATTGACACGATTCTCCAGCATTTTCCAGCGCTCTCTTCAGCTCTTCTTCCGCAATTGCCAATTTCATTTTAACATCAGCAGAATCTCTAAAAAAAAAAAAAAAGAGGAAAAAATGGCGTTCATCATATCAATGAGATGAAAAATTGCAGAATTTATAGAAAATAAAGTTCGTGAAAAAATGTACTTTTTAGTTGCATCGAGGCTAGTCTTGTAAGCGTCGATCTTGTGCAAAGCATTGTCCAATTTCTCCTGCGAACTAAGCAGATCCGTTTCCTGTTTCTTGAGGCGTGCCGTAAGTGTGTGAACTGCCTCGATCTGACTTCTTTCGATCTCCTCTTTGGCGTACAACGATCGTTTCAGTCGTTCGAGCTCAGAATTCTGTTCTTCCAATTGCTCTCTGAACAGGACAATAGAAATTAAAAAAAAAAAAACCGTTAAATCCACCATACAGAGATGATAAAAATGAAAAACATGTCAGTTTTTTTTAGACGAAATTAACGACATACATTTGATTCTTCAGCAAAGTCTCATTCTCTTTCTCTTTGGTGCGCAATTTTTTTATTATGTTACTATGCTGCAATTGTTGTTTACTGAGTTTCTCGCCTTCCTCGCGAAGTTCTCTGATAATATCTTCCTTCTCAGCAATTATTGAGGATAATTCGCGCGTCGTCAGTCTCGCCGATGCTTCGTTTTTCAATAATTCCAGCTGCTCTCTGAGCGTGTCACGTTCACCAATAGCTTGCTGAAATTTTTTCTCCAATGCTGACAAACGTTGCGTATAATCGTCGGTTACCCGGCTCAATTCATGATTATGCTCGGCTCGCATCTCGATCGATTCCAACTGTCTGAAAAATAACGAAATTTTTGTCCAAATTGTGCAGCAACATAAAAAAAATTATAATTTTATTTGCAATACGAAAAAAAAACTCACTTTTTCAGATGTATATTTTGCTCGTGCAATTCCATGTTCATCCGACTAATATCGATCAGTTTGGATTCTCGAACTTGAAGAATTTCCGTCATTTCTTGTATCCTCTTGAGAAGTTTTTCCATCTCGAAATTTGCCTCATCCGAACCTATGCTTATCTCACTAAGCTCGCGAGAGTGTCCTCGTGTTTTTAGAGTTCTCGTTAGTAATTCGGTTGATTTCGTCGAGTGTATATTTGCCGGACTCTGACGCGATTGGGTCGAGCTCGAATCTCCGTTAGGGCTGTGATGAGTTTTTTTTTTTGTCAAATTAGAAAAATAGAGATAAAATGGCTGAGCCTAATTATTATTATACAATTCGTCAAGAAAAACCGATTTTTTTTTTACGTTGTTGATTTTTAAATAAATTTGCGTGGATACCAGTCGAATATTGATACAACACGAATCTTAGGGCAGTTATGATTTTTTTTCTTAAATTAGGAAAATACGAACGAGGCCAGTGAAGCCAGATTTTTATAATAAAACTTTTCAAGAAAATTTGTTTTTTTAACTTTGGCAGTTTGGAGTATTAATTGAAAAAATGATCTGTGAATTATTCCAGATTTATTAAATTTAATCGGCGATTCAATTTCAACATCGTCGTTGTCCTACCTATACCTGGATATTATTTCAATGTCGCTTGACGTTGTTGTCTCGAGTTCGTCACCGCTCGTATGACCGCTCGTTTGATCCGAGCCGATTTTAACCAAATCGGAACGGCTGAAATTAACAAAAGAAAAAATTGTCGTGCTCCATATAAGTTTGTAGTTGATATCCGAACATGGTTTGCATAATAGTTCTCGTCGAAGAATGTTCAGGGTCATTTAAATTACGATTTTCAAGAACAATTTCATTTTGCATTACCATTTTGACAAGTACAATTTTCTAAAGGCTTTTAAGATTCGGAATCCCAAGATCATGATGAAAATCGACAAAACAAAATGGAAATTCATTGAAATAAATGAGCGATTATATTTCATTTTTCGTTGAAATTGCAAAGAATTATTAAATGACGCAACAAGTCCATACCTTTCCGAGGAAATGGGCGAATTTTCTCGTACAGGAGCATCGATACGATGTCGTTCCGAATCTAGTTGAATTTCTCCTTTCTCCACCATCGCATCAGCGAGCATATTTTTAACGTATGAGCTCGCAGTGAGGGTCGTCTCGACGATTTTCTCTTCATTAGCTTTGATAACAATCGCATTGTCCTCGGAACTGCTCTCGATAAGCGTGCCCTCGCAACTCGAGTCCGTGAGCATCAAATATTGTTCCGGACAATCGATCATGTCGATCGGCTGTTTAATTTTGATTTGCTCATTGCCAGCCGGCACTTCCGGTGGTTCGATAGTTGATTCTTTCATCGAATCGGACGTATCGCCATCAATTGTACAAATTTGTCTCTCCGCCATCATTTCACCCTTTCTTATGGGTTGCGTCGTAATTGGCTCAAGTGGCAAATGCAAATTATGCTTTTCCTTCGACGAATCGAGACTCGAATTTAATCCTTGATTGCTTGACAAAATTGTGCCAACGTTAGGAGCAAATCTTCCACTATCAAGGCACGAATCGTGCATTCTCTTGTCTGTAAATTCTAAACGATTTTTGCTCGTTTGATCATATTGCTGAAGAGTCGCTTCTAGTACAGTCATTATCGTGCTTTCCGAGGCCGATGTGTAAGAATCCTCGGCCTGGCTAACTTCGTCCAATTCGTCAACTTCCGGTATGACCTCGACACTGTCCGGTGAATCTTTTTCATTCTCACTCCCGGTAAGATTTTTATTTTTCGTTAAATTTCCCAAAATTATCGTACGATCGGATTCAATCTTTTTGGAGGTCAATTGAGGGTTAATTTTCGATTTTTCCTCAGTAGGCGAGACGTAAGGCGAAACATCAGATGAAGAATCGCCAAATTTATTCTCGACGATATCCTGCTCGAGAGAAGTTCTGAATTGTGGCTCGCGATCGATCGGCGATAAAAAAGGACTCTCATCGCCTTCGCTCTTTGAATCCGCTAAAATTTCTACGGAACTCGGCGAAGTTACCAAACTGTCTGGCAAAATTTCGACCGATTCGGAATTTCTTTTGGTATCAAGGTGGGTCGGATTTGTCGAAATACTTGCCGATGTTACTTCCGACTCGGGAGTTGTCGTGCTATTCGTTCCCGACTGAGAGCCAAGAATTTCCACGCTATCGGAGCTCCTTTTGTCGCTTTCCGAAGATACGATCGATACTCTGTTGATTGCTTGACTCATACGAGTGTCTCTTCTCTCGTCATTTTTTCTCCGTCTACTCGGCGACGCAACCAGCGACAAAATACGTAATTTTGCATTCGCTTCTTCGTTGAGAGTTTCATAATCGATTATTGATGATTCAACGTCGGAAATTCTTGATTCTTCGCTACCCTCGATCTCCCCTGTGCTGTAACGACGTTTTTCCAGGCTTAAATTTGCCTCATCGCGAATATCGTCGGATTTTTGTTTCCTAAGGGAACTCGTACTCGCGTTTAGTTTACGGCGAGAAGCCACCTCGTCTCGTGAACGTTGTGGATTTTTTTCTAACGTCTTTTTGGGCTCGTTGAAAAAAGAGGATTGTTGGCTCTGGGCTAATCCCTCGGGAAGCGAGGTCGATGGAACGATACGAGACTCTTCGGTAATTTGGTCAGGTGACCAAAGTTCGGCTTTTTCCGCCAGTGATTCTGAACGCTCGGGAATTCGACGATTGCCTCGTTCCTCAGTTTTTGGATTATCAAAGAATGAGCCTGTAAAACTGCCCCAAATTCCTGGAGCCTCGTGCTCTTTCGTGATGCTCGATTCCCCCGAAGCTTCTTCCTTTCCTCCATCGATGCTTCTTATACCCCATGTCGCGAAAAAATTGGCCTGCTCGTCTTTTGGCGTTTGTGACAATCTTGCCTCGTCCTCCTTGATGTCCAGAGCTTTATCGATAGTCTTCTGGGCCTCTTTGAGCGCCGATTTTGCCAAATTGGCGATACCCGAGGTCTCGAACCAGCTCATTTTTTCTCACATCGTTTGTCACATCTGCAATGTGAAATTAAACATTAGTGTGAAATTCAGCAGTTCAAATCTTTTTCTTCCTCATCGAAAATGCTTCGTTTCATATTAACGATACCAACAATATCGAGTATCAACTGTAATAATGCATTAATAAATCTTACAAAAAACAATTTATTGACCAATCATTCTAGAATATTATTTTTTCTTTTTTAAGCATGGAAATTACTCAAGCTGCTTAATATACACAATTATTAAATAAATTTTGCACCAGGAGCAAAAAAGCGAATATTAAAACTTGCACATTCGCTCTGCTTCCTTTATAAGAAAGCCCCAATTAATGTAATTCCTCATAAAGTAGATTTAGGCTTTCAGAAAAAAAAACGCGTCGAGGAATTAAAATGCAAGTTTTAAATTTCCACCGTTATTTTTAAAAAAACACAAATAGATGAAAAATATTGTAAACGAATTGTTGATATTTACGATACGATTGAATTTTTATATTTTTTTTGAGGTTATGTACCTTTCAATAGCTATAAGACGAAACATCCTTGTTAACAATTATTCGAGAAAAGTCCACCCGTTTCTTCAATGCAAAACGTTGTTTCTTTTCACATACACACCGAACGCTATTTTTACACACTGGGGTGTATATTTGCTTAGGAATGAAACAGGATAATTACGACAAAAATGACATCTCTCACACTGACACGTAAGATCGGAGTTAGTTACTTTTGAGAATAGTGCACATTTCACCGTCAGGTGGCGCGTCCGAGAAATGACATATGTACATAAATTTCTGTGCGCGATAAACATCGAGACGTATCGTTGCTTAAAAAAATGTCAAGAGGATCCGTGAGTATTATCTATTTACGTTGCACTTACGGTAGATTTGATAATCAGAACCCTATATCTTTCGATGCTCGAAACATTTCCACGAAAAGAAAAGAAACTTTTATTGGAGAGCATATTTCAAGATTATGAAAACTGCCATATGCCCTCTGCATTAAAACTTGATGGAAAATTTACTGCTAACGGGACCAGTTGCATTTCATATACAATTAATTTTAATTGTTAGTTCTTATTTTACTAACTACGAGTATTTTGAAGAAAGTAGTCCTTATAGGCGGTTTAAAATAATTCAAAATTCCAACGATCTCGATTTAAAATCCTTCAGACTCAAATTTCAACTTGTATCGAATTCGTATACATGTTTAATACACGAAAATTCGTGTAAATCTTACTGAAAATTGATGATGAATAAATTAATATACGACAATTGATAAAATATTTATCGAATTCATGATCGTGGGCCAAGCGTCATTATAACTAAACTTACGGGCCTTTTTCGTACAGCTCCAGTGGCGCAATTGGTTAGCGCACGGTACTTATAAGACAGTGTTCGTGAGCAATGCCGGGGTTGTGAGTTCGAGCCTCACCTGGAGCATTATTTTTGTTTTTTTTTTTTTTTTGTTTTTTTTATTCATTTTTTTTTAATATAAGAAATTAGCTAGATGTATATATTTTTTCTCCAAGATGGTTATTTGCATTTTTATTTATGACTCATGTATTGCATACATTTGAGGGAAGTACGTAATATTAGGGAGGGATATTCTCGATTGAAAGAGACGGATCTTTTAATCGATTTTCTAATGGTCCTCGTTGTTGGTACATGAGGGAGAGCGATATACGGAAGCTAATGCTATTTTTTTGTTATTATTTTTATTTATGCATGATGGCATCGAGTGTTTTTTTTCATAGAGTGTATATATATATATATATATATATATATATATATATATATATATATATACACTCTATGAAAAAAAACACTCGATGCCATCATACACGTGTACGTTTTAACTTCTACACGTTTTATGTCACGTTTTAGTAACGCAGTCTCGTGTCAGATAGTTTGTAGCCCAAATGGAGAAAGATTCAAAGCTTGTGCGTTTTCAAACATCATTGAGAATAAAGTTGTGTACTCGTCGAATAAAAGTATGTGTGTGTTCGTTTGTGTGTTTACTCGTTTTGATGATTCTGCGATTGAAAAAATGGTGGCTGCAAACTATTTTTCACGCTATACTCGTCTACACGATCGGTGTGAAATTTCCTAGGTTTAATTTTATTTATATTATTAATAATATATATCTTGTCAGCATCTTATCACGTTATTTTTGGTACCCTGATTATATATACGTGTACGTATAGAAGGTACCTATATATCATCAATTCCAAATTAAATTTCTATCGTAATATATTTTATTGCAAGTATAGCAGACTCGCTATATTTCCCTTTTTGTATCTCTCGCTCATTCCTATAAAATGATAGTTTTGTCAAGAAATGATTATAGGAAAACGGATTAAAGGATGGGCGGTGCTGTTGGCACGCGGTCGTCATGACCGAGCTTGAACCTTTTGATTTTGAGGTTATTAGGGCACAATTTTCGAGAAAGTTTAACATTCAAATATATAATTGTTTATGCCAATAAGTTTTTTTTTGTAATTTGCCTATGTTAAGTTTCGTTTTTCTACCCGTAGGTGATGGTTATTGATTTAGCCAGGCATTTTTGTTCTTTCCTGATAAAAACGTCTTAATTAAAGAACCTTTGCAAAGGCCATTTCGTCTATTTTTAACTCCACCAGGCATCGCTTACCTAAAAATAATTTACTGCACGATTCCGGTCGAAATTTAAAAAAAAAATCAATTGTAATGTTCGAAGTAAATGTCGAAGATATGCCACGAATATTCAATTCTAACAAAATATCAATGCTACTAAAGTTATTATTAAAATAAGAAAGTTAAAAAAAATTTCTTCAGTTGTACACGGAAAAAAACATTTGCAAAAATTGTGACCTAGCTCCTGGTAATACTTTGGCGTTTTGTCATACATCCTTAATCCGTTTTTCAAATTCATCCACCTACGATCTTCTAAATATATCAGGCACATACCTGAAATTACTTTTCGTAGTTTTTCAAAGCTATATATATATATATATATATGGAAGCCAAAATGAGTGTGCCTTATAAAGACCGTTCTCATGTTGTATTATAAATACAGTCTTTAGTCAACACAGCAAGTTATCCAAAAAGAAATTAAAAAAAAAAAAACAAAATTAACAAAAAAAAATATATATATATATTATTTTGGGAAAACACAACTTCATAGAGTTTTGGGAGGACAATGCTCGTCTTTCATTCACACGATCCTACGTTATCGCGATAAAATCTAGTACCTGCAATTACCGCAACTCTACATTTTGTCTCAATTATCTCAGGCAAACAGCCCAAAAGTTTCGATAAATCGAGTACTGTTTTTTTATTATTTTTCTAAATTCATAGAATATCTTTTTTTTTTGTAGATTCTTCTCATTCTTATTTCGCGATTTTTCAAGTATCCCAATATTGGTACAGTATCTCATTTCTATTCGTAGTAGCGTTACGATTTGATTTTTTTTTCCCATTTCAAAAATTCTACCTTACAATTGTGTATCTGCTTGTGTCTAGGAACTCAAAACCCAAATTGTAATCACCAGCGCATCTATAGATATTTATTATTACGTTTCACAATATCACTATATTGTTCTATATATATGTGTATACTTACATTGAATAAAATTAAACAAAATTTGTGATGTGAACATTTTTCAGAATGTTTGGGACGATTGAAAATTATAAGAAAAAGAATCTGAGAGAAATATTCGCAAATATTCAACCGATATTTCATTATTCACTTGGCAGTAATAAATTTATCGAAACGCTGATTTTTTAACCACAGCTACGTTTTCGTCTAATCGTGTTTTTATCACGATAGAGAGATCTATTAACATATATATATCTACAATATTCACTACGCTAATATTTTTTTAATAATTTTTTTATAACGAGGGAATGTGGCGTTTTCGAAGTATTTTTTCTTCTTTACATTCGGGCAGTGTATCACGTTCGCTTACACATTTGTACGACTATAACGTTATTCGCATGCGTTCCCTCTCGTTTCTTCATTTTTCTTCATTTCCGTTATTTTTTTTTTTTTTTTTACCGATGGATATTCCATTACAATATGAAACTCTGGATAAAGCTTACGTGCATTATCTCGTTATATTGCAACTACCTGCGCGAACATTATCACATTCTCGCGAAACGTATCGATTCGCTTCGATCAACTTCCTCAATGTATCTAATTTTATTTGTCTAAGGTGCGAGAGGTGCCGAGAACCATTTTTTCTCTTTTTTTTTTGTTCCAGAGATCAATTGATCTTCGCTATGCTACTTTGAATCCTACAAATTCACTACTTTCAACACGGAATGGAAATAAATTAAAGTCACGTATTCACGATGAAATTCGTGTTTTTATTTCTATACGGAATATTGAGAACCGCGTCGAGTGTCGAATTGATTGCTAATTATTACTTTCCAACGTTACGGAATAGGTTTTTATTTTTTTTTATGGGCGTAGTTTGTGTCGTATGTATGATGCGAGATCGTTGGCTTTTTTCAACGTGGCGACTGCCATACGATCGATATATACGCATACGTGAAGAATGAGGATGGTTCGATTTTTTTTTTTACTTCTTTACTTTTTTATCGAGCTTTGATGATACTAGACTCGTATTTGCGAAGTAACTACAGCTCACATCACAAACAACGAGCGGGAATGCAGAGACGTGTATTTGTACCAAGTTCCATTTTTTTTAAAGCTTTTCAGGCAGACCGTGTATCCCTTTAAGCCCAAGTTTTGCGATTCTCGTTTTATATTATCTCAAACGACCCGTCAAATATTCAATTGAGCTAAAAAAGCTTCTCTGCATCACTCAGATTTAATTAAGGAAATTTGAAAAATTACCTTTCATCCGTTAAGGACACGTATATACAGTTTGGACCAAAAGTGATATTCGATGAAAATTTCGGCATATCGCAAGGAGATAGAAAATTGAAGGACGTTAACCATTATGAAGATATTGAGAAAATTGATTTTGAATAATG
Source organism: Dyspetes luteomarginatus (assembly GCA_963669185.1). Lineage (NCBI taxonomy): Eukaryota > Metazoa > Arthropoda > Insecta > Hymenoptera > Ichneumonidae > Dyspetes > Dyspetes luteomarginatus. Next base: position 836,020 of record OY769911.1, read on the forward strand.
GTAATTCTCGAAAACTTGTGAACAAATGTTATGATGTGCAATCGCTGATCTCTTTCAACAAGGTGGATTTACCATTTTTAGCCACCTTTTCGTTATTCTTGAATATTAATTTGTCCCGTAAGATAGATTATTGCGCAGGATGAATCAGCGAATATTATTTCAAAGTAACTACAACTTGCCAATTATTTTTTTAAAAATTATAATATTGTTTTTTAGATCTTTTTTTCCCCCAAATCACGTAGAAATTCTTCGATCCTCACTTTGCCATGTTTCCCTTCAAATACAGACGACCTTTTTACCGAACATTCTGAGAGTGACGTCGAAGCTTTTTTTAACGCAATTTATGCGGGAAATTGATTGGTTTTTTTAATTTTTACAAACGAGAATCTCGTTTTTAGGGGGCATTTCAAAGACGATATATATATATATTTATATATTTATAATATCTGTTCACGAACGGTCCGACAGGGATTTACGTACGTATGTATACTCGGGCGCGTTTTATCATAATCATCTTGTTGTTTGGGAATTTGTCTCTTTTTTGTTTTGTTCATCGGTGGACGGTGCGAAGCACAGAACGATCTAAAACTAGACTGTTGTCTCCCGGTCAACGTGAATGTATTCCACGAAACCGGGAGGTTGTTGTCAGGAAGCAACACCCAAGAGTGTCTCTTCGGTGGGTGCTCGCCTAGGTCTGCCCGATGTTTTTGTCCCATCGTAAAGAAGTCTCTTGGCTCGGGCCTTTGATCTGAAATGTATAAAAATTAATTTTTATACATTTTGTTGAAAAAAAAAAAGTTCCCCAAATATTTTCACATCAATCGAGATTAAAAAGGTACACGACCATTTTCGATTTTAAAAAAATGTCTCCAAACAGTTTTGAATAATTTTGCTTAAAAAAGAGAGAAAAAAATAATTAATAATCACAAAGCTAGCAAAGTATGTGGAAGGAAAACTTTCTCTCTCGATTGAATTCGATTCCAAACAGTCGTACATCCCCTTAAATTCCAGAGAATCAAGAATTGTAACAAAAAAGAAAATACCTGCAGACAAGTATGGCAAGAAGGCACGCAAAAGCCGTAACGATGCCGGCAACACCAGCGACCATTAGCCACATTCCCGGTGGCAAAAGTCCCAAAAGTCTTGCCCCATTACCGCAATTAGCCTCATCGTGACCTGATGGACAATGAACTCTTCCATCGCACCAAAGACTCGGTGCGATGCAAGCCCCAAGCTCGGGACACTTGTGAATACAATCGCCATTGGTAATTGTCTCGTTATCTCCATGAGCTCGTTCCATTCCTGGCAAACGAAGCTGTCGATGAAGGGCCGATCGACTCTTTGATATCTCGAGCCAAGAAGCTGCGGCTTGTCCGGGTTCGCGTGCCACAAAATCGAGCAATAACGCTGGTGGCCTCGGTGGACCGAGCCATTGTCCATCGTCATGACTATTGCCGAGCCACTCCTCGGAAAAAACGTGAACAGTAAATTCTCTAGCTCCAGGCTCGGCTGGACAAACGACCTTCAAGAGTTTCGCTGGCCATCCCGAGTAGAGAAGAACTCTGTTGGTCGTTGGGCATTTTGTCGTTGGATCTTCGGTCTGTTGTTGGCTAGTGGTCGGTGAGGAAGTTGCAAGAATTCCAGAACCAGGTAAAATCGTCGTTGGTTCAAGGGGCAAAAACCAGCCCCAAGTTAGAACGAAGAGAGATCTGTTTTCACGAGCTTCGACGAGCCAAGGATGACCGTCGCAATAAATATCGGGTCTGGAGAGTGGAGGAGCGATAAATCTCAGTTCTCCACCCTCGCCACGTACTCGCTGCTTTCTCGGGCATTCGGGAACTCTGACGAGCTCAAAACTCGCATAAAAAAAGAGAGTCTCGAAATCCTCGTGAGGTGCTTGACGATCGACGAGAAAATTGAGTTCTAAGGCTCGACCTGATGAAATGTGGCTGAATGGCAGATGAGATGAATTGTCGCAAAGACAGGCTTGAGGAAGTTTTACATCTCGCCAGGGTACCTCGAATAACGTTAAACGAGCGTCTCGCGAGGAAATTTCACGAAGACAACGTGGTCGACCTGTGTGAGGATCTGGCTCGCTCGCACAATTCGTCGACTCGCCAATGCTCACATTGTGAATTGTCAGACGAATTCTCTCACCAGGACCAGCCTCGATTCTGTACGTACAATCAAGCTTTGACGATCCACCACGACCATAGAGACGAACATCACGCGGTGATGTCACTTGGCCTGTTCGCACTTTGCGAAATAATCGAGTACAATTTCCCTCGCCCAAGGATTCACCACCTTGAATCGTCGAGATGAATTCGTAACGTGCCTGATAATAAAAAAGAAAGTTTCTACATTAGAAATTATTTTGTCAAATTTCGCGATAAGCTTTAAATATAAATTAAAAAAAAAATCTTTACACATTTCCCAATGGCATACAAAAAAAAAAACCCCCAAAAAATTCAATTCACCTGAAAATTGACCGTTCGAAGAGCAGTCCCCATGGGTGCTTCCATCCTCAGTGTAAGAGTCGACGATACACTCAAATAGCTCTCATCCTCGGTGCACGGTCTTGTCATTCTCGTTGCATTGCGAAGTGCCGCATGAGCGCAAAGTTTCGGTGTATCATCGCAAAGACCGACAATTGGAATTCCCGTGCTCGATGGACCATCCCAGAGTGTCATTTTGACCGAACAACTCGTAGACGATGTCTCACTCAACGAGGTGACTTTCCAATTTTTTATTTTCCCATTATAAGTGACATTGCTCTGTCGTGAATTGGCCTCATTGGTAAAATCACGTTGAGAGTATGATGAAAAATACAACCAGACTCGATCACCAGCAGATCCTCGAATATTCCAAGTACAAACCGATCCCAAAGGTAGTGTGTGCTGTGGCGATCTCAAAATTCCACTTCTCTTTGCTGTATCATTGACAAAAAAATGGCAGCCTTGCGAGCCACGAGCATAATCAAGACCGTCCGAATCGACATAAACGACTGGAATTTCAAGTTCGAGTCTCAATGGCGAACTTCCCAATGGAATAGCCAGTGATGAACTGCGAAATTCTATAAGCATCGCTGGTCCACGTGCAGTTATTCGTGGCAATGGACCACCGCAATAAACGAGAAGAATCGAATCCTCGATACGAGGTCCATCTCGAAAAATAAGCCGATCTTTTTCAACCGGACAATCTTGCCAAACGCTCAAACGGCTGGAATTGTTGCTTGAATAAAGATCCATTGATGTGGACGAAGAGTTTATTGTTGTACGGGAAGATGATGAAGAGCCAGTCGAAACGGAAGAAAATCCTGAAGACGATGATGATGATGATGATGACGACGATGTTGATGATGATGATGAAGAAGAAGAAGTTTCAGATCCACTGGCAAAGTAAGAAATTCCCCGAGCAATTTGATTCGTTCCAGCAGCAGCTCCAGCTCCAGCTTTGACGGAAATCATGGCGTGTTTGCATGTAGGAACGAATTTTTGTCTAACAGTAACGAGACAACTGGCATTTCTCGGATATTCACCAGGATAATTTGGGCTCTGTACGCGACATTGTTTTTTATGACATTCGTAAAAATTTCTGGAGCAATAAGTTCCAGGCACGGGTGAGCCACGCTCGATAGGTACTTCCGGTGCGCCAAGACGCGCAATAGCCTCATTCCGTGAGACAAAACGATAACGTAAACGAAATTCAAATGGTACACTAGATGGTGCATGAAATAGTCTTATCGATGCTGTTACCGTGCTAGTTTCGCTGTAATAAGAGGCTCTTCCCTGACCACTGCCGCACCAAGAGCCACCGGTAAAGGGTCGACCGAGTTCGGCCAATTGCAGCGAGCCTTCCGGACAACTCGAGTAAAATGGCTCGTTCGCATTTAGATCAAGTCGCCCGATGCTAAATGCGTCCCACAAGAGCTGTACGAGCTCACCGTGGCCGTGGCCACCGGCGGTGAACGTCAAGTGGCAGAGAAAAGGAAGCCGTCCCTCGACAGGACGTGGAAGATCCAATTTATAAGTGCGTCCCTCCCGACCGTGATAAGTACGATTGCAGGGTGTACAGTGTGCTGGCTCGTCGCTGCCATCTCCACAATCGTCACGTCCGTTGCAGTAAGAATCAAGGGGTATGCAGCGACCGTCGCGACAAGTCAATTCGGCCAATTCGCAATTTCTACTTCCGCCACCGCCACTTCCGGTATTACCGCTGTTACTGCCGCTCCCACCGTTGCCACCGTTTGCACTCGATATCTCGGCAAAACCGAGGAGCAATGTCGTCAATAAACTTATCCAAAAACGGCCTCCTTCACCTCCGTCCCCCGCATCGTCTGCGGCTATCCCCTGTTTTTTTTTTTAAAGAAGAAACATTGCGTTAGTGAGAATTTTTTTTATCTACTCATATTATTTATTTTACTCGAATAGAATTTATTTTGCTCAAATAAAATCTTTTTTTGATCGAAAAGCTTTACTCAAATCTAAATTTTTCTTGGTCCAAAATGCTCACAAATCGATATAAAAATATAAGATTTCGATAAGACATTATCTGCTTTTTTCCCCAAAAATCACAGGTAGCCCCCCAAGTTATCTTTCGGACGAAAAATAATTATGTCAAGGGACCCGTACCGGTAGGTACGATTTTTACAGTCAAAAGAATTTTACACTGATAAAATTTCCAATTCAAGCAATTACTTATTAGATTTTCTTGATATATCTTGTGCACGAAAAGTCAAATTAATTGCAGCCCAAAATCTAAAGAAGTAAATATTATTCTCATAATACAATTTATATATTCAACTATAGGATACCAAAAAAAAACTTGCAAATTTAAAGTTGCACTTTTTCACCACTTTTGTCTCATCGTCAAAAAACTTTTATGAGAGAAATTAAATGTTTATTTTTTGGTCATTCAACAATTATTTACCATAATCCGCGTTGTTACGTTGGATCATCACAGTACTCGAGTGTTTTTTCTCTCGTAACTCATTGACGAGCAAGACGTGATGATGGTATTGGTGGTGTATGAGCAGCCGGAGTAGCAATCGCGAAACGTTAAGCAGCAGGGGCAGCAGCAGCCTTCTAAACGATTTTCCGTATAATACATGTTGTCCGTTGCTGATGCTGGTTTATTATCACGGCTCGTGAGCATCGGGATCAGGGCGGGTTGTTGGAAATCCCCTCGCAACGTACACGAGACTTACTGGAGCAAGTCAGCAGCGGCTGCACTATAAAAGTGTAGCAGCGAGACTTGCGGTCTTGATCGTCGGCTCTCCGTCTTCGTCGTTGTAATTATTACCACTACATCAACGCAACGAGAGATACTAAGAGAGAAGGAGAGAGAGAGAAAGAGCAATGGAGAAAGAGAGAGAGAGAGAGAGTTCACCCACAAAAGCACACTTGCGCGTATATCACGATTACGTACCCCGTAAAAGGGATAATATTAACGCACGCGCAAGCTTCGGAGACTTCTCTGGTGCAGAGCGGCCTCCACCCGTCTGCCGGGATTCGTGCAAAACCTTTCGCGCATATACACAGCCACACTCGAACAAGACACACACAGGTGCACACAAAAGCTTCATCAGCCCCCGCCTAGAGCCCGGACATCTTTCGTTCGATCACAGAACGGGAGAGCTTTCGTCGTATAGGTGAGACACAGTGATTGGCCACCTCAAAAATTGAAACCGTTATTGACATATCCTTGTTCCCGGTCAACATGTCTTATTTGTCATCGGAGACCTAGAAAAATGAAAGAAAAAACAGTTTCAAACAGATTTGAGAGTTTTTATCAGTAAATCAGACAGTCATTGGCCACTTGAGAAAAAAGAAAAATTGAATATCGACATATTTTCATCTATGTACTACCAAGATGTTTTATAAGTGATTGGACAGCTAGAATCAATGGAGGAACAATTGACAAAACTATGAGAGCTTTTATTTAACAGTTTCATGACCTTTCTTCGCAGCCTGAAAAGGAGAGCGGAAAAAGCAGTTATTGGCATATCTCTGTCGCTATCCAAATAGGTTTATTAATAGTATTGGACATGTAGATAATAAAAAAAAAATATTGGCAGACGCGAAAGCTTTTCGTATTTATTGACATATGTCGATTTCTACTAAGACGATTTATTGGTAATTAAAAACCTAGTCGAACGAAAAAGAACCAATAGTTATTGACGATCATGACGTTAGTTATTGCATAGTTATTGATACAATGAATTGAATAGCCAGAAAATACAGTGATTGGCCGCCTAAAGAGATGACCGAAAAACAGTTATTGGCCTCTTTCTAGTCAGGACCTTAATTGGCAGCACATTGATGGTTAGGAGATATTTAGCATAAAAGCACTAATAATTGAGAGGGTGGCCAATGACTGTACTTTGTCTGTTTTTCGTAGACTCAGACGGCTCATAAGCGCTACGATCGCTGGTGTGTACGGCTTCGCCGACGAGTTTTTTTTTCGGGTCACTGGCCGGGGACGAGGGGAAGATGCATATATGTATAACGCTTATATCGCCATACGCGTTTGTCCGCGCTCTTTTCCATATCCATCCAAACCTCTCCAGGCTCCTCCACTACAGAATCGAGCATGTGTACCAAAAGAACTCCTGCACTCCCACAACTCTCTAAAATAAAATCCCATCTTCCGACAAGCTTTTTGTCGCGAGCGAGTAGCGACAATGAGGAAAAAAGAAGAAAACAACGAAAAAGGGAAAGAATGAAAAAAATACATACAAAGCACACGTTCATAAAAGGGAGCTTGCAGTCGAGAATCGTTCCAGCAATTGACGGAGACGGTCGTGAGTTAAAACTTTTTCTTTTGAAAACAGTAAAGTTTATAAATGTTTAACAATCATTGTTAGTTTCCGCAATATCGCGACTATAATATATTATATCTTGTCAGAAAAATTCTATCTTGTGAAGTTTTTTTTATCTTTTGACAAAAATTACATCTCCAAGATTGAATTTTGTAAATAAATCAAATTAAAAAAATGAAAACTGATTTTCTTGTTTGACAAAATTAAATTTTACCGATCATCGAAATTATTTTGAAAAAAAGGCAAATTGAAACTTGCACATTGCTTCCTCATGCACATTTACTCTCTCCGTTTCAGCTAGGTTGTTTGAGATTTATTTCAATTGGAACGCAATAATTGGAGCAACCATGTAAATTATTGGAAAAATTCAAAATTGTATCAAATCCTTTGATCGATTCTCCCCAAACTCAGTACCAAACGTACTTATCCCTCGGTCTATTTGTGGGGGTAGTTTTAGCTAGATTGGTGATATAATTCACGAAATTTAGAGCGATCCATCCCTTTTTTTGGAAAAAATCAAAATTTTATAAAAATTCCACGTACTTTAGTGGCCGTGGAAAAAATTGCAGGAAACCAAGGTGGTTTACAGCCATACTCGTGTGCAAACTTTGAACCAGATCATTCAGGCCATTATCGAGATGAAGCCGTTTGATTCTTTAAACCCTGCAGAAACAAAAAAAAATGCTCTATGTGATTTTTCGAGTTTTTGAATCATTCTAAAAATTCTGTTTTTTTTTTACCGTTAAAACAAAGCATTTCCGACCAGTTAACAAAAAAAAAGAATGTAATTGAAATAATTTAATCGATATCGATAAATTAAACTAAAAAAAAAATCTTAAAATTTTTTCTTTACGGATTATCGCAGCTCGCTGCCTCTCAAGCACTTTAAATCTCATCTCGGTCTCGGGTATAAAACTTTGGGCTTATACTCGAAAGGGATGAGCAGATTCAACGCTGCGATGTTTACTAGAATGCGTCTCGCGATGGATCCGCAGAGCACTTTCCCACTTTTGACGAGAGCGCCCCGTTGCTGCTGTTAGGGCGTCAGCACGACGCCTCGATGGATCGATCGACGTCTCTCTACCCCATCCGGCTGTGCAAGTGGATGTTTTTCTCTCCCTCTATGCATATATACAGGACACTTGACTCGCCCTCGTCGTAACGAAGCCACGAGACTCTTAGGGTGGTTCTTCTTGGAACTCTCACTGTGATTTTACAACGACCTGCGGAAAGAAAATTCGACGAGATAACTGGTCCAAAAAACTTTCCTCGTAAAAGCGACTTTTTATCGCTACCGGAAGTTCGGGGGATTCAGGAAACTTTTTTTTTTGTTGTTGCGAATATCGCATTGGAAAAAAATATAATAAAGTTTCTCTTTTTTCCAACTGCTGTTTTTATTTTATTTTTTTCACTTAGATTTTTGCTCTCAAGCGTCGACAATAAATATCGTAGAAATTATAATCATTATGTTGATGATTTCATCGTTAAACACTAACGAAGATACCGAGCAACGGTAGCCGTAAATACGTGAGAATTACACGCTAAATATTTCTATGTACAATGCGAAGAAAAATAAAAAAATACATGAGAGACGTACAATTTACACTTTTTGTCTAAACTTGATTTTTTTTTTCTTGCATTTCTTTCCTTTTCTTCGGTGTCAGTCTTTAAAACGTATATGCGCGCACATTGGGAATTTCATGAGGCAACGTAACGTGTTTTTGTGTTTAAATTAAATTCATTGAATAAAAATGAAAAAGCTCACGAGCTTTATATATATCCAGGAACGACACAATCTACAATTGTTATGGAATTTTTTTTAACTGGTATGATTAGTCGTATCACAGGTAAAAATACCTATTTGGATATTTGAAACATCACTTCATCACACACGTTTTCGTCCCAATTAAAATATTCCGAAATTTTCGTACGACGATCGCGGCTCGTACGTTTCACAAATGGCAGATTCAATACTGTCTTGCTCTCGTGCATAGCGCTCTTGGATAATCGCTGTCGGTATTGAGCCTTTGCCTTGAATTTATAAAATTTTGTAATTGATCTCGCAAAATTGGTTTTTTCCCCCCAGTACTGGCAACAAGAAAAGTGTCTTCGAAGATGAATCTGAACTCGATTAAAGTTGAACCTTTTTTTCAAATTACTACTCGAGGGAATGAATTTTACGCGTAAACATAAATTTCGTGTAAATCGAGAAACAGAAAAAGAAATGAGATTACAAACGTGCCGTTTACTCTTCTTCTCGCAGGGCTGAGAGAAATTCTTTCAGAAGGCATATCGAGTTCTCACATCCTCAAGTTTTTTCGATACCTCGGAGGGCGTTCTTTCCAAATCGCTGGATATACTCTTTTGCTTAGCAGGCTCGATGGAATTGAATTGTTCGCAAAGATCACCATCGATCACGTTCTTCACAGGGTAATAGTAAGATCTGAATGAGAGATGATCACGGCCGCAAAGAGGCGGATGTTCAGATCTCATGTGCATCTCGAGATGTTGAAAAAAATCATGATCCTCGTGACTGGTGAATGGCACGAGTACACCAACAGTGCCGCTCAATGTTGTATAAACCAAACTCTCCGAACCTCCGGGTATCAAAGTTGCTTTTTGCAGGGACATGACAGTCTCGCCTATGTGAAAACACGCGACTGTGTCGGCTTTTTGGCTTGCACCGTTTAGCAATCCACGATCCCAGAGTGCTTTGTTCCCGGTTGGATCTTCGTCAACGTCGTCATTTATTCCACTCGCTAGACGAACCTATTTTTTTTCCAGGAAAGTTTATCGATTAGTAATTGCACAGATTTCGATTTTTTGTATTTATCATTAGCGTAAATTTTCTTTGGAATTTAGCAGGCTTTGCCCTTTTCTCTCGTTATTTCGGCTTTGCAAATTGGTATTTAAATTGTCAGCGTATCGTGTTATATCTCATTTTCGGAGATATAATTTGATACTTCGTAGTCAAGTTCGTTTCTGTAACCGAAAGCCTTTCAAATTTGGAAAAGGGTTATCCTGGAGAACGAGGACAATGGTAATTTCTTCTAGAATTCACGCACTATACGATAAAGATCGAACTTATCGCGATGAAAATTCTCCGAGACCTCGTCGTTACTTTGGAAAAATATGATAAAGGAGAAATGTCGAATTCTTTAATTTATTTTGCAGATAAAATAAATTTGGTGGTCACCAATCGCCATTTTGCACTGATAGAATAATTTCGTTGTTTAGAAATAATCAATTTTCCTGATTTAGTTTTTTTCACTCTCAAATATCAGTTAAATGACCTGTTGGGCTCTTATTTTGCGCTTCTCCTCGCAAATCTCATAAATATGTAATAAAACTTACCACAGCAATATTGCCAAATTTGTCAGCGGTCGCAACAGTATCGTAATCCAGTACGCACGTAGTTGTGATCCATCTTGGATGTGTATCGTCTGCGAATACAATGAGTTGATTCTCCTGACGTTTGTATCTGACAGCATAAACGGATTCTTGAACATCGCTAACGTAAATTCGCTGTCCAACAGCATTTATCGCCACAACGGCGTTTGGTATGTGTTTGTTTTCGCATTTTCTTAGCAACTTTTTTTTGCCCATATCATAAAGTCTGAGCATTTTGCCGACACCGACGAGTACACGTCCCTGATATGAACAAATTGCGAGGGGAACCTCGTCGAGCACAGTTTTGTGCATCAATTCCATAGCCGTACAGTCACTGTTGACTCTGGAAAAAGAAAAAAAACAAACAGCTCATTGCAATTATCTGAGTAATTTTCCTGCGTTTTTTATAATTGGGCTTTTCTTTTTTAACGAAACCTCAGCACTGCAGGGTTCTCATCATTTTACAGATAGTGTGAATGTCATCATTGGTAACGTAAATAAATTCAGGGATAAAGTGAAATTGTTCCAGACACATGAGAAAAAAATTGAAAGGAATCACGACAAAAAAAGTCAGTTTAGATGAATTCCCAAATTAATTCCCAGAAGGAGGGAAACTTGACAGTTCAAAAAATATTTGAGTTGATTCAATGCTGCAATTAGGGGTAGTTCCTAGTTGCAGCTTTTGGAGGTCATTTAGAAACTTCTCGTACTGATTTCTCACTATTATCTTTATCACTCACAAAATAATTGCTCAAGACATTACTGAAAAATATTTTTAACCCTAGAGCGGTACACATGGGACAAACTTACCCAGAGCATATTTAAAGAAACGGGAATTTTTCTACTTTTCTTTTGATACGCTTTTCCTTCTACAGTGTCATAATTTATTAACTAATTATTAAATTAATCTTTTGAAAATTTCTACGTGTAGTTCGACCGTTTCCAATTCTCTGGTATTGAAAGGAAGTCAAAAGTCAAAAGGCTGACAGCGGGATTCGTTCGCTGGGTACCAAGTACCAGTGTATAGCGTAGTAAGGGCAAAAAAATATGTATACTGTTCCAGGGTCAAGAAAAAGTATGAAGAAAAGTATCAAATCGATATTAAATAACTCAAGATATCTGGAACATTTACCGACGAAAAATGAAAGTAAGAAATATACTCACTTGTAAGTATAGAGAAAGCCGCCATTGCTGATTCTCGGATTGAGTTGATAATCCTTGGCAACGCCGACAATGAGAAATTGCTGATCTCCCTGATTAGCAAATCTGACCAAAGCCAAACTGCGGTAAATAATAAAAATGAATGAAATTATCAAAGAAATTTATGAAGGAAAAAATAAGATATTGGCTCGAAAAATTACCACAAAGCTGCGTAATTTTGTTCAAGTCGATGAATCTCAAACGTGTGACCCGTGGTGGGTGCGATAATTCTTATCATTGATGCCCAAAGTCCTGGGCCAGCTCTGGGAGCACCAAAAACGGCCTCGTTTGGTTCCTCGGACAAAAATGCCTCTGCCAATTCTCTCGCCACGGCAGCTTCTTCAGTTCCAGCAGCTTCTTGCATCTCTTCGGCCATTTGCAATCGTCTCTGTTGCTTCGTGTCTTCTGTGTACGCATTATGCTCGGTTTCGATGAGAAGCAAATGCGCCGAATCCGCGTGTATCGCGAATTTTCTTGGTGTGTACTCGAGGGGAAAACTCACTTGATTGAAAACAGCGCCCAATTTTTCAAGAGCCAAAATTCTCAGTGTGTTTGTCGAAATAGCGACGATACCCTCGGGACATTGTTCAGAACTGAAACCCGAGGCAAACTCGAGACTCTCGTATGACAATGGCGTCAGATGAAAACGATTTTGATAATAATAACTAAGCCACGAACGACTGCTCATTGCGAGAACCGCTTGATTCCCTTGCATCATTATTCGAAATAATTTCACAGGTCGCGAGCCGAGATAACGCGTTCGCGTATCTGCGAGATCACCCGATATTGGATCTAACATTGTTCTAAGGAGAACACCGTTTTGAAGACCTGCCAAAATAAATATAACAATGTCATTTTAGAAATGACAAATTCTTTCAAAAGTTATGAAGAGAAAACAAAAATTAATCCAAACTTGATGAAAACTCGTCACATGAAATTTTATGCAAATCATATGGACCAAAAGTGACTACTTTAATTTAGCCACAATGTGCTAATTTCATTGTAATTTTTTTCCTCTTTCTCAAGCACTTTACTCTTCGTTTACGTGGGTTGCGAAAAATTTTCAATATTCAAAATTTTATAAAATTTCAATTGTTTTTTTTTTATCGAATCTCGTTCAACATTAAATTGAGGAATATTCTAGATGGATTAAAACTCGAAAATTTACGAACGTTTGTGAACAAAAAAAAATCAAGTGGTCTCAAATAGTCCCATAGATTTTTTTTTTAAATGGTAAAGATAAAAAGTGGATTTTTTCTCATTACCTATATTTAGATAGAGGCTGGATTGTTGAGGTGCCATATCGTCTAAAGCGTCAATGTCTTTAGCTCCCATCTCGACGATGCAAAGACTCTCGGCTGCTGCTGGCAAGGCCTGCATACTTCTCGGTGCTAGACAGTCGGAAGGATCGAGAGATATTATTCTCACGGTATTATCCTGAAGCCCAACGGCCAAAAACCACGAACGTTGCTCTCCAACTGCAACATTTCCGAGAGCCATGCACATCACCTCGGAAGGCATTTTTTTGCGTTCCGTGTATTCGTTAAGTTGTCCAGTCTGAAATTAACGATTTTTTTTTCCTTGTTATTCAAAAAATTCTCGAGAAAAGTTCTGGCTATGAATTGAATCTTTTTAATGGGCGGATAAAATTATTCGATCATAAAGAGATTTTAATAATTAATCGTGAAAACCACGAGAATTTTTTTTCGTATCAATAAAATTGGTCAGTCAATGACTTTAAATCCTCGCAAATTTAATATTGATTCTCTCTATGAAAAAAAAAAAAACTTTTAATTTTTATTTTCACAATACGTAAAATAATCGTTACTGTTCGCTCCCAAAATTCGTTAATGAAACTCATAAATTCATCAACATATCCATTACAGGAGGACACGAGCAAATTCGATCTCTGCACCATTTACGTCTCGATGATCGCATCTGTGACACCATCGAGAGAACATCAATGCATTTTGATCTAAGCAATTTTTTTTTATTACAAAACTCACCGGATCCATTTCGAAGTAAACGAGTTCACCGCCCGTTAGTGCAATTACGACTTGTCGTTGATTAACGGCGCACTTGACGATCGTCTTTTTACCCGGAGCTTTCCATTCGTTGACACGCTTGTCGGCTCTTATGTGACGAATTCCGTCGGGATAAACCTTTACAGATTGAAAAAAAAAAAAAAAAAAAACGTTGTCACTTAAATTTTCTTGAGTTTGCATCGAGCGAGTAAGATTATTTCGACAGAAGTGAAGTCAATGTCGAGGTTTTAATACCAGGAGCGTCACGATTAATTTTTCTAATGACGCTCCAACGATGCGATAACCTAAACTTTGTTTTAGCACATTAATGCGACCGACACGTGGTTGACCAGGTGCCGTAGATACCGCAGTGCATTAAATGTATAATAAGAATAATAAATAAATTTTTTAAAAACTTAAGAGTACCGGGACGACCGGGATTGAAAAAAAAATGGAGAAAATTCTTTTTCACCAAACAAAATGAAGAATGAAAATTACAAAAATTCACCGTTTCTGCTCACCAAATTGAATACTGTCTCTACAGTAAATAGTCGTACTTTCTTAAAATCAACGAGGATAATAAATTCGCAAGCTCACCTGAACGAGCGCATCTTCACCAAGTGCAGAACAGCTGAGTGTCGGGGTGGTACCGAGAAATCCTGAATCCGTAACTTCCTCGACAGTCTCACCAATGCTAAGCACAAGAGTTGCATTGACGAAGGAGACTATGATGTACGCATCATATTCCTCTGTAACCGAAATCACAAATCTCGTCTAGATTACGGGATTTTTTTTGTAATTTTTTTGATTTTTTTTTCTCTCGAAGTTGAAAAACTATAACGAAGCGATTGTCTCGATTTTGTAAAGAGCCTCTGTAGTTCTTGGACGCCGTGCCCAAACAACCGGCTAGAGCCTCCGTGCCTGAATTTCTATGATTTTTTTTAGTTTTCGTTTTTTTTTTTTTTTTAAATCTCCTTCTTACCTCTTGCTCTTTCGGGATTCTGGTAGGTCAACCGTTAGCGCGCAGGCAGCCTGAAAGAGAGAACTGGTGTTTGATAAGAGTGTATCAAGCCACCAGATTCATTATTATCTTGCTTTTTTCTCGTTTTTTTTTTATCATCGTCTTTTTTTTTTTTTTTCGTTTTTTTCTTCTAATAGTCAAATTAAAAAAATACCAAATTATCGCTGCTCGCTCGCTGCTGCGCACATTGGTCCTCCCCGTTAATTAATTGATACCGTAATAAATTATATCGCGAGAGCCTAACCAAGCACGACTAAAGGTACTTTGCAAACGAACTAGAGATATTTTCCTCGGAAAAACAAAAACTAACCGTCGATTCTTCGTTTGACGGTCCAAACCGCGTTTGGATTACCCGGAAGTTCACTCACGGCCATTTCGGATACTTCGAGACCGTGACGTAAAACCCTCAGTGTTGATCTTGGACCTCTTCCACATGCGATGTACAATTGAGGAGTGTCCTCGTTTGCGAGATCAGCGACCTTGGAGAGAAAAAAAAATTCCATCAATATTTAGCCATTTAATTAAAAAAAACGAAAATTTAACGATTAAAATTATGACAAGGATAGAGTAATGTCATTTTTCGAGTTCACTTCGATGAGCAAAAACACATCAAAGGCGACGAAAATTTGTTCATTTGGCATCGTTTCACAGAGAAAAGATAGATATATGTAAATCGATTCCCTACTTGTAGATGCACATCACGAAAAAGTTTATTCTTATTTTTATTTTACCTGGCATGCGAGAATTGGCGACAAACTGTCCATCTCGTCAACAAGAACGAGATTTCTCAACGGCCTTGGCGCGAAGAAAAATGTGTCCCCTTCCTCAAGAGGCATCGCCGAGCTGAATTCCGGCTCGTCGTCGTCATCACCAAGATGAGCAATTTGATAAAGATAACTGTTGGAGAAGAGAAATATTTTTTTTTAATTCCATTGACAAAAATTGAATTTCAAAAAGATGAAATGGTTTTTTTTTTTTTGTGATTTCACTCACTGATTTCCAAATTCAGAAGCAACGAAGAGAAAGCCAGTTTTAAGAACGCACATGCTCGTTGCAACTGGCACGGTATCGAAATATTTCAATTTTATTTCCGTCACCATGTCCTCATCGGTTTCCAGTGTAATTTTGAATATATCGCCTTGCTCGGTTTGTGCGAGAAAAAAAAACATGCTCTTGGTTTTGTGGGTCGCTGAGCAAACGAAAATCATACCACGCTCGGGATCATCGAGATCGTTTCGTCGTCGTGGTATTGGACAGCGAATATCGTGCTGATCACCCAGATTCTTGTAGGTCAAATAATTCTCCGAGCATATGAGAACGCCACTGGGTCCATCATTGCCACCTGGCACGGAGACGAGAAAATTTGCGTGTTCCTCGAGAGGTTCGCTGTATTTTCTGACCACGTGATTGAGACCGAGGTCAAGCTCGTACAGCGTCAGGGTCTGTTGTGTCTTGACGGCGGCATCGCCCGAAGGATCACCGTCGGCTTCCTGCAAATTGATATTTTTTTCGATTTTCATTTTTTTTTTCCCTTTCTCGATGGGAAATAAATATAAACGATTCTTTCTTATTTTTATTCTAAAATTATAAAACTAATTAAATTATATTTCTGATGTATAAACGACGAAGAGATATTCGATTTCAATGATACAAATTTTTTTAATCCAAAATATATTTGAGGTAAATCTTTTAGGCTTCCCCTTTTCATGGGCAAAATTATGAAAATCAAAATTTCTATTCTCACCTCGTAATCGATCTCCAGGCAAGCAAACATTGGATTCTCGAAGCCAACATCGACTCCGACTGTGTGATAGACAAGAGTATTGCTCTTGTGAGCCTCCAGGGGCGAGGAAATTGTCAGGCGAGCCTCCGGATCTCTGTTCAAGATATATACCAATTTTTGCTTTTCTATCGCACCTGAAAATGTAATAAAATTTTGATTAAATGATGAGCTTGGAACTTGGAATGCCAACATTTGCTAATCTTGGATTTGGCAATAAGCCTCAGTATCTGATTGGAATAATCAACGGTTTTCAGGTGAAACACGGACAGATAAATCATCATTTAGGTACAAATTCTTAGCTGGGGGAGAACAACGACCTAGAGACACGATGAAAATATTCAGCCCCAAACGGGGTT
The DNA here is from genome assembly GCA_963669185.1 of Dyspetes luteomarginatus. Taxonomy (NCBI): domain Eukaryota; kingdom Metazoa; phylum Arthropoda; class Insecta; order Hymenoptera; family Ichneumonidae; genus Dyspetes; species Dyspetes luteomarginatus. The sequence continues at coordinate 852,614 of OY769911.1, forward strand.
GTGATCATGAAAAATTTATTTAATTCAAAGTATAAAGTGAGAATTAAAGACTCTTTTAAAAATATTAATTATTCAGATGTATAGGAAATTTTAATCTACTTTTTAAATATCCAAAACTCAATGTTTCAATTTTTATTTGTCAAGTTTGAATAAAATTTAGTCAATGTTGTCAATGTCCCCCCCAAACTTTAAATCAAAGAATTGCTGAGAATTTTCTATGTTACCTATCATGACCGCTCGACCCTTTGGATCGATTGCGAGATATTGTCCAGGAACGATTCGCCTACATCCACTTTTGCCAAAAGTTTCCTGATGAACTTTCTCAAATACATTTTTGGCTGGTATATATTCGAGAATAACAATTCTGCCAGAGTCCGAACCAACGACAATGTAATCTTTGGTTCCACCTGTGAGCCTGAATGCCATCAACGATCTTATTATACCAAAAGTCTCAACGGTCAAAAGTGTATGAACTTTGCCAGTATTTGGATCGGGTCTCAAAAGCTCCAAGGATTTTCCCCTCGAGACAAGAATCTCCTGCATTTTGCTTCCCGAAAAATTTCCGTGCACCGCATGTGTTATGCCGGTGGCGCGTTGCAAAGTCAAATTGTAGAGATACATCGTGAGAATGTATCGTCATTCGACGCAGTATCAGAGCCGCGAACACGATTTTATACGCGACTCAGTCACGGCGCCATTTTATTCCTGCTGAAATTACAAATTTCTTTATTTTATTATACAAAAAATTTGTGAGAGTTAAATAAATTAAAGAATGAAACGAAATCGGGAATCGCGAACTAAATTAAAACATACCACGTGGAAATTATTGTATGTGAGATATATATAAATTTAAGTGACGAATAGTTGTTATTTCAAAAATTAAAATTTCAAGTTCTATAATGTAAAAACTCTAATATAAATTCTTGGTAAATTGATTCACAATTTTCTTTGTGCTTCATTGCCTATTCGTGTAGAATGAATTAACTCAATAGCTGAACATTTACAAAAATCAGCTGCGTAAAAAAAAAAATACCTGTAAAATCTGAAACTTGGGAATAACCAAAGTTTCAGATTTTACAGGATTTTTTTTTTTTAAGCGGCTTTCTACACGAATATTGATGAAAGGTCGAGCAAAAAAATGATATTTGCTGCTCTACCGATGTCCCGAATTTGAGCACATTTTTCGAGATATTAGACGATAAATTTTCGCAAGTCACAAAGATGCGATTATTTTTTTTTTTGAGAATATTTTTTTCTCATTATCTATAAATATTTTAAAAGACTTGATATCAAACTGGAAACAAAATACCGATTAATGAAATTTTTTAAATACTCGAAAACACGCGCACACGTTCAGCCATCTTTTTTCTCAATGATTTGCCACCTTGAAACTTTATATGAAGATTGCAATGAAATTAAAGAATTGGCTGGAACATTTTTTCCACGAAAGGAAAGCTGCCTCGATAGGGAAATAAAAGGACAAAAAATAATACGTGTTATGTAACGAATGTGTTCGCGAAAGATATTTGCCGGGATCGAAGTAACAGCCATGAAGATCGAAAAATCTTGAACGGGCATTATGCGTCTGACCGCCGGCAAAAAATATTCCTCCCAATCGGACAATAATTATAATCGTTAATGATAAATTACCTTGATTAATTTCGTCGCGTACGATAAACGTTGGATTGATCCGGATGTTTGCTCCTTACAAATAACGACCGTTTACCTATTGACGCGTGCACGAAGGTCGGCCAGGAAATGGACGGAACGAACGTACGAACGAGGCTTGATCAAAACCAACGTAGTCATGTAATTCCGGCGTCTGAGCGTCCCGGAAGTGATGTCTCACACTCGACAAATGTCCATTTTTTAAATTAATTTATAAGCGATAAAAAAAGTGACGCTTTTTCATCAAGGACTTTCCTCGGTATGATTTATCAGTATTTTCTCAATATCCTTTGGACGATAGATTGATATTATCTCGTTATAAGTATTTATTTCAATCTAAAACTCTGATTTAATGAAACGTGATTTGACTTACGGGGTTCAACTTCCGGTTCTACGGTGGCGCTGCCATGCGACTGTGGCGCCCTCTCTCGTCGATACGCACAACACTCGCAGTCATAGCATGAGCGCCGTTGGCGTCGCAATACAGCACTAATCCATATTTTATTGCACATACACACATGTCACGTCAGCCGGGCGGCGTCGTTTTTTTAATACCATTTACATTATTAGATAATTATAGCCAACAAAGTGTAATTTATTTTAGCAAATTATCGTTAACGTTCGTTATGTTAAAAGTATTTTGACGCAGTGTCAACTTCTTTTTTGTGCACACGAGATAAGCGAAATATGTCATTTCGAGTGTCTATAATTGTTAACGCAGATCGCTGAATTTTAATTCTAACGCTGGAATGCGATAAAAGACAACAATGAAGTGATAAGATTGTAAATTTGCTCAATAATGTCTCGCAAAGGGCCCTACGCTGATGATTTAGACGGTGAGTTTTTTTTCTCTCATATACTCCGAAAGCAGAGATGGCGCGATTTTCCATTCATTTAAAAATGAAATTCTTATTTATTTTAAAATGTTCATTCGAGGACTTTGCGTTAAAAATTTTCAAAGTGTTCTTCAAAATAAGATAAATTAAGGCTGCTTTAAAGCAAAAAAAGGGAGAAAAAACAATAAATCTAATGCCATTTTTCCAGGTTCCAAAGTCAGTGGAAATGAAAGCACGATCAAGTTTCTCTGTTTCAATCTGAACAACAAAAGTCAAAAGGCACAATTATTATGGTGCTCAGCAGGTGTATTTTTTTTCTTCATCATGTATGGATATCTGCAAGAGTTAATATTCACTCTGGATGGATTTAGGCCTTTTGGCTGGTACTTAACGCTCGTACAATTTGCCTATTACACTATTTTTGCGTGGTTCGAGTCTCATCTACGTGGAATATCAAGAAGAATACCATTTGGTACTTATCTAGTTCTGGCATTCCTTACACTTGGCACAATGGGATTTTCCAACAGTTCACTGGGTTATTTGAACTATCCAACACAGGCAAATATTTTAATATTTATCCTCCTTTATTTATCGTCTCATTTAAATCTGTGAAACATGCTGCCTAAAATTTCAGCTGCTCTTTAAATATTATACTCATTAATTTTTTGATTCCAAGCACCATTTTTTTTATTAATTGCATTTGAAGCTATAAAATTTGGTTGATAAATTTCAGGTGATATTTAAATGCTGCAAACTCATACCCGTACTCATAGGCAGTATTATAATACAAGGAAAAAAATATGGTCCATTGGATTTTGTCTCTGCTGGTCTGTTGTGCATCGGTCTTGTCCTATTCACACTCGCAGATAGCATGATATCGCCCCGTTTCGACATAATTGGTGTCGCAATGATAAGTTGCGCTTTGCTTTGCGACGCGATTATTGGAAATTTGCAGGAAAAAACCATGAGACAGCACAAAGCGACAAATACCGAAGTAGTATTGTACTCGTACAGTATTGGATTTGTCTATTTATTATTGATACTCACGTTGACTGGAGAATTAGCAAATGGTGCTGCATTCTGCTCTCAGGTATTAAATCGTACAATTTAAAAATAATAGAGCGATTAGTCAGGTCAATGGAGTACGACAGCCTTAAAGCATCTATTGGGCAATTTAAAAAAAAATAAAAGAAAAAACTTTCGTAAATTAATTGAAGAATATCTGTGGTAGAAGAAAAGTTTGACAAATAATAGAAAATAAATGAAATAATAATTAATATAATTAAAAAAATTTAATATCTGCACTAAGGGTAAACTTCTAAAGTCCCTTAGAAAATTCCAAAACGTGAGCTAGCATTCAATCTGATAATACAATTTCTTTATTAATTGCACGTGGACATTGTCACAGGTCAATTCACAGAATAATTTTGCGATGAAAAAATTTCAAGTTTTATAAAAAGCTGGGCTATCAAATTTTTCACCATTTCGTTTTATATGATAGAATATCGTGATTGGAATCTTAATGAGGCTCATAATGTGGACAAAAGGTGAATTTACTTACTCGGTTGGCCTGCCCCATATCGCTGAAGACTTCATAAATCTAATCACGATTCAAATATTTTCATTGCGAATTTATCATTTTTTGTTTATTAATCCTTTCAGCATCCAGTTGAGACTTATGGATATGCTTTGTTATTCTCACTCTGTGGTTATCTCGGGGTTCAAATAGTTCTAACATTGGTGCAATGCTGCGGTGCTTTTGTAGCTGCGACAGTAACGACATGTCGCAAGGCAGTCACTATAATAATAAGTTTTCTCTTTTTCTACAAGCCATTTACATTTCAATATTTATGGTCAGGCTTGCTCGTCGTACTGGGCATTTATCTGAACGTCTATAGCAAGCAACGGGGCAGCAGCTCCGAAAAAATTGTCCTCGTCAAGCTCTGGTCACGAATTGCAAATTGTTGGCAACGACATAATCGCATTCAGAGACACTTGATGACAAATGTGTGAACGTCACAAACTCACGATCGTAAAATCATACGAAGTTGAAGATGAAAATGAAACCAAAGAGATTCGCAAAAAAAAAAAAAAATTGTCAAAATTTCCTTGGGGAAAAATACGGAAGAATAAATGGATATATGGAAGAAGATCTGTAAAACCTTTTACATCGAATAATTAGAATATAATCAATCACGAAAATTCACGACGAAAGGTAGTCAGTTATTTATTCATTATTGTTATTATTATCGATAATTATCAACGTTACATCGTTTACAACTCGACAATCATTTAAATATGCGACAAACTCAAATTTCTTTCGTTAACCCTCTTTCGGTTTCCTTTTTTTTTTCTCATCTTTTACCGCATAAAAAAAGGAGACAAAATTATTTTTTTTATTTACATCAGACAATAATTCGTAATATGCAATTGTATCATCTAATTGAAACTGAATCGAAAAATCTATACTCTCGTATATAAACGTATTATTATCATTCTTTTTGTATTTATTTATTGTTTCTAGTTTGTCTGCTTACTAGATGTATAGAAATTTACTTACAAGTTGTATTGTGGAAATATTACTCACGTATATTGCCGCATTATGCCGAAGTATGAATTAATTATCTTCGAGTCCGGTATTGGATAATCTTCGCACGAATAATATTAAAAATGATTAAAAACGTACTCTCTCTTTCTTTCACTCTCTCTCTTGTTTTTATGATGAACAAGCGAGAGTTTTATGCGTGTCAAGTTTTTCGTGTATTTATGAATGTATGTGTGTGTGTGTGTGTGTGTGAGCGAGCATCGTAGCTCGTTGTTTTTGTGTTTTTGCAAGGGAAAGATTTTTTTTTTTTTTTTTTTTTTTTTTCATTTTTTTAAATACAAGTGAGCGTTCATATTCGGTAGAATACGAAAAATTAACGCGATCTTACTTATATGAGCGCGAACCTCGGCCGAGGATGTTGATAACGTGAGGAATTGAAGATCTTTATAGACGTAGCTCATTAGATGTTGAATCTTCCGTGCTCGACCTCCATCTCTCTCTCTCTCTCCCTTAATTCCTTTATCTCTTGCGATCGTTGGAGCCGCTGCGCCGCGAACGTGAACGACGACCGTGACTTCCACTCCGTGAACGCCTTGATCTTAAAATACAAAATTAAATTGTTTGAATTTTTTACACATCTAAGTCTCAATCTGAAGATAGAAATATTTCATAATCTTTATTTTGCCTTTTTTTTTTTGCTATATTTTCCCGATTCTCGAGAAAATTGGGTCCATCGAATTTTCGTGAAAAAAGAAAAAAAAGTTAATCACTATAGAAAAAAAAATCATAAAGTTTAATTTTAAGTTTAAGTAAACGAAAGAGTATTTGAAAAAAAAAAAAAAAAAAAGAGTCAAAACGTTTATACCGACCTCTTGCCACGACTATGACTCCGTGATCTGGATCTTCTTCTGTCTCTGCGATCACGATCGCGATCACGATCACGCTCGCGTTCCCGATACCCAAGTCCACCGCCTCGATTCCTGTCGGATCTGTCGCGATCTCTGTCACGATCCTCCCTGTCTCTTTCCCTATCGCGTTGCCTGTCTCTGTCCATCATAGTGTCCCGTTTCTCCTTGCGTCTGTCCTCAACCGTTTTTTCAAGATCAGCCAGTTTTTCTCTGATCTTGATAAATCCAAGATGTAATTTACCACCAAAATGATCAGCTAGCCTTCTGTCATTGTCGTGAATACCGAGATAAGCGCTGCAAACTTCGCATACGCGCAGCTTTTGCTGCTGATAACTCGACGCTGGCATGCTGTTTCTGTATTCTTGCTCCGCCTCGTTTTTCTTCTTCCGCAATTCGTCAATTTCACCCATTAATTTCATCGATTCTTCGACAAAACCCTCCTCGCCCAGTTCCTCAGCTTTGGCCAATTTTTTACCAATTTCCTCGGCAAGAACGTGAACGTTATTTGCTTTTGCTGCTACTTCGGCGCTCAGCTCTTCCTGCGTCTCGGCGAGACGCTGCTTTGCCTGCTCGGTACGACGATCACAATCGGCGATGAAGTTTTGAAGATGTTCCATCGCCTTGGAGAACAGAAATAAATTATATCGGGATAAAAAACAAAAAAAAAAAAAATGGCGAAAAATAATTATTATTTGTAAAAACTCGATTTTTCCAAATAAGACAATTATTATTGCAACAAGTCAGAAAAATTTGCTGCATTATTCTTTTCTGACGATTTGTCTTTGTACCAAACGATGGTAAAAACAAAATCAATGAAAATTTATAAATCGTTATTACTTAATAATATTGAGGATTTTTGTTTTTTTTTTCAACTATCAAAACCAGTAAGTCGAGTTAATGCCAAGTTAATAATAATAATAGAAGAATCGAGTCGAGATACTCACGTCGATGTCGTAAAAGTGATCCTTCTTCTTCTGCGCGGCCTCGTAGTCAGCCCGCAGTGCCAAGTCGTGAATCTGGGGACAATCTCCCAGGTCCATCCGCTACGATTGACAAATCATACGAAAATTTAGTCAGATACTTGAATGCGAGAATAAAACGTTTCCTTACGACTTAAGAGAATTTACGTTTAAATCAGAAGAAAAATAATTTGAAAAAAAAAAAATTGTTGAGAAAAATCAAATCATTTTTTTAGGTCCCGCGAAAAATCATACTCGGTTGTGAAACGACATTTTTTTTTTTTTTGACGATTCGCAATGCATCGATATTATAAATAACAGGGATATCACAAATGTGACATTATATCAGACTGCGAATCGTGAATCGATTTGACCATCGCAGTCTATGAATTTTCACCAATTGCGATTCTTCTTAACTTTCGATTTATCTTTTTTTATAATTTCCGTTTCTCCCAATTTATACTTCCGGTCACCCTGTTTCTCAGTACAGCATATTTTGTATATGTGTATGTATGTATTATATATATATACATATATATATATTTGTAATATGTCTATGTATATATATATATATGGATGTATATAAACTTGTGGAAAAAATCTCGCATATATTTGTTACAGTCGATCGTACGGAATAAACTTACATTTGACAGTGAAACGTAATAATGTTTATAGATATAGATAGTTTTTGTTGATTTTTCACTTACAAGAGTGGCAACACCTTTCCGCCTGACGCGAGAATGCGATGGAAACGATGCTACAATCAGCACACACACCTTAAGATTACATGTTCATCACACAATACTATGAGACAACTTACAACCTATTATAGCAGATCAGTATCATTAGCATTGTTTATTTTTTTTTTTTTTTTTTTTTTTTTTTTTTAACAATTATTATAACGTATCGGATCAGTGATGGCCAAAAATAACTGGCATTTGTTTTTCTTTTCGTAAAACGATTTTTTTTTATTCATCGTTCAAATCAATCCTGAAAATCCTATCCGATTATTCGAGGTCGATGGGAATGATGAAAAAAGAAGAACCAATTTTTCGCTATGGAAAAAAAAAAAAAAAAAAAAAAACAAAAAAAGACGTCAAATAAATATTGCCCATTTCTGTATCGAACATATTCTACCGATCACGATATTATCTAATAATCGAGTTCAATACGTACATTACGAGGCTGGAAGAATTTTCGTAATGAGACACCGGACTTGCTGATGTGTGCCGCGAGGGACAGAGAGAGATTCCACACCTACTTCCTGTTATACTTTTTTGTACGTTTTTTTTTTAAATCTTTTATTTTTTTTTAAATTTATTTTAAAGCTACATTATTATTTTTTGAGATCAATTTTTTTTTAATCTTTAATGATCGTTGAGATTAATTAAAATCGCGAGTCATGCAATAACAATTCGTCGATATTATGTGCAAGAAGAAAGAACGTTGACATTTTTACAAAGCAGAAAGATTTTTATCTACAATTCTTATTCGTGGAGATTTTTACAGCCTCAGACGGATCATTCGGTATACTGAAAGGCTTTGAAAACATCTTTGAACACATTTTTTTGCAGGAAAATATTAGTGACATGTGACCGAATTAACGAAAAATAATATAATGAACAAGTCACGAAAAAAATGATTTAGTTCATCGAAAGTGCACAAAGCATATTTTTGCAGTGTTTTAGAAATAAAATTTGAAGTGTACGAAAGTATTGATCTGTTTTATCGACAGGATTTCTTTATTATTTTCAAATTTTTTTTTACATCGATTATTTTCTTTATATCAGAGTAGTAATTTTTTTTCTCTTTCCTACTGAAAATTCGTGCAAATAATTTTTCAGCTCTCTTACTCCACGATTGATAATCGTTTACGCAGCAAAAAGTTTCCTCAATCATATACGTAAAATTGTGGCGACACATGTTGAAAATTCTATCTGCGTTATCGATCGATGATCGAGTATAATGTTACGATTAATGATTGGAAATGCGAGTGAAAGCGAAATTACGGAGGGGAGAGACGCCTGGTAAGTGTTTTTGTTTTTTCTTTTATCAAATTTTCGTTCGTAAATTGCTGCTAAAATTTTTCGCTGCTATTTAGAGAATACCATTACGTTGCTTACTTACAGATTGTTGAATTTTTTCCCATACGCGCCTATAATCCATGGCGAAGGACTTGAATACAATATACTCACGTACAAAGAAACCTTACGTCCTATATCACCCCCGTAAATTGCATTATCAATGAGTAGAAGCGACGAAACCAAATAATAATAATAATAATAATAATATATATATATGTATATATTTAAAAATTAATAATTGAATTATTACGCAACTCACCATAGCGCTCACTAGAACAGACCAAACTCGGCTCTTTCTATCGGCAATAAATCTACGTGATATTTATTCATGGAAAAGTCATTAATTTTTATTTATTTTTTTCTCCGCGTCTCGAGTAATCGCTGCATGAAAATGCGAATCGCCACACGCACCACACAAATGTGAAGGAGATCGCGTAGCGAAACGCAGCACAAGGATGAATTTAACAAAAAAAATATATATATTTATTTTTCGCACTCGAGTTATGTTAAATAGAGACAGAGACAGAGAGAGAGAGAGAGAGAGAGATAGAAAGAGAGAGTGAAAAATGATAGATGTAATACGTACGTCCCCATTGCGTTTTGTTCTGTTTCTTTTCTTTTTTCTTTTTTTTTTCTTTCTTTTCTGATTCTTTTTAATTTCTTTTTGCTGTACTTACAGTAACGCGCGTGTGTGCGAGAGTGACAAGTACGACAATACGAGATTGTACAATATTCATCTCACAACGTATATTGTACAATTGGTATTGTATCGGAATTGCGTTTGTCCAGAGACTCTCTGGAAATAGAACTGCAGCGGGATCGTCAATTAGTCAATTTTGTTGCCAAAGTACTCTAGATTCTTTTGAAAAAAAAAAATTTGATTTTTATAATTGATAATTCGCGCTCCGAGGTTATGATAGAACCGGCTCGTCGATATTACGTATATATATAATACAACCTGAAGGAAGTGCGACTATAACTTTGAAGTCAAATTGGAAAATTTCAGTGTAGAACTAAATAAAATTAATTTTTTAACGTTATTAATGAGCTTGAGTGAATTTTCGATAAACGTGCAAATATTATTTTTCATATTCGATACTCATTTGACTGGAAAAATAGTCGAATTTCCTGAAGAACCCTCGGTAGCAAACAACTCGGAAACGACTGCAGCGCTTTAGCGGATAAATTAAAGAAGTTTGGCCGCACGGAGAATCTTTTCAAAACACGGCGAATTTTGCTCCGTGTCAGTTCGAATTTTACGCCAAAGATTAGGATAATTGATCTGTAGTTGAGTCGAAATTCATTGAATTGACGTCCTGGCTATTTTTCTATTACTCAAGCTCAAATATTCTCTGTGCAGTGAAAATAACAACGTGATACGTGATTCTCCCGATTATCTCCGCCCCATAACCTCACTTTCAAAATATTGAACTTTCGGATTGTGAAAAATTTATTATTCAACACTAAATAATCTCCCGCAATATTCCCGAACACACGGCGTAACATTCAAGTACGTAAAATGCTTCAAATCCTGATTTGATAATTTAAACATTACAACTAGAGCATAATTTTCATTATAAAATACTGTGAGTGCTTTGGATCAAAAATGGCCGCTAGAGTGTAACGGAGCGCTTCGAGCGTTGCCGAGGGCTCTTAAAAATTCAGTTGCATGAAGAAAAAAAAACATATTTCGTCCCAAAATCGTCGGTAGTTTCGTCGTTGAGGGACCCCGAGTTGAAAGACGCGGTCGACACCATCATTAATCCATAAATCAATTCAAATATCACTCGATCGTTGATTGAGCGCCACGTTCTACGAGATAATCGAATGAGTGCAAAAAATTTTTGCACACTGGATACACATTTACGTGAGTATGATAAGTCGATGTTGTCGCAACAAAAATTACGACAAAAGAAAAAAAGTACAAAGTTTGTTTGTTAATGGGTTATTTGTTTTAAACGCGATATACTCACTGTTGATGAGAGAATCTCGTGTGGACAGCATGCTAGCAGGAAGCTCTTGCAGACCTTCGGATCCGAGTATTTCACTTGAAATTTGTTATTCTCACCTGAAAAATCATTAAAAAGCCATTTTTAGGGAAGAGTTTTTATATTTTTATGATAAGAGTTTCGTATGAAACGCTTTGCGGTCGATAATGAAACGTCTACACGGTCACCATTTTGAAAAGGGCGAGGGGAGGGGGGTGCCATAATCGGCTGCTTGAACACACAAGTTCGCTATATATATACTGTATGACGACACAGAAGACCTCGGGTCATAACTACCTCGGGAATAAGTGAATTTTTATAAATTTCATTGAAATCTCGCGCAAGTGGCCAATAATCATTTCTTCACTAACCATTACGTCCAGTGCCCATTAATTGATCGAGCATAGCTCGCATCTGATCGTGGGCCGTCATGCTCACTAATCGACGATCGCGAAGCGATTATCAAACGATTTTTGCCGCAATTCTTGTTACTTCTTTTTTTTTTTTTCACTTCTTGACACAGCACTAAACTTTTTCGGGGTATATACATGCATACGTGGTGCGCATATGCCAAAGATGAGAGAGAAATCGCAATGAGGTCCCCTCAATCGCGAACGCGTCTCTATTCTGGCTTACAATTTTTTTTTTTTGGGACTTTGCGACGCTGCAGCGCCATCTACCAATTGTGCAAAGTGTAAAGGCTCGTACACAACAAAGATTTTTGTACCATGGGGTAATAAATAATACTAGAGGCTTGTCTGCATGAAAAGTTTACGTTCTCACTCGATAAAACAGGGTTCTGGATTATCGACGTGAACTCGTGTCGATAAGTTCTGAAAAGAGGAAACTTTTATACCACTATGTGTATACGTGTAACATGAATTCGCTGGTGTAATTATTATTATCATTATTGTGCCATATTGAAGTAGAGCGCGGTAGAAACCAATGGGGGTAATCCGGGTTAATGTATTTTTAACTTTTTTCAAATTACTGCCGAGATTCTCATTCTTCTTTTCATTATATCACCATTAGAGTCTGAAAGAGTGTTTGAATGCGAGTAATTTCGGTCTCTTATAGTTTGCTCCGATTTATGGTGAAAGATTAAATGCACATTTTTATGCTTTAACACCGAACGATGGAAAACATAAGAAATGTGCTGGGCAAAATGAGAGTTGCATTAAATTTATGGTGAAAATTCCACACTTTTTTTTACACCATAATTCCTAATTCATTTTAGATAGATCGCTGGTAAAAATTGACCAGAGTCCACCTGAATTAGTGTCCCTCAATGTTGAAAAAGGAATTTTAGTAGCTGGAGCAATTGATCTTGGTCTCTGTCGGGCAATGATGGTCCTGTTAGTGTATCGGCCACTTCCTTTTTTGTTCGATTAAAAATAAACAAAAAAAAAACTCGCGATGCGCTCATTCGGCCCTCATATAGGAACTAAATACACTGCGCGATCATTGACCGGTCAAAGTCACAAAAATAAAAACGTAATTCTTGTAAATTCGTTTTTAATGGCAATAAAATAAGAAACAGTACAATAATAATTATAATGATATAATCATTCTGTAATTATTCATTGTTGTGTAACACTATCTAGTTGCATAACTCGATAATTTTTTCTTTTTTTTTTTTTTCATCTTCACCTCTTTACCCGCCAATTCGGTAATTAGTAGTACTAAACATAGCAATAATAATAATAATAATAATAATAATAATAGTTCTTCCTTAGAATTACTCTTTTATATCATATTTCACTTTATATCGTTCATTGCGCATGACTCAGACGAACAAAAATATCGCTTTTACATTGTTTGAAAAACCTCTTAACTTTTTTTTCCCTTTTTTTTTTTTGTTTTTTTTTTTTTTTTTTTTTACCTTTTATTCAGTTATTAATTGTATCAATACCCCGATACAAAATGCCGCCCGACGCTTGACAAGAGTATATTCGTGTGTGTGTGTGTTTGTGAGTTTTTCTTTAATTCGATCTACGTTTCGCGAAAAGCAGCAGGAAATCCATGCATCACGCACAATTGCACTGCATGTACTTTTCGTATGTTTGTTTATGTTTCGCTTTTCCATAATTTTTTGTTTATTGTAGATTTACCAATTTCTGATTGTTAATTATATAGCTATATATGTATATATGTATATACATATAGAGCATCGACGACTTTTTTCTTATTGACGATTTCTCGAAATTTGCCTCGTGGTTGATAATGATTTGCAATCACAACTTCTGGAATATCGAGGAGTCTCACGGAAATATGAGAGGTCGTCGACCAGAAGTCATTGAGCGAGCTCAAAAAAAAAAATCGTCTGATTGAAAAAACTTAATTTTTTTTATTAATTTTTTGTTGTTATGATTTTACGTATATATCAATATATATTTAACATTTCGTTTTTTTAAGTCTATTTTTTTAAAAAGATTTTTTCAGCTCGACGACCTTTTTTTTTGCAACTCACAGTTCCAACTGGTTTTGCAACAGAGAATGGCCCAAACCAGTTCAACCGATGGCAAATTCCACAAACTCGTTAAAATGGAAAACAAACATAAACAAACTGGATAAAAGTCATCGAGCGAGAATCTCCGTAAAAAAAAAGAGAACAATCATTGCGATAATATAAAAAAAAAAAAAACAAATAGCTGTGCAGTTGATACTCATAAAGTATTTCAAGACCGTTCATACGGGTGAAAAATGCAAACGCGTAAGTATTCTCGAAAGTTTTTTTTCGTAAAGTTTCGAAAAAGAAAAGCAGACTTTCGAGGATAAATTGTATAAAAAAGAAGTATCGAGTCTCGATTATATTTATAAGGACATAATTGAATCTTCTACTTATCAGACGATTTGACGTAGAAAATATACTCAAGAACCGTCGCGTTTAAGGCTTTTTTTCCCCCCAATTGTTCTTTTTCTTCGACGTCGCGAAAGTAACGAGATTCTTAGAGAAACGAGAAACTCATCGAAAAATCTCGAAAACCTTAAAATCTTGAAAAACTTAAAATTCAACTACATTTCGTTATTGTTATCCATAGCCCCGTTTTGTACGTGTAATAATTTTATGTATCGTTAATTTTATATTTGTGTGTTGCGTGTAAATTTTAAATGCCAATTCGTAAAAACTTTGATTGACGATCGGTGCGCGCGATGTGTAAAGTTGTATATCTCCTTTTTGCCTTTTCTTCTTCTTCTCCAGATGATTTTTTTCCGCGGGCATTCAACGGCAATGTAAACGGGGTAAATCAGGCTATTCCGGCGAATCCGATCATTACGATCGGTCTGGTAGGTCATTCGTCGTTGAAAATCGGGTCCTTTCCTTACGGTGTTTATCGCTTGTGTTTCGCAGGTGGCTTGGCGTCGTTGCTTCATTATGCATGGATTTGTATCACGACCGCGCGCGATAAGTGCATTTTTTGTCTCTTTCTTTTTTTTTTTTGTTTTTTTACTTGAAATCGAGCAGCAATCGACGTTGAGCAAACTTACTCGACCACCTTTAGCACCTTGCCGATCGCAATAGTTTTGTCTGTGAGAAAAAAAAAAGAAACGTATTAGAGCAATAGAGTATGAATTATCAATTTCACAAATAATTCATCTGATTTAATTTTGCATAAAGAATAAAAAAATTCTGTAGAATACGCGACAAAAAGAATTTTGACATAGTTTGGGTCAGGGTGATAGTCATAGGGTGTTCGCAAAAACAGCAGTATTATTCAAGTTTGATGGTGTGAGTATGAATATTTAATTTGTAACTTTGTTAACAGCAACAAAAAGAATTTTTCAAGTTTCGTTCTCAATTTCAAAGACAAGTGTATTAATTTCTACGACTTTCGTACGATAATTATAACTCGATATACAATGACTTGTACGAGATGAATTATTCCAATTTTCAAATTATGTAATATTTTTAAAATTTACTTTTTCCAATACAAGCATATAAATTTCCATTTGATATTGTATGAAACGTGTAATTTAATATATAAATCTCATTAATTTTTTACAAGTCAAAATATTGATGCAAAAAATGAAAGAAAGAAATAAAATAGTAAGAAAGAAAGAAAGAAAGAAATAAAAATCAGTAATATACTCACTTTCGTCCCTCAGGGTGAAACGTCCCATTGGTGCAAAGAGATTAAATCTTTCAAGGCATATAACTCCCGCGCACTCGATTCTCATAATAGCAACTTGATCCTGTTTGACGAACCTCGGTCGCGTTTTGCTCTTGTCACCGGTTTTCTTATCAACAAGACAAATTAGTGCTTTAACCGTGACTTCCTCAGCGGCACAATGAATGTGCATAACAGCACTGTAACCCGCGCATATTATACTCTTGTGTTCCAATATAACGACCTGAGCATCGAAAATTTTGCCCGTTTTTATTGGATTGTTGCTATCGCAAAGTACGAAGCCAGGACTAACATCCTCTTCCTCGATGCCCTTTAGCTTAATCTTGACATTTTCACCGGGTCCAACAAATGTCACTTCCTCGTCATCCGACCACAATTGATCGACCGTCACTGCCGTCTGTGCGTAATAAGCAAAAAAAAAAAAAAAAAAAAAGGTTCAGCCAAGCGTTAATAAAAATGATAATTTTCTTCATTTCAATTGGTGAAAAGAAAAATGAAAAAATATATTTTATGCCTGGCATTTATTAATTATTTTGTAAAATATTTTTCTTCTCATGTGAAAAGAAAAAATGAAAATTTGATACTAAAAAAGTAATGCAAACGTTGACTCACCCTGTTGGGCATGACTAACAGAGACTGGCCTTTTTTTGCTTCACCACCCTCAACTTTACCCATAACCACCGTACCCATGTCCTTGTACTTGTCGACAATTGGCATGATAAAGGGACCGTTACTTTTCCGATTTAGCGACGGCAATGAATCGATGAAAGATATAAAAGGTGGCCCCTTGTGCCAGTCGCAAAGACTCTCTGGTATACCATCTTTAAGGCCAATACCGAGCTGTCCTGAGACCGGCATGAACGTCAAATCTTTGGCCGGATTGAAACCCAATTTACGAAGATACGGCAATATTTTATCTCTGAAACCCAATACACATTTTTCCATCAATATGAATAATTGAATGTCTCATATTATTATTATTATTATTATTATTATTATTAATTAAGTTGATGCGACGTAAAAAAATGTTTAAAAATCTCATAACGAATAATCCGCGAAACGAATATTATAATATCTCAACTCGTGCACGAAATTTCCAGTAAAATCAATAAATGTGCAATTGTAGTTTTTTCACGTTGAAGAAAAAAAAATCCTCCACGAGGAAGAAGAAATATTAATTTTCAGCATTGTTATTAAAATTAGAAAAAAAAAAAACAAAAAGATGAATATCTGTGCTTTTGAGGATTTTTGTAGAACTCACCTACACTCGTTGTACCTTCCCTCGTCCCACTCGACCGTTGGATCATCCATTTTATTAACTAGAACAACCAAATGTTTTACTCCCGCTGTTTTTGCGAGCATAGCATGCTCTCTCGTTTGACCGCCTCGATCGAATCCCGTCTCAAATTCGCCCTTTCGCGCTGATATGACGAGAACCGCTAAATCAGCCTGAGCAGCGCCTCCAATCATATTCGGAACAAAACTCTTGTGTCCTGGGGCATCGAGTATCGTAAAGTGTTTTCTCTCAGTTTCGAAATACGCTCTGCCAACTTCAACAGTTTTTCCCTTCTCTCTCTCCTCCTGATTCGTATCCAATGCCCAGCTCAGATACCACGTCTCTCTGCTTCGTTCCTTGGCCTCTCTCTCATATTTTTCCAGTGTCCTTTTATCGACCATTCCCGTCAAAGCCATTATTTGTCCTCCTATGGTAGATTTTCCAGCATCTGTACGAAATTGGAGGAAAACAAAGACCACATAAAATGGAAAATAATAATAATCTCCCATTTCTTTCTCATCTACATTTTTTTTTCATTCAATATTTACACTAAATGGAAAAAAGTCGAGTGTTGGATCAGTATTCTGTTCGAAAATACAATTTTTGACTTCACAAAGAGATCTTTAACTCACCCACATGACCGATAAAGACGACATTAACGTGTTCCTTTTTACTCTTTGTGTCCTCGGCAACTTTGATGATTTTTTTCTTGGGTATCTTCACAACCGCTTCCTCATCCTCCTCGATATCGGCCTCCTCATTCTCCGGTGTCAAGAGAGGATCAGCATCAACTGCGGCTTCCTCCCACGAGTCTGCTGGCTGATGCTGTGGACTGATATTTGTTTGTTCGCCATCGGAGCCTGGCTCTGATGAAGAATTCGTCGTCGTCGTCGTCGTCGTCGTCGCTGTCGTCGTCGTCGTCGTCGTCGTTGTTGTCGTTGTTGTTGTTGTTGCCGCTGCTGTTGTTGTTATTGTTGATGTTGTCAATGGTGGCGAAGCTTCTCTACCGGCAGGCGGTTCTTCGTTTCGAGTACCCGCAGGATCGGGCGGTAATGCCGGTGTCGCAGCACCTGAGAATCCGGCACAGCTGTGCGTTACACAATTTTTTTTCTTGACCTTTCATCGCCAACGAGCCAAATTCGTTCCAAAACACAAATCGAGCGACAAACTACTACAAACTTGTCGATTAATGATAAAAAGTATTAAAAAAAAAACAGAAAAACTTAAATAATAATAATAATAATGAAATTTTCAAAATAAACATCGAAAAAAGCTTAGAAAACGGCCATGGGATGGGAGAGGATTGAATAATCATGTCGTATGTGAAATTCGTGAAACTACGAGCAAAAAGAACACGAAAAAAAAAAAAAAAAAAAACGCAACTGGGTCTCATTCGTGAAAAGGCGCGGGTACAGGGGGTGTTGGGGGGAGGTGGTGGTCGCGGCAGGGGTCTGTGGGGGTCAAAGGGAGGGGGGTAACGAGAACGAGGTTCGAGAAAAAAAAAAATTACGTTGCAAGCGATAAACGTTGAGAAAAGTGGAAGAAAAGTTATATATACATGTATATGTATATATATATATATCTATATACATATATGTACATGCATATATATATAATATGAGACAATCCAGATGGCGCAAAAAAAAACATGAGCAGGCATCAGCAGAGAAAAAAAATTATCGCGATTTTTATTTTTTGTTTTTTCTTTCTTTCTTCCTTCGGAGGATAGAAAACTAACCGTGATGAGTTTCAGGAGGTACGAAGGTGGTGGCGGTTGTACAAACGGCTGTTGGCGTGTCTGCCGCCGCACCACCATCGTCGATAGGATATGCCGGCGTTGGATTGATGCTATCCGGCAAAGAGTTAATGCAGAAGGAAGGCACGAATTCCGCTGCATTGACGTTGAGAGTTGAAAATTTGCCCTCGATGAACTTGCCTTCGGCATTTGTCGTATCAACGCTATCAGCCTGCTGTTCCCACGAGTCCGGTGCCACGCTGTTCGCCATATTTTATCTCTCTCGGCGCACAGGGCACACACACACGAGCACGCACGTTTCTTTCTTATCTGTTTTTTTTTCGCCAACACCCAATACGACAAAGGGTGGTTATACAGGTTTTTAATAATAACAACAGTTTTGGCGAACGAGACAAGGACGAAAAGAAAAAAGGAAAATACTCTCTCGTTTTTTTCGCGGCCTGAGGGTTTGGTTTATTTCCGGTACGGTGGGAGGGGACTTTTCGTTTCTTTTCTTTGTTTTTTTTTTTTTTATATAACCCAAAAATTTGCACGCACGAGATATACGCGTGTGGAATTTCCGAGAGAGAGAGATGATGCGGGGATTTTTTTCTTAAAAAAATAATTTATTCGCGGGTATGTATGCGCACCAGGACACGCGCGTATTGGATAGGTGGTCCGCGTGCGAACCCCGTGGTCAGCCAGTTTTCCTCGCTGCCGTGACTACTCACCCGCCGGAACTGCCAGGCTCAAAACACGTACTATCTCTCTTCTCCAACGCATTCACCACGCACCATATGAGTATATATATATATATATATATATATATATATATATATATATATATAGGCTGTTATCGCTTTCGTGGCGCAGGAAAAATCAACGTTATTGCTGCTGTAACTTTGTGCTAAAGTCACGGGGAGACGGGACTTTAGTGAAAGGTGAAAGTGCCGTGGTTAGAGGGATATGCATATTTGAGAGGGCGAGTAGAGCGACTAGTGCTGCCACATCTGTGGTATGTGGTAGTTTTGACAGTTATCCCGTTCTTAACCCCTCATGACTACTCATGAGGGATTACGTTAGTAGTTAGTTTAGTAGCAACTTTCACGTGGACGAGAAAGGTGATCAATGAACGAGGTTAAAATATTATGGTCTAAGATATTACTTTCACAATCGCACACGAGCGTATTTTGGAGGCGATTAACTACTCCGCGGGGTGCAGAGCGGCTATCGGCTCACCACAGCAGGCCAGCGAGGCGTGGCTCTTGCAAATTTACACGAAAGTTACACTCTTTTATTCTTGATAATTCCCCCCCAAACATTTAGTGACCCAACTCTTTTCGTGCCAAATAAAATATTACGCCATCCAGGAATATGTAGCGCCCTCTATATTTTATTTACAAAGTATGTAAATTTGTTCAGTTGAATATTAAGATGCTGTTTCGTCGATAAGCGCTATCTATGTTTCCTAACTCGATTTTCATTACTTAATGTTTTAATCTGGTAATTCTGACAAAATAAAGGGGAATATTTGAACTGTAAATGTAACAAAAGTCAAATATATCTAAAGGCTATGATGAGCTTACGAAAGTAGACACTCTGGGCGCACGGATTACATTTAATTATGTTATACTCGTTCCACTTTCTTTGACCCCACCCCCTTCCCTCATGGTTGCCGGTAGAACACGTGAGGTTATCAGTTTGGGAAAGTCAGGTTATCATTATTTGTTCGAAGCTTTCAATGGGAAAGAGAAACGTATCAGCGTTGCAGCTTGATTTGTTCCATGAATGTTTGTTGAACGCAAGTTTCAATGTTAATGATGAATTGAAAGTCGAATAGTAATAATTGAGGAAAAGTTTAATCGAAGATGCCTGCAAATGGTATGCAGAATGACCTCTTTCGTAAAATTAGTTTCCGTGATTTACCGCCAGAGGCAATGCTAGTTGTAGGGTCAACTTAGGTACAAGATCATTTTTTACAGTAAATAAAATATTTATGCGATGATTATGGATTATTTTTCGAATGTTGGGTTTCACCACTGCAAGGCTCGATCCATGCAAGATATAATAAACTATACTGTTAAATATTTAAGTTGATTATATAGTTAATGATTATTAAAAATCAATAAAATAGAAGAAAGTACGTACAAATTAGAACACAAGAATAATTTGAAGGAAAGCCTTCAAATTAGGTCAAACCAGAGAGATTCTACTCGTAAAAAACAAAGAGTGAAACAGCAAACTACGAGAGTGAGGACTGCGAGATTCTCTTGTTTCAAAAAAAAAAAAAAAAACGATGGTACACACATCTGTGCTTGACTTGTAGCTCCGGATGTGACGTCATGTGTTTTTCGACAAACTTTTACAAGAGATAAACTCTTAATTCCGTGACGTCATTCCCGAATTTTTAAACCCTACACTTTTGACGGATCAACCATCTGTGATTTGCATCGTACATTTCAAAGATATATAAATTGAGAGAACAACATGTCGATCAGTGAGTTAAAGGAGATCGATGCTGATTACATTCCTGAGTGACTTTTTTTAGAATCCACATCTAGATTGTCCGCGACCCAGACATCCGAAACATCCCGTCCTTCAATACTCAGAAGAGGACCGTCAGTTTTGCGACACGCCGGGGGGAGCGCTGCATCTCTTTTATGGCCGAGCAGAGGCAGCGCGGTATATCGAACTGGCAAAACTGGTTTTAAGGTAAAAGCTTAAATTGCAATTATGTATGTCTATTACTTGATAATTCCGTATATTGGACCAATCCAAAAGCTCCTATATACCAAACTATCGCTAATAGTCCTTTAAATTGGACGACCCTTGTGATAGTTCTCTATATTGGACTCTTATAATATTTCTCTATATTGGACAATTCATAATAATCATTTTTATTGATCTAACCCCACGAATGTGCTATATTGGATCTAGCAGTCTCCTAAACTCGGCAAGGATAGCCTGCGCAAGGAACAATAACAAAAAATACCAGTAAAAAAGTATTTCATACACATGAGACTATATGATCGCTAGATGTATAGTAATGAAAAAAAATTGATGCATTCACAGGTTCCACGATACCAGAACAGTTACAGACTCTCCTCTCATGATCCCTTCAATTGTGAAATTGTTGAAAAAATTATTGAAGATGTTATGAACACTACGCTCACAGGAATGAAATACAATCCAACAGTTTGCTTGAAACTTTGTCAAGACATGTCGTCGGAAGTTCGAAGTCGCATATACAAAAAGGATTTTGATCGGTAATAATGGGATAAATTTTAACCCGTTTCCCGAATCTCCTCGATTCAGAAATGATACGGATTCTTTTTGGACTCTCAGCTACAAGTATATCGTGATATTTTCCATTTTCGAGAAAACTGGTCAAGCTATAAATGTCGCTACGGGCCGATTGGCAGATGTCGAGAGAGATACTTATTGCACCCGTTCGTTTGAAAATTCCGATCTCATCGCGGTTGGAGTCGTTTTTGGTATTTATTACGAATAATAGTTGGTGCGATCATTCCCCCCATTTTATATTCTTGAAGAAATAATTTTTAATGATGAAAACAATCAAAATAAAATCTTTCCGAAAATTGGTGCCCGATTTTTAAATGATTTTTTGACCTGAAAAATTCTATCTGGCTTGAAATATAAGATTTATTGATAATGAGATACAAATTGAACGATCGTTTGTTAAAATTATTTTCCTCTTCGATGCTCGAGTCTGGGCCTGCCTTTTTTTGCTGCAGGTTTGTCTTTTCCTTTACTCAATAAAGGATGTATTTCTGGAGAATGGAGAAAAAAAAAACTATTTTTGCAATCACGAATTATTTAGTCTTTTAAAAGGAATTATCTCAATTCTTACCATCGGTTGGGGCACCTTGTAAATTGATGTTGTGAGAACGAT
Source organism: Dyspetes luteomarginatus (assembly GCA_963669185.1). Classification (NCBI taxonomy): domain Eukaryota; kingdom Metazoa; phylum Arthropoda; class Insecta; order Hymenoptera; family Ichneumonidae; genus Dyspetes; species Dyspetes luteomarginatus. The sequence goes on from OY769911.1 coordinate 874,656, forward strand.
GCTTTTTAACGGGTGGTTCGTGAGATGCCGATTGATTCTCTTCGGACTCTTCGACTTCCGGTGATATTGGCAAAAATTGCAATGATCCAATATCCTCGGTCTCCTCGTCGGAACTGCAAAAAGCTGCTACTCTATCGATCGCCGCAACGTCGACCTCGATCTCCTCGTCCTGAGCCTCTTCACCCTGGACCACGGATTTATCCTCGTCACTAAGATCAAATTCACTTTCTCGCTCCTCGTATTCCACATTCTCGTCGAGCTCTTTGAAATCGGGTGCAAAAGCTGACCAATTTTCAACTTGATTTTGGGCCCAAATTGAGACGACTCCTGACGAAATCGAGGCTATTATAGGTCGGACTGGATGCCACTGGAAAAATTAACATTTCGCCATGTTATTTAATTCTTCAATTGCTAAATTTGTTCCTTCTCCTTCCTCATGGAGGAAGCTTTGTTTTCGTGAAACATTTTTTTTTTCGAGATTTTGATGCCAGAGTTCGTATTACGAGTACCGAGTACGGTTTAGATTTGATGAAATTTTGAATTTCACAAAAATTTTCAATTTTTCAAAAAATGGCATATACTCTCCAACTTTCGTTTAAAATGCTGAGGTACATTTTAATTGTAGCGATTATCATGATTTTCAAACTTACTACAACATCGAGAAGAAGTTCGCCCTTTGTGCCATGTAAAATTTTCACCAAATTGCCGATGCTCTTTTCCCAAACGTAAAGGGCGTGTTGTCTTGCCGAGCCGGCACACACGTACTCGCCATCGCCCGAGAAACAACATTTTTTCCACATCGTCTTGTTAACGAGATCTTGCAATTTTTGTATTGGCTCGGGTTCGCCATCTTTGCCACAAGCCAATATTTCCGTACTGTCATAAACTCTTATAACACGATCGGACGTATTGATGAGAAAGCACGAGCCACGGCGTGCAAATTCGATACTTTTAACCGCAGTATTGCTCGCTGTGCCTTGAGATATTTTGTAGGAAGCTTTTATGGACAATGTTTCGGAATCAAGGACCAATATTCGACCTCGAGCATTTCCGGTAAATACGTAGCCACCTCTCCTGTCGAACGAAGCTACGATATTTAAGTCGCTCTAAAGTTGAACGAATATTGGAGTATTATTATTATTATCATTATTACTGTATAGCGAATTTTTTTAAATAAATAAATTGATAACATACATCTTCGTCGAGTGGAATGACCCTGTGACTGCCCTCGATATCCACCATAACAGCTGCATGTCTCATAGGACACACTAGAAATTTGTTTGGATTCCTCGGATGAAATTGTACTTTGAGAATTGGTGAAGGAAATCTGTATTTTTGATCACATTCGCCCAACAAAACGTCCCATATACAGACATTGTTGTCTGTTGATGCACTGAGCAATTTATGACCATTTCTGGACCAACTGTGCAACAAATAATCTGATTTTATGATGCATCATTGAATTAAAGTTTTTTTTTCTTGTTTAAAAAAAATTGTTAACAGGCAAAAATTATAAGTAACATTGAAAGTTTAAATTTGTAATTTTAAAAAATTGATAATCATTTTTATTCATAGCTTACCTTAATGAACAAACCGGATGTACATGAGCACTGATGATTTTTGCTATGCCTCTTGTTAAAAAATCCCATATTACGATTCTACCGTCGTTGCATCCAACAGCTAACAGAGTTCCTCTTTTATTAAAAGTGCACGTTACGGCTAATGAGATGCAATCCAAAGTACCGTCGAATTCCTTCGAAAAACAAAATAATAAATGATTTTTCCCGCGGTTTCGAGGTTATCTTCTTGTTTTATTGATACTTACCTCTGGATAATTCTGACCAAATGATTCTGTAGGCCCGAAAATTAAAATTTTATTAGCAAACGAAAGTTTCATTCAGGAAATTATTTAAACCTACCTAATAATTCCAAATTCATTTTTTCACTATAATTGTTTTCATCGGAGCATTGTATACATTTGAATGCTAGAATTACGATGTCAAAATACAGCTGTCCTTTGCTGATGAGTGCTGCCTCTAGTGGTGAAAATTCTCACTTGGCGCTTCCCTTATTATGAAGCGCCTCTCACAGATTTTTAGTGAACTTCAATTGACAATCGTTACCGATTGCCAGTTGGCGAACAGTCTTCCAGTATATTTTTTTCTCGAGTATTATGAGGCAGAAACTATTTATAATTTTGAGGATGACCGTTATACAACGGAATTATCAATTATTGTAAATTGGGATTAAGAAAAGCGAACAAGTACGTAACTCGATAGATATTCACAGTAATAATTTTATTTGTCACTTCGCATTGACTATCAAAGCAATTTCTTTGTATTTTATAAAATCTCTCTTATAAACTCTATATTTAACTCTTGTACAATGTTTCTTACAATTAAAAAAAGGCGCCTTGACCAACAAATGGGTGATAAAACCACAAACGTATTATAGGGAACGAGAATTGTTATAAAACTTGCAGAAGTTGCCCAAGTTGTCCCCAAACCCAAATAGCTGATGAAACGAATCATAGTCTTTCGTAAACACCGGTTGTTCCTGGCTAAACTCATTATTATGTTTAAATCTCATTCAATGAATGTGCATTAGTTTAATGGAGGAGCGAGAGAGAGAGTGAGGGAGGGAGAGCTGGTACCTTCATTTCCGTGACTTCTATGCACTTGAGCTGTTATTATAGAAACTGTAAATCTAAATCTCCGGGTATATAGTACGCATATATATATACATAGAACACATGTACTTATATAGTCTATAGGATAGCTTGGATACCGGATAGTCAACAGTAATTCATTTATGGTTCGCAGTTACGGCTTTTATGAGACGTATGTGGTTGGTAGATAGTATACATACGAGCATATGTGAGACCCCGGAGAATGCATATGCTTTTTCAACAGTTACATTTTAGATTGAAAGGAACTTTTTTAGTAGAATCACTTCTGTTAATAAGCTTTTACACTGATTCCAACTGTATAAGTACTTAGAATCCATTGAGTTTCCTTATAATTTGAAAAAAATGATCATATTTTATAGGATGAATATAAAAGGATTTTATAGGATTATCGAATGAAATAAACTTGGAACGAAGTAGTTTCTGGATTAATATACGAATATTATTAATTATCAATCAACATGAGAATATTGGAAATAAGAACAATTTGAGATAAATAATAGTGAAAATGGTCATAACCGGGATAGTGATTATCGCAATATTTTTACAATGGATTATAAATTGATCAACTTTACATTTGGTTGAAAGAATCTTATGAAGTTATTTGAAAAAATGTTCACGAATCTTCCTAGTTTTGTAATTCATGTATTGAATAAAGAATTGAAGGGAACAGCAGGACCGACGGGGGAAAAAAAAGAAGAAGAAGCATGTCTTGTATAGTTTCGGTCATTGCACAATAGGTATTCGAGCGAGCAGCAGCAGCAGCCCCACTTCTCGGGCATTACGTTTGTCCCCTTTTACTCGCTTCCCTGGATAGGACTCGAAGAGCCCCCTCAGCCACACGGTTAGTTTCGTGCCATGCTTGTTTCGAGACGAGAGCAGCTGACGATCCTAACAATGCGCACTCCCTGCATGTTATACTGTATATAGTGTGAACTACTCTGAGCTTGGCAAGACCCGATATATCACACGACGATGGCTCTTATAAACTTTAAACTGGCTCTGTATTTTTTCCCCATTCTTCGTTCTTCCATTTCTTTTTTTTTCATGCTCGTCCAACGCCTGACTTTGAGAGCATTATTTTCTTATATTAGAATCTGGAGCACAAAATGGTTAATTAATTTTTAGTGGATACGTCAAATGATGAATTTTGCATCGTCGATTTCAGTCTTGCATTAATTTTTATTTTCATCAAGTTCGTAGATTTGAGGCTTCTGGTTTTCGTTCTTAATTATACTAATTTATATTTTGTTTATATATGTATATTATAATTATTCTCGTTATGTAAATCTCTTTACTGTTTAGAAACACTTTTTTTGATTGTCTCGTGGATCTCCGGTAGTAATCAAGTAAATATTTGCTTTCAGCCGTTTCTTCAACGCTTGCAAAAATCCTCGCGGATGAATCTTGCATTATTGACCGCATACTTATACTATATAATATATATATATATATAGATCCGTTGGTCCAGCGAGCGACAGATCATGCGAGCCGCGCAGAGAGAAATCGAGTCACGGTGAGGTGAACGTAACCCGATAACTCACCGTAAGTATATAGGACATCGCGTCCATCGTCCGATCATATGCGTCTTGTGTACCAACTATGGGCTAATATTAATCTCGTTGAAACATCACGCAGGATGACCGCGAAAATATTTATCCTACCACCAGGTGAACGGACAGAGAATATTTCAAAAGTCAATGTAGTTTTGTATATTAAGTTTCTCTGTTGCAGTAATTCAAAATTTCAAATCGAATAAAACTAATTTACAGCGCTAATCGTCATTCATATATTTTGCGTCACTTAATTAAGTTCTCTAGTTAAGAATTACATTCGTTTTTGAATAAAAAATCTTTTGGTTCGAACGTAATCGATAAAAATCAAGAAGAACCTGTTTTACTATCCACTGCATAAAAAGAAGTTTATATATTTATAAAGTTTCCTCCTTACTGAAAGATATTCTAGAGTCGTATCTCTAAACTTCATCAAGAATAAAAATATTATTATAGAAACTTTCGTCTCCTCAACGAGGCACTTGTCCCATGGATGAGACGACACATTGTTTGCCAATTGTGTAAACAAGGAACATTCATCCTGTCTTCTTCACCACGGTAAATGTGATGTGTACGACGAAAATACGTTTCGTTTGTATCGATCGTATGGCCCCCAGAGGAACCAAGAGCGTGTGTAAGTGATCTTCGTTTCCTCAGCGATGTCTTCTTCTTCGTTTATTCTCAAACAAACTCATTAGGAAACGCAGTCAGCGACCTGGATACCTTCGAGTTTACGCAGTTCTGTCCACTTTAGCTTCTCAGCTTCGTGTGTGTAGGATAATGCGTTATATATGTGTGCATAATGCACCTCTACACAGATACTCATGTTAAATGCCTGTCACGATGTGCGTGAGGCCCCCCTCGACCGCACGTTTTCTTCCTCGTTCCCTCTCCCTTATATAATAACAATGTTTTCGGCCCTACAAACCTACCACTACTGCTGCAGATGCTATACTTTTATATACTATACTGCATGCACTAATACTACACATCTCTCGAATCGCTTTCAATAGTCCGTTGTGCACGCATCCCCTGTGCACCCTATTTCAGTATTCATTCAGCCTCTCGTCGGTTCGCTATAGTGCCTCAAGCCTCATATCTGAGTAGCTTCGTTTTGTTCGCCTCAGACAAGAGCCTCGCGTATAAAAACTAAAACAGTATCTAAATTAATGACTAGAGTAATGAAAGCGGAAGTCTAGATTCTCATCTTCGTATTTAGCTTATTAGCAATAAGCATATCTTTTTAACAATACAAACGACAACTTAAATTATAAGATCCTTACGGATGTACATTGAACAGCATTTTTATTTATTTATATACAAAATTGATAAGCTGAATTCTGAATCTTTTGCCTTTCGCGAAAGTCACAGGAGGAAGATCTAGGTGATTTCTTCATTGATTATGAGATTAACCATGAGGTGATTTTGAGCATCGATACGTTTTCTTTTCCTCGTGTTGTTTCATCTTGCTTTCCATCGCACCGGTCGTCAAAGAGATGTCAAGATGAACGAATCCGTGCGTAGAGCTGGCACGAAGCAACTCTCGGAGTGAAATGTGACTTGTCCCTACCGGGTGAATGTTTGCTGCTACCAGTAGACGTGTAAAAGCGTTTCTATCTTCGTGTCCGAGCTCTGTGTCGAGAGAGAAAAAAGGCAACCACCACATAACGACGACAACGACAACGACGACGAAGGAGAACGTAGAAGGGGATAAGTTGAGTTCTGTTACTTGGTTCTCGTCTCTTCTGTAGTGGCAGGTCAGTGTTGTCCCGGTTGCAGCGGTGCACGGTTCTCCATGATATTTTCACGATTATACGAGACAATTTTTTTTATAACGTTGCAGTGAAATTGGTTGCGTCAATAATCGTGTTTTGTGAACGATTCGATAGCAGCGACGACGCACTTCGCTCCTTCCGGACGAATAAGACGTATGGAATTTCATCCAGTGAAGTTGACGATGATGAATTGTGATGTGTGAGTGATAAAAAGCTGCGGAAAAAAAGAGAGTTTAGTGTTGCACGTGTCCGAGTGATATCGTAGCAGGTGAGATATATATTTTTAGTATGCATTAATTGATCAGAGACTTGTGCAATTTAAAATATTCCAAAGGATCATAGTTTTTAATTACCCGAATTTCTGGTTGATGAAGTCACCACCACGTTTTATAAACGAGGCTGTTTGGTTTCATCGACTGGTACGCAACAAAAATTATGAAGACATAATTGGAGATCACATTCAAAATCCATCAACTGTAAATCGTATTAGATATGATTAGTTTGAAATAAAAATTAGCAAGTTTTACTTGTGACATTTTTTTGAATTATCTTTTCGGACGGTATTGACCTTCGAGAACGTTTGAAATTTTCAATAAATACATATATTAGACCGGCTCATTAATCAGAAAGGTTCTTAGTTGAGTTAGATGCCAGCTTATTATTATTTTTTTTAAAACCTTCTCAATTAATCATATGGTCCCAAAATAAATATCATATGGTCCTATATGAAGAAAAGCTAGAAATCTTTCGTACTGATGGTCAACCTTTGCCTATATATGGTCCATTATTATCTGATAAGGAATCATCGAATGAAATAAACAATTAGTAATTCCTTTCGTAATTATGCGAATCGGTGTGAGACACACAAATTACTATTTTACTACACCGTCTCACGGTGCAATAATCGTGAGGATGTAGTAAGAATGAACAAAAAAAAAAAAAAGAACACACAGACCTTGTTGCAATTACACGTTGGGAGGCTTGTAATGCTTTCGTAGCAAGTTCGCTACCTTCACTTCTCGTTATGTATGTATACACATGATAATCTGCGGACTTTCGTGACCTGTTCGTGACTACACATCGCGGTCTCATCAACCTGATACACGAGAGACTTTGCAGCCGGTCCGTGAATGAAGTTCGCGCTTCAAGCGCGTGCGAATTCTCCCGCAGAACACCCTTTGATCATAATCATATATACATGTGTGTGTATATGTATATATATATATTGTAACACGAGGTAGTTGTTCTGATGCAAATTGCGTGCTCTCCTGTATTTAACATATACGCAATTGTTTAAACATTTGGAATTGTTGAATTTACAATCAACAATCGGGCTTGCGTGATTATTAGTCGTATAGAAAGGAAAAAATGAAATTGAAAACGAAACGGGAACTTGCCTTTTTTATCGTAATGAGATTATTAGGGTGCGAGGAATCGTTACGTATTGACATAATATTTGAATTCGGTACAGAAGGGAAAATATTGTGGCTCGAATTAAATCGATGGAAAATCTATGGTCTTTTTTTTTTAAATAATATTTGAAATCGGTACAGAAGGGAAAATATTGTGGCTCGAATTAAATCGATGGAAAATCTATGGTCTTTTTTTTTTAAATAATATTTGAAATCGGTACAGAAGGGAAAATATTGTGGCTCGAATTAAATCGATGGTCTTTTTTTTAACATAATATTTGAATTCGGTACTCAAGTTTAATTTCAAAGACCATAAACGTAATGAAAGGTATAAATTTAGAGGCAATCGCTTATAGTTTAGTAAATTTTGAAATCTTTCATTAGGATGAGGTCTACACGATGACAATTGTAAACATTTAAAAATATTTTTTCACGATTTTAATTATACCGTTAAAGAAAAATCCTTATATAGTTATGGATCGTTAATTTTTCTATTACTACGCAAGAGTAAAAAATTGTAAATATTGCGTTATAGGGAGGATAGGCAAGTTTATGAGAGAGCGAAAAAATAAAAAAAAAAACAAAAACAAGACTAAACTCACTACGAACAAAACACGAAGAAAAATAAGTGCACGGTCACTGTACCTCCATGTACCTATACGGTAGCGTTAACTCTCGAGAGGAAAAAAGAGAGGGGGCGAAAAGGGAGAGAGCGATCAAAGCGTTTCTCTTTGCGAGGAGTTGCCCCGGCACTTGTTCCCCGCAGGGCACTTTTTCCACCGAAGAAATTCTGTGAAATTCTCTGTTGGCTTGCAAGAATGAGTGAGCCAGCAGTAAAAGGTTTCTCCAGCCGTATATATAAACCGAGAAGATGAGAGAAAAGGACCGGTGATGCGTGCACCTTGCACCATAAAGTCCGAATCGTTATTGTACTGATGCTCGTTGCTTTCCTCCCTCTCTCTTTCATTCCTGATCTTTCTCTCTGTTCACGCGTACAATGTCGATCCTTGAATCGTTCAGAGCGATGTGTTCACTCTCTGAGCTCACTTTACGGACACACAGAGATCACGAGACTGCAAGGTTATCTTGGCTCGTATTCGCGTGGAAAAGAAGTCTGCAGGGCCTGCTGCTGGTGTCGCATGTACTCTATTCGTACAAACTTGCGTCGCTATGTGGCGCTCCTCTCGTCTGTGGCGCTTTGCTACGCTGTGCAGAATGGGGTGACGCGAGACGGGAAATAAAGTCGCCAGCAATGTCGCTCGATGGTGCGTAAGACAGATGTTGTGGCTGCTCGGCGAATGAAAATAAAAGATTGTAAAAGAAAAAAAGAGATGAGAAGAGAATGACGATCAATTGGGCAGCGGTGGAAAAATATCGAGGGACTCTCGTTACTCTTATAAACTTTGTACAATCTTCATAATATCGGTGATCGATTTATCCTGCTTTGATATCTTCGGTGGTAAATATGAAACGACGAGAGTGTACTAATTTCTAACCTCGTCTCAGTTCTCGATTACTTAACACTGACATTGATGACATTTAAAGCTTATTTACTAAAATAAATCAGCCTTTCACTTAGCTTTGAGGCGATGTGAGGTTGATGCAAATTGGACTTATAAAATAGTCTAGTATGTCTCTTGAAGTATTAAAAATAGAAAGGCCTTGAATGTGTCAATAATTTCGCAGTTCTTATGGAAGTTTCAGGAAAGTGAAAGCTTGAAAAAGTTGTTTTCACGAATATTATTAACGTTATTTTGTAAATCATCCATGGACCACACATAAACGAAAATCATTCAAAAGATATTTTAACGACGCATCAGTTCTGGACAAACATTGAAATTCTTTCACAGAGAATTCCGAAGATAAAGCTAAAGGTCGATGTGATCTGTGAAAAATATATTTAAATTTTCCCTCAGATAATATCTGATGGAATGAATTCGGGATAACGGAGCTGCGCCCACCGATTGAGCAGGATGTCCAGCTCACCTGGTTTGAATCTATATCAATGTAATATTAAACCATCTTCAAGAAAATTTTTGCACAGTTTTAAATAAATCCATAAAATTGGTCATTCCTCATCGATGATATAGTGCACCCAGCTTTGAAACAGACATAGTTCTCTATGAATCTACAAACTATGAGGATATAGATCATGACAAATTCTACCAGTTTTCTTACACCGTTAAGATTTGACATGTTTATGTTATCCATGTAGGTCGATGATTGACCTTTTTCGTCAAGGACGAATTATTTTTTGGGTCGAAAGTCAATGTAGGATTAACGAAGATATCTTGAGCAGTATTGTGTCTTTTCCAAGTAACTCAAGCGTATGTTTCTTCGTCAATCATACTTTCCTGCAAGCTCCATATTCCCATTTGACTGGTAAATTGAATCAGATCATGTTTAATAAAGAAAAAATGATGCTAGAAAAATACCAGACGGCCGTAATTACATTATTCAACTCTACGTAGTCTGAAATTATTAAATTTTGAAGGGCACTGGGTTACGGAAGCACTTCTCGTATCCAAAATGATTTCCTTTGAGCTACTCAGCTCAGTGAGGTACAGACTGTATGTGGGCTTCGATCGGATCTTCAGTGGGTCAGTGAGGAGGAAAAAAAACACGAATTATAATATTATGCACGTGTGACTGGTACATGAGAAGGGAAAAGAGCTCTCTCGCGAGAGTCTCGCGGTATTGAGAATATAAGTATTTGACCCGTTGCACGCACAGTGCCGTTATTCACAACGGTGCATTGGATACGAGAGTCCAGCGAGTAAAGACCTATATAAAGTTGGCCTGAAACTTTAACTATTTAACTTTTTTCTTTTTCTACTCTTTAGGGAATCGTTGGGGAGTGATTGGGAGTCTAATTAAAACGTAGGGGAGTCAACCGATCTTTTTTAATCGAGAAATCAAAATTTGAGTGTGAAGTTAGCCTGACGAAATTTGATTTTCAACCGATTTGATTGTAGGAGGTCATAATCGACGCAAAATCGTTAGGGGGTGACGAGTCACCTAATTAAATCGTCAGGGAGTCTTTAGTATTCTTATCGGCAACGATTATCAACCACTTCCGGTTAAATTTGACGTCACTTCCGGTTAAATTTGACGCCACTGCCAGTCGCAAAGACATCACTTCCGGTTAAATTTGACGTCACTTCCGGTCGCGACGACGTCACTTCAAGTTAAATTTGACGTCACTTCCGGTTGCTCTGACGTCACTTCCGGTCGCTTTGACGTCACTTCTGGTTGCTCTGGCATCACTTCCGGTTGCTCTAACGTCACTTCCGGTTACTCTGACATCACTTCTGGCTGATTTGACGTCACTTCCGGTCGCTCCGCCGCCACTTCCGGTTGATTTGACATCGTTTCCGGTTGATTTTACGTCACTTCTGGTTGTTCTGACGTCACTTCCGGTCGCTTTGACGTCACTTCCGGTTGTTTCGCCGTCACTTCAGGTCAAATTAATGTCACTTCCGATTGCTCTGACGTCACTTCCGGTTGTTCTGACGTCACTTCTGGTTGCTATGACGCCACTTCCGGTTGCTCTGACGTTACTTCCGGTTGCTTTGACGCCACTTCTGGTTGCTCTGGCATCACTTCCGGTTGCTCTAACGTCACTTCCGGTTACTTTGACATCACTTCTGGTTGATTTGACGTCACTTCCGGTCGCTCCGCCGCCACTTCCGGTTGATTTGACATCGTTTCCGGTTGATTTTACGTCACTTCCGGTTGAATTTACGTCACTTCTGGTTGTTCTGACGTCACTTCCGGTCGCTTTGACTCCACTTCCGGTTGCTCTCGCGTCACTTTTTGTTGCTTTGACGTTACTTCCGGTCGCTTTGACGTCACTTCCGGTTGTTTCGCCGTCACTTCTGGTTGCTATGACGCCACTTCCGGTTGCTCCGACGTCACTTCCGGTTGCTTTGCCGTCTCACTTCCGGTTTATTTAAGGTCACTTCCGGTTGCTTTGACATCACTTCTGGTCGCTTTGACGTCACTTCCGGTTGCTTTGGCGCCACTTCTGGTTGCTCTGGCATCACTTCCGGTTGCTCTAACGTCACTTCCGGTTACTCTGAAATCACTTCTGGTTGATTTGACGTCACTTCCGGTCGCTCCGCCGCCACTTCCGATTGATTTGACATCGTTTCCGGTTGATTTTACGTCACTTCTGGTTGTTCTGACGTCACTTCCGGTCGCTTTGACGTCACATCCGGTTGTTTCGCCGTCACTTCCGGTTGTTTCGCCGTCACTTCAGGTCAAATTAATGTCACTTCCGATTGCTCTGACGTCACTTCCGGTTGTTCTGACGTCACTTCTGGTTGCTATGACGCCACTTCCGGTTGCTCTGACGTTACTTCCGGTTGCTTTGACGCCACTTCTGGTTGCTCTGGCATCACTTCCGGTTGCTCTAACGTCACTTCCGGTTACTCTGACATCACTTCTGGTTGATTTGACGTCACTTCCGGTCGCTCCGCCGCCACTTCCGGTTGATTTGACATCGTTTACGGTTGATTTTACGTCACTTCCGGTTGAATTTACGTCACTTCTGGTTGTTCTGACGTCACTTCCGGTCGCTTTGACTCCACTTCCGGTTGCTCTCGCGTCACTTTTTGTTGCTTTGACGTCACTTCCGGTCGCTTTGACGTCACTTCCGGTTGTTTCGCCGTCACTTCTGGCTGCTATGACGCCACTTCCGGTTGCTCCGACGCCACTTCCGGTTGCTTTGACGTCACTTCCGGTTGATTTAAGGTCACTTCCGGTTGCTTTGACATCACTTCTGGTTGATTTGACGTCACTTCCGGTTGCTCTGATGCTGTTTCCAGTTGATTTTACGTCACTTCCGGTCGCGTTGACGTCACTCAATTTAAATTTTCGGATTGAAATTTTGTAGCTTCGCGAACCCACCGCTACCAGTGAGGAATAGCGCCACCGTCGTGGCTGAAAATTTTATTTTTTTTAGCTTCGCGAACCCACCGCTACCGGTGAGGAATGGCGCCACCGTCGTGGCTGAAAATTTTATTTTTTTTAGCTTCGCGAACCCACCGCTACCGGTGAGGAATGGCGCCACCGTCGTGGCTGAAAATTTTATTTTTTTTAGCTTCGCGAACCCACCGCTACCGGTGAGGAATGGCGCCACCGTCGTGGCTGAAAATTTTATTTTTTTTAGCTTCGCGAACCCACCGCTACCGGTGAGGAATGGCGCCACCGTCGTGGCTGAAAATTTTATTTTTTTTAGCTTCGCGATCCCACCGCTACCGGTGAGGAATGGCGCCACCGTCGTGGCTGAAAATTTTATTTTTTTTAGCTTCGCGAACCCACCGCTACCGGTGAGGAATGGCGCCACCGTCGTGGCTGAATTTTTTTTTTTTTTTAGCTTCGCGAACCCACCGCTACCGGTGAGGAATGGCGCCACCGTCGTGGCTGAAAATTTTATTTTTTTTAGCTTCGCGAACCCACCGCTACCGGTGAGGAATGGCGCCACCGTCGTGGCTGAAATTTTTTTTTTTTTTAGCTTCGCGATCCCACCGCTACCGGTGAGGAATGGCGCCACCGTCGTGGCTGAATTTTTTTTTTTTTTTAGCTTCGCGAACCCACCGCTACCGGTGAGGAATGGCGCCACCGTCGTGGCTGAAAATTTTATTTTTTTTAGCTTCGCGAACCCACCGCTACCGGTGAGGAATGGCGCCACCGTCGTGGCGGGAAAATTCAAATTTTTGCGTTGAAATTCTGTTGCTTCGCGAACTCACCGACAGATGGCGCCGCCGTCGTGGCAGGAGGCAGGAAGTGACGTAAAATCAACCGGAAGTGGAGTCGAAGCGACCGGAAGTGGCGTCAGAACAACCAGAAGTGACGTAAATTCAACCGGAAGTGACGTAAAATCAACCGGAAACGATTTCAAATCAACCGGAAGTGGCGGCGGAGCGACCGGAAGTGACGTCAAATCAACCAGAAGTGATGTCAGAGTAACCGGAAGTGACGTTAGAGCAACCGGAAGTGACGTCGAATCAACCGGAAGCGATGTCAAATCAACCGGAAGTGACGCCAAAACAAACGGAAGTGACGTCAAAACAATCAGAACTGACGCCAGAGCAATCGGACGTGACGTCAAACCAACCGGAAGTGACGTCAAAACAACTGGCAGTGACGTCAAAACAATCGGAACTGACGTCAGAGCAATTGTAAGTGACGTCAAAGCGACCGGAAGTGACGTCAACACAACTGGAACTAGCGTCGAAGCGACCAGAAGTGACGTCAGAACAACAAGAAGTGACGTCAAAGCGACCGGAAGTGATGTCAAAACAACCGGAAGTGACGTCAAAACAACCGGAAGTGACGTCAAAACAATCGGAACTGACGTCAGAGCAATTGTAAGTGACGTCTAAGCGACCGGAAGTGACGTCAAAGTGGCCGGAAGTGACATTGAAGCGACCAGAAGTGACGAACAACCGGAAGTGACGTAAAAACAACTGTAAGTGACGCTAAAGCCGCCGGAAGTGACGTCAAAGCGACCGGAAGTGACGTGAAATCAACCGAAAGTGACGTCAAATCAATCGGAAGTGACGTCAAAACGACCGGAAGTGACGTCAAAACAATCAGAACTGACGCCAGAGCAATCGGACGTGACGTCAACGCGACCGGAAGTGACGTTAAAGCGACCGGAAGTGATGTCAAAACAACCGGAAGTGACGTCAAAACAACCGGAAGTGACGTCAAAACAACCGGAAGTGACGTCAAAGCGACCGGAAGTGACGTCAAAGCGACCGGAAGTGACGTCAAAGTGGCCGGAAGTGACATTGAAGTGACCAGAAGTGACGTCAGAACAACCGGAAATGACGTCAGAGCAATCAGAAGTGACGTAAAAACAACTGTAAGTGACGTCGAAGTGGCCGGAAGTGACGTCAAAGCGACCGGAAGTGACGTCAGAGCAATCGGAAGTGACGTCAAAGCCACTGAAAGTGACGTCAAAGCGACCGGACGTGGGGTCAAAGCAACCGGAAGTGACGTCAGAGCAACCGGAAGTGGTGTCGAAGCGCCCGGAAGTGACGACACATTAACGTAGACTCGTCCTCCAACCGGTCGGAATGGTTTTTCCGAACTGACGGAAAAACTAAAGACTCCCTAACGATATAATTAGGTGATTCGTCACCCCCTAACGATTTCGCGTCGATTAAGACGCGAAAAAATGATTTTTGCACTTTTAAAAGTGACAGGTAATTTTGATCATTGAACGATCTTCTGTAAATTAAACTGCATAACCTTTTTCATTTAGTTCTGCAATTAAGAGGAAAATTTGCTTTCGTCATTTTACATATAACTTTATAAAGAAATATTTTTATTTGAAAAATTGAATATTATCTCGACCCAAATTCATAAATATTATTCTTATTTTACGTCGTTCTTTTTTTATTCTGATTTAATTTTAATTGCACCAATTTTCTTTAATAAATTTCTATATACTAGAAAGGTCTGTGCGATTTAATTTGATTATCTTTAGAGGTTTCCTCCATTATAATAATTATCTCGAATGCTTACGTGTATTAAAAAGTTTGTATCGAGAAGGATCAACATCGGCAACTTGTTGCGATCAATTGGGGCAATCGAAAAAAAAATGAATGAATAATATCTTGGCGGAATATATATATATATATATATATATATATCTATATGTTTGTGCATATATATATATATATAGACAACCGAGGCCGATGCAAAGGGGTTGTGGCGCCGGCGCGTTTCATTTTATACTGCCCATTGCTATCAGGTAAAACTTCAGGAGTAAAACAGAGCGAGCTGTACACTCGAGGGATTAAATATCAGTGCGATAGCGCAATCGCAAGGACGAACAACTCGTGCCACGGGCCGATTGTTCGTGGCGCACGTGTGTCTTTTATTTTTCTTTTACTAAATTGTGAAAAAGGTGGCGATTATAAATAAATAAATAAATAACTGAATAAATAAATAAATAAGTGAATAAATAAAAATACAAATTAAAATAAGAATAATTAACAAATAGTATTAATATTAATCTTTTTACCTCACCTACAAAATTGTATCGAGTTTTAGGGCAAGCACTGGAACGATAAAAAATTCTTCGTAATTTGAAAATAATTGAATTTTTTCCCAAGAGAGAAACCCTCGAAAATTAAGAAATTGAATTTCTTGGTTTTTTTTACGTTGGCAATTTTTCATCATTAATTGCAGAGATATATATATATTTTTTTTAATCGAGGAGCACTTTTGATGCAGGAAAAAAAAATTATTTTTCATCTTTAAAACTTTCTTGATGATATGATATTTTCCTTTAATTTTTTAATTTAATATTAATTAAATTATATGTGACGCTACGAAAAAATTCTGCAAAAATTCTACCAAGAAATGGCGAAAACATTAAAATTAATTTTTAAATAGAACTTATGAAAAAAAAAAAATTATTTAAAATCTTTTACAAAAATTCTACCAAGAAATGGCGAAAACATTAAAATTAATTTTTAAATAGTACTTAAGAAAAAAAAAAAATATTTTTCATCTTTAAAACTTTCTCGATTTGAATTTCCCAGCGACGATTTTTATCGCGTTAATTAAATTTATTAATGAAACATATATATATATATTATATATGAACTTCGATCAAGCATTTTTGTCGAAAATATCCTCGTCAGACGAGAGCCAAAAATTACACAAGTTTAATTCGGAAGATCGAAATAATATGCAGCTACTATCGGGCTTCATGGCGAGGCATTTGAAACGTGGTCCATCGTTGAAAAAAGGTACAAATGGAATCGGCACAAATAGTATATTTAATAATTTCGTAGGAACCAAATTTGGGATTTTGAAGTTTAATCATTTAAAAAATGTGAAATTTATCAATTGTGCTTCATCCTAATTTTTTTTTAATTATACTTTAATTGGAGAAAATTCACTTGTAATTATTTTCATTAATTTTGTATTTTTGTTAATTAATAAACAATCTTTTCAAGGTACGCCCTTATTTTTGGTCGTCAATAAAATTTAGCTCGATTTTTCGAGCTTTATTTTTTTTAACACTTTGCGCCTCCCTATTTTCCCTAAACGTGCAAATTTAATAATACCGTTTTCATAGACTCTATGTCATGGACAGACTGAAAAAATGCCCTTTTTGACCTTTGTCTGAAAATAAATAAAAAATAAAGAAAATTAAAAAAAGTTTTATTGTAAACGAAAAGAAGTCTTTTTAAATGCTGTTTAAATATTTTTAGCATATTAATTATTTTTAGCATATTAATTATTTTTAGCATATTAATTATTTTTAGCATATAAATTCTTTTTAGCATCACAAAAATTTAGTTTCTTCACACACATAGGGTCAAAAGTCAGATATTAATGGGTTTAAAGGTTGAAAACCCTGTCGAGCAATGTAATGATGATAAGGAGCGGGGATATTAAGTGAGTTTGATCGATAAAATTTCTCGTTTATTTCGTGGGAATAAAACTAAACGTGCAAAGCCTGTCAACGTATAGATCTCTCGGGTTGTCCATGCACGTGCTGCGCATGTTATCATTTGGCGATATATGGAACTTCGACATTCTGGAATTGTGCCAAGGTACGATGGCTCGACTTTCCAGGAGCAATTTAAAAAAAATCCTCAATGAATTTAACAGTGCAGCTCGCTATAACTCGAAGAAATAACATTCCAGACGTTTCAGTTTACAAAACAGACCACATAGATCCACGAACTATCGATCGTCCAGAGACGAAAAGATTGTGTGGAATAATACGAGTTAAAAAATCTTCACGGTGACCTTTAACCCTCGTGTATTGTAACATAAATTTAACGTCGTTGTAACGTCTCATTTGTAAGGTCAAGGCTGAACTAGTGTTTTTTATTTTTATTTTGTTGAGGAATTTCTGCTTCTGTATACAAAGCCGAGGTTAAAATCAAGATTAAGAATCCAATTTAGGTAGATGCAAATTGAAATCAAGAGAATGATTTTTTAACAGTGCAACTCGCTATAACTCGAATAAATAACATTCCAGACGTTTCAGTTTACAAAACAGACCACATAGATCCACGAACTATCGATCGTCCAGAGACGAAAAGATTGTGTAGAATAGTACGAGTTAAAAAATCTTCACGGTGACCTTTAACCCTCGTGTATTGTAACATAAATTTAACGTCGTTGTAACGTCTCATTTGTACGATGTCATCAAGCTTTTATCGTGTCAATCGTGTTCCAGCATTTTATTCAGGATAGTACAGCAATTGTAATTAAAAATTAATTTCGTACTGAATTTATCTAAAAAAAGGGTCAAAAATTTATTTACATGTTTAAATAATAATTAAGGGGGGGGATTAATTTCGTACTGAATTTACGTAAAGAAAAGGATCAACAATTTATTTACATGTTTAAATAATAATTACGGGGGATCTTGTACACGCTGTGTGTTGAATTAAAGGAGCAACATTTCTCATTGCTACCACGTCTATTCTATAGTCTTACTTCCGCCCCGAGGATATGGAACTGATGGATACACGGAAGTCGAGAAAATACGGACACGCGATACTTGCGATACATATGCATATATATATGTATATGCCATCAAGGTTCAATTCTCCTTCATGCACAGCACAGAGAATAATAAATCAGTCAAAATCTTTTTGTCCCGGAGAGTTAGCGAGATGCATGCAATTACCACACGATTTATCACACGTTTCTCCCCCACACATGAATCGCCAACATTGTCGCGACAATTTCGTACCTATATAAACAAGATAAATATATATGTATATATATTAAAATTAATTCAAGGCCATCTAGGAAAATTGTTTAATTTTATTTAAATAAATATCATGAAAGATTTGAACAAATTTTATTTCATTGAACATTTTATTTCTATGAATTAAAATTAATTATAGAATTATATGAAATTCATGTTAATCGAATGGAATTTATATTTGAATTAATGAAATATTTTTTTCAAAACAATATTTCATGGAAAAAATTTTCATTAATTTTTTTCACTTGTAAATTTTTGACTTCAGGAAAACGCGAAGGCAACGGTGGAAGCAGTTTCGCAGGGTCTTCGTTGGGTCCTCTGGGGGGGCCTCTGCGACCCCTCAACGATTCTAACGTCTACTGTGGAATATCCGGTAGTCCAAACATGATATCAGACGATCCAGCTGCCGATGAAGAATTTTCACTTGCCACCAATCAAAATAATCAGGTAATTTTCAAAAGGCAGCAATAACAAACAAATCATTTTTTAATATTATTATTATTATTATTATTATTATTATTATTATTATTATTAACCGTAACCTGAGGTTTCCGAACGGATGTGGTTTGTGTGACAAAACCGAGCATTCCTGTCCTTTGGATATACTTGCACACGGCCATATAAAACTGGTACAAGCATAACCGCAGATTTTGCCGATGCTGTCAGTTACTGAGTCATTCAAAAATAAAAGACTCAATAAAATTTACGATTTTTTTTTTCAAAAGTTAACAAACCTGTTTATAAATTTTCATACAAGTTGAACAATGCCTACTGTCATCTTGTGTTTGGAATATTATATTATATCCACTAACAGTTAATTTAAAAAAATGTAATTTTTTGAAAAACTATCAAAAAAATTTCATATTTTCATTTATTTACCATTTAAAATTATCGGAATTGAAAAAGATGAATTTACCATAAATTGAATGATAAATTTGAAAAATATTTTTCTCTCAAATAAAAGAATAAAATGCAGAATTCGTTAAAAATTCGTCAAGCAAGATTTGTTTTTGTCGCGAAGAGATAAGCTTCGTCTTCCTCCCAAAGAGACCCAAAGGGATTATACGAGACGTGTTCTTGTACATAACAGAGGCGCTCGTGCATTCGATTGTGTACACATTGTCTCGCACCCAGAACAGACTTTACGTATTCATAAAAGGTATCAACGTGTACGTGACTGGGATTTGTTCGCGAGTAGTGCGAAGGGCTCGAGAGACTGTGAGATGTAGAAGAATTTTTATAACGCGTTTAAAAATATTTTTCTAAAATGGATTCTTGTCGGATATATGAGTGAGGAAAATTGACATATTTTTGAGTTATTTTACGACTAAATTTAAAAATTAATAATTCAAACTAATTATGAGAATTATTTTAATTAATTGATTAATTATTATAGTAAATAACTAACAAGAGTTTTCAACGATAAGACACGTAACGATTAAAAGCTATTCTTCATTTATTTTTTTATCATTTTTTGCAATTTTTAAATAATTAATTAAGTGTTTAATATAATTTTACCTCAATTTCAATTAATTATTGAATCAATTATTATGACAATCAATTGATTCCTGTCATTCTTGAAGAAAAATGCTAGAGAAAAAGACCCTCGCGATAAAACCAGTAAGGTTGATTTAGCTCCAACATAGGAGTAAGACTGGGAAGGAAAAAAAAAATGGAATAAAAAATTGAGTAGATAAAGTATACGCCTATATATATATATATATATCACTCATTCTGTAGCGTTCTACAACTCCTACGCTCTTGGAATATTTAAGATTGTAGGTGCAGGATAGGAATCGTATGTGGTTGTTCACTCAGGATTCAATTCAGGTATTCAATTGCAAAATACAGTGGGGGCGATCGAGCCCAGCGTTACCGGTGTGGCTTATCGTACAATCACACTCGTCTACTGCAACGAAAGCTTCGATTAGACTATATATGTATTTTATAACACAGCTTTAATTTTCCTAATGATATTATAATATATTGAAAGATTTTATTTAATTATTTTAGATTGGAAAATAGTTGATCAATTTTATTTAAATAGAATTTATTTTTAAGGATCAACTAATATGAAAAATTTAAAAAAAGGTCGAGTAGAATGTCTACAAAAATTTTTTAAATGTATATTTGGAAGCTAGTGAAATATTAAGGGAGTCTGAATATTTTTAAGAATATGATTTTTTTCACCATATCCATGAATGTTAATTCTTCACGAATGTCAAATATTTTTAAATTATTAATTGAAATATTAAAAAAAAAAAAAAAAAACGTATACCGATGGATACGTTACGTAGCCGTCGGTATGCACGAGTTTGACTCTATCTAATATCCTCGTCACATACGCTCGGGGGAGATCAAACAACTTTCTAATTGATCAAAATACTTTGCGTTACATCCGTTTCTCCCTATACCGTTACAATCTCAATCAACGCCAGCGATCGTAAAAATACAAGATTCCTTGGTAACTTACAGATGTAACCTCAGACCGATCTATCATCATATTTTTATATGAAAATAAAGAAAAAAAAATCAAAAATACGTTAATTCTTCGTAATATTAAAAAATTTATTCATGATATTTATTAAAGTAAAAAAAAAAAATTCCAAACCTTCGACCAAGCCCGAAAAATCTTTTTTATATCCCATAAAATATTGACCACATTTGAGAACGTATTCAACATCTCCCAGAGGCCAGGAACTGAAACAGTCCGAAATTATTTGATGAAAAAAAAATCATACATAATAATAATAATAATTAATATCAATAAATCGTAATAATTGTTTTTCTATAATGAAAATTAAAGTTTAAAAATAATTACTAATTATACATATTTGATAAAAAAAATCAAGAAAATTTTTTCTTCACAAACTGTATCAAGGACAATTTGCATATTCATAAAAATACGAGCTCGCACTGTAGCTCACGCATTAAACGAAGAAGCTAATATGAAAACGTAAATTGGGGCGACGAAATAAACCACAATAACTGGAGGATTATTTTCACTCTCTCGTCCTCTCGTCCAAGCTTTATCGTGACTCAATCTTCGATCTTGTGGCCCAGGTTAATGACGCTTTTGATATGACGTCACGTGGCTACTTTTGTGACCGTAGCACGCGATGTTGCGTGCAACCTGATGTGCGGCAAAATGTGTTCCACATAATATAAAACGTGGGCATTGTGGGCGAGAAAATAAAAATAAGAGAGAACACTTGAAATTTATCGTTTGCAATAAGCCCACAATTATCCAGTCCGTGCCCTTTTATTTTTTTAAGTAAAATTTCCATTTTCTTCAGCCCGATTTTTCTTTTTACCAAAATAGAAATAAATTTCGTTAATTTTATTTTCTTATATAGGAAAAAATTTATAGGGTACAGTCAATTCCACCATTGTGTATATGCCAATATTTTTGAATGAAAGAAAGGAAAAAAAATATCTCATCGATCAATATATGAAAAATAATGTGCAAAGAGCTGTAATATTTTATCAGCCAATATTTTTGAATGAAAAATGAAAATTTACAGAGAGACGCAGAAGCATTTCGTGGCACTCTGTATCTTGGTCTGACGGTAACAATAGCTTGGATCGTCGGTGCTGCAGGACTGTCGTTAGCCTGGCTGCTTCTCGTACTGGCAATAGCAGGGACGATAATAAGGGCCAGATTCGCAAGACTTCTTCACACATCGCTTCAGCATGAATTGTCAAGAATGCGAAGAAGACGAGCCATTTATTTGGACGAAACAGCCGAATGGCTAAGCCTCTTGGTTAACAGATGGTAATGTAAATACCTCGTGCGCAAATGTATCGATATAAGATTGAGCCAGAAAATAATATATGATTCGAGATATTGTTGCCTCTCTCAATTAATTTTTAATTAATTTTTAACGTTACAAATATTTCTACCCTCATTATAAATAATTATTCCTCGCCTCCATCCATTTCAGCTGAAAAAAAAAGGTATTTTCGAGTATTCGACAATAACCAATTTTTTATATTCAGAGAATGACCTCCAAGTATCAAAAGAGAAAAAAAATCGGTTTCTTTGCCTCTATAATATTCAGAAACCAAAAAAAAAACGAAATTTCAAGTGTCCATTGTTCGATCAATTCGGAATGTAAAATAATTCTGATAGAATTTTTCGAACTCGATGAAATTAGACGAGAAACATCGTTGAATGGAATTCAACATTTATAAACAAACAACATTCCACAGTAAACGCATATATATGACGTCTTTCGCACATGCTTGCGTCCATTGAATATATAATAAAATAATAATAATAATAAATAAATAAAAAACGGAAACCGAAAGCACGTATATATATATACATCAGTAGAGGCAGATGTATAACATTTATCGGGACAAGCACGTGGGCAGGAAACTTTATTTGAACACACACATGAGCCAGACAACGAGAGCATCGAGAGTCTCTCATACCGGACAATAGGAAGAGGACAAGGGAGGGGGGCAAAAAAGGATCATGAAAAAAGTCCTTGTCGAACATAAATAAAGCCACGGTGATAAAACTATACAGGATCATAGAGAGTAGGCGTTTGAGCTACATGGCACACATGTATGGGGCATTTCAATTGAATTATTTTTTTGATCCTTTTTTTTGGTCTATATAAAACGTATAATCGAGAAACTCGATCAGACTTTTCTATACGAAAATCCCTTTTTCTTATCAGCTCAGCATCGTTTTTTGTGATATTCAATTAATTTTTTTTTCTATAAGACGAATAATCAATAGACCCGATATGGTTTTTGTACCTATGACGTTAACATTTTTTTTATACACGCTGATAATAATTTTTTTTTTCTTCTGCTGCCTCTATTTAAAATGAATGTTTGTATATATTTTTTTATATACGAAATAATCGATAGACCCGATCTAACATTCGCAAAAGCTCGTTTGGATGTATAGCGATTAAGCTACGAGATATCGCATGTCCCTTTTTCCGCATACGAGAATTTCTTGATATATATATAATAATAGATTCTCCGGATAGTGTATGCATATAAAAATAGCACAATTGTGGCCTCTCGGTCACGCACGAGGGTCAATTTTACTTCTGGTGTGGGAAACATTTTCGGTTTTTCTGCTGACCATCAGGGCGAAGATAGCACGAAGCTACCCTTGTTGCCTTTTTCATTTTTAGTCCCATTCCTGCGAAATAAACAAGAAAATTAAAAAAATGTACGAGAGTCCATTAACTGGAAAGAAAAAAGTTTATTATCAATTTTGTATTTTTTCCCTTAACACTTAGTGATTTAAAAAAATGATGCTCGGAACTTTGTGTCATTGTGAAAATTAAAAAAAAGTACGAGAGTCCATTAACTGGAAAGAAAAAAGTTTATTATCAATTTTGTATTTTTCCTTAACACTTAGAGATTTAAAAAAAATGATGCTCGGATCTTTGTGTCATTGTGAAAATATTAAAATTAATTTCGAGCGTGTGCTCTGATATTGGCATTGAAATATTTTTATCCTAATTTGGGCGAACCAAAAATAGATATTCTCATGAATTGTTGATAGAGCGTAGGCAAATGGCTGAGATAAATTACCACGAGTGCCCACTCGAGATAATAATTTATATCGTAACTCATTTTATATTTACGGTCTACTTGGCAATTATCGTTGTACGACGACATATTTTGTATGTATATATATATGATAATGTTAAAATAAGTATACACGAGGCTATAATTTTATATTCGTATAATCGTGAGTATAATTATCGACTTTCTTGTCGCAGGTGGAGGTTCAGTGCTGCAGGTATATTTTCTCTTGCAAAGGAAAGACTCGAGCCAATTCTTAACGAAGCAAAACCTGGAATACTCGGTAAGAAGCTGCAACGAGTTGCCATAAAAAGTATTAAAAAGTCAAAAACTTTCTACCATTTTTTTTCTTTCATTGAGTTTGATAAATAAATAAATTAATCGATTGATCAATCTAATATTTTGACTTATTATTGATCATCAGTAATAATAATTTTTATGATTAATTATTAAGAATTAATCATTATTATTATATATGATTAATTTCTTATCGAATTAATTTATATGCATTTTGTCCGAAGGTCCTTTGGAGCTGCGAGAATTGACACTGGGTGAACAAACTCCTTGCATCACGCGAGTCAGGACTTTGGATTATTGCAGTGATGAGGACGCTCATCCGAGTCGACCTGGAATTTCGCGACTCGCTATCGAGGCCGATCTCCGTCTCGATTGCGAACAATTTCGAATGCTCATTACTACGAGATTATTTGGCAAAGGGTAATTTTTAATTTCGTAACGATTATCTCAAATTTTTTAATTATTCACATTTTTTTTTTTTTCATTTCTGAATAATATGAATCGTGACAAAGATATTCCTCAGACACTCAGGCATATATCCCGTACGAAGAGAAACTTTGATTTATTGTATTTTAGTCAGGCCTAATTTTTTTCACCTGATTTATAATTAATTAAATTAATTAAAAAACACGATTTATTTATAATAAAAAAAAATTAAAAATTGTCTTTCTCTGACTCGATCGTATTCGGAATATTTCAAAGAAGAATTCAACGCTTGTGAAATCTTAAAAATCTAAATTACAGCCAGAATGGCTGTTTGAAAAGGCTCGAGTATAATATACCCAGTGTGTACCCTTAGCCTAAGAATTATTAATTTAGGAATTAAATTTTTTTTGTAGATAAAAATTCACGTAAAGAATTAAAATTAAAGAATTAAAAAATTAACTTACAGAGTTGGAATGGATGTGGACGTGGCAGTGGAAAAGCTTTCGGTCTCAGGAACGATCCTGGGTACTCTGACGATGGACTCTTCGGCCCCTTTTCCCCACATGACACATCTCAGTGTGAGCTTTGTCGAGAAACCTGATGTCTGGTTCAGTGTTAAAGTTTTGCGTGCCGTTCAAATGATGGAAGTCCCATTGGTCAAAACTTGGATTCACGCTGTCGTCTCTGACGCTCTTGCGAGCTGGCTGGTGGATCCTGGTCATTTGGAACTCGATTTGAGGGCCCAGGAACGTCCCGGTCCGAGTCTAGACTCGATGTCAGGCTCGGTACCCCAAGGAGTTCTGACAATGACTTTGAGCCAAAATATTACCAATATCGCGGGTAATGCAATTTTATTTAAAAAAAAAACTCTCAATATTCCCATTTTATGCTATAAATTAATAAAATTTATTTACATATTATTTGAAAAATTAATTCGTTCGGTGAAATTAAAACAACTTAAAATTGGTCAATTTAAAAAAAATTTAATATATTAAATTTTATTATTATTCTTATTATTATTATCATTATTGATTTTTTGGTTGTTCACTTATTACGTCCTCAGGTATTTCTGGTGAGGAGGAAAGATGGCTAGTCGTGACGATAGGTGATCAAAAACGAGTTACCACACCGCTGAGTCAATCCTGGCTCGAGGATGTTTCATTTCTCGTTGGGCCTCTTGAAAACGAGCGAGTCGTAATAAAGCTCAAGGAAAAACGTCTCGTCAGTACAATTACAGTCGCCCAATTTGAGCTTCCATTAGAAATTTATAACTGGGAACATTCGCAAACGTTAGTGCAAATTCACTTTTACGAAAGAAACAAAAATTGATTGAAAAAAAAGGATTTTTGGCAATTTTTGTAATAATTGTTTCAATCTATTTTTTTTGGATAAGTGTCGAGGCAGTATTGCAGCAAAAAAAACCATCGCGAAACAGCGCAAACATTCCAAATATAAATGCCAAATTGGAATTTACCGCACTGCCTACACTCGAGCCTGATCTACCTCAACCGGAAATGACAGAAGATCTACTGCAGCCTGCGGGTAAGAAACTTTTTTTTTATATATATTTTTTTGTCTCATTAAAAATATATAATATTTTTAAACTGGAGAATCGAAAACTCAAAAAATTTTCAAAACGATTTTCATTTTGAATCATTAACGTTAAAAAATAAAAAAATTCTAATTTTTATTTCATGTACTTTTTATCATTAAAAAGATTTCATATTATTTTCTCATCTCATTTCATTAAAATTTATATTGATAAAAAATTAATTTCAATGATTCTTCGTCCATAATCCTTTGTAACATCTGCCGATAACGTGGATGGATTTCGTATTTTCAGCGGCGCGTAAAAATTATTCCCGATGTCTGAGAGCAGGTAAAGGTCTGATGAAAAATAAAATTAACGATCGTGTTTGTTTCAGCTATGTAAAGGCACAATTGCTAGCATGATTTTAATATTTCCACGTTCTCACGGCGTTCGCGAATTTTATCAGCGCTTGACGCGCATGGAAATGGGTAGTTCTTTTTTCATTGTCGTGTGACTGACTCGCTTCTCCAAATTAATATTAATGTGTGCTGTTGTAATCCTTGAGGCGTTTGAAAAATGACAAAAAAAAAATTTCAACGTAAGAAAAATTGATAAATAGAAAAAAAATAGAATATTAGCCATAAAAAATTCTTTGACTGACTGAATTTTTTATCGAGGCTCAAAAAATTCTCAAAAAACACCATCGAATTATTATAATTCATGTGATTTTTTTTGTTCAAGTAAACAAATTATTTGTACCGACGTTTAAATATTTTTGATTGGTCTCTTAATAGTTATTTTTATTACTGACATACCAGCATTTGCAATATGAATCGTATAATAAAATCAAACAGAATGTCTTAAGAGGATTTGCAAAAAGATAAATAGCATGAATGAACCATAAAATTTTTCGCACGATGTATTTCAGGAGTTCTCGTCGTTTACATACATTCAGCGAGGGATCTCAACAGTGAGTCGTCTCAGTGCAATCCTTACTGCTTGCTCTTCAATAATCGTAAAAAGGTTCGAAACACACCACCAATATGATTTCCATATTTAAAAAAAACTACTCAATTGATTAAATAATTATTGAGAATTATAATCTTTTTTCTTCAACTCGTTTACCGAGTCTTAACATATTTTTTATTTATAATCATTTTGAGTTATTTTTCGTTCAAATGGTTACTGCCAGTTTCCCAAATAATTTACCATTTCCATTTTTTTTCTGCAGGTAAAAACAACACACTATGTTCGGGGAACTGCGTCACCCCGATGGGAATCTCGGGCTCAATTTCTCGTTCAAGATTACACCCAAGTTTCCCTGAGCTTTGTCATTTACTCGTGGAATGTTTCGAAAATGGCTGACACCGATATGCTCGGGCTTGCAATGATGTCATTGCCACAGGTAAATGAAATTTTGGCTCGCCCAAATAAAAATAAAAAAGGTCATAAAGTTGCTCGAAGCAAAATTTGCTTTATCTGAAAAAATGTGTGAATTAAAAAAAATACATCACTGTTTAAATTTAATATCAGTAATCGTTTCGATAAATAACTATAAAGATATAATAATTAATTTTTCACGTAAAATATCATTATGTTATTTTTCAGGATACCCGATGGGTGGTCAGAAAAGATTTGGTTCTGAGTGGCTCAAATGGTGGATCAACCATGACGGTATCTGTACTGTTTTATCCAGTTCAAAGTGTTCAACAGGTCATGCCAAGTCGTCGGAATAGCATAGCTCCGACAGTGAGCGACGACGAACCAAAGGCTAAGAGAAATAGTCTGCCCTGGATGCAACAAGCGGTTTGTTAATCAAAGTATATTTTTTTAAATGTCCAGCAACTTCCATATTCGATTAAATCAAAAAAATTGCTGCGCCCCGTCGCCCTTCGAAATCCTATCCTATGTTTATTTAACTCACGATTTTTTATTGTATTACTTTTTAAAATTCATTTCAATCTCTTTGCCGAATAAAATTGTAATTTTTTCAATTCATTAACCTTCACAGAAATTACTTCTAACCCATCGCGACAACGATCCAGCCTCCTCGGACATATCCAGCCTTTTGTCTACTGGAAGTGGCTTGATGGAAGTGACACTTCTCAGGGCAAAGGATCTCGTTGCAAAGGACCTCAATGGCTTTAGTGATCCGTTTTGCGAGCTCAAGTTAAACAACGAAACCAAGTACAAAAGCAGCATAAAGAAAAAAACTCTTAATCCTTGCTGGGACGAGAGTTCCATCATGGGTTTGCCCAGAACTGGCGAAACTTTAGATGTTGTAAGTGACTTTGTAGCTTTTTCTTCGTGAAATGTTGAATATTATTTTTTTCGAATAATTATTCATCATAGATTTGTCAGAAAATGATATATATAATTCAACCAATGTGAAATCTCTGAAATTAAGATTTTTTTTTTATCACCAGGTATTATGGGATCATGACACTTTTGGTATGAAAGATTATCTTGGAAAAGTGTCATTGACCCTGGAGGATATACGAAAAATTTCAAGTGCCGATCAGTCCCATTGGTTCACACTCAGAGGAACCAAATCGGGATCTGTAGAGCTAAAAGTCAAAGTACTATCCGAGGAGTGCGAGGTATGACATTGAAATATTTAACGACCATGTATGGTATTTTTGAAAGAAAGTTTCAACGATTAAAAAATTTAACTACCAAGTAACTTCGAGAAAGAAAAATTTTGATGATAAAATTTGTTGAAAAAGGAAATATTCTTCAGGACTTTTAAGTATTTTTGTCTTTGTGTTTTTATAGACTCAAAGCACCTATGCTGCGAGCAACGTCAGTGAAGCCTCTTCACGACCAGTCGTTGATTCAGAAATTATTTCCGGTGTTATACGCAGACCGTCAATGGAAAAATCAAAAATGCGATTACACTTGGAGCCTGTTGTTCCTCCCCCGCCGCCACCACGAACTGTAACTTTGCTCAAACCAACGAAAATCAATAATTCAGGTATAGCAGGCACAAAAAAAATTATAAATTAAATTTTCAATGAGAGGTAAAAAAAAACGAGAAAAGTTGTTTGAACAACTTTTTAAAAGAAAAATGATTCTAATGATGGTGATATATCTGGATCGAAGAAACTTATCGCCATTACAGAAAAAAATAATTACCGGTATCAAAAATTATCCAATTTTTGACAACAACTCGTGACGCTTGTGAAAGTTTTTCTTTAGAATAATTCGTAAAATTTCGTCAAATTTTCATGCAAACCTATTTCAGATAAACTCAGCACAACAAGCAAAGAATCTAACGAAATAAATGGTAGTACGAACAATTGGATTTCGCGTGAAATAACAGAAACTAGTGTCGACGCTGTGGATGATTCAGATACTTGTAAATTAACGGAACGAAGATCATCACATCACAGTCTGACGCCGAGTCCTGATCAGAGCTTTGGCAAAAAGTTGCCCCAGTACAACAGTTTTCGTGTGATGAAACAAAAGGTAAACTTTTTTTTACTGGTTTTTAATTTGGTAATTTTTTTTCTTATTATTTTGTAGTGAAAAAGTGGCAATTTTTATTCCATCAGATAGTTCAAAATGAAAAAATAAAACAAAATCAGATATTCATTGATTTTTCGTTTAAAAAATTGTCTCACAGGTGAAAAGGGGATTGAAACTTCGTAGATTTCGATCTGAGGTCAATATAGAGGATAAGGGAGATACGACAAAGGCTGTTACGTTGAGTCTTGAACCACGAGGTGGTGGCGAGGCAGACGCTACGGAACTTCTTCAAGGGGCTGGTCTCTCTCATGCAGTTTCGCAACCGGATATGCTCGGTAGGATAAGACAATCAAGTCCTCGTATGAGGTTAAGACCAAACGGTAAGATCTCGAAATTTGATAAATATTTTATTTTCTTTTCAACTTAATGAAATTTTGAATTAAGTTGTAAAAATGTTTTGATTGATAAATTTTTCAGAATTGTCACCAGTCAATGGTACGAGAGAAAAATACTCGGGTGTCGAAGGAAAGGTTCTCCAAGCTCAAGGACTTCACGTTGCTCACATTGCGCAATTATACTGTAGAGTAAAAGTTCAAATGTAAGAAATTCAATTATCGAAATATTTTTCTCATAAAAAATCTTACTTTTCTTAAAAAAAAAATAACCACTATGCGTGACTTCTTCCAAGATGAGATCTAATCGAATGATAAAAATGATAAATCCTACATAAATTAAAAAGAAAAAAATGCCCTCAAAATCTACCGGTTCATTTTTTCCGGTAAAAGTCCGGAAAAGCATAAAAATCTTCTGAGAATAAATATTATGTTCTTGTAACTTGTAATTGCAGCTGTACGAGTCCAGATAAAATAATATCTTCGGTAAATGGCGGAAAAACTATAGCGAAATCGCGTCTTTTGCCAGCAATGCCAAATCCGCAATTCAGCATAGACTTTCATCTTGACAGCGATAGCATTCCGAGACAAGCTCTACTAATATTCGAGATAAGAAGTGCAAGCAAGGAATTGTTGGCTAGTCGTCGTATAACGCTTCACGAGCTTTTAGGTAATTTTTTTAAAAATTTTTTATTTTTAATCAAATTATATTTTGCTAAATTTTGGTTAAAAAAAATTTCAGGTGCAACTGCAGCCTCAAACGACGTTCATACATGGCTAGCTCTGAACAACGGCGCGTCACTCGAGATTCAAATAGCTCATGGCAAGGAACTCAAAAATAAATCGTCAAAAAAATTGTTTCGATCTTGGTCGGTTCATCGAATTGGAAAAATATGAAAGACAATTCGCGTCAGACTGTGCTGACGTTAATTAAAAGAAACGAGAAAAAAAAAACAAATTATTTTAGAGATTAATAATCGACGTTGCGTAAAGATCAGAAATCTGCATTTACTGTTTGTTCAAAAATAAAAATACAATCGAAGGGCACCGTTCGAAATAGAAAAATCATTAATAATGATTTTCCGATTAATGTCATACGAATAATTATGGTTAAAAAAATAATCATAAGCTTTCGATCAATTTAAAATCAATTTTTTATATTAAAATGAATATCAATCATTTTTTTCAGAATTATGATTTTATCGAACGGTAGCCTATCTTTGTTGCAAATATTGTAACAATAGCGATTTCATATCCCTTGACTAATGCCAAAAAATTGTCGATAGCGAGAATGGTCTTATGGTGTAATAAGACAACAAAGAAAGACCTTAAATTGTTTTTACGCTTTTCATCGATAAGAACGAAATATCAAGTCTAGATTCAATAGTCTGGCATGTTCGATATTCACTTTTTTTAAATATAATAATTATTCATTTTTTGCATCCTTTTGCGACCTCCCATAAAAATGTAATTATTTTTGAATTATACGTTTGCTTGAATTTAATCTCAAATTTAATTTTCACAAATAAATCAATAATTGTAATCAATACGTACTTTTCGCACAGATTGTCGAATTTTTTTATACAAGAAATGCCAAATGGTCAAAATCACAAATCGTTCCGAGTCGATAAAATTTCATATTTCCAATTTTTCAAATTTGACCTCGAGCCTTTTGTTCTGACGTATTGGAGGATTTTATGTTTTCCTCGGATTTTACTAATCGAAAAATATGTAAAAACGGATAAGTGAAACATTCCAGGACTTTCTTACAGCGAGTCTCATGTGAAAAATAAACATTAGCGTGTATGCTAAAATTTTCAGTACGAATACACAACGAGATCGCTGCATTTAATGTCGTCGATATTTCGAAATCGCATTTTCACCTGTAAATACTTGTCAAAGATTGATAATATTCTATATATGCTGCAGAGATTGGCAAATTTGAAATTGTAGATTATCAAGTCCAAATGGAATCGGGAATTTGTGATTCGTTTCGCTTCATTTGCTAATTCCACTTTGACTTTTTGTAATTGTGTACAAATTAATTACCAATTTCAATGAACTTAGCAATCGAGCAATCCAGTGAACTTGTTAATTGAATGGAAATTAATTTGAAACTCTAACAGGAAATTAGAATTCATCGGTAATTTAAAAATATCACGCCGATCTCTGACACATTGTATGTACTATAGTATGCGATATATGAATTTTTAATATTGTAAATTTTGCCAGGAAAAATATGCTCTCAATGAATTTTTTTTTAATCTACGATAGTTGAAAATGGGTCAAAGTATTTATTGCTCACAACGCACACCCTATTGATTATATTCAACAGTCTGACATCTACAAAAGTGACTGCACTGATAAGTCTTAAAAGAAAAAAAATGAAACTATGTAAATGACAAATATATTATAAAACTCATAAAGTTTCTGATCTTTTATTTTCATGGTCCCTGAAATGATTGGAATGGAATGAAAGACGTGGATAAATAACGTACAATCATATCATCTCTCCGCCAAAATCATTAGATATATTTTCGTTTTTTTTTTGTTTATATAAATAATATCACATCAATGTAAATGTAAATTGATATTCGTAAGAAAATTCTTAAATGTTTCGATTTGAATTTCATCGAGTAGATAATACAGTTATGGCGCGAAGCAAATTCATAGCTAACGCGGTAGATTTTCTATTGATTCCAGATTAATATTGAGGCATTTTTTTCTTATTTTTAAATCTCAAAGACGTATTTCGGAAGAAATACAACAAAAAGCAATCCTCAATGTTCGGAAAAAAATGCAAATTTTTAATGGACCTAAAAAAAACCTCCTATAACTCGAACTTACGTACAATCAATATTTTTCAATTTTATGCACGTCGTCGATATTCCATCTCACAGTCTGGCAAATTATAGAGGCCCAACATTTTCAACAATTACGAGACAAGGACGGAATGAAATATACATGGTGAATATTCAAAATCACAAAAAAGAAAAGAAGAAGGCACCGAAAATACTCTTAAAACAGTCACGATTGTGGACAAACGAAGAAAAATAAAGTGCCATGAAATCTTTTGGAGGTGGAATCGAGTGCTAAAAAGTTGAAGAATAAAAATTGATAAATTGGAAATAACATTCGTATAACAATTCTCTGGTGAGAAAAAATTTCCTCTCAAATGTAATTACAAATAACATTCCTCTCTATTTGTTTGCTTTTCATTGACGAAGAAACGATGCAAATGTCTCGACCCGGATATATTTGCCATTTATATTTTTATTGTATAAACGGCAGTGATCCTAAGCAACGCACGTGTATATGTAAATATAAATATATTTCTGTTTTTGTTTTTTTTTTCATTTCTTTTTTCTGATTTTTCTTAAACTTTATATTATCATAAATAATATGATACACATGATACCAAACGGTAAATTCTCAAATTGCGTAGTTACGATTGGTGCAAATAAAGATTATAGTACAAGCGACTCGAATCGTCATTGATATAAATTAATGTAGAAACACGAGAGGCGATTCCATGTTACAATTTTTGTTCTCATGGATCACCTTCAAGTGTATAATGCATGCATGTGTAAATTTTAAGAAACTCCTTGATTCTTGTAATATTTTTTAGAACATTAAACGTTCATCATAACGATTAGTATATTACGTGACAAAAAAGCCCCATAACGAAATTTTCGAATTAGACGGGTCTGATATAAAGTTTAAAAACATATTTTGCCTCTCTTACCACATAATCCTATAAGTTATGCTGATACATTCAGCAGTTGGATATTTTTCGTCTTCTCGATGACACCGACTTAATTGACTTGCCACTGAAATTTAAAATGATCATTTCAACATATCGAGCTATGAGAAGTTGACAGATTTTTTTAGGGTCAGTGAGAAAGACAAAATTACCTTCAATGCATTTTGGGGATTAACATTTCCGGCCTCGTCTTCGCGTTTCTCACGTTCCATGGCCAATTGTGCCTGGCGCTTGACGGCATTTACATTTCCTATTCCGCGTTGTTCCTGCTCCGCCTTTCGTTTTTCAGCTGCTTCTGTTTGCTGACGTCGACGAGTTTCCTGAAAAAAAAAACAATACATAATAACAATAATAATCAAATTCATTTGCATGTAACTGGTGTGATGAGTTTGGATTCTGATGGGTCGTCCAGTATTATAATATAGTTTTTCTATTTCGGTGAATGAAACATGTAAAATACACAATTGGAACAAACAACAGATTACAAATACAAAGTTTGTCTGTTATATCGTGATATTTTGTCTAAAAACCTTTTGTTACAAGGTCAAGGCAATATACTATAGTTTTACATATATAATGCAATTTACGTTTTTTTTCTCCTTTTTATTTACCGAATCGACACGAACCCACCTATCGATCAGAGAAAATCGATCTTTATTTTTTTTTAGTTTTTTGGGTTTAGTGGGTTCAGGTTTAGGTTTATATTCGGGTTTGGGTTTAGGTTTGAGTTCGGGTTCAGGTTTGGGTTTGGGTTTGGGTCTGGGTTTGGGTTTGGGTTTTAGTTTGGGTTTGGGTTTGGGTTTGGGTTTGGGTAAAAAAAGTAAAAATAATGAGCATAAAACTTATTCGTTCGTTAAAATGACGACGATGGATGAAGATTAGCAAAATTGTCAACCAGTTAAAATTACGTGTCTACGATTTTAATTAATCGATAATAGCAAAGGTCGAAAATATCTGATATTATAACGAACATTATTTATTCTTAGGGCAGGAATATGAAAAAGTTTCACAGTCCGAACAATGGCTAATCACATAACCTAAAATATTAAAACTACGTCTTACCGCATCGGGCGTCAAGTCTTCGTACGATGACGATTCTTTGCAGCAAGATGTACAGAGACCCATTTCGTGCAAGATTTGGATCTTTCGACGGGAAGCAACGTCACTTCGATCTTACTTTATTTTAAATACAAAATAACTTTTGACAAGACGTTAAATATCAATAATCCTTCAAGTTTTGTGACGAACAAACTAGACTAACACAGACACAGTTGAACACAGTGACGTCTAACGTACACATTACAAATAGCTATATGAGCTATGTATGCGTAGCTGCATTGATACAGACACAACCAGCTGTACCAGCGGACTCATATCAGTGACTAAATTTAATCGTGTTTATATTCATTTTGAGGCATCAAACATTTACTAAATGCAGAAAAATATTTTTTTCCATCAATTTAATATACCCGAGAGACTTTGATGTCTTTACTTGGCAAAAAAAAAGTTTGCATTTAGAATCGATAGGTGAGTTCAATTGAACGTGCAGTTAGTCTCAGCCGGCGGCCATATTCCTTTTTGGCACAGGTGCTGAGGTCTTCGTGAGTGCAGGAAGGGCAGTCAAAATGTTATCGAGATTAGCATTGAAAAATGGTAATTATTATTGCTCAAAATTAAACCATCATTAGTAAAAAATGTTAAATTGATACATCATTAATTCACACGTTTGGACAATTTTATTTCAACTTATGATCGTACGAAATTGTGTGTAATTTTTTTTCGTTCATTATGTAATGCAAATATTCCACATTATCGACATAATTGTGATACATATATTTAGTCCAATTTGTTATACACCTTTATCATTTTCGTACCTTTATTGTGAAAAAAAAACGATGCGGTAAGAGAAAGATCATTATCCTTTGATGGGTTAACCTATAAGTTAATTCGTTTTTCACCGTCGGACGGTCAATGATATCACGATGAGAGAGATAGTCAGTTAAGGGAAAATTCGTATATCTCAGTTACAAACAAACATTTGTATCAATGAATAAAATTAGAAGAGACACCTTGATATGTTCACTCACAAAAAAAAAAAATGAAAGCTGCACCTTGATTTTACTTGTATATTTTTAGAGTTTCATTTATAATTATTTTCCTCTATCTCTGTTTTTAAATACTCTTTTTTTTAGGACCATTTGTATGTTTTTTTGAAAATTCGTCTCATCATCGTCATTAAATATCATTTTCAGCTCAAACATTGCCAGCAATGGCTCGTGGGGCTCAAGCAATGTCTGGGCTCGCACCCGGCTTTGAGAGAAAAGCTAGACCCATAGATCCATCACCTGTGCGATATGCTTTCGTTCCTGAGGGTTGGTTCACAATGTTCTACCCAAAAACCGGAGTCACTGGTGAGTTTCGGTGCTCATGGTGAGATTTAAACATAATATTAAGTACAAAAAATGAGTCTCAGGAATTATTAAGAAATTACAGAATATCACTATAAAAACCATCGATGAGATCTTTTAGTTTATCTCATAGACAAAATGTACATACTTTTAAAATGATAATAATTCTTATTAGGCAGAAAATCAAAAGTTCCACTTTTATACTCGATTCTCTCGAAAATTACTTTTATATTAGTAGATTTTTGCTGTTCCAGCTGAGAACCAGATCAATTGCAATATTGAATAGATTATTTGGGACATTTATTGTATTTTAAGGAAATATTCGATCCTTCTCATGCCTGTTTACAAATTCATTTTTAACTCGATCCATTTTCTATGTAATTTAGATTGAATTTTTGTTTACTTTCATTATAATTTGTGTTCAATTGGTATTCTCATATGAGTATAATAATAATTTTACATCGTCGATTGTAGAGATATTCCAGGAGTCAAAAAATTTATGAATATTTCATAAAAAAGAAATTCAATTGCGTCAACACGAGCATTTTTAACATAATTATAAATGGTTTAAGGTCCGTACATGTTCTATGGTGGTGTAACGACGTATCTCGTGTCCAAGGAGATTTACGTACTTGAACACGAATTTTACACCGGTGTTTCAATCTTCATAATGGCTGTATACGCAATCAAGAAATTTGGTCCAGTTGTTGCTAAGTGGCTGGACGAAGAGATCGACAAGGAAGAGTACGAATTACAGAAAACACGAGATGATTCAATTGCACAATATGAGGATCTGATCGAGAATGAGAATAAGGAACAATGGAGATCTGAGGCGCAACCGCTCATTATCGAAGCTAAAAAAGAGAATGTGCTTCTTCAACTCGAAGCTGCCTATCGTGAGAGATTAGCCATTGTCGGTGCCGAGGTAAATTATCAATGAAAATCAATACTCATTTGTGTAATAAAACTGGAAAGTCGCCAAAACGAAAAAATATTTACTCGATTGCCAAATTTTGTAGACACTTTGAAAAAAGAAACTGGCTTAAAGAATATCAGTTTCGAAACCAAAGCCGCTTGTATATTTTCGATCATTTTCACTCTAAGGGAGTCTTGATGTACATTCCGACTCTTTGTCTTTTTTTTTTAAGTTTGCTCCAATTCAAGCTGTAGACTAATTTGATCTAGTGATGAGGTTGCAAGTGCCTGATCGCTTATAAGATTAATAATAATAATAATAATGATATTATCAATATTTGCTATAGTTAATATAAAATAATAATTGAATAATAGTTGGGAATTGATAATAATCAATATAAGCAATTTTAGCACTAATAGTAGTAATTAATACAGTACCTACTATTTTTAATAATAATTCTTACCGATCCAAATTGTGAAATTTCATAGGTCAAAAAACGTCTGGACTACCAATTGCAAATTTCCCACGTTGAGCGTCGTTTGGCACAGAGACACATGGCACAATGGATAATCAGCAATGTGCTGAAGGCCATTACTCCCGATCAGGAAAAAGCTTCGCTCCATCAGTGCATCAAAGATCTTCAGGCACTTGCTCCTCGAGCGTGAACATTTGCAGATACATTAGACGAAATAGTTTAATAACATATATGTGGTAACGGCGTTTTGGCACAAAATTGCCCGAAACGTTGCAATACAACCGGATATCTGCATCGAATTGTAATTTTGTTCAGTCGATCCAATGATGTATAACGTCAGAATAAAATTGTTAATCAATCTCTTAATAAGTACATCGGAGAATACATTTTTTTCTTAATAGAACATTCATTGCATTGTCATTCGTAAAGAATAATAATTTATAATTTGTGTTTTTGAGAGGGTCCAATTTGAATGAATGGTCATGTTTTTGTGGCGAATTTTCATTTCAAACTTGTCTATTTCCTATTGACGAAAACATATTGCTGGTTTTATCATAAAAGTCGCGAAACATTGAAAATAATCGTTTTTTAATATTGCCATTTTGTTACTCGGGTATTTCCTCAAAAAACTTGATCTGCCATTAGGTGAAAAAGGTACCATCTGCGATGGGTTATGGATATTGAGAGAATTCATTATTTTACGAAATGGAATGGTCAACAGAATCTTTTCACGTAAAGTTCATTAAAGTTTCTGGGCAGAAAAAATAAATAAATGATGGAATGAAAAAAAAAGAAGAAAAAAAAACGTTACAGTGTTAAAAAGCATTATTCAGAAGAATATTTTTTAAAATGTTCCCCTCTTCTGTAACAAAGAGTGTATAATAAGAATATTTTATTAGTGGAGTTAAAACTATTATTTTTCAAAAATGGAACGCGATCTATAAGCTGAGAGCTTTCTATAAGAGCCTCTAAAACTCAAACTTGACATTGGCACTTGTCAAAAATCGGATAATGGACAAATTATATATTTGAAAGAAAGGAAAAAAAAAGGTCCCATTTTTCATCACGAGACTCAAATTGCGGCTCAAAAAAAAGAATCACAAAAATGAATTGCAGAATAGATTGAGCTGAAACCGTGGGGTATTTTGCCCACAACGCCCCGATCGAATATTTTATCGCACCCTCGCGCTTACCTTGCGCGTAGGCCAAAAAAAAATGTGTAAGGCCAGCAGAACGTTACCTACGTTGCCGGCTAGAAATCTCTTCTCATCCGTGTACAAAGGATTGCAGTTCAAAAGGCGTTTATATGTATTTATCCTTCACACCCGCATACCACACTCTCTCGTTCTCGTTCTCGGCTGCGGAAATATGCTTTTCGTTTCTCTCGCGATAGAGTCGGTAACAGTTTATCGTCCGTCTCCTTTGCACACAAGTCGAAGCGAAAAGCGAACATAACCTCTCCCAAAACAACGAGTTCGTAATGCATTGAGTGTATATATAACTTTTTTTTTCTCACTAAAACTTCCATGGAATAAATAACATTTAATAAATATATATATATATATATATGTATGTATATTTTTTTTGAATCGGTGGTTCACGTGAATATGGCGTCAATGAAGATACTTTTACGGCCGGAAATTCGAAAAATTTCTGGTGCTCGAGTAAGTTGTCTGCTCTATTTTACTATAATTGTCATTTATAATTATTATTTATTCGAATCGAATGACCACAAGTTGCTGTGTTTACTTATGAGAAGACATCAATGGCTGCTCTGTTACAGCTTTCGAGGTCGTTAAACTTGTCAATTGTTTCGTACCCTGAATACATTTTAAATAAAAACGGTATATATAACATATGTTATAGTTTTTTTTTTCACGCACATTTCATCCATATCACTAAAAATCCTACTTTCTTTTCTTTTTTTTTTTTCATAATCTCGCGAGATTAGAAAGTACGCGCGAGATCCCCAAAAATGTTACAGCATTTCGAAACGATCCCCCCCCCCCCTCTCCATTTTCCTTGAGACACGTGTCTTTGTACATAGTTGTTTTATTCACATGAGGCAATATCGGCACGAATCTTATTAGATAAGTCGCCTATATTTTAGCTTAAGGTTTTTCACTTTTTTTTATTATCGGGTCTGTAACATTTGTCCTCAATTGATATTGTTCTTCACTTAACAGATCAAGGTCTATTTCGCGTGTACATAATGTTTTCGGTCTAAAAATACGTTTACCTTGTGTCAATAGCGGGGACGGTATATTTTTATATTCCGACTGGTGATTGGCACTCGACCCGTTTAAAAACCTTGTATACTTGCATACGGAAAATATATTTGTCTATATGCATGTTTTTAATTCTACTTGTGCATGAAATGCAAATTAACCAACCAGTTTAACTTATTATTTTATTGGTGGGAAAAAACGTACGTTTCCTTTTTTTTTTTCAATTAGGGTCATATGTGAAACGAACTCATCAGTCGCAACAAAACAAAATTCTTATGGGATGCACAAATGACCCATGAATCTCATAAAAATTTGCATTTGTTAAGAAACATTTGGCACCCTATAAAAATTTCATAAAATCTTCTACGAATTTCGATGAAAATTGTAGTCAAGAAAGTCTTATTAAATTTAACTCATTTGTCATCAGATTTATACTATTTATTTATTCACTAACGTATATTTTATATTTAATAATTTTTTGGCTATTTGAAACATTTTTAAAACTCTTACACGAATATAACGAAAAAAATAGCTCTGAAAAAAAGTTTCTTGCCTTTGGAATCAAAAAATTTGATAATGATGAAATTATAAAAATACATTCGTTTTTTTTCTACAATTTGCCGCCATAAATTTTCATTAAAAAGAAAAAAAAACATTATAAATCTTTTAAACTTGTTTTTTCTTGAAATTTTCCAGCATCTCTGCAGTAAGCCGAAATTTGGTATGATATTTGACATTGATGGCGTCATAGTACGTGGAAAATCTGTACTTCCTCCTGTACGGGAAGCTTTTAAAAGGCTATGCGGTGATGATGGTAAATTTCGAGTACCAACGGTATTCGTGACAAACAGCGGTAACGCATTGCGTAGTCAAAAGGCCGAAGATTTGACAAAATGGATAGGTTTCGAAGTAACGGAGGATCAAGTTATAATGGCGCACTCGCCACTGACTCTGTTCAAGCAATTTCACGAGAAGCAAGTTGTGATATCGGGACAGGGGCCCGTTAGAGAAATAGCGAATGAATTGGGATTTAAGAAAACGGTGACGATGGATGAACTGGTGATAAATTATCCAAGCCTAGATTACGTCAATAAGGACAAGAGAAATCCACAGTGTGGTCCAATAGACAAAAATTTTCCAACGATAGAAGGAATTTTGTTGCTCAGCGAGCCAATCACGTGGGAAACTCCGTTGCAATTGTTGGTCGATCTTTTAATGACCGATGGAGCTCCGTCGGGACTTCCCCGAGTTATTCCATATCCTCATATACCAGTTTTAGCCTGTAACATGGATTTACTTTGGGTTTCCGAGGCTCCAATACCCCGTTATGGACATGGAGCTTTTTTGGTATGCTTGGAGGCACTTTATAAAAAAGTCACAGGCAAGGATATACAATATTCAGCGCTTGTCGGTAAACCGAGCGAAGTCACGTACTATCATGCAAATCATATGATAACGAAGCACGCGAGACAATTGGGCATTAAACACAATATAGACACTATCTACGCTATTGGGTGAGTCGAAGCGTATGATTTTATTTATGATATGCAGCGTTAAATATGTCACAATGAATGAACGCTTCGGAAAAAATAAACGATAAACACACATTTCCTTTTGTCGGAAAAAAAAATATTTTATCATTTTTAATTTATTTCACGTTGCTCAATTATGCAAAATAAATTGTACTGTTGCGATTTAATTATGTTGCGTGATTTAATGAAAAATTTCATTATTATTTTTTTTCTCCCAGTAGATCGGTAAAAAAATTTGGATAAATCGTATGCAATTGTAAGAAGATCACTAATTCGACGAATTTACATTAGAGGTGCCGCGAATAAATTGAATATAATGCTGACTCATCTTGAGACCGGCCTTTGTAGCTGAGAATTTTAAAATATTTTTTTTTTTCGAACGCGTTCTCAGAGTCTCAGATCTTTATACTTCTCGAGTGCTCTTGCTCATCGTTTGATTCATCTTATGAAAAATTCTCGTTGAAATTGTAAACAAAAAAATTAAGCAATGTCTTTTTCTTAAATCCATTTATGTTTTTTTGTTTCCAGCGACAATATCAACACCGACATATTCGGTGCGAATTTGTACGACAAGTACTTGGCTCGTTATTCAAAGGGCAAAGGAACAAAATCGCGTGGCATGGAAGCCCTTTTGGGCGATAATCTTCAATCACCGACCGTTAAAGCTTGCATCAGTATTTTAGTAGAGACGGGAGTGCATAAGCGCGATTCCCAATTTTTCTCAGAACACAATCCTCGTGATTTTTTGCCAATGGAGGAGGGACTTTGCAAGCCAGCTTTTATTGTCAAAGACGTCGGTCGCGCGATTGATCTCGCGTTAAAAGAAGAAAAATTAGATTGAATTAGGCAAATCGAGTCGATCTTACTGAGAAACAGACAAACAACCGTAAAGAGTCTGGTGCAGTTGCAAAAAAAAAAAACAATTTGTACTAATTCTTCACGATCTTCGAATATTATTACGTGTATATTATTATTATTTTTTGCTCGAAGAACTGTAAATATAGAATTATCTTGTAGATAGAAAATTCAACGTTTTAGGAGAGAATATATTAAGATAGATATATTTGTTTGTCGAAGAGCGCCTTACAATTGTTGAATACTTGGCTGATTTATCAGGGGGGAAAAATGGGTTTCGTTATTCCCCTCGTAAAAAATCCACCTAAAAAAATCCAGCAATAAATACACGAGAGTTACTTTTCACGAGGGCTAGCTCGAAACTCACAGACATAATGATAAATTGACGAAACTGAATAAGATAAAGCATAATAATTTTTTCTCCCCCCCCCCCCCCCCCCCCTCAAGGAGTCTAGTCCGATAATGAAAAAATAAAAGTGTGTGCTGTAAATTGCATGATGCACTGTAAAAATCATCGAACTTTTTTTGTCTACTTAATAGATTGAATATTTTATTCAAATCACGCGAAAGCAGGATCAATTGTTTGTAAAAAAAAAAAAAAAAAGAAAAGACAATCGAG
This sequence comes from Dyspetes luteomarginatus, assembly GCA_963669185.1. Classification (NCBI taxonomy): domain Eukaryota; kingdom Metazoa; phylum Arthropoda; class Insecta; order Hymenoptera; family Ichneumonidae; genus Dyspetes; species Dyspetes luteomarginatus. The sequence goes on from OY769911.1 coordinate 917,313, forward strand.
ACTATTCTTGTCGGCGTATTTGCAGAGAAAGCAAAAAGCATAATAAAGTACAATAATCCGAAACGAGCAAGAGACTTTGCGCAGCCTTTTCATTTTACAGATCGTCAGCGGATTTTTTTATCTTCTATTCACAAAAGAAGAGAAAAATGAAGTGTTTAGTTTATTGACATTTCAATGCCTATTTGAATTATCAGATATAATAAAAATATACATCTGTACATGTTTATTTCAAATATATATGTACATATGTATTTTTTTCTTTCACCGATCAACGGTGTTTGCTGTAAAATAAATTAGACTGTACATGAACACGATCGAGGCAATGTGCTCTTGACACTAGAGAGTTAAGAGCAAAACTTTGTCATCGTGCATGTATTTATTGTTAAATATTAGAAAGAAAATTAATTATATTGGTTATTAAAAAAAAATGATAGTTTGATCTCCATTTTTTTACCCAATTAAAACAAACGTTTTTTTTTTTTCACTTTTTATTATTTTGCGCTCCGTTGAAGAATCATCGAATATTTTCAGTTGAAACATACTCGGTAAATTGAGGCACAGGATGGTTAAGGTAGTCTTGTCGGTACAGTGTAGCAAAAAAATTCAGTTAAACAAAATTAGTTTTCAGTTTGTTGTAAAATTCGATGATTTGATGAAAAAATTATTACAAAACTTGTATAAATCATTTTGAATAGGTAATTTTTGACGAGACTGTACAGACAGGAATATCTTAAACGATTGGGCAGATTTTATTTTTTAATTCTCTCGTTACGGTGAACAAAGTGAGGCACGAACGCCAATGATTGTTCATTTATCTCGCAGAGTGTGGCGTCTGGATCTCATGACCCACGGGGTCAACATCGTCAATTGTTCGATTGAAAAAAATTTAATTGTAATGAAACGTCGAGTGAGAGAGAGAGAGAGAGAGGAGCGCGATCGCGGTACGATATGAAAATGGATCCGAAATGTATACTCGCAATCTACGACAAGTCGTCTGAAACAAATCTGACTTTAATATGGATAAAGTTTGAACTTTATTATCTCTACGATGCCGCGATTAATTCCAAACGACTATCGAACAGTGTCGTAAAAATATATAAATTTTCGTTCTACAAATTACAAGCCACTATGTCAATGAAAAAAATTCAATATACAATTTTTTCAACATCATGAGATTAATAAAAAAAAAAACCAAAAACAATAATGGAATATATTGGAATTTTTAAAAATTGATTTCACACTCAGTAAGATAAAAAAGCAAGTAATTATTGTTATAAAAATCGGATCATTTTTTAATCATTTGGGCTTTTTGATTATCGTTGAATTTAATTTTTGCAGATACCTAAAAGTTATAATTGAATTTTGCGTACTCGCTGAGGCTCAAAAGAACAAACTTGATAATTTTTTTTGTTTTTTCATTTCCTCGTTTTATCCTTGTTAACGATGATAAAAAAAAAAAAGTGTATTCACGCGGTATTGGAAGTTCCTTGGTGATTAATGAGGTGAACCTGTTGAGAGCGCGTCCTGAATTCCAATCGGGGCTCAGCGTAACTTCCAAGGAACGGTTCAACGACAAATAATACCGTACAGTTTCAATGTTACATATCGTGAACACCGCGAAACATGCAGCTGGACAAAAGTACGAGAATATATGAACAAACATTAATAATCTTTATTTTCATGCAAGCATTTCGTTTGTAGGATTGACAAACTTAATGTATTTCCGTTTAATGGGAGAATTAAATAATTTATAAATTGAGGAATTAAATAATGCAGGAGTTGCAAAACTTTATAATTATTGTATAATTACCAATCATAACTATTATTATTGTAGTCATATATATAATTTTGATATATTTACTACAAGTCTATAAATAATAACATTTTTATCAAAGTAATTAATCATTCGATTATATAACAGAAATATATTTCAAATAAAAATTATTTTTGCCAATAATTTGGTCAATCGTATATCTTCGTTGACCTTATTCTATTTGAAACATAAATTATGATTTTAATTTCAATAAGATACGAAACTTGTATATTTAATTGGTCAGAATAATCGAATGAATAATTCGTTTCCTTTCAGCCTACCGATTGAACTATATTTTTCGATGGAAAAAATGGGGCGATGAATAATTTTTTGAAAAAAAAAAAGTACATTTCAAATTTAACCAGGTGATTAAATTTGTTGTTAATCAAATGATAATCGTACAATGAGGAAATGTCGATGCATCAATGTTTTACTATTTACACAATAAGTCATATTTTTTACGTTACTAAAAATAGCCACGAAATCCTCGAGAATGTCTAGCTCGTCTACATAATTCGCCTATTGTACGACTTTGAATACCTGAAACGTTTCAAGTATGGCAAGTAAATGCACACATCAGTGCCAAGTCGTTGCTCACGTTTGTGCCTATGTGTGTGTGTGTGTCAGATCGACAAACGAGGATCTCACTGGGCGGTTTAACGGTTGATGTCATCATCGAGGTTTGAACTTGGCCTCGAGGCATTCGTCTCGTCATACTCGCCACAAATCCAATGGTACTTTACATCGTCTTCCTATATACTTGTCTAACTCTCATTAACGCATATTTCGATTAAATTAATTTCGATGATAACAAGAAAAAAAGTAGGCGCTTCTCTAGGCTCGAAACAACAAGACACTTTTATACATCTTTAATAATTTATAGTAGCGCTATAACGAAACTGTATAATTGGCAAATATTCATCATGATGATTTTTATACGACAATTTTTTTACACGTTTCAATATAAAAATCGTACGAGAGAAAAAAATGGTTTTCAAGGTATAGACATTGAAGGTTAGAGTTTACTGACCGCAGTGAGGAAATTCATCATCGTCACAGGCCACAAGGGGTCACCACAGGCACGACAGTTTATTCTCTCTTAACACACTTGTCCCCGTGTGTGTTTATCGGTCTTTGAGCCTTCATAACAGTGAATTCTCTTCATCGATTCACGAGAGATCATCGATCCCGTTAACAAAAATTCTCAGGAATTTGTTTTTATTATTTTTTTCGAGATTGAGGAACATGCACGATTTGATATTACTACGTAGCTTGGCGCACTACACAGAAATAAGAAGCTTATTCTTATTTCTTATTATTAAGAGGCTTATTTGACAGATCTGTCAAATTTCGTACATCAAGATGACAACTGAGGTTATTCACAACAACTATAAACCTTCAGCCTTGCTTTTTTTTATGGAGGATTACGTGTGACTTGAGAATCCATCTGGTGGTGAATCTTTTAATCTGGTAATGACGTCTTGATGGGTATGATTTGTTCCTCTTTTTTCTTCTTTTTATAATTCGCCTGACTATTACCCTCCGTCAGAAATATGCTACGTTGCATGTAAACGATTAAGCGATCAACGATTTTGTAAATCATGATAATGACGGGGCCCAAAACATGCTGAGTTGTTTTCCTGTTTAAAGTTGAAAGTTGAACTTCACTCCAATAATGGGGTTTTTTCAACGAACATTTTTCAACGAATAGAAGTAGAGGATGTTAGGTTTTTGAGTGAAGTGAAGGTCACATTAATAGTAAAGAATCCGGTTTTAGAAATCGAGAAGCGGGTGGCTCCTATATGAGACCAACTCTTGGCCGGTGGTAGCCAGAAGAGAGAAGAAAAATCAGAAGACGACTGTGAATGGCCGGTGTATCATTCTGCATCATAATCTCAAAACTTTGAACGGATTTTTCTTCATATTGGCTGAAGGAAAATTACTAAAAAAAAATCTGCAGTGATTTAAAAGAATTTTATTGATATCTATTGACTCATCTGTAGCAAAAATGAATTCGAGATGGTCAGTGGATGAGGGACACTTGATGATTGTAATGGAAAAACCACTTAGTTTTCGGCTGTTAGGTGTAAAATTGTGGCGCCATTCGCACTCGTTCCTAATATTATTTTGCTCTTAGAATACCATTTTTCCTTATACTAAATTTGTTACCTTTAATAAAAATCCGATGAATCGTCATTTTGTCAGTGCAACGACGCCATTTCGTGCCAACGACTTTGCCATTTGCCTTCTAATCCATAAATTACCAACTTCTATCTTCCTCTTTTTTGTTTGCTTCTATACTTTCCTTCAGTTGTTTGTCATAAGCCAACAGTGCCTCGCGAATCTGTTCTTCGTACTTCTCGATATATTCTTCAGGTGTGTGTACGTCCGATGGTAATTCGGCAAATTCCCTACCGATCGATCTTTTTTGCACAAGGGCAGTGAGCATAAATGTCAACGTTGGTATCGTCATACCGAGTAAAAACATGGGATTCATCATGTTTTTCATACCGTGATTCTTAAAGCCACTGAATAGTTCCCACCATATGCTCTTGTCTTCGTGTTTGCCCAATTTACCATAAAGCCAGGGTTTTATCTTTCCTGTTTTGGCTATATAATTGTAGTAATGAGGATCGTATGATTGTGCATAGAGCTGAGAATAATAAAGATCCTTTTGTGGCGGAGGTGCGTCAGCATCGGGAAACCACTTACTGGCATCTTCGTAAGGAACTGGCGGATTGCTTGGCAATGAAGAATCGTGACTTGCAAAATTAGGTGGCCTCGTATAAATCACTTCAACTGGTGATTTCCAAGGCCCCGAGATTCCCGAAGGGGGTCCCGGTGGTCCGCCGTAAATTGGTCCTTTGTGCTGATATATCGGTCCAGGACCAATTCGCGATTGTGCCCAAGGATTGCCGTGAATCCTTCCAACCATCGGACCACGCAAGCGAGAAGGACGTCTCATTCCTGGCCCAACTTGTAAAGAATCTCTTCTCGACTGAAAACCAATCTGATTCCATCGAGGCGAGACAATTTTTTGGAGGTGGTGGTGCTGCTGCTGCGCCTGTTGCTGGTACTGTTGCATCGATGCATAACCAAATTGGCCTATTTGACCGTTCAGTGAAACAGCAGGAACCCTCTGTGCTTGAATAATTTCTTCCTGTGAATTACGAGGTCCTAAATCATTCTGTATTCCACCATCGAATCGAACGGATTCTTCTTGATTGATATTTTGTTCTATGCTCGCGGATTGCTGAGAAGCACCTCCAGCGACGTTCTCTTGCATTTGCAAGTAATTTTGCAACGCTACACTTGATTCCTCTGGTGTACGAGAAGTTAAAAATTGATTAAGTGCCTGACCCGTTGCCTGATTGACAGGGAACGGGGGTTGTGAGCTGGAGGTCAAGTATCTCGTTGCTGAGGATTGTTTGGGGCTTTGGTAGGTACGAGGAGATGGATAGTAAACTTGCGAGGGTTCTTGAGACACCGCCGATTGATCGATTAACGCCTGGGATGATTGAATCGGATATTCTCGTAGTTGGCGGATGTCGAACCTAGTTTCGGCTCCCGATTGTATCGAGGTTGTTGGTAAATCCTCGGGTGAGATATCAAGCGTATCAGCTTCTCGAGCCTCTGATGATATGACCTTTGAGGTTATGTTCGCTCGCGTGCTTTGATTTTCCCTAATTAACTGCGAGCCATTGTCGACGGGAATTGATTCTCTCGTCGAAGGTTCAAATGGTAATTTATTCTTTATGCGATCCTCATTTGGAGACGAATGTTTGGTTTTCTGGATAGCAAGTGGGTCGATTGGCGAAGCTGCGAATTGACCTCTCGATGTGGTTATCGTTCGACCATCAGTAATCTCAAAACGTTGGTAATCTTGTCGCGAGTTGCGCCCAGAAAATTGACTCTCCTGGGCTGTATACTCTGTGTTTTCTGTCAATGGATTACCCTCGTAGTTCAGCTGGGCTTGGCTCACAAATCCACCGGACGAGATGATGCACAGAATAATTATCGACTGCATTTTCCTTTACTTTTTATTTTCTGCAAAATAATAGAATTCAGGACAATCGATGAGAGCACGGAAACTAATTATTTTAATTATTCGAAACACAAATGGTGGCACTAATTTTATAATATGGCATCTTAAAAAAAAAATGTGTCGATTCGACAGTCATATTTTGGATAGTTTGAATTGAGATTGATCGAAATTTTGGGAAATTTCAGTTGGATTTAATTATTTAGTGATTAGTGCGACTATTTGAGTCCATACGTTCCAAATTTACTCATTTATTTCAAATAAATTCTTTCCAGACACGTTTCTACGCAATTCTAAGAGCAATTATGAGCAACTGGTCAAAGTCAACTTGACTCGAGGTGGATTTGATTATTTAATGATTGGTGTTGCCATTTGGGTCCATACGTTTTAAATTTGAGCATTAAATTTTTTCGAGACACGTTTGTACGCAGTTCTAAGGGCATTACATCAGCAACTAACGAAACTCATCTTGCCTCCTAATATTGGTTACGTGAACTCATCAAAATAAAAACATGAGAAATCCCACTATTAAGCTTATTCAGAAATCACTAATATTATGTTTTTTTTTTTGCAGATCTTAAATCACGTTATTTTGCTCGATCGATGCGGGAAAATTCAATCTCTCGTCCATTATATTTTTGTAAATAAAAACATAGGGTCATGAGGTTCGAAACGATTTATTAATAAACGTGAGCTCATGAGCGTAGAAGTTTGAGTTGAAAAATCGAAGAAAATTAAAAATTGGTCGCAGTTACCAAGAAATATGTACAAAACGAAAAAAAGTGCGAGAACCATGGCATGCGGAAGAAAAATGGTAACACAATTAGCATTATAACGGATATAATCGCGGGCAAATGAATGTAAGGAACGGTGGAAGCGTTTGAGCTCTTTGTGTATCTTCACAAATGCATCGAGTTCTTTGTACTAATTGTAAAAAAATGGTCCTCATTGTTGCGCTTTGTGCACTCTCTCGGTGCATTTGGATTCGCGTTCGTGCAACATTCACACGGGCATATTTATTTGTGCCGGTGAAATTTGAAATCGATCAAAATTTTTAAATGACTCCAAAAATAAGTCAAGGACATTTTTTTTTTTTTTACTTAAACATGCAAAAAATGTAGAAAATTTGTTTTTTCATCGTCTTGGCAAAAAGATTGTGAAAGTAGATAAATTTTTTCCATCGATTTTGAGCTATTCAATTATTACTTTTGTGATCGAGCTATATATATATATTTTTTATTCTTTTCAGGATTTTTTTTAAATCTCTTTATCGTGGTTCTTTGACCGGAATATGCGGGCTGTAAGATGAGAAAAATAAAAAAATGTAAAGAAACTGGAATGAAACGCGAATAATTTTTTTTTTCAACCAGTGAGAGGGAAAGAAGGGCGTTGCGAGTGGAGTGGGAAGAAGATTTAACGGCGAGAGGTAGATAAAGAGAGAGCGCAGGCTATGGAATTTGAGAGCCCGGCGGGTCCACCCGACCCAAAGCTCAAGCGCATTTTTTGTTTTTTTTTTTTTTTTTTTTTTTTAATTTGTATGTATTTACAACGCGATCTGTGACGACTTGTTTTATGTCGGCACGCGTTCGCGAAGACGCGTCTTTCAGTCAATGGACTTTCTAAAACCGTTATGTTTAATTATGAAGTCAGTGTTCGACTAAAATCGAGACACACTTCCCCATCGCTCAGATTTGTCACTCCATTTTTTCCAGATCAATATATATATATATATATAGAAAAAAAATATATATATATATAGAAATATATATATATATATATATATATATAATTTTTTTTTCTAGGTCTCGATCACATTTTTTTTTCATGACTCAACGATCATACGAGAGGCCACACTTGATTTTCTCATGATGACATATATATGTGGGTATCGTCCTGACCCCGGTAATAAAATTCAAGAATAAATTCTTACGAACTAAAACTACTCGTATCCATATTTTTGTTTTTTTTTTTCTCTCCCGTTGTAATAAAAATGGTAATTGAATGAGAATGTCGATAAAAAAATTTCCATGAGATTGGCGATTCAATAGCAAATAATTTCCGATTGAAATTTAGCAAAAGTCAAAGTATTTTTTTTCGTGTTCCTGTAGAAGTGGCAATGGATAGAAGATGCACATAAATTATTTTTATCGAATCATCGATTTAATGGGAAATAATTGGTCATTGAAATTTTTTAAAATTCACGAATCAATTTGTTATTTTTCAATATGTCGTAAACATTTATATTAAAATAAACGAATTGGTATTATTTATTATTTAAGTGTGTCTGTATGTAGCTCATGGATGTGTAAGACAATAAATAAAAACTGTTTAGCCACAACTCAAAAATCAGAGAGATAATTTACGAATTATTTTATCACGTGAAATATTTACTTACAGTTTAATTTTAATTGAGTATATATGTCGATATATATATACATATATGTAAAATGTAGTATGCTCCAATAAACTTTAGCATTTATATTAAAATAAACACATTCGTATTATTTATTATTTAAGTGTGTTTTTCTTAAAAATTTAATAATCTTTTGTTAAAAATGTTTCATTGACACTGGACCAATAATTATAAACTGTATGTAGCTGATGGATGAGTAAAACAATAAATAAAAACTGTTTAGCCACAACTTAAAAATCAGAGAGATAATTTACGAATTATTTTATCACGTGAAATATTTACTTACAGTTTAATTTTAATTGAGTATATATGTCTATATATATACATATATATGTATATGTATGTAAAATGTAGTATGCTCGACTATGCAGGAGCCTCGATCACCGAATTAGAGAAATTTCAATATTTCTCGCTGCTACGACACGCTGGTAACTTTTAATAATTTTTCACGATTTATCATAATATTCTGTACACCGTCAGTGAGGTTGATCTTCGATCTTGACTTTGGCGCGAGCGCGTCCATCGGAGATCGAGGTGCCAGAAACACTGATTCTCTTTACCGTGGTAGTTTTAAACACGAGATGAGAAAGGCCGGCCGTTCACCGTGTAAACTCCCTACTTATGTGACCATCGTATATACCGGCAACACACCTTTTTGCTATACCTGGCCTGATGCTAATTTACGCCAACCCACGTGTGCGAGTCGATTTGACTTTGTCAATTAGAAACATCTCACGCAGGGACAATTTTTTTATTCTTCACCTTTTCAATAATAGTTTATTTTTAACAGTTCATTAAATTGAATAACAATTTACTGTATACACAATTATTTTTTAATAAATCGATATTAAGTCTTTTTAAAATCGAATGTTCCTCATTCGCGATAAATTTATAGTCATGACCAGTTAAACTTTCAATATAATTGAGGACACATTCGCGAAGAATCGTTAAAATAAATTTGCATGACCCACCAATGTTGGGTGTTTCTTTAAAAATTCACAATTTCACGAATTATAAAGTCTCTCGATGTAATTATTGTAAGTTGATGATCTTACGAAAAATGGGACGAAAAAAAAAATTCCCTTTAAGGCTTTTAAATATTTTTCAATGCCAGGGATTTTTTTTTTCATTTCCGTCACTTTTTTGTAATAAAAATATGCACACAAATAAATTGCTCGATATTTTCAACGAAAAAATAAATAATATTTTAGAGCTTTCATAATTATTCTTCAGATAATAATTTTCACAATGTTTTACAGCTGCATGTTCCTCATTTGTGTTAAATGCACATTTGGCAATTTAGGACACATCCGTGAGCTATCGTTAAAAAAAATCTCCACGACCCACCAGTCTCGCGTGTTTCTTCAGAAATTCCTAATTTTACGAATTATAAAATTTCTCGATGTAATTATTGCGAGTTGACCTTACGAAAAAATGTATAAAAAAAAAAAAAGAGAAATATATTCGTCACACCACAGTGGATTATAGGATCGTCACGGTTGGATTTATTACTTTTAATCTACACCTACTCACATTTATTGTGTAAAGTACTTGAAATCTCGTGACACGAAACGTACACGATGTAAAGGGCGATATATATACATATATATATATATGTCTATATACACCTATGAGCCTGATTAACCGGAGCAAGTACGTTATATAATAATGGCACATTACTACAATCGTAAATCGTGTTTGCTCTCATGAAGATTCTCAAAGAAGACATCTCTCGTACTCATTGTCAGTCGTCACTCAGATACGGAGGATCGTATATGCACGATGGAACCACCTCGTGCAAATCGAGCGATCGCTGCCTGGAAAATCTTAAAAGGCTCAATTATACATTTTAACTTTGATCCGGATCAAATTTTTTATCAGTGAGTATTTTTCAAAAAGTAAATCGATAATCGCGAGCTCTACGTTTTGATGGATCTTCGTTAGTCCAGCTATGTAAAAAGTGGCAAATCCCTAAAAAAAAAAAGTCTGAATTGAGTGACAGTATTTGTAACTTCATCGACTGTGAAATGCAGAATTTTTTAAATTGACGTCCTTTGTTGAATAATTTTTGTTTTTAATTTATATTATTATTTATTTCATATTAATATTTTTAAGAGAATAATCTGAGAATGATATGCGACATTTTTTTTTATTAAAAGAAACAAATTCGATTCAATAGAAAGTTTAAAAGTTTATTTTTAAGGAAGTCTGATCGATTTTCTCGTATAATTAATATCGAATAAACGATGAAGGCAAACAAATAAAAATTACATGTCAGGGTAACGAATGACGAAAGGATCCGTTTCGTGATTTGAATAATTTTTTTCTATTCTCATACGCTTATAGTAAAAATTAATGATTTTTCTTTAAATTGATAACAAAAAAATCCTACGAATTAAATCGATTTTCCTGTTGACTGATAAATACGTTAAAAGCAATTTGAATTATTTCTTCATTCTGTAAAAATTATCGAGTATCAATCGAAAAATGGGAAAAAAAATATTTGAAAAAAAAAAAATTATGTCGAAGGTAATAATTGTTCAATTATCAGAATAGGTTTGAGCATAGGAACGAAACCTTGGCTCTGGCTGTTAGCATCTTTATGCGTCAGTTGCGTCTGTGGACCGGGAATGTTGTTGTGGCGAGAAGAAATCGACGATGTCGAACTTTTCATGCCTTTGGATTCGATTGTTCGTTTGGACGCAGCCTGGGTCAAGAAACATTTTAGGGATGATCTCAGATACGAAAGTATCATTGTCACTGCACCCAACGTACTTGATCCAAAAGTCCTCCAAAAGGTTGTTGTAATTTTATAATCGTTTGTTTATTTATATTAACTTGTATAAACTTTTTTTTTTTTTATATTTCATTGTTGATTTTTTTTCCTGCCAACATAAAACACTTAATTATTTCCGACAAAAATTACTAAAAAATATAAATGTTATTGTAAAATGTATTTGAACAGAGAATTAAATGAAAAAATTAAATCAATTTTGATGATTTTTCATAGATATCAGAGATAGAAGAGAAGGTTAAAAATATAGTGGTAAACAATAATACGTGGCAAGATGTGTGCGCTGGGTGAGAACTTTAATTAGAAAGCAAATGATTATTTAATTTTTCTTCAAATTCAGGAGTAAATTGATTTTTTTAAAATATTACTCAGATATTTGACTTGGTTTCAAGACCACACATTGTCAATGAGCGAGAAAGACATGGAATTTGTCGATAAAATAATTGATCAATTAAATCGGACAATGCTCGACGATGGTTGCATATATCAGTCTCTGTTGAAATTGTGGAAAATAAAAGAAACGGATAAATTGAGCGAATTTACGAAAAAACGAATTCTCGAAGATGTTTCTCGTGCATTGACCGACACGTGAGTCTTAATTTAAATAACTTGCGTTAATTGCTCAGTTTGCATGGTTTGGAAGTTTTCATAAATTGTTAATTTATAAATTCCCTTGGAAAAAAAAATAGCTTTTCATGTATGTAAAAGACTCAACGATAAATCATGTCGAAGAAGGGACTTTTTTTTTCATACAAATATTTCAAAATATATTTCTTTTTCTCGGTTGAAATAAAAATATAATTCATATTATGAAATTTTCGATATGATTAATTAAGAGGAACTCTGTTTTTGTTTCCTTAAATTTTGGCAGAACATCAAACGACAATTTATTAATGGATATTGCCCCATTGCTGTCGAACGTGTATTACGACTCGAGTGGAAAAATTCTCGGTGCCAAGGCAACAATACTAAATTGGATAATGAAAAGATCAAACGAAAATTTGCCTAATTGGGAACTCGAGTTCATAGATCGTGTTTTACACTCAAACATGACACTTCCTGATGGAATGAGAATTTACGCCGTAGCTTCGAGAAGTTTCAAAGATTTTCTTCGTCAAGTATTGGAGAACAATATGACAGTTTTATTCTGTGGATTGTCATTAATAGCAATTTACGTTATGGCAATGATAGGACGTTGCAATGTCGTACAACAAAGAATTTATCTCTCATTAATGGGAGTTTCAGTTGTTGGCCAGGCAATTTTGTCAGCTTATGGTGTTTGTTATTATATGGGCTATTTTTATGGTCCGATACATCCAATATTACCATTTTTACTTTTGGGCATTGGCGTCGATGATATGTTCGTTGTGATTCAGAGTCTCGAAAATTTGCCAAAAAATATGACAAAGAGCGATGAAAAAATTGCCGAAAGAATTGGAAAGGCACTATCGCAATCGGGAATGTCGATAACGATAACATCAATAACAAATATCGTTGCATTTGCAATTGGCGTTACGACTGTCATGCCTTTTCTCGAATCTTTTTGTATTTTTGCAACAATGGGAATATTATTTCTTTATGTTTTTGAAATTATGTTTTTCGTTTCTTGTTTGGTGCTTGACGAGCGTAGACTCCAAATGACGAAAGACGGTTGTTTTTGTCGTTCAAAATTAAATTGGAGACCAAACGACTGTAGTCAGAGAAATATTCAGCGTATGATATTTGAGAAATTCATCGGTCCTTTTGTCATGCGACCGAGAATAAAAATTCTCGTGATTATTGTCACTCTGAGTCTCGTTGCGACGAACGTTTGGGGTATATTTCAACTTGAACAAAATTTCGATCCTCTCTGGTACTTGAATCAAGAATCTTATCCGATTAAATTCAACGATAAGTTGGTCGAATATTTTCCCAAGTATGGCAAGAGAGCTGCTATTTATTTGGATGGTGTGGATTATTATGATGATAGAAATGCTCTCAAGGAACTTGTCGAGAATCTTCGACATAATCCGTACGTTAATAACCGTACTCTCGATCCTTGGTTCACCGCTTACGAGATTTGGCTGGGAAAATCGAAATATGGTACATTTTATCACATATTTTTTTTTAGTTATCGTCAATAATTTAGAATTTATTATTATTAGTTTTATTTTTAATTAAATATTATTTTGTATTAAAAAAAAAGCCTTTTCTTTCAGTCGTAGACGATAAAGATGAATATTATGGTTATTTATCGGAATATCTGTTGTTCACGAAGGAGGGACAATCGTATATTCAAGATATCAAGTTCGACAAAGTGCCCGCGGGGGATTATAACATTACGGTGAAATTTCCATGAAAGTCCATCAGTGCTTGGCAAACTACGTGAGCAATTTCTCATTGGGAGTTCAATTAATATGATTCTATCGTTTTTTTATCCTTTCTTCTCAGACCTCCAAGATACAGATTCAGCATATTCTGATAAACACAACAACTGATCAGGTCAGAGCGATGCATTCGATAAGAGAAATTTTAAAGGCTGTCAATTGGTCTCAAGGGATCGATCACATTGCTGTCTTTTCACAGGATTATGTATCTTGGACAGCAAATCAGGTTATTTTTTTAATTTTATTCATCGAGATAAAATCTGTAAATGAATTATTTGATAACAAATTCAATTGATAGTGAATTTGATTGAATTTATATATGGAATAAATTAATTCTTGGCATATAAAAAATATAAATTTTTAGATAATTGGAGAAGAACTCATTCACAATTTGAGCCTGGAAATATTGGCCGTTGGATTGGTCACGATAATCATATTGCGAAATATTCAAGCATCAATTTGGGTCATATGTTGTGTATTATTTACCCTAATCGATCTTCTTGGTTCTATGCATTATCTTGGATTGACCATTGAAATTTCATCGAGTATTATGATCCTATTGTGTGCTGGTTTAGCTGTCGATTATGCAGCGCATATAGGCTTGGAATTTACACGTGCTACTGGCACTAAGAACGGTAATTATGTTTCTGCGAATAGCTCATGATAATGCAGGTCCAGATCGATTCATTGAAACGTTTCCCCTTTGTGAGGGTACCTTTCAATAGATAATACACCATAAGCAATTATCGAAAGTATCATTGTTTTCATGATTAAATCATTTGAAATAATCATTATTATTTCATAAATTTTCATATTGTATTACAATAATTATTCTTTTGTCGCTAATTATTATTAATTATTTGTCTGAAAAATTCTTTAAACTTTTTCACTTTTTAATTCTAATTGTAGCAATAAATAAATACGATTCATTTGTAGAACGTTCAATTTTGACACTCGGACTAATCGGACCTGCTGTATTCAATGGTGGACTGAGTACTTTTTTGGCATTTGTTTTATTGGGTGCTAGTGATGCTTATTTATTCAGTACTTTTTTCAAGGTGAGTTCACTTACCAACAAAATCATTTTTACACACACACACACACATATAGGATATATATATATAATTTTTTTTTCAGCTATTCACGTCCGTCGTCATATTCGGCCTGTTTCACGGATTGATATTTTTACCGGTTGTTCTGAGTCTGTTTGGGCCAGCCGAGAAGAAGAAGAATAACGACAAAAAAACAAACAATTGTAGCCGAGAGCAAAATGGCTTTACGACGATTCATTTACCCCCCATTAGTTCAGGTAACGAATCAGAGACTCAACAATAATAAGACTGTGTTAAAAATATTATTTGTACCCAGCACACTAATATTCGCATCAAGTTTCTATCGGAAAAATCTAACGAAATGATTTTTTTCAAAACTTTCTACTTGATTGATGAAACAAAAATTTTGTTTTCGCCATTTCAGATCAAGTAGTAAAACCGACTCACACGAATTCACAGAGACTGCCTAAATAATATTTCGTTGAGGGATTTAGATTGGAAAATTTCTCCACGACAAAGTTTCTCAATTTGAAAACTTTGCAATGCAAGATTTAGCTTTAAAGTATGCTTGTAATATTTTTGTTTGTTTGTCCTTTCGTTTTTTTTTTTAATTTTCTAAATACATGAAAAAGTTGCAAAAAAAAATTACTTTTTTCTTCTTGTCTTAACTTCGACCCAATCGTTGCTTGTCGTATCCATTTGTTTGTCACCGTGCTCGTCCGAGTCTGAGCTCGAATTATCCTCGTTGGGTAATGAACGGACGTTCCTTTCTTTTATTGATTCTCTCTCCATGATCCATAGCTGTAGCGGCGGAAGTTTCGAAAATTCATCCGTCGCCAGGGCCTCGTTACCCTCCATACAATATCGATGAAAACGTAGCAACTCGTTGGCTACTTGCATTGCACTGTTGTCCTCCAATTCTGTACTGAAATTCGTATCCATATAATCCTCCAATTCCATTGCTATATCGTCGCTATCGAGCTTTTCTGTTAAAATTTCAGTGCGCATTTAATTTAGCGATAAATATTAAGATGTATAATTTATTTCGGACCAATAAATATTAGAAGGTTTTTTTTCTCCTCATTATTATTGTAAACAAATATATGTATTCTGTTTTTTTATAATACGAACCATTCATGTAAATCATTTCTGTTACATATGGACACAACTCGATTGCCCGATCCTTTGGTCCCATTCCATGTTCGACTGCGAGCTGAAAAATTTCAGTATTGCATTAAACTGAATTTTAGACTTTAGTAGGATGAAAAAAGGTAATAGTCCGGGAATTTGTTCTTTTGATTTTATTCATTTTTTTTTAAGAGTTTTGAGGTAAAATAAAGGTTAATCATATTCGTTGAAAGAGACGAAACAATTATGAGATTCAATTTTTAGATGCCACGATATAAAACGCACCCTGCACGACAGTTCTTGGTTACAAAAAAAATTATATATTTTATTCATCAATTATTTCTCGAGAACTCTGTCGCAAAATTTTGAGGTTATGGTGTGTAAATCGGAGAGCCGGTAAAAATTCAAATAATGGTTTGCGTGGTACACAAAACAATTGTAAATCAGCATGTACTTTTCAATTAGCAATTAGCTTTATCCAAATTAACAATTACTTACCCTCAGTGCAGTCCAATTGCTGAATAACCGTTGTGTCACAGTGAGAAAGAAATCTTTCGTGCTTGCCATATTTGAGGTTATGCACGGCCTGTCTGTACCACGGTCTGTTTATAAAATATAATATCACGTTTTCTTATTTATACTCCGTGGGTAAGAGTAGATGGAACGTGGTGATTAATAAGTACGTGATTTCACCACGGTCCGATATGGCGCTAGTGTAGAGTTTATAGTTCTGGCATTTTCCGCGATCTCCGGTGCGCGTCAGTCTGCATCCGGCATCCGTATTGAGACACGAGTAAAGTTCCGACAATAAGAAAATTCGCATCATTCAATCGTAACGGAAATTATTGGCATTTGGAGAATAACCAGAAAGGAATTACTCCATTCTTATACCGTGAGTCTTTTTTATTCTTTCAAGTGGGGCAAACGTCGAATAATTACAAATGCCGTGTGTTTTGGGTTTCTTTTTCGCGACCAAACCGATCCACGACCATTGTTGAGTAAAAAATCACGAGCGACGGTTGACGCGCACTCTTGCTAAAATATCGTGCGTAATATATACTCGTAAAAATCATCGATCGCAATCGGAAATAGAAACGGGAGTTGTAACAACGTGTGTCGACATTTTTTTCATGATTTTTCTGGTCGTGCTCGAGCGTAAATTTTGATTCAAGTGAATTTTCATTCCATCCAAATTCGCGTGATGCAGCGCGCGCACGTTTTTTTCTCAACGGCACTAATTGGCGGCCATTTTGAATGAAATGTCGCGATGACCGAGGTTTGACGCGTTTTCATGCAACAAAATTATGATAAATGAATTTTTTCGAAATGTTCAATGCGCAAGTTTTATCGTTCAAATTCGAGTGTAATTCGGAGTGGAAAATAGTGCAGTGAGTGAATAGTGCAGTGAGTGGAAAATAGTGCAGCGAGTGGGCCGAAAGAGGGATGCTAAAGGAGTGAATTTTGCACGACGAACCAAACAAGTAAGAATTCCCTTATAATTGATAAACTTGTAATAACCATTGCACATTCATTTTATTAGAATTACAACTGTATTATATATATATATATATATATATATGTATATATATGTGTGTATATATATAATACTCATATATGAGACATATATATATATGTACACATATCTATATATATATATACTCAGCCTCCTCAACAGGGAAAATACATCGCTATCGTAACTTTAATTACAGGATATCTAGAAATTTCATATAATATCCAGGATATCTTTATGGCACTCATATCGGATTTAACCGAGAAATATATTTTTAAAAAAGGCCTAGTATAATTCATTCATTCGTAAAATCGAGTCTCTTACGTACAATTCGTGCTTTTAAAGCCTCGTTCCAACGCATCGTATATATTTAGAGAGTAATGTAATCTGCAACACAATAAACAATCTTTTTTGTATCTATACAGAAATATATTTTCCGTATAATTAATATCACTATATACGTTAACGATAAAAAACGTTACGCATATTTACCAATAATCTAAAATAAATTCAGTGTCACGAAGCTGGATATTATGCACGTTTTTTCAAATTTATTTTCTCTGTGTTTTGTGATATGATGTAAAAAAAAAAATGCTTTCAACGGATAATTTTTTTTTTTCACAAATATATCAACTGACGCGAGGCATTCTTTCTATCTTTTATAGACGTTCAACGCTCATATACTCGATATTGTTTTTTTTTTCTGTTTTTTTCTTACATCTTTCACACATATATATATATATATATATATATATATATATATATATATATATATATATATATATATATGTATTATAATACTGAAACACGCGCAAATAATCTTCCAATTAATCATATTTCCTATGTGTAGAATTACTATTGACCAGAAAGGAGAGACTTTTTTGCGTCAGTAGGCAACAATAAACGCGTATCTTATCTTTTTATCAATTTTTTTCTATCCCCGTTCGTTGGCGAGATTTTATTTTTGTTTTGTATCATCGGCAAACGAACGTATTTTTTTTCCAAGGGCATACACGAAGGTTATTCACCACTATGCTATGTAGAATTGATTGATTTCGACGACGTAGTGCCGTGGATTCTCGAGAGTCGTCCGTTCGTTCGCTTTTCTAAGTCTCGCGTCTCTATTTATTTTTTTTTTACACACTTTTTTTTTCGCTCTTAACGAAAGACTCTTCAATTGAGCATTATTTTGGAGAAAAAATTGTTGAAAAAGGTAATTTTGTTGAGAATTCTAGTTGAAAAAAATAAAAGGTAAAACAAAAAAAATTGGTAGATTGTAAAAAATGTGATTCTGATTTTTCTTTACTTGAAAGTTTAGCAATATTTTAGCGTCAAGCGTCTCAAAGATCTTGAAGATAAATGAGATGAAATGAGAAATGCTTCATATTTTTTTTCATTATTAATTCTACTCTGGCAAGAAAATTAAAAAATTGGACAAATTTTCATATCTAAATAATTAGGAAAATTCTTTTAAATAATTTGAACTTTGGCAGACATTTTTTTTCAACATTTTTTCACAAGGCTCGAGATTGAAAGAGAATTTGAATAATAAATACGTTTCCTCATGAGCAAATAAATTTAATAATTTCGTGTAACATCCAACGAGACCAGGAAATGTGAATTTTTTGTTTGCTCATTTATAAAGTGGTGTTTTTTTAAAAGATTTATACTATAGGCTGAAAGTACTTAGCCACGTAAAGTCTCATCGTTGCCTCTCTATGCTGTTTTTTTTTATAATCCACAATTTTTTTAATAGTCTCGATCCAGCGGTGATTCACCATTTTTATATTTTCTTCATCCATCAATATAGCTAAAAACATTAAGACACGTAAACATCGATCAGTATTATCATATAAGACACGTATAACAGCGACCGGTCGTAATGTTGTGGACGTTTTCAATGGATTTTTTTTCTCGTTCCTCATCGTCTTATATATGAATTTATATATAAACACGATGCACACATATATATATATGTGCTTCGTGTTTAAGTAATCATGCCGGGTTCGATGAATCTTTTTTTCTCGCCCTTAACATCTAAAATAACATCAGGTCACTTTTTTCACGACAATTCACGCGGTGAAAAGTGCCCAAGACGCCATTTACACTTCTACGACAAATAATCAGTGTGTAAAAGTAAAAAAATTATATTCGTGTTTCTCGTGATACACAGACAGTTTGGGTTACTTTTTCTTTCTTCTTTTTTTGGTTAAATATTTTTAGGCCGAGTTAACCGGTGCATGTATACGCCAACTTTCTTTTATTATTTAATATTCTTATCCATCATTCACTCGCTCTCTCTTTCTCTCTCCTTCTTATTTTTATTCTTTTATGACTATAATTTATGTGTTTATTTTACCCTTGGATTTTATGACCATATTCAAGGTCATTTTCACGCATGCATAGGCCATCGTATAATATGACATCGACTTTTTACTTTAAATCGTCTCGTACATACGTAAATATATATATATAATCATCGAGATGAGTTGCAAGATTTCTAGATCTAGAGTAGTAAAAAAAAAAAATATATCTATAAAATCTTACTTAGGCGTCGTTTTATAGAAATAATTTTTATAGAGAATTATAGAGGGGATAGAGTGATCAGTGGTTCGATTTGTCATTTTGGACTAGATTATTCGATGCAAAAAAAAAACAAAAAATTACGATTATAGCAAAAACAGTAGACGAACCAGGCAATATAAATTGCAACAAATTAACAAAGAGTTTCGACGAGAGTTCTTGAATAATTTTCAGACTCGATGAAACGAAAAATACTAGGTCGTTAGTTAATATCTATTTTTTTAAATATATATATATATATATATATATATATATATGTATATACGCGATTCTCAAACAACCATAAATACGTATTTCATTTCGTCCATTACGTAACAATATATAATGTTTGTATCTTTCATTGATCGTAAAAAGTTCGCAGCCTCTTTCACGTGACAATTTAATTAGGAAAGGATTTTGATCATCACTACGGTCCACTTGGATCAAAAATTTATCAACATTCAAGTTTTTCCACTTAACTCAGAATATTTCGACAATACCGGTTTCCATTATCGTAAAATTTAATTTCATCCTAGGTCGATGATAGAGGCCGTTCAGATTATTATATTAAATATATTTGTATTTACAGAATTAAATTACGTGTAAAAAAAAAAAAAATTGAACCACGTTAATCGTTCTCGTCTATAGTGATGATCAAAAACGTCCAACACACTTCGTGGGTTGAGTAGGTTAAGCTCAGAAAATACGTTTACAAATCAAAGGGAGCAATTGGATTTTTTGGTGACTAATTTTTTTTAAAACTCTTTTAGTTATGCTTTACTGATAAACCATTATTGTATTTTTAATTACAAGGGTGGAGAATGCTAAAAGATTGTTCCTCGCAGCCCTGCCATTTTTCCAACTCTATTATTTTTTGTTCCCGAAAACTTTAGGTAACTTGGCATTAAAAGATCTTCCATTAATCCCACCAATAATCCTTCCGAATTTTTGAATATATATATTTTTTTTACACTGTTATCTACGCAATTTATAATTCAAAATGTATCATTTTGACCTAATTGGTTAGCATTATTGGTAACTTAATTTCATGAGAATTAGAAAGGATTCCTGACTCTGCCGAATATATTAGATATTTCCATGGAAAACAAAATATGTCAATCATTAAAAATCAAGCGAGCCCTCCATCATTAGAGTAAAATAAGATAGTAAAAAAGGTCAAAGTGGAACTCGTAAGTAGATTCCTCATAATCTCAAAAATTCCTCTATACGAGTCTAGAGGAGTACGTTGTACGTAAATTAACCCTCCTGGTCTACACTGGTGACCCAACAGCCACTGTATATTTTTAAGTGGCGACATAAAATGGTGTAGACCAGCTGGTCAAGTTTGAAGAAATATCAGAGTCAAAAAGAAGGATTATTGGTAACTCAATTTCATGAGAATTAGAAAGGATTCCTGACTCTGCCGAATATATTAGATATTTCCATGGAAAACAAAATATGTCAATGATTAAAAATCAAGCGACCCCTCCATCATTAGGTAAAATAAGATAGTAAAAAAGGTCAAAGTGGAACTCGTAAGTAGATTCCTCATAATCTCAAAAATTCCTCTATACGGGTCTATGTTGTACGTAAATTAACCCTCCTGGTCTACACTAGTGACCCAATAGCCACTGTATATTTTTAAGTGGCGACATAAAATGTTGTAGACCAGCTGGTCAAGTTTGAAGAAATATCAGAGTCAAAAAGAAGCATCATGACCCTAAAAATTGATCATTTGAAACGTTTTGTTCTACGTAACCCAATTTTATATGATTTCAAGGTTAGTTCGACCTAAAAAAATTGAATTACCAAGCCACAAACTACAAAGAACTACAGTTTAAATTAAGAATCAGTCCCTGAAACACAATTGCCCCTCTGGTAAACGTAGCCAAGTCTAACCCACTTGTTGATCGATCAAACGAACCCTAATAATTTCCAAAAAAACAGTCTTGTACCACCTCGAAATATCCACAGGACCCTCTCTCAATCAGGGATTAATAGTTATTTAATACGTACATAATATTCAATAAGGATAACCTAGTTACGGAACATTAAGTCTTTAGGCTTGGAACTCACACCTGAGTTTGTCCATATCTCATAATTGGTATCTCGGGCCCAATGTAGCCCTGGCCTCTTGCTAGACCCAGTACTGATTTCTTCGTAACAACGGATTGGGTCTTCGCGTTGTGGCGGTTTGACATGGCAATTCGCCAGTCTCGAAGCTGCTCCACTCGTCACCATCGGCCACACCGTATGGATATCTCGATGAAACATCAGCATCGGAGCCCGTAACGCTGTCGAGAGCGCTAAGTGGTATGACTTTGCACTGTGGCAATGTCGACGTGGCAGAGTTAGTTTGAGGCTGTACCGGTAGAGGCGTGCTTGAGGCGACGCCACTGGTAATATCGCCAAAGCGTTTGAGGTTATGTCTGGAGCTCGTAGCGGGCATCAAATGATCGGGTGGTCTGGGCAATGGGATAACTCCAACAGCGGGACTTTCCTCGGTCTGTTTGTCATCCTCGTTATGCTTGTATCTGTTTTGTCGACATCTTATAGTTATTATAACAACGACACCGAGCAAAAAAACTCCCAGCAACATGCCCAAAATGAGAATATAATCATTGCTCATGTTCGGTGCAATTGCCATTTCGCCCTCGTGACCTACCGGATCCATAGGACCACTCATGGTACTGTTTGCCTCACCCGAACTGTTTCTAACTCTGATGAAAAATATTCCCACTGCCGGCTGATAGCTCGCAGCTGATAAGCTAAAATTAAAACTATCGGTTACCCCTTCGGCCTCGTTGGCTGGCAATCGCCGGCAAACGACGTACATAACCTCGGAAATAATTTCCGAGTGTGAAAATTTTGATACTTCACGCTCGCGGGAGCCTCTTTTCTCACCGGAGCTCCTTATGATTCTTTTGATTCTGCAGTACTTTGGCTTTCTCGTAATACGATAATGGGGATTACTTCGGGTCAGTTCTGCCAAAGGTGTCGCGTCCATGTGACGACGAGTCATTTGATTCTTTTCACCAGCAATCGCGTTCATAGCTTGAATAATCATGAGAGGTGCCACGATTATGTCAACTCTGACATCGTTGATTTTGTAATTACTCAGGCTTGCACTCAGGACAAAACTGTCATTTGAGGCGTTCATGTCACTTTGCACGAAAATAACACTTTTTGAGAGTAAATCAACGTGACGGAATTTGACAGCTGCGACGTCACGAACATAAAGTATACCGTGCTTTGGGGATCTCGTTATTTCATAAATGATCTGCTCTTGTCTCGCGTTTGTGTCCAATTTTATATTATCCTCAGAGACGTCCGCCATGTTTGAGCCTTGAGGCAAACTGACCGATTTCGCAACTGTCACATTGAGCCTTATTGGCAGTACTTGAACATTGAAAATTTTGTAAACGGGATTGAAACTTTGATCGGAAACGCGAAAGTAAAATGTAGCAGCCTGGGTCGTACCGTTGTGCTCGTAGACGAGACGATTCGAGTCAATGTCCTGCTGTGTCCATTGAGTCACTTGACTCACCTCCGAAGTACTTTCATCCGAGGTTACGAGCAAAAGTCTGCCGCAAGTTGGTGCTGAGATGAGATCGTAAACTATTCCATCGGGTCCTGTGTCAGGATCGGTTGTCAATAAATTTTCTCGCTTTATCGTCCGGGTCTGATTTTGCACGACTGTTATAAATGGCTCGTTCGTAATGAGCTTGAAAGGCTCATCGTTCACGGGATTTATCACTACTTGCACACTCGCGTTGCACAGCATCACGTGACCCGGTGAAAGATAGAGAGAAAATGAGATACGATCGTCAAGGGTGTCCGAATGATCGTGATAATAAGCAATCTTTTCGTTCTCGATTTGTTGCTGGGTGAATGTTGTTATGTTGAGATCGGGCAGTAGCATCACGTGACCGTGACTCGGCTGTTGAGTCAATCGTGACAGTACCGTTGGCGACTCAATCCCTGCCTTGCTTCGTAGATACCCGACAATTCCTGTGATGTTCATCACGACGTTTGCCGATCCTCCCTCCTCGACACGGACCGTTTTTGCACTTATGTATCGGTCCAGACCACCGCTCGACACGGAAACATCGATTCGAAATATCTGCAAAAAATTAATCGTACTTCATCATTTGATGTTTAATTTTTTTCTGAGTATTTTCATTCCATTTTTTCTCAACGATATTCTACAAATCTGATGAAAGATTTTATGACCAACCGGCACATTTTTTAATGCTCGTAAATTTTTTCGCTTAGGCTGAAATTTTCAGGATAATTGTATCAACCAATTGCTGATTTTCAACAAATGCTAAAGTTGTGTGTCGTGGGAATTAAATTATTCGGATTCAGTTACAGATATGATATTAAAAAACTCATCAAATAGTTATCATTTACACCTTTTTTTTTTTTTTAATTCCTGCTGACTTAAAATATTTAAAAATGAACGAAAAATTTCTTGTAAAAAATAAAACTCACCTGATTCGATATTATTTCGGCAAAATGTGTTTCTACATCGAAAACGAAAGAATCGTTGGTCGAAAGGTCCATAAATTGTTTGGTATGCTCGTACGTGACTCTACTCGCGTTTATGTCTTTCTGGGTAAAACGATCGACCTCCTGCCAAGTTCCCTCGCTCGTTTCCATTATGATCTTTCCCAAATTTGGTCCTCTGCGAACGATGTATCTGACATCACGTATGGGATCCGAGCATGTGGTGACGAGTAACAGACTCGAGATTGATTTTCTCGTCAGTGGAAATACGTTGAGTGGATTGTTGACTAGCACCGTAATTTGAACCGGTCGGGTTGTAACTGATATCTCGTAGTTACTCGTTGAGTGAACACCGTCGAATAGGATGAAAGAAAATGAGGCTGTGGTACCGTCTAAAAGAAAAAAAAAAAAAAAACAAATCGATTAATCCACACAGACTTGTAAAAGTAGAAAGAACGAGGGAAGTAAATGAAGAAAAAAATCTCGTTAAGGGTAGGATGGAAAAAGAATTTGTGTTTGGTAACCCAAACAAAAAGCTCGAGTTACTCTCTGAAGAAAAATTAAATTTATCAAATTGCATCAAGTATCCGAAACTAATTGAAATCTTGCTGGAGCTGGAAATTAAATACTCTCAGATCAAAATGATTATGTTTAAGAAAAAATTGCTATTGTAAAAAATATCGTGACGATAATTAATCGATAAATTAAAAATAAAACATTTATACTTTTTTCAAGTGATTTAAAATTCACAATTTTATTAATTATTGGCCATTTTTTTTTTGTTCACGAATAAATATTTTTCTTTCTTACAAATCAATGCTCGATCTTCTTAAATTTCCATCCTATTCTCACCAGTCTTTTTTCATTATTGTAAAATTTAATTATTTCATCAGTTGATTTTTTTATCGATAAAATTTTTCAATTTCAATATTATACTCACTCGTGTGTGTAAAAATAATTTTCGAATGATCGATCTGGGCCTGGGTAAAATTGTAGATGTAGACATGGGGCGAATCAGCGTGCCACAAGTAGCCATTTTTAACAGTCGTTAAATTATATACAATATCACTGGCTCCAGTGTCATTGTCCAAACTGGCTATTTGATAATTTTCCAAAATGACACTACCACCCTGCCAGACATTGATTTCCGATCGATTAACGAGTATCGGAATTTCATCATTGATTGGCAAAACATTTATGGTAAGATCGACCGGTTGACTGGTCTTGTCACCAGCAGTCACAGTAACGCGAAAATCATCCCAAGGAAATTCATCGTCGATGTGTTTGTAAATAATAACTCCAGCATTCAAATGTTTCTGGGAGAATTTTTTGATCTGATTATTTTTCGTTGAATCAATGATGTTGCCATGCTTGGGTTTTCCAACAATTTTATAATCGGTTATTTTTCCAGCATAGTACGGTGTCAAGACACGAAAATTTGATGCCTCCAGAATGAGATATTTGCCCTCAACGACAGTCAAATTATTGGCAGCCTCGACATAAATTTTGTCCGGTATTATGATAAATTTAATGACAAGACCACGTGTCCATGTGACCCCATTAGTCAGATCAACGATGAAATGATCATTTGTACGATTGGAGGTCGATTGAACGTAATAAACTCGTCCCTCGTTAATCATACTCTGATCAAAGTGTCTGACGAGACTCGAATCTTCGTCTTCCTTGGTTCCATCATCGTTGTGTGTCTCCTCGTTGCTCTGGACCTCGAGATAACCCCATTTTGGCCATTCCCTTATAAAATAAATGATCTCCGACGAGGTTATATTTGGATGTGAAATTTCTAGGCTTTTTTTGCTCAGGCTGACGCTCGTTGTTTCCTCAACGAGAATTGTTTTGTTGTTTATGACATTGAGAGGCTCCCAATAGCTCTTTGGATAAACTCTGACGGTTATTCTCGATTCCGAAGTTACACCTCGAACCATAGCTCGAATTTTTAAGTCATCCTTTGCCAATGAATCACCGAGATGTTTATAAATAACATTTTCTCGTGTTAAGTCATCACGTGAAAAATTGCTCGTTTCTCTGCCATGTTTAACGATAGTTCCATGCTTGGGTTTAACGAGAACGCTGAATTTAATATCTTTGTCGTTTGCATTAACATTTGACTCGACATCAATTTCTCTCAAGGTCAGATAAACAGAGCCATTGAAACGAACGATCGAGGCGTTGTTGGGACGAAAATTAACGTAAGGAGGACTGGCTATGACCTCAAGATGACCCTCGGTCATCCAATGACCATCGCTAACCGTAAATTCGAATAGACCTCGTTCATCGCCTCGATGCTTAAACATTATTTTACGATCATTCAAGTCCTGTTGATTGAATTCCTCGAGACTCGTAGAAATTTGGTCAATGTTGTAAATATCACCATTGGCAATGACCTTGCGACGATAAACCAAATCACTCGAGCTAGTTCCAGTGTCAGTGTCATCGTAGGACAAATCTTTGCTCGTTAATAAACGTTCGCCATTGCTGACGACGTGAAATTTTTTAACGAATGATCTCAATGGTGGATTGTCATTTTGAAGGTCAACTTGAACATCAAAGCTTCCAGCGTACATAAAATCT
This sequence comes from Dyspetes luteomarginatus, assembly GCA_963669185.1. NCBI lineage: Eukaryota > Metazoa > Arthropoda > Insecta > Hymenoptera > Ichneumonidae > Dyspetes > Dyspetes luteomarginatus. The sequence continues at coordinate 944,091 of OY769911.1, forward strand.
GTATCATCGTTGGATACTGCAACGTAACTAAAACTGTCGTGAGAATTTTCCGAATCATCGTGATGATAATAAACGTTTTTATCATTAAGCTCCTGACTGGTAAAGTACGTGGAATTTTCTCGTCGTGTATCCACGTTCCCACGACACTGAACGGTCAACCAGCCATTTTTTGGCGACTCGGTCAAATTATAAAGTAGCTCATTGACACCATAATTTTTGGCATCCATTAGGACAATTTTTACGAATACTTTGGAACCCTCGTCGACACGTAGTGTCTCCTGATATTCGATATTTTTTGCTCCTCTTCCTGGACGATACTTTACACGGAGGGTCGATAGGATCGATTGACACTGAGGTGCGCTGACTCGAAAAATTAATTGATCCTCAATTATCGAGTATGCTCGTTTGTAAAGACGATACTTCAATCTTCCAATGTCAATGTCCTCCTGTGTAAACGTATCGTTCTCTTTTAGTATCTCATCGTCGAGCATCGTATTCCCATAACTCGTTTCTCTCACTATCGTGTATCTGATATTTTTTGGATACGTAGCAAGTGGATTTGTCTGAAACTTTAAGTTTTCCTCGCTCAGTGCTGTCTCAATGGCATTTGTAAAATTTACGATGCTTCTCTTTGATTCCTTGAGCTCGAGGTCAATAAAATTAATACGAAAATCAAAATTTTGCTGAGTTCTCACGTCACGAACACTCGCTTGAAATTTAAATTCGTCATTTATCGGGCTGCCAACGTTATGAAGATAACGAATATTCTCGAGATCTATGTCACGACTCGTGAAACGATCGACGCTCGTCCATTTCTCAACTGTCGAATTTGTTAATTTTTCCAATACACCGAATTCCGGAAGTGTCACCATCTCATAAAGTATCTCGATTGTTGGGTCGTCCGAGTTTGTCGCGAATGATAAATTTGACGATCGCAAATGTGTGAATGAACGATGAACCACGACGAGGCCAGTGTTGTGCTTCAATTTTATTTGAAGAGGATATGCCGATATTCGTAGAAAGCCCGATTGACTGCTTGCTGTGCCATCGTTCACTTGAAGACCCAGAAGGGCATTTGATTTCGCTGAAATGATTATTTAATTTTATTAATTGTCATTGGTACATTTTTCTATTTTTTATTATATTTTTTACCCTTATTTGTCTATTTAACCAAATTAAAAAAAAATTTCATGCTACTTTGGTGTTTCTTTTTCCCAAAAAATTATTTCAAGTCTCAGTGAAAATTGGCTGAAAATAACACAAAAGTTTTCATAGATAGAGATTTGAAAAATAATAATAAAAAAAATAAAAATAACTCAATTTGAAGAATTGAGATTTCGAGAAAACTAAAGTAAATGGACAGTGATGATCTCGTTACCGTTTCCACGATGCACGTAAGCGACAGAACCGCGTAGCAATTCAGCCTGAGTGAAGCTCTCAATGGCTCGTCCGGGTTCGCTAAATCTTTCAACGTGTCCAGCATCCGTGTCGGCTCTAAGGACCGTGTAGGTCAGCATCTCGGATGGTGTGTCAGCGTCGACCGTCCAGACAAGTTCTTTGCTCAACATTCTCTTCGTGCCCTGTTTGAGAGGAAAAAAAAAAAAGTGTTTTCGTTTTTCTTTTTTCTTTTCATATTTTTTTTTATTTTTTTAATCAATTTGATCGATCGGCCAATTTATCGATAATCCCTCTCTGGATCCAATTCGGACGTTAACCTTTAGAAAATGAATTTGCACGCACGTTGTACTAATTGAATTATACGAGGAGGAATCTATCAATTTGTCAGTTTCATTTTCTGTCCTATATATACGGGTAGAGAAGCAGGGAGACTGATTGAGAGCTCGCCTTTCCAATCATCGGATTACCCACATGAAATTCTTGTTTTAACGTCACTGAAGAAAAAACAAACTCTGGCAGGGAAAAACATCGCATAGTTGTCTGTCATCTAGATAGGGCCAGTAAGGGTTCTCGAGAATCCAAACAAACGGTCGCCATAAGCATTTATCTACTTGGAGGTTATTCTACATATATATATTAGGTGTCATGTGTATGGGACTTTTCATGCCAAATTGGCGCATATTCGCTTCGTATAAATTAATTCAGCCATCTAAAAAAATGTCAATTTTTTAATTGCGAAAGAAAACTTGTTGTTTTTTTTTTTGAGTAATTTTTTCATAATTTTTCTTTGGTCATTTTCGAAATAAATTTCATGAAAGTGTAGATTATTTTTCGATGATGACCTCTGTCTTCAGTGACTTAAAATTACGGTAACCCGATGACCTAGAAACTCTTACAGGAGGAGCAAAGTCATCGGATATATTTTTGAAGAAAAAAAAGTGCAAAGTAAATTAGAAACTTGAAAAAATACAAATTGAGGCAATATCAGAGAGGTCAGGTTAAAAGGAGGTCAACGAATAAGGCCTCTTCGAGATTTAGGGGTTGACGCAGCGAAAGGGTTAATAGTTCGTTGAATAAAATTTCGTATTATTATTTTTCGATGATGAAAAATGACCTCTGTCTTTGGTGACTTCAAATTACGGTAACCCGATGACCTAGAAACTCTTACAGGAGGAGCAAATTCATCGGATAAATTTTTGAAGAAAAAAAAGTGCAAAGTAAATTAGAAACTTGAAAAAATACAAATTGAGGCAATATCAGAGAGGTCAGATTAAAAGAAGGTCAACAAATAAGGGTTCAGCCTCTTCGAGATTTAGGGGTTGATCCAGCTGACAGAAAATGACCCATACATATTAAAATGTATGATATATATATATATATAGTGATATAATGTATGGAGAATAGTGGATGAGTTGAGGTTGTGTCGAGTCCCTTAATTGCGAACAAGCAAAGCCTGGAGAGGCGCGAGTGTTGCTCTCGTGTGCGCTGGGGCGTTTGTGTTTTTCTTGCAGCTTCTTGGACGAGATAGAGAGCGAGAGAGAGGGAGAGAGAGAGAGGGAGAGAGAGAGAGAGAGAGAGAGAGAGAGAGAGAGAGAGAGAGAGAGAGAGAGAGAGAGAGAGCGAGAGAGAGAGAGAGAGAGAGAGAGAAAGATGAGGGGAACTTACTTGAGCAAGCCTGAGGACTTTCGTTGTGGGTATTTCGAGTACCGGTGGGTCGTTAACCGGCGTGATGTTCACGTGAAGTGGAAATCTCAAACCACCGTGGAGATAACTAGGAAGCTTGAAGCCCGCAACGCTCACAAGCCTCAATTCCAGGATCATCCTATCTTCCGTGCTCTCGCTACCATCATGAATGTATTGAATCTGAAACAAAATTCTCCCTCATTGAAATTCTCGATGATTTTATTCTATTTCCTGCCATTTTATACCAATATAAAAGAATTATTTGAAATGATCTTATACGAGGAAATAATTATATTTGATAATTAATTATTAAGGATGTTTATTGTGCAAAAATGACAATTTTTTTCAAATTCCACAATCATCTTTTATTTTTAAGAGAATTTTTTAATTCAAATACATTTTTTTCCAATTTCATGATAATATGACAAATTTGAAAATGACAATTTTTTTCAAATTCCACAATCATCCTTTATTTTTAAGAGAATTTTTTAATTCAAATACATTTTTTTCCAATTTCATGATCATATCAGTAATAAAAAATGATTTGTCAAGGTAGCAAAAGAAAAAGGATTTAATGAGAAGTATGCATTATTTGATTAAAGAAATTTTTTACTATTTCCGTCACGTATTTCTTTGGAGATTAGAAAAAAAAAAAAAAAACAACAAGGCATTGTGAATAATTTTTAATGAGAAAAAAAAAATGTCGTATTATAGGATGGAATATTTGAATCCGTATATATTGATAGAAAATAATACGTCTGAGTATTATAATGATAATTAATTATTAAGGATGTTTATTGTGCAAAAATGACAAATTTTTTCAAATTCCAGAATCATTTTTAAGAGAATTTTTTTAATCAAATACATTTTTTTCCAATTTCACGATAATATCAGTAATAAAAAATGATTTGTCAAGGTAGCAAAAGAAAAAGGATTTAATGAGAAGTATGCATTATTTGATTAAAGAAATTTTTTAATATTTCCGTCACGTATTTCTTTGGAAATTAAAAAAAAAAAAAAAAAACAACAAGGCATTGTGAATAATTTTTAATGAGAAAAAAAAAAATCTCGTATTATAGGATGGAATATTTGAATATACATATACGTATATATTCATAGAAAACAATACGTCTGAGTATTATAATGAATTAAACATTTCCCTCTCGGTTTTCTCGAGAGCCCCTGGAATAATATCAAGACCATTCTGGCTTAAATAGGATTTCACCCTATACATATAGTGCATATATATATATATATATATATATACCGACTACATAAATATAATCTATCATGAAAACCGTGAAAATTTGTTTCGCAGAAAAAATATATATATATCTATACAGATATAACATTTCTGAGCCTGAATCCTTTATTCATTATTAATTCGACGATTAGCATGCCACGGAGAGGGCCATCCGGGTCGATAATCCCCCGAGACGAGATGTCGGGAGAATATAATGAAGACGTAAATCACGAGAAAATTGAATTGTGAAGTACGACGGTCAGACAGGGTTTCAACTTCGTTAAATTGATAAGCGAATGAAGCGAAGCGTGCTCGCTAGATCATCTTATATATTTTTATATCTATTATATATATATATATATATATATGTATATATTACGGTTTTGTTCGCTCAACGAGTTTACGAAGAAAGAAATAAAAATGGAAAAAATAAAGGAATTAATGAGCAGTGGAGATGCATACTATAAATAGAATACTGCCCTCGTCCCGCCAACTTTTCATCTTTGCTCTGTACTGAGATATACATATATATATATATATATATATATATATATAGATATATATATATATATGATCAAGAGGATAAGTCGAGGGTCTCTCCTTCGGTACGCTAAGAGACAAGGAAAAAGCCACGCTCGCTCTCTCAGCCAGCTGATCTCTCGTATATCTTGTACGAAAATTTCGGGCAATGCGGGTCACCTAATAAAAAATTCGTACATCTCGGTCCTAAGTGCATTTTTCGTAGCAAAATTTTTTTGTGGTTACCTTATTTTTTTTTATCAAAGTAAACGAAAGTTTGGTGACTCCCATTACCCACATCCTAGTAGCAATAAGAGTTAACCCAGAGTAATTGACGAGTAGTAAAAAATATTCACAAAATTCTGCAAAATTTTACAGAAAATTCTTTCAGGGTTTGGACGATAATTTATTTGTTAATTATTAAAAAATAATAATAATTATATAAAATTGTGCTGAATAGTGTAATTTTTTAAATTAATTTTTTAAATTAAATTGATGCAGTGAGAAAAGTTTTCGAAAATTTTACGAAATTATTTTTCATTGCATTTGCAGTTGGGGAAAAAAATTTATTATTTTTTTGGTTGACAATTAAAGTTTTGGGTCGATCCTCATATTTACTCTTGCCATGTCCCTGCGCGACGTTTTGCCGTTTGGGCGCTCATTCTGACTTCGGCGACCCACGAGTTCTCCGGCTCGCCCTCTCCCGCGTAGAGTTCACGAGTCCCCTTGCCCAAAATGTGCGTTTCTAAAGTTAGGTTCGGGTCGTTCTGTACTATGTATAGATTCGACAAGATTTCCTCGAGCCGAAGCTCGTCGAGACTAAGGATATACCGGTGACGTGGGTTGAGCAAGTAAATTTTGTATAGTTAAGTCCTATATATATCAAATTTATTAAAGCACTTTTTTTACTCGATTTATTTTCCGATTATGTTTGGCCTGTATTAAAAAATAAATATTCCGTGTATTAAAAAATAAATATTACCGTGAAAAAAAATTATAACTTCGAAATGGCTCGATTTTCCATGGTATAATTTTTCACAGAATTCATATTTTAGCTACAAATATTCAAAAAATTCAATGACCCGAATATATTTGGCCTTTGACCACGAAAAAATATAATATAATTTTTTTTTTCCAAAAATAGGCCACGACTTGGCTGACTTGGCTATTTTTCTCTTAAAGCTTCGATAAAATTTTAATTTAACTTTAATATAAAAGCGAGTGTAAAATTATCGTAGAATTTTTGATTAGAATTTTGAAGCTTCAAATAACTTGTTATTTCTAGCTAGAAATATTTAAAAAATTCAATGACCCGAATATATTTGGCCTTTGACCACGAAAAAATATAATATAATTTTTTTTTCTAAAAATAGGCCACGACTTGGCTGACTTGGCTATTTTTCTCTTAAAGCTTCGATAAAATTTTAATTTAACTTTAATATAAAAGCGAGTGTAAAATTATCGTAGAATATAGCTATGGCCGATTTTTTAATAGGTCACGTGCGTTTGAGTGTTTAGAGTGATTGTTGGCTTTTGATTAGAATTTTGAAGCTTCAAATAACTTGTTATTTTTTGTAGGGAGAAAACGCTACTAATTTCTTATTCTTCTGCATCGATGGATAGCATTATGGCGTAAAAATATTTTGATCATTTTTTTTTTTGGTTGATTGGCGAGGGTCAGGACGTAATGAAACTTTGAATAATTTTAGTTGTCGAGCCGGAGATTAAAAAAAAAAAAACAAATTGACAGCTTAATGACTGTTCGTGTTTTGAATTAGAATTTCGAAGATCTGCGAATAGCTGTTGTTTTCTGCAGGGGGAAATCACCGCTCTCTTAATTCTCTACTCTTATGCATCGATTGACAGCATTGGGACGTCAAAATATATTAATCATTTTTTTTTTAAATTTTTTTCGGTTGACTGACAGGATCGGAAATTAAAAAATATTTAAAATAATATTAGCTCTGACCAGCCAGAGAATGAAATATTTATATTTTTCTTATTGACATGTAAATGTGTCAAGTAGCACTTAAAAAAAATTCTGACACTTGAGTTAATCCTGCGGTGAATTAGAACCAAATCTCACATTTTTTGTTTATGTTGCAATTTGAATATTTAATATTATAGTGCTATATATATAGCACTGGCACAATATTCACATATTTTTGTAAAAATCGCGTTCAATATATATATATCGAACACAGACGAAAGCACCGCTGGTTTTCGTATCCCTGTCACGAGTCTATCGTGCTTGTACCGAGGATCGATCTACTGCTAGATTGACTCGAGGCCGGTGTACGTCGAGTTTTCTGGGCTATCCGTGGTACAGCCTCGTCCTGAAACCTGAACGTGAGGCGACACATACGCACGCAGGGAGAATAGTAGGTAGAGTTGAGTGTGAGAGTCGCAGGAGGAGCCAGGACGAGGTTCGAGAAAAACGAAAGAAAAGAAAAAAAGGGGAAAAAAAAGAAAACGCTTCGATAAATTCTTCAGTGATTCAGTCGCCAAAATATCTGAACGTTGTCAAGTCAAAATAATAAAATTTAAGTTAATACGCGATTTATACAAAAATATGTGAATATTGTGCCAGTAGATCCTGATATATGTACACACACAGACATATATATATATATATATATATATATATATATATATATATATATATATATATAATAGTAGGTAGAGTTGAGTGTGAGAGTCGCAGGAGGAGCCAGGACGAGGTTCGAGAAAAACGAAACGAAGAGAAGAAAAAAAGGGGAAAAAAAAGAAAACGCTTCGATAAATTCTTCAGTGATTCAGTCGCCAAAATATCTGAACGTTGTCAAGTCAAAATAATAAAATTTAAGTTAATACGCGATTTATACAAAAATATGTGAATATTGTGCCAGTAGATCCTGATATATGTACACACACAGACATATATATATAAAATAGTAGGTAGAGTTGAGTGTGAGAGTCGCAGGAGGAGCCAGGACGAGGTTCGAGAAAAACGAAAGAAAAGAAAAAAAGGGGAAAAAAAAAACAAGTGTTGAAAGAGCGAGGATCGGTGAATCCGCCGGTAAGCCAGCCGCTTTCCGAAAAGCTCACCACTTCCTCGTATACGTCACCCCCACTCTTGCTTTCCACCCTTTTTCTTTCCACCTCCCTTTGCTGGCCTCGTCCTCAACTACTCAGCCTCGATTCGCTGCCATCCATGCTCTCGTTTCTCCCTTGCCATCTCCATCACGCGGAAATAGTTTTAGTAGACTTCCACAGCACGTGCGAGTAAACGAGGAGCTTTTCGCTCACCTTTTCCTCAGGTTTGAGGGATGAAAAAAAAATAAAATAAAAAAAAAAAAAAAAAGAGAGAGCAGAAAGAAATATAAAAAAAAAAGACCACACAGACCGTTTGAGAGGAAACGAGAGAGCGAGCAAACAGGCGGCAAAAGATGTTCTTTCGAATGTGTAGCAGCGAGGCTATACATAGACTAAAAAAACCTACCAAAAGAAGAAGAAAAAAAAACAAACAAAAAAAAAAAACGCTCGTCCTACATATCGAGGTTTCGTCGTTGGTGATGTTGACGGAATTGCCAAAGTTGCTCAGCGGGCACTCTCGAAGGCTCTCCTCTCCGACGACGTGAAAAAGAGACGACTTGGATCGGTCTCTGTAAAAGTATTTGTGTACACAACAGAGAGAGATGTTTTTTTTTTTTTTTTCCTCCTCAAATATAAACGAAATATTGAAGGAAAAGCTCGAAATTTGTGGTAAAATTGTGTACCATTGGAGGTTTGCGAAGTGGATATCATCCCCTATTGTCGCTCTAATAGCTCATGGAGGAGAGTTTTCCCGAGCACGCCATATGGGGTCTTTTTGGGGGAAAGGCCTGGCACCCTTCCAAAAGCTTGGACTAGAGGTAACGGAATAATGATAATAATTGGGGTTTGATAACTTTATCCCTGGTGAGTTTGGCGAGGGTATCGCGTTGATGACGAGACCCGAAGAATAGGAGAAAAAAATGGCCAGCGTGATGTCACCAGGGTTATCCGCTTAACTCGCGATGTCTAGACCGGTAGTTGTGACTAGGGCTGCTCGATTACTCGTGCCCTCAATTGTATATAGCGAGTAGTTGGAGTCATCTATTTCACGTTAATCGTAGCAAAAACGTCCTGAGGTTTTTTTTTTCTTCGGTTGTCCCGAATTTAAAGTCTTCAAGATTTTTTATTTAAAAATAAATATTACTTTAGTAAGAATTTTAAATAGGCGTTAACTTTTTTTTAGCCTACCAAGCACCAAAGGTGTCATTTCAATGAAAAGATTTCTGGGTCATCTTTTAGCTCGGTGCTTTTCTACTGATTTAAAAAAATAATTTATATATACTATAAAAGTTATAGCGAAAAATTAAATTTAAATACTTGTTCACTTTGGTAAGCATGCAGCACATTCTTATTAGTGAATAAACATTTATTTAAATGTTTAATTCTAATGTGCCCATCTCTGTGTTTTTGTTCGTTTGTCCTGAATTTAAAATCTTGAAGATTTTTGCTTAATTTTTTATTTAAAAATAAATATTAGTTTAGTAAGAATTTTAAATAGGCGTTAACTTTTTTGGCCTACCAAGCACCAAAGGTGTCATTTCAATGAAAAGATTTCTGGGTCATCTTTTAGCTCGGTGCTTTTCTACTGATTTAAAAAAGTAATTTATATATACTATAAAAGTTATAGTGAAAAATGAAATTTAAATACTTGTTCACTTTGGTAAGCATGAAGCACATTCTTGTTAATGAATAAACATTTATTTAAATGTTTAATTCTTATGTGCCCATCTCTGTGTTTTTTTTTGTAAATTTCAGCCATCATATGCAATAATACATAAAAGATATTTTTCAATAATCAATTTTTTTTTATCGATCAAGTTTTTGCTACTGGATCGACTGTGACAAGTCTCACGGTTCTCTCTTTCCTCATTTTTACACCGACCATTCCCAAAATTATTTCATCCAATTGTTCTTGGATTCCATTGTATTCAGAGTTTAGTCATCCAGCACGAAGGTCAAAACTGGGCCAAAAATTGCTCATACATTTTTTTCCACCAAAATAAAATTGACCCTTAATATTTTTCAGTGTCGTAATTTTGCTCTCGATGGACATTCGTCTCATGGGAATTCCATGTTATTCGAAAAGCCAATAGCTGGAGTTTTTACGTATAAAAATACACACACAATTTTACTTACCTTTTCCATATTGACGTCCCGCAGTGTGAACGAGCTATTCCTTTCAAGCGTTCGTGTTTCCTGGCTTATCGTGCCATGTTCCGGTGTCGTCAAAATTGTTATTTTAATTCCGTTGTCGTCCATACCGTATTTTGCAATGTCCATTATCATCTCAATATTGTCACCATTAACAATGACTTTTTCACCCTCGTAAACTGATAATTGTGCGAGCGACAGAATATCCAAGTTAACTGGCAAATTTGAGCTTCCATTTATCTGTAATTGACACAAAATATTTGAGTCATGTCACGTGCGGTCATATAGTATTATATTATATCACGACACGCACACACACACACGCATATATATATGTATATATATATATATATATATATATATATATGCAGTTTAGCTTACGTTTGCAAGCTTAATCGATAAGCCACAGGCTTGTACCACACGTGTAATCATATCAGACGCAAAGGACCCCGAGATCTAATCTATATACATATATAAACTGAGTTGTGGGACTATCCGCAACTTCTCACTAGCTCGCGAGCGTGGATTTCGAACCCCCTCGATGTTCATGATTGTAAACGTTAATTAATATGGAGAGCTGAGTTACTGAGAATGTTCATTTTCCCCACATATATATATATATATATATATATATATATTTATGGGGAAAATACGCCTCAGAGTTTGTACGCTCATATTAATTAAAGAATTGTGGTTTTGACATTTAAATCAATTCCCTGTATTAATTGAATATAAAATGAAGTTGTAATGCTAGCAAACCCTTATTGTAAGTCAAGAAACAAAAAGAGTTTCATAATAAATAATAAATAATAAATAATAAATAATAAATAATAAATTATAAATAATAAATAATAAATAATAAATAATAAATAATAAATAATAAATAATAAATAATAAATAATAAATAATAAATAATAAATAATAAATAATAAATAATAAATAATAAATAATAAATAATAAATAATAAATAATAAATAATAAATAATAAATAATAAATAATAAATAATAAATAATAAATAATAAATAATAAATAAAAGTCATGAAAAGCTCGTAGAAAAATATAAAATCGATACCGGATAAGCAGTATAATTATTGGCCCTCGTAAAATTATTGGCAGTCCACGGAGTGAATCGCACATTGGAGAGAAAGAGAAACGAGCATGCCAAGAAGTGTTTTTCTCGTCATCATGTTAAAGGGCCAACAATTGTATCGTTTCATTCTATACATTCCCCGACCATTAGATTCGTGTACTTTTTTTTTCCCGTACACTGCATTACTGGCACGGAAGCTGCAGTCAACTGTACATGGTACGAAAGATCCGTCCTCGATACAGAGCATTGAGAAATGCCCGTCGGATTTCTTCGAAAAGTCACTTGATTTCCTGAGAGACGCGCGTGTAGCGTTTACCGCCTCATTCACGAACAAAACGTAAAACCGATTTCATCCCTATATATATATATATATATATATCAAGAGAAAGAGAGGAAAGTACATCGCGCCGGAGGGCAGGTTTTCCAATCAACTCGATAAAAATCCGTTGGCTTATTACGATCTCTATTTCTATACTTTTCGTCCTATATATATATATATATATATATATATATATATAGACGTAAGCGTGATGTAACTGAGCTATATATATTTGTATGAACGAACATCTCATCATTTCTCATATAGCAGAAGAAAAACCTCTCAATAGTTCTGATCCTTTTGCAAACTGAAATATGTAGAGGATATTCCATATAAAATCGATCATGATAACTCAGGGAATCTTTCTATATCTGTTTTATTATTTTTCCTCATAGAGGATCTCAAGAATTCGTGTCCCGTTAGTTTCACTTAATATTTACATAACTTATCAGGCTAATTTTATTTTCGTGACGTTATCAATATAATAACTGATACACGAAAACAGTAAAAAAATTGTCCAATCATTTGGGGGTCACGGAATGACCCCCAAACGATTGACACCCAAACGTATTTCTCATATGGCAGAAGAAAAACCTCTCAATAGTTCTGATCCTTTTGCAAACTGAAATATGTAGAGGATATTTCATATAAAATCGATCATGATAACTCAGGGATTCTTTCTATATCTGGTGTATTATTTTTCCTCATAGAGGATCTCAATAGTTTGGGTCAGTTTGGGGGTCATGGAATGACCCAAACGTATTTTTCATATGGCAGAAGAAAAACCTCTCAATAGTTCTGATCCTTTTGTAAACTGAAATATATGGAGGATATTTCATATAAAATCGATCATGATAACTCAGGGATTCTTTCTATATCTGTTTTATTATTTAAAGGAAAAAAAGTAAAAAAATTGTCCAATCGTTTGGGGGTCATGGAATGACCCATACGCAAAGTTTCCATCCCATTAAACTTCAACCTTTATATATTTATAACGATGGAAGTATAATCGAAATTGTTGTAGGCGATTAAAACAAAATTGGAAGTTTTGCGATACTATATATATATATATATATATATATATACGTTGTTAAAGTATCGACATTTGCGCTAATCAGTTAATGCATTATTCCCTGGATGTTTCATATTCCGCTTAATATTTACATATTTTATCAGGCTAATTTTATTTTCGTGACGTTATCAAAATACTAACTGATACACGAAAAAGATAAAAAAGTTGTCCAATCGTTTGGAGGTCATGGAATGACCCATACGCAAAGTTTCCATCCCATTAAACTTTAACCTCTATATATTTATAACGATAGAAGTATAATCGAAATTGTTGTAGGCGATTAAAACAAAATTGGAAGTATTGCGATACTATATATATATATATATATATATATACGTTGTTAAAGTATCGACATTTGCGCAAATCAGTTAATGTATTATTCCCGGGATGTTTCATGTTTTACCGTGCTGTGGTGCATCGGAGCATATCCCCTGCCGCACGAATTGCCTCCGGGTTTTATTTGCTCTTTCTCTGTCTCTCATTCTACTTGTATATACACATATATATATATATATATATATATATATATATATATATTGCCTCCTCTCATTACGGTAGCGAGCCAGTAACCCACACATTGGAAAAGCCGGTAAATACCATTGGGAAATGACCGGGCTAACTCTCTCTCTCTCTCTCTCTCTTCCCCGAGTGATTTACGGAGATAAATTTGATAAATTATTCAAAAAATTAAAAGAATCTCTAATCTGCAAGCTTTTTTCCAAACACATAAAATTCAAGTTGAAATTATTTACTCGAAATCTCGTTAAGGATATTACGAAATAATTTTCCATTAATTTTTGTCAATATTCGACTTGGGCGTGGACAAATTTTTCCCTTATCTCAAGATTTTGGCCCTTTTTTCACTCTTATCACGGAACAATTTCCCCATCACTGAAAACAAATTCAAGTCTTTTTACACAAAAAAATATAAAGAAAAAAAAAAAAAAAAAATTGTCATTCTTTTGGCAAAAAAAAAAAATACATGAATTTCCAAAAGTCCTGGGATCAGCGTGCTGGTCAGGAAGCGTCACTAATCTCTAGGTATGTGTAATTATCGACCCGAGTCTTCGAATAGACGTGCACGGAGAGGATCACCAGCGCCTGAAGAGCGAAAAAAAAAAAAAAACACGCTCGAAAAGCACCAGCTTTTACCGATCGCGTTACCACACGAAGGATTACTCGGCCGAGTGAATGTATAGCTGGATAATGGTTGAAAAAAAAAGCCATCACGCCAAAGGACTAGAGAGAAAGAGACAAAGAGAAAGCAAGAGAGGGGGGAGAGAGAGAGAGAGAGAGAGATAAAAGGCGCGGGAGAGTAAAGAATAAGGGGGAAAGAAGCTAGCCCGTATAATGGGTCCAACATATATCTTCATTTCTCGATGTTTTATCACCGGTTGGCAGAACGAACGAGCAATTTCAGTCCTCGAGAACGATATTTAAAGCGAGGATGCCAAGTATGAAAGAACGCCAAGTTATTTCCACTCCCTTTTTCTCTCTTTCTCTCTCTCTCTCCTTTCCATGCCCTTTTCCTGTGTCGTCCTCTCGTCGTATGTATGGCTCTGTATATACATTTTATACATAGCCCTTGGTGTCACGAATTCTCCACCAAGGATTGCATTGTCGGCATCGAATGCCACCTTTATACACATACCGATCTATATCTATATATATATACACACACACACACACACATATATATATATATATATATATACTTGTGACTACCATGGCATCTTTTTGTGCAAACTGGAATGGGAGAATTGCAAACTGCAAGGCTGAATGGGAATGATAGATATGTATAGATATATCTATATGTATATTGAATATAGCATAAAACTCATAGCGCAGGGGCAAATGGGTTTGGGACATAGCGAGCATATGTAAACGGCCTGAAGCGTCGTTGAAAACGGAATATCCGACGTGGCGTCGCCCATCCGCCTTTTTCTCGTACACACATCTTCTTTTTTCGTTCATACAACCCTATATAGCCACTATAATTCCATATATATATATATATATATATATATATATATATTTCTTTACTTCACTATGTTGTATGCTCAAGATGCTCTCTATTCACGATATTTCGTGATGTACGAGACCAGCAGAAGAGTGCAAACTTGCATAACACAGATAGGATACGTGAGAGTTGTAACAGGATATCGTATTCTCGTCGATTCTCTCGATGCTTTTTTTTTTGTTTTTTTTTCATCTCGATTTTTTTCACTCCTTTCTCCTTATTCTCTAAAGTTATCAGTATTTTGCAGAAAGTGCCAGGGAATTAAGTAGATTTGATGGAAAATGTTTTCAAATATGTTGCACATCTGTCTGATTACATATGGAATTTTTTTATGTTTTCATATAATCATTCGAATGTTTTTGAGTTTGGAATTTCTGTGATGTAATCGATAAAAATTGTGAGGGACTTGAAAGAAAAAAAAACGATCGTTCTGATTTTTAATCAGATGGTTTGAATGAAAAAAAGAATTTATCTGAATTCAATTAGAACTATTCGAATTAAATAAAATTTTCTTGTTATTTAAATGGAGAAAAACTTATTGGGCAAAAAAAAAAAAAATTAATTGAATAAAATAAAATTTATCTCCATCAACTATCTGGTCTTATAATTAAAATTTTTGTTTTCTTTATTTTAATAAATTCTCTTGGATTGTAATGAATTTAATTCTAATGACAAAAAACTTAACAATAATTTAAATTCGAGTAAATAAAATAAACTGATTTTTTCAATCTTTTTAGGCAACTTGAATTTAAGTATTGAAAATGAATGTCTGAAAAATTTAGTAGTATGATGTGGTATATATAGGATATAAATGTAAAACAAATGTATATAGATAAATAGCTGAATGCATTAATTCAGGGAAACGTATGCAATAAAAGCATCACTTCAGGCATGAAAGGTATTTTCAGAATTTTTAAATTCTATACCACGCCATATCAGTATGCCTCGCTTCACAATCAACGTTTTTCTTTCTCTCTCTCTCTTCCTCTCTTTTTCATTTGTATTTTCCTTTGCTTTCTGGTTTTTCGGTCAGCTTCATTTTTCCTATTTTTATCTCAACGTTGTAAATATATATATATATATATGTGTGCCACATTTGGACCATTGGTTACTTGAAATCGTCGGAACGAATGAAATATTCTCTATGCACTGTTTGAGCTCTCACCGGTTTTCTTTCATTTTTTTACCCACTGCTTTCGGTTTTGCCTATTTTTTATAATACTTTTTTTCCCTTCTCTTTTCTTCTCGTGTGTATAACAATGAAAACCTTTGCTCGACATTTGTGTCTCGCTTCATTATTAAACTATATAATTGTAGTCTCACTATATGTATCATTAATTGTTTCTCCTCTGAGGTTTAATTTTCTCTTCCGGATGGATTGTGTTTTTGTTTACTTTTTTTTTTAATCCACTTTGAATTTGAATAAAAAATTAATTTTTAAACGTCCCTTTATTGTTTGCTTTTCCGAATTTTTATCAATTCATGATGAATTTACTATGTTTTTATTTATTGACGTGACTGTCCAGTTTACTGTGTGCGAATAATGCAACGGTTGGACCATAAAATATTCGTAGATTAAGCTTTTAATGGCCCGTAAGAGCTTTTCGCTGATTTCGATTCCTCGATATTGAGCGAGATATTTTTTTTTTCATAACGAATCAAAGAGCATTTGACTTTTCCCTTGATTTTATTTGGTCATTTGAGTGTAATTTGATTGGGATGAATTTTGTATTTTATGTGTGTAATTTGCGATAAAAATATGCTGTGGTTAATTTTTGTAAAAAAATTTGCATTTTTTGTCAGTTCCTCGTTTTAAAATCGCAAGTGAATCTAACGATAAGCCCTGGACACCGACCAGCGTCACGAAAATTATGGCAATGCTCGGATAGTTTTACTGATAGCCGAATGAAAATTTATTTCAAGCCAGTTCGGATCGATTTTTCGCCAGGTCACTTGGTGTAATAAAGATGTTCAGTTTTTCGTTTAAAAAAATAATACAAATATTATTAGCACAGAGATCGTCCCTGTTTAATTGAAAAATTACACGACTCATTTTCCATCTATGACGATGAATTAATATTCGAAAAAAGGAAAAAAACGAATACTCAGGATAATTATTCGGAATTATTTGAAAGAAAAAAAAAACATTGTAATTCTTTTTCACACTAATTTATTCTACAGTCAAAAAAAAAATTTATACTCCATCATGTGGAATAATATGGTGGAAGAATATGGGATCAAGAATTATTTATCAGTACCCTTCAAGTTTATTGATTTAGAAAAATGCCTTTCAAGTAATAAGACAATTATTTAAAAATAAATAAAAAAATTTATTCTCCATCATGTGTATTTTATGATTCGAGCCATGATTGATTTGAAAGTTTGACAAATAATGTGGAGAATATGGGATGAAGAAATATTTATCAGTATCCTTCAAGTTTATTGATTTAGAAAAATGCCTTTCAAGTAATAAGACAATTATTTAAAAATAAACAAAAAAAAGTAAATTCTTCAAATTTTGTAATATACATTTTAATGGTAAAAAGATGATTTAAAAAAAAATTCTATTGTGAAGAAATATGTGCTTGAATTT
The DNA here is from genome assembly GCA_963669185.1 of Dyspetes luteomarginatus. Taxonomy (NCBI): domain Eukaryota; kingdom Metazoa; phylum Arthropoda; class Insecta; order Hymenoptera; family Ichneumonidae; genus Dyspetes; species Dyspetes luteomarginatus. The sequence goes on from OY769911.1 coordinate 961,255, forward strand.
TCGTCGATAACTTCGATTAGCATTCGGGTAGCATATATTACGAGAAAGAAGACGAAAAAAAAAAGAAAAAAACATTTAACTCATGGAAGTTAATGGATATTCATCGTTATTGATCGTTTTTGTACCAGAGTCACAGGATGCTAAAAGCTCAGAGCAAAGGAATTTTTTTTGTTTCGACAGTGAGCCAACTTTATCCCCTCTGGGGCAATCTACATACTACTAATACCGGATGTAGTAATGTTGTTCAAAGAGCCACTTTTCCACCAACGACCTTACAAAAGAGTGCTATGCTGGGCTGTATATCTATATATATACAAATACCCCCGTAAAGTATTCCAGAGGAAGGTAAACACTCGACAGCCGGGATAAAGCTCTGCTGGTTCCAAAGCCACTATAGTGGGTACTCGAAAAAAATATAGAAGCCCCGTGTGCCAGCGATATGGTAGCTTTAAAGGTCGACGAGCGAATAGGCGATTGGATGAGATGGAACGGAGACTCTCGAATCAATCGGAATATTCGATGACTATATAGCTCGGGCTGTTCTGTTGCTACATTTCGTTTCGTGAAAAAATAAATCAACTTTTATTTTTTTTTCTTTTTTTTTTAAATCGTGAAAAAGCGCATATGAGACTTGAACCATGGCACAAATTCTATGATTATCCCTGGATAGATATTCTCTTGTTTTCTATTCAATCGGAATATGGGGCGAAACATTTCCGTCAATCCATTCGATTGTTTCTGAAGCGATTTCAGAGACTTTTTGTTTCTTTTTTTTTCATTTTTTTTCCCCCCATTTAACTGGAGCATGAACGTGGTCGAATAAATGGACGAGTGATCAGTTAAAAATGTTTGAAAAAAGTGAAAAAAAAAAAAAAAAAACGTTTATCGAGTGGAAACTAGTGTAAATTATAGGACAATTTGTTATTTATACGAATTCGCTTTTCAACGCTAATATCTCTCATGGCTTTCAATGTCAGTACATATCGCCTTCTACAGAGGGCGCTGATTACCTTTCAGGACGTGTATGAATGATATTGTAAAATTCTGTGTAAATAATAAATCGATATTAACGTTTCGCAATTAGTCACACAGCTTTTCGATAATCTATTCATCATTATACACAAATTTAAACTCATTATATTTCGTATCAGCGAGTGAATTATTGAGTCTATATATGTCATGAATTTGTTTAATGTGAAATGACGTGGAAATGTTACGAAATTTTCGGCTTGACGAGACACACCATAAGGGATGAGACTGGGGAGGTTTGACCAATTGCAAATAAATAAATGACATGGGACGAAATTAATTTCCAGCTAGAATTTTTTCATTATATAAAAAGTTTCATCAGAGTCCATTGATTAAAATTGAAGAAATTTAATGAAATAATTGAAAGTGATAAGTAAACGAAAATGGGAAATATTGTCGTAATGGGGAAAAATTTGTGATTGTATACAATCACAAATTGTATCATTATAGACAAATTTAAACTCATTATATTTCGTATCAGCGAGTGAATTATTGAGGCTATATATGTCATGAATTTGTTTAATATGAAATGACGTGGAGGTTTGACCAATTGCAAATAAATAAATGACATGGGACGAAATTAATTTCCAGCTAGAATTTTTTCATTATATAAAAAGTTTGATCAGAGTCCATTGATTAAAATTGAAGAAATTTAATGAAATAATTGAAAGTGAATGATAAGTAAACGAAAATGAGAAATATTGTCGTAATGGGGAAAAATTTGTGATTGTAACTGATGGGTTTGGCCAAAAATTGGTCAATGTGGAAGAAGAAAAACTCACCCCGTGACCCTCGACGTAGTCCCTCTCGATGCAAGTTCCATGCTGATCGCACTTGCAGTCAAACGAACCGACACCGATCTGATTACACTTTGAACCCAGTCGGCATGGTCCTTTTTCCATCAAGCATGGATAACTCCATACACATCCGGCCAGTATACCCTGACTGACCTTGACGTCCGGCAGGCCAAGTTGTTTACCATCCAGTATCATATCTCTGAGGCAACCTTTGAAGCTTTTGTCACCCGAATTCAATCCTTTTGCGATAGCTCGAGCTCGCTTGTTCAGCTCCGTACCGCCGATATAAAGGGTCTCGGCAAGATCGAGATAACGATTACCACCCGATGGTAAATTCATTCGTTTCTCATCATCATCGATTTTTATCGCGATTGACGTTGGATTGAAATCCACGCTAACCCGATGCCACCTTCCGTCATTTACATGACTCGTGTGTGCCAGTTCGGTTGCTCCGTTTCCTTTGTTCATCAAGACGCGTATGCTGCCGTTGTGCAACTCGATACCCAAGTAATCCGCGTAAGAGGTATGGCCCGTGTTGTACAGCAACATCCCACTGTCCGATCCTGTTTTCAATTCCAATTCCCATCTGCAATGCGCCACAAGGGACAACAAGAGAAATAGAGAAAGTGCACTTTTCAAAGAGAAACTCAGAAAAGAACGGAAAAAATTGTGAGATGGACCGATAGAGAGAGAGAGAGAATATATATTCTCTCTCTCTCTCTCTCTCTCTCTTTCTTGGTCTACGAGACTCTCAACGTACTTGGCAAAGAGACGAATGTTGCTAAATATATATTTAGCTAACTTTCGTCTTTTTTCCAAGTACGTTGAGAGTCTCGTAATTAATGAAGATTCTCCTGATACAATATGGACAAGGATATTGGGCAAAAAGGGCAATATTTATGGAACAAAAATTAATGAGGTACATGGTAATTAATTGAGGCCATTTAGTGAAAAATAGTCAGCGCAGGGAATTGGAGATGAATGCTTTTATGATAACTAAGGAGCTTTTATTTTTGTCTAACAAAAGTTTTATACTCAACGATCTGCAGCGAAAATCAAGAGTATTGAAATTAATTGAATTCTTCATTTTCCGTCAATTAACATGAGAAACTCAGCAAAAGCTCCAAATATATATATATATACATATATATATAAATATATATATATATTGAAGAATCAACGACGACCTCCCTTTCTAATACAATTTCCAATGAAATTTTCATTATGCAGTGCTTGTTTTGCTTGTGTTTGAGAGCTCTTTGATGTGACCCATGACCCGCAGCAAACGAGCGTGGGTACTCTAAATAGATTTACCTCAACATTAAAAATACGATCATTATTGTTTAAAACTATTCAGACAATAATTTCGTTACGTCAAGCAATATTACAGCAAACAATTCGATCGAATTCTGTTTACCTAACTATAATATATATATATATATATATGTATATATGACAAAAGCCTCAATAATGATTTACTTGATAGGTGAATTAACATTTTTGAATGACATTTCTATAAATTCACATATACTCCGATATTGATTTTTAAAATTATAAATAAGTAAATGTGGACATTGATTAAAAAAAAAAAACTATTTATATATTACGATAATAATTATTCTGATTTATTATTGAGAGTAATTATTTTTTGTCAATTTTTTTTTACGATTCAATCCCATTTGTAATTATACGGATAAACAAAGCCATTTTTTTTTCTCCTCAAACATCGAGGTAGAAATTACATATTGAAAAATTCGAAAAAATAAATTTTGGATATTGAATAATTACATCGCGGACAATTCGATCGAATTCTGTTTACCTAACTAATATATATATATATATATATGTATATATGACAAAAGCCTCAATAATGATTTACTTGATAGCTGAATTAACATTTTTGAATGACATTTCTATAAATTCACATATACTCCGATATTGATTTTTAAAATTAAAAATAAGTAAATGTGGACATTGATTAAAAAAAAAAAAAAACTATTCATATATTACGATAATAATTATTTTGAAAATCTATTATTTTGCAATGAATATTAATTATCTTTATGAAAAATGATCATATTCATAGATACATTTGCAGAATCATTAAAAGAATAATTAATATAATTTATAATTGTTCTGATTTATTATTGAGAGTAATTATTTTTTGTCAATTTTTTTTTACGATTCAATCCCATTTATAATTATACGAATAAACAAAGCCATTTTTTTTTCTCCTAATAGATCGAGGTAGAAAATAAATTTTTTGAAAAATTCGGAAAAATAAATTTTGGATATTGAATTAGATTGCGAGTGAAAATGGGACGTCGATATATTCTTACCTAGATCCATATCTGGGTATTGGACGTGGTATCGAGGTGAAGGCACCGTCCTCGACGAAGCTCACTTCGACGTCTCTAGAGGCGTCAAATTCACCGGAACATCCCCATGTAACGGCTGTAGCCTCGGACTTGCTTCTTCTCGTCTTTGCATATTCCACGACCTTTGCTCCGTTGTAGATTATATCCGCCATACATCCTCTCAGATATTCCGTGTGACCTGCCATGTCAGAGTTGAAAAAAGAAAAATAAAAAAAATAATATAAAAAGTCCGAAGAGGGTGGAGAAAAAAAAATTGTTTTTGCATATATCGAGATTCACCGATAAAATAAAAATGGCGTCGATAGATCCTCAAAAGAGAAAAAAAATCGAGTAAATCCCTGGCAAGAGAGAGAGAACGAGGGTTTTTTTTTTTTCCAAAAGATTCACCCTGGTTCGATAATTCAACTCCGCGATTGGCCGAGTTTAGACATTATCAGCATTTTTTTAATTGAAAAATTATACATATTATTTTATTTCATCCAAACATTTTCATAAATTTTGATAAAAAAAAAAAGGATTTATTGGTTTTCGAATAAATTTCATTGTTTAATTTTTTTTTCAATCACAAGTGTGTTTGGCGAATTTAAAAATTGGAAACTTTGTCACAGATAAATTAAATATTAATTCCTATCCAAAGTTCATTTCGTTTATTCAAAAATATACAATTTAATTTAATTCCAAAAAAAAAAATCCAAGTTACTCAATCGAGTAGCGTATAGTTTGTTGAGTAAAAACTAGCTCGGAATGGCATAGATATAAAAGAGTAATAAAACCTCGAATAAAAAAATGGAAAAAAAAAAAACAGTCCTCTTTTTCTCATCTGTCCCTCGTTACATCGTGAACGTTCCCATGTCACGCTGCCGAGCAAACCATCCGACGACGGATCCTCTTTAAATTTGCACTCGAGCCATTGGACATTTTCAAGAATGAAAAATAATCTACGCTTCGTTCTCTCGTCTCGAGAGACGAAACGGTCGTAGATTGTGTGTGTGTGTGTGTGTGTGTGTGTGTGTGTGAGAGAGAGAGAGAGCGTGAGTTCCCTCCTCTCGCTCGGGCTAGGGGGGGAGGGGCCAGAAAGGTTACTATATAATGTTAAAGTTCGCTACAGTACATGGGGACGTCGTTTTCCACCAACCATCGTCCTCGAAGCACTAAGCCCGTTGAATAATTCACTCCCGCGAGTATAGTAATCGTATATTTCCCCGGTGTCTGATTGAAGAGGAATGAAAAGTGCAATTTCGTTCTATGGAGAAAAGATTGGCTTGTACCCCTTCCCGACCTGCCCATCTCGATGTGTCGGGACCCACTGAGTCAATATGGGAGACAATTGTTCCTTCCGTTTTTCTACCACATTTAACGTTTCATTGTTTCGAAATGATTTTTCGTACCAATGAAAGAAAAAAAGAAATGGTATGGCATGAAAATGGAAATGTTTATTTGAATAAAAGAATATTTATTGGATTGAAAATAAATCTGTTTGGCCAAGCAGAAAAATTTCATTCTAAATAATAATCGTATATTCCAATTTACAATAATGTCATTTTTGAAATGATTTTTCGTACCAACGAAATGTTTGTTTAATGTTTAGTTGAATAAAAGAAAATTTATTGGATTGAAAAGAAATCTGTTTGGCCAAGCAGAAAAATTTCATTCTAAATAATAATCATATATTCCAATTTACAATAATATAATTTGCGAGAATAATGATTTTGTCCACGATATGAATATATATATATATATATTTTGTTTCATGCAGGTAAATTAATTTCTTTTGTCATTCACAATTATTTCTACTACTAAATAAAATTTAGTTTCATTCAAAGAATTTTCATTAAAGGAAATAAATTATTTTCAGTTATTCATTGAAGTAGCTATATTTAGTTTGAATCGAATCAATTTTATTCTACACTTTTTTTTTTTTCATTCACATCTTAAGCTTTTTATTAATTTTTTTTATATATACATTATTTAATAAATTTCGATCCGATCAAATATATTTCATTTTATTAATTCTCCTTCGTTAAAATAAGCTTCTCTCACTTTGAATTAAAATTACGTTTCATTCAAACAATCTTTGCTTCAAAGAAAAATTATTTAAATTTACAAAAAAGTAGGAAAATAATTATTTTTTTTTCCTGCTAGTGAATACGTGTGTTTTCCTCTGGTGCCGAGTATGTGCACGTGCTTTGTTTAGCATTCGAGTGTACATAACCGTAGCGCCGCCTGTTTAACCGTGTATACAATATATACATATATATATTATTATATATGTATATATATGTATATTATTATATATGTATATATCTGTGCATGTGAAATTAGTCGAGCTGAGCGCAGCGCCAAATTCGAACTTTTGAGATATCATGTTTTAACCAACGTGCACTATACTTTTAAACCTCATCCCTCTTGGTCGCGCTTTCTCTTTAATATTTATGTATGTAAATTGAAAGAACGCGCGTGTGGGTAACTGCGCTATATATTCGGCAAAGAGCGCAGAAACGAGACAGAGAGAGAGAGAGAGAGAGAGAGACCTACGCTCAGTACTCGCTCACAGTTCTCCGAGTTGACGGGAGCAAAAAGAAAGTTGAAAAAAAACAAGCAGAAAAGCGAGCTCGTAACGTAACTGCGATAAGAATCGCGAGCGAGAGCCACCCAGCGAGACAGAAATGCACGGGAAAGAGAAAAAAAAAATATATATATAAAAAATGTCTGACACATTTTATATACGTTTCGTATATCTCGCATCGAATGAATAAAATGTCACATACGTTGTATAAATGCAAAAATCGTGAATTCCGTCCGTGCAAATGAATCCTCGAGTTCTCGTATGTTGCAACTTTGAATATTATACAAAAAATGATTAATAACGATTGGAAAATATCATCGATACGTTCATGGAACTCACGTTATCTGATTACGCGAAAGCGAATTTCCGACAATTCCCGAGTCTGCATATATACTCGTTTTATCATTCGCTCGTATTCCAGTCAAAGGGAATTTTTGAAAAATTCTCCCATTCATGAAGTTTTTATTGAACTTTTTTTTTTCATTACGCGCTTTTATAGGAATTTTATCATCATTGACCCAAATCTGCAAAAAATTGATGTTCCAAGGTGACTTAAAAGTACACTGAAAAGTCAATAATTTTTTCCAAACGTTCATTTAAAATTCATATTTTTTTTTTAACACCCAGTGAAAAAAAATGACAAATCAGAAGAATTGTATAAATTTAATTTAATTGAAAGAAAAATTTATTTTTATATTCATTTATTATATTTATTATATATTTTATGATATTTATTTATTATTATATTTATTATATTCATTCATCAAGTAAAACTGTTGATCGGTTCAATAGATTTTTCGTACATGAATTTTTTAAGCTCGAATATTTGAAAATTCAGTGAATTTATAATTTTGTTAAGTCAATTAAAACGAAGGAAATTTTTACGATAAATTTACCTCCAGTTTGAGTTTTGCATCATTTATTATTTCACTCTGTGCGCATGCGCACATTTGTACAACTAGCATGTAGATCGTAAATTTTACGCGCTAGTCAAGTTTCATGTGCTCAAAATTACACGAGACTCTGGTGTACATAAAAGTGAAACATTAACCGAGGCAACGCGAAATGACGAGAGTGTTCGAAACGCGATAGCGAATTTTACATGTGTGGTAAAAAAAAATCGTAAAAGTTTTCCATTGTATTCTCTTCGCTGTACGAATAAAAGGAAACTATTTTTACATCGCGTACCGAGCATATTTTCATGATGAAGTTGAGAATTTTATCAATTAATGAAAAATATTCCAGGGCTATGGGATATTTTTTCGATTGAGTTATTTAATGGCTTTTCCAGGAGCAGCTGATAGCTCGACCGGCTGGAACTTTCTCGTTCCACTGTGGCCATGTATATATATATATATACACACGGGCTATTCTACTTTAACATGACCTGGGACCTGATGACCCTTCCCTCCATCTCCCAATCAACACTCTGCTAAAATATTCAAATTGAAATAAAAATATTTGGCAGCTGTTTTCATTCTTTTGAAATTTATACAAATTAAATTATTATATTATTTTTAATCCCATTAATAGAATTTCTTTGTTTTTAAAATTGATATTCTTCGTTAATAAACGAAATTTTTTACTCTTCCCGAAAAATGGACTTTATAGTTTAGATGCCACATTGAAAATTCGATCCTGAAATATCAACTAACGAACGTTTGGAGTTTTTATTCCATACGTTCGTTAGTTGATATTTGAAAAATAATTTTATGTCAGGAGGAAAAAAAATCGATAAAATTTTTTTATAATTTGATAATTTCTAGTAAATGTTTCTGCATTTTTCTAGACTGTTTTTGTGACGCCACGTAAAATATTAATCTTTAAAAGAAATGTTGTAAATTGCTGCCAAGTCGAATTGGGGTGGAAAGACTCGTGTATATATATATATATATATATATATATATTTTTCTGCTTTCTGTTGAGAGCCAAAGAATTATCGAAGCTTTTTCCCTCTCATTCATGCACACCGGGGTAAATTTGGTTGTACCACCCGCTAGTACAAATGAATCGTCATGAATATGTAAATTGTATTTCGTCGGTTAGCCTCGAGGAATATTGCTTCGGCGCTTTTTCGCTCGCGAGAGTGAGGGACAGAGAGAGAGAGAGAGAGAGAGAGAGAGAGAGAGAGAGAAAAAGCAGAGTACGTCATCACAATACGTTCACGAGGCCCTGTGAAAAATCGCTGTTTGCCCGCTGATCGTATTCAATTTCGTCGCACGGGTGAAGCGAATTAGACGGCGATGCCGACGAGTACTCGCTTTTCTTACCTCACTGATTTTTTTTTCTTCTTTCATTGCTTTTCTTTTTCGCAAGCTCAACCTAGTTTTTCCAACCCAGACGAAAAGATTATTGCCGTTTCGACGGTCCCAGAGGCAACCGTCGACGACGTTGAGTGAGAGTGTGTGTGTGAGAGAGAGAGAAAGAGAAAGAGAGAGAGAGAGAGAGAGAGAGAGAGAGAGAGAGAGAGAGAGAGAGAGAGAGGGGGGGAAGGAGAGACAGAGGTCGTGGGTTGGAAATGGTGAGAGGAAGAATGTTCGCCGACCTGTGTAATTTACGAGAGTTGAAAGAGCGCAAAAGACACGATCACGTAAAAATTATTTTGAAAAAAGAGAATTGCTACAATTTACAATTCGTGGGAATAATTGCGCAGTGAGATTTTTATGAAGAAAAAAAAAAAGAAATTAAAAAAAAAAATTAATAACCGAAATATTTCATACGGATTTAAAGCTCTTTTGGCATTTTATCAAATCTTCGTGGATTTTTATTCGGAAATTTGTGATTGTTTCCTAGATTTTAATAATTGTTTTTATTATCTATACATAAGGGTAAAAATTGACAACGATCACAAGATAAAATGGTTTAGCAGGTTAAAAAAATTATTGCAACAAACAAAAAAGAAGCTTTTAACTTATTTTTTATATTTCTATGTTGACTTCGTTCAGAATTTAAAAAAATCGTTTACAATTTAAAATAAATAAATAAAAATGCTCGATCTTGTCGTGTTTGGCATTCCGGCTAATTTTTTTATTTCAAAAATTGATTGATTTATTGTTTATTTATTTTATTTATTCTTTTGGGTATATTGTTGGACTTTTGTTGGGAATAATGCCACTTAAAATTTTACTAATCCAGGTGAAATTAACTAGATAGGGCATTTCGGGGTGGCTCAATTAATGGAAAAAAAAAAGAATTCCCAAATCAGTCAAATCATTATGTCATTATGGCTACAGATTTTTATGTTATCGAGCCCTTATCTTTCGGCTCTCAAAGCCTTCGATCCCCATGAATGAGTTTCTTTTGTTTGCACGACGCCAATCGTTAGTTATCTCCCTGATAAATCATAACAACAATATTGCGTATAGAATTCTCGTGTTTATTGAATTCAGAATAATCTGATATGTATGAAGTGCTGCATTGTGCATCCTTTGGAAATATGAGGCAATTAGTGATGATCGGGAAATCGTGCGTTCGTTCATAACGCATTATGTCGAACAAACATCGAAGAGTTAATTAGCGAAATACACATTTTGCAACGTATTGTAAATTATTTTAACAAGAAACGTATTTCGCAGTGCAATGACACTAAATCATTATATCAGGAATGCTATAAATTCAGTGACACACCCAGAAGTCGAGAAACCCTCGTAAATTCAGCATAAAAACTCTTTATTAAATTTACAAAATGATATTTTAATCATTCACAAAAATAAGCAAAAAAACATGATAAATTTTTCTGTAATATTTTAATGCCATATCTGTGAGTTTTTAGCTAATTTGACTTAATATAGCAAAAAAAAACCTTGATTAAATTAGCGAATTGGCATTTCTATAATTCGTCGAGAAATCCTCGTAAATTCAGCATAAAAACTCTTTATTAAATTTACAAAATGATATTTTAATCATTCACAAAAAAAAATGATAAATCTTTCTATAATATTTTAATGCCATATCTGTGAATTTTTAGCTAATTTGACTTAATATAGCAAAAAAATCGCATTAAATTAGCCAATTGGCATTTCTATAATTCTTCACAAAACAAAAAACGTCATATAAATTTATCTATTTTGATGGTATATTTTCAAATAATTGATAGAAAACACGAAATAATTATTTTAGATCAAGACATTAACCCCGGTCTCTTCTATATTTACGGTATTGAGTGCTGGTGTATACAGACAATTGAGTGTAAAAAAAAATAAAAAAATAAAAAGAGCCTCGTGGTCTCTGGGCATTCAGAGAGTCGAGGATAGCCCAGAAACCAAAAGAACGAGACTACGAGTGGGTTAACGCAAAAAAAAAAAAAAAAACGAAGGAGAAAACACAAGTAGGAGTGGTAAAGTGGAAAGGAAGTAGATTGAGAAAAGACCCTTCGACGTTGTGTATTCTCTCGACTTCGATGCAGTCCAACAAGAGGCGAAGGATATAATCGATAAGATACAGCAAAATACTGTAATACTTGATACACACTGTTGCCGTTATAAACCGAGCAATTCTCACTCCAATTTTCGTTTTCAAACATGTATATATATATATATATATATTTATACGTATCGATAGAGAACCAAGTCGAATGAAATGGTTTTCATTTTTATGATTTCCTCATTTCTTTTTTATTTTCCTAGTCTCGTTCGCTCTGATCGTGAGTTCATCTCGTTCGCTTCATCCTGCAAACATCTCTCTCATTTCTAGCTCTTTCTGCCAGCGACAGGGGAATAGCCGATCAACATCGAAGCTTCTTTCTCTTTTTTTTTTACTCTCATATTTGTTCGTGTCTCAGCACAACTGGGATCGCTCTAATCCTGTTATATTATTACGTGTATATATATATGTGTGTATAATGGACGAGACCCATTCGCAATTATGTAAAATTTAATTTAAAGTCATATTAAAAAAAAATAGGAGACTTTTCGTTTGGTAGAATTGACATCGAACTCACCCTATATAATTTATAGAGTACTTTTGATAACAGCAAATTTTTTTAATTCCATCAAAACTGTACGAAGAGACTAAGAAAAATCCGAGTAAATCTCGAAAGTGACTTATTGACTATTTATTATTTATTATTTATTATTATTATTATTAATTATTTTAATATTAAATAATTAATTATTAAATAATTAATTATTTTAATTATTTAATAATTAATAATTATAATTAATTATTATTATAATAGATTATTTATTATAATTAAATATAAGAAATTCTATCGAGGAAAGTCGTGATGATGAAAAAATGTCGTCAAAAAAATGATCTTACCTAGAAATAGCTCGTTGAAGTCGCCCTGGCCACCGATGTAGACGCCATAATGTATGTTGAGTTCGAAAAATTTTCCCGGCAAAATTGATCTTGTCGCGTGTATAACGTCGATCTGGAGTGTTATGTTGGCCTCTCGTCTCGTAATATTGACCTCGTGCCAAGTCAGATCATTCAGGGTTAATCCACGTGGGCTCGCCATTTCGCTCTCACCAGCTCCAAGATTGATGTGAACCTTTTGACACACAAGAGTAACAAAAAAAAGCTCAGTCTCGTTTCCAGTTTTGCCTATTAATAGAGTCAAATTTGGTTAACCTTCTCGTTGTTCGATTTTTCAACATTATGAACTCGGTTAATCCCGGATTATTGACCGAAAAATCTCTGATATCGATGTAAATTTTTTTTATCGAGAGTTTAAAAGGTCAACAGGCTTGTTTCTTATTTTCTATGCTTCACCACTGAGGGCAAGTCCTTTGTGTCGACAAACTCGATAAAAATTTCAAGCACAACAGCAAAGCAATTTGCTGCGTGATATTGGCCACCTTTTGACCTTGTTATGGGTGAAATGTTGTCATAAGACGAGTATATCCCTAATCTGGACTTACTTCGTGAAATTCTCTCTCAGTTCTCAACTCAACGCTTTGCCTTTCTCTCCCACTCTCTCACGTACCTTTGCGCAGACTCGTTTGCTCATTCACTGGGGCTCAATCAGCTGATCTCCTCATCCAAGAACATGGAACTAAATTTCTCATCACAGACCGAATGAACAAATCACGGAGTTGGTACCGTCGTCTTCTTGGCATATCTAATTTGCTACATTCTAAAATTTGTGTCGAAGAGATTTTCACCGATGGCAAACCCAGTTGAGGAGTTGCTCTCGGCTGATATATATATATATATATATATATAGATATAGAAGGTATATATATACCTTCTCGATTTTCTGCTTTCCTGGATGTTTGTCAAATGGGGATGAGGAATTTCTCGTTGAGGGTTAATTCGTCGGCTTTGCTCCGGCATTTCGCTTCCTCTCCTCAACAACCCACCACCTCCGTAATAGAGTGCCATCTACCGACTATCTATGCCCTACGCAACTATCATTATCAAACCATCCCTCTCTGTATACACTTAACTATACATACACACTATTACACACTCGCACGCACGCATATATATATATATATATATATATATATATATATATATATATATATATATATATATATATATTGATGCCAGATCATATAGTTATACGTACCGCAGAGAATCGATCACCGGCATAGCTTTGAGGTGCAAACCTCCAACTCACCCAGTTTCAACCAGGATAAATTCGCTTTATACGATTCCTTCCGTTACATATATAGCGTCACCAAGAGTTTCCTTCAGGTTTCTAGTTTATCGCGTCTACCTCTCTCGTCGTCGAGTCTATTTTCCAAGGATTTTCCTTTATCCCACTTTTGGTAGCTATGTGTGTGTGTGTGTCCAAAAGGTGAAGACGAAGTAATCTTAGTGGGTAGATAAAAGACGAGGAAAAAAGGGACCATGTATCGAAGAGAGAGAGAGAGAGTACGAGTGGAATATTTGAAATTTCAAATGTGGACATCTCAGGGTTAAACTTTGACCTTTTATTTTTACCATTTGGATATTTTGATTCGCGACTACTATTAGCCAAAGTGTAGAGAGAACTTGAAATGAAAGTGAACTCAGATGGGAATAATTATTTTATGAGAATAAGAGTTGTTTTGATTGACCCGAAAATCCGTTGATTCTGTGACAGTCTGAACTGTGGCAGGTCAAATTTAAACGGTCAATATATTTCCACCATTGTCTTCCAATGAGTAAAAAGTGCGATCTTTGGGGATGAGGCAGGAGGGTCTCAGTCTTATTTTATGTGTTAAAATCTACACGAGGGTGAAATAAAAAAAAATCCATGACCTTTGCCAAGGGTCATGGATTTTTTTTTATTGACCCTAGAATGGAGAAAAATCGTGCTTAAAAAAAAAGAATTATCCTCAATATTGTTTCATACTCCACATATAGTCAAAATTTAGCTAAATTTAATCAAACCAGCGCAGGATAAAAAATTCAATCCGACGAGAATAGAATTAAAACACTTTTTCGTGCCTTTTTCAATTAAACTAATTGGTTTCGATGGTTTTCATTTTAATCCCGAGTTAATGAAAAATTTATATTTTCGATACGTACGTTACTGTAATGTTGCTTAATGGGATAATCATTCTGATTACACAATTTTCACTATAACGGGCAAGGCTAACGACGCTGACGACGATTCACACAAACACACACACACAATGTATCCAAAAATAATTGATTAAACTGGGACAAAAGTAGCACTAACAAGCCACCATTGATCACTTCCCCCGCCCAATGGCAGCCAATGACAGTAATTATCAATTAAATGACAATTTAATTTATACGTTAAAATTGACTGAATCATTATTATTTTTTAATATAGCCGGCAGAAACGAATATCATTCGAATAGAAAAAATATATTGACAATAATTATCTGACAAATTAATTTTGAACTATTTATTTGTAGAATAATTTTAAGTGATTTTAAATTTATATTATTTATTTTTATCACAGAGAAGGATGATCGTAGCATCCATAACAGTTGCAAAAAAATATTCTCCATCGTAATAATATTTAAAAAATATATATCTTTATTAATATTTTAGATAAATAAACGAAAAGTTCGAATTATATATTTTTAAATATATTTTTGCTCCATTGGGGATGACTTAAATTAACTTTAAATCGTAAAATATTCGTTTGTGATATTTATTGGATCGCACAAGTTCCCCCATTCAGAAGTGCAGGCTGTTTGAATTTTATTCAAGCTCACGATGCACTCGTGCAGCGTGGAAGAAACGAGAGTGCTATGCGCTATTATTAGTCGGATCGTTTCAGAGGGAAGTAAAGATGGAATAAAGATCGAGGCTTTTCACGACTCAAAATGTCCTTTGTAGCGTATACACTTTGTTCGTAAATCTCGTTGACACTCTCACACATTCATCCTTGTGATGGGAAACATCGTGTGTCTTTGAGTCGTCAAAGAGATATCGGGTCGTTTGCCTCGTCGAAAGGCTCTTTCTATCCACTTTTTTCGCACTTCTCACGAGTGGGACAATCACTGTTTGTCATTTGAGCCATATATATATGTATCTGGGCCGAGTGGCAATATTGCAACTCGACGAAATCGATAAGAAATAAAATAATTTTCATTTTTTATATACAATAAATAAGAGTAAACATATATGACTTTTATTTTCAATAATATTTAACATATTTAATATTTTATTATATTATTTTGGTTATTCATTTTTTTAAATTTCTGGTCTACACTCGATACTTTATTTTATATTCAGATTAAACTCAAACAGTTTGACTTTAAACTCAATTTTTTTCTGACATATAGTCGATGAGTCTATGAATATGGAAACAAAAATAGATTTATTTCATTAAATAATCTATAAGTATTTATTCGAATGATATAAAATTAATTTCAGATAAATATATCTTGGCTAAATATTCTTCAATAAATTTATCATTTACTTTCAATAAATTCTTATTTTAGGGCATATCTCCGTAATGAGGTTGAGGACAAAAAAGAAAATTGTAAAAATAACTGAAAAGCGTATTAATTTATATTTGGGTCTTTTTTAATTATTAAATAATGACTCAATCAAAAACCAATTAACAATCAAGTGTAATCTATCATATCAAATATCACCATTATACGAAATTGTACACCTCGACAATTAAAAATAATTCATTTCCATATCAGAATTTCGTTTCATCGAAATTACATTATTAAAATAAAACGAAAAAAAAATATCTGTCTCTCGCAAAAGTGACAAATGTGAAATTTTTCGAAAAATTTTCGCTCTTCATGGATTCATTGAACGTCAAATTGTGTTATCTTGCTTCAGTTAACAAAACATCGATGGACCAAAAATGTAAATATAGCTCAAACGTTAATCGGTGTATATCTCATGGCTCATGGGTATATCTCATACATATCCCTGCGATATACTCTGTCGATTTCATTGTGGCTGTCGCTCAAACGTGTAAAATAGCATGCCGAAATTATACACCCCGGTATGGTGCTGGTTCTACTTGCATTAATTGCGAGGAGCCATACTCGTACATATATATATATATATATATATATATATATATATATATATATATATATATATAGTGGGGCAAAGGGAGAGATAGCTATCGACTGGCAGATGCCAAGCTTCGTATGGAGCACAAACTCTGTATGTGTCTGTGTGTGTTTCTGTGGATGAGATAGATAGAGAGGGGGAGGGGGAGGGGAGAGAGAGAGAGAGAGAGAGAGAGAGAGAGAGAGAGAGAGAGAGAGAGAGAGAGAGAGAGAGAGAGAGAGAGAGAGAGAGAGAGGAGAGAGAGAGAGAGAGAGAGAGAGAGAGAGGAGAGAGAGAGAGAGAGAGAGAGAGAGAGAGAGGAATGAGAATGGCTTCAATGCTATGTGATATGGTATACAAGAGAGGGTGCAAGCTTCGAGTATATAAGCTCCCTAGAAACCGTCTGCAACGTCAGGTGCCAGTCAACGGAGTTAGCACTGGTTCGATGTGCCATTTACGTTGTATGGCTCTTGGTCCAGTGAAGTGAGAGCGAACCGAGAGATAGAGTGTGTGAAGAAGAGGGGGGTGGGGGTGGGGTGGGGAGGAGGGAGGGGGGCGAAATGAAATGGCAAGGAGATACAGAGAGAGAGAGGGAGAGGGAGAGAGAAGAAGAGAATGCGAGTGTGACTGAGAGATGGAACGAGAGCTTGATTAATTATCCAGGGACTGAGACGAATTCCTACCAGGAAGAGGAGAAGGGGCGATGACGCCAATTTGCAGTGTGATATTTGTTCCGTTAATTCGTGTGTCACCTTTGACACCGGTTGCCCATCATTGTTTAGAGATCAAATAAGTTTTCAAAGTTTTCCAATAATGGTTTACAAATGATTCTTTGGAGAGAATAAAAATGACACATATGGTATAATTTTTTAGTGACATTCTTGTTTTTTTCATGAGAAATATATGGGAATGATAATCTTTAAATTTACTTTTAGTTGGTTCATAAATTCCTTGCTCAAAATCTGCTCTTTAGATTTCGTTAAAAAAATTTGGTTGGGTCAAATATAGGCAAATATATTAATAGTTAATAGTTCTTAGGTATATTAATAGTTAATGATTCTTTGGAGAGAATAAAAATGTTGACTGATGGACAATATCATGGAAAAAGATTTTTGGTATTTTTCCTTTCTACTCCGATCTTTACCGTTTTTTTTTTCTAAAGCATGTAACTCTTTGGATAATCTTTAAATTTACTTTTAGTTGGTTCATAAATTCCTTGCTCAAAATCTGCTCTTTAGATTTCGTTAAAAAAATTTAGTTGGGTCAAATATAGGCAAATATATTAATAGTTAATAGTTCTTAGTTATATTAATAGTTAATGATTCTTTGGAGAGAATAAAAATGGTGACTGATGGACAATATCATGGAAAAAGATTTTTGGTATTTTTCCTTTCTACTCCGATCTTTACCGTTTTTTTTTTCTAAAGCATGTAACTCTGGATAATCTTTTAATTTACTTTTAGTTGGTTCATAAATTCCTTCCTCAGAATCTGCTCTTTAGATTTCGTTAAAAAAATTTAGTTGGGTCAAATATAGGCAAATATATTAATAGTTAATAGTTCTTAGTTATATTAATAGTTAATGATTCTTTGGAGAGAATAAAAATGGTGACTGATGGACAATATCATGGAAAAAGATTTTTGGTATTTTTCCTTTCTGCTCCGATCTTTACCGATTTTTTTTCTAAAGCATGTAACTCTTTGGGTAATCTTTAAATTTACTTTTAGTTGGTTCATAAATTCCTTGCTCAAAATCTTAGATTTCGTTAAAAAAATTTAGTTGGGTCAAATATAGGCAAATATATTAATAGTTAATATTTTGCTTAATTTTTTGAAATTAGTTCAAGTCGTTTAAATGTCATTGTTGTCGAATTTATGATACTACATTTATAATTCTTAAGTGTGATTATTTTAGCAAGAGAGATTTTTGTTTATTATTGTCGGGAAAATTAGTGGCGAAAGTTAAGTTAATTGTGAAAACAAATTGCTTCGATGGGTAGAACCGATAGAGTCTCTACGAGCAGTTTATTGATTGAATTTCAGGTCTTCAATGATCTCAATTTTTCCTCGTATATTTACCAAATTCCTATCGGTAAATTTAACGATGGGAAAATGTGCATATTGATTAAATTTCTGAAATTTGCTGCAAGTATTCTTGCTACGTCACGAGTATAATTATGTTATCATTATAATTATATTTTCATGATGAATATTTTTAAATTTCGCAGATTTACCATAACGCACTTACTTTGCATTGACAGGCTCACTATCGATAATTCATTTTCACGTGACACACGATAGGGTGTAGTCAGATTGAAAACTAATAACCTGGGGCAAAAGGACGAAAATGGTTATTGGAATATTCCCTGATGTTCTCTGATCCCATCGATCGTAAAAACTCTGCAAACTCGTTAATCAGGCTCATAGAAATCGTATTATAGTCACGATAATTATTGTAATAATGATTATAAAAATTTGTCGTATTTGAATCTATTTTATAGGTAGACATGAGGAGCCAAAAAATCATAAATAAAATATTATTCTTTTACCGTTGTGATAAAAAAAAATTTAATAGAATTTTTCATAATAAATCGTCAAAGCGAAAATCATTTAATATTAAATGAGTTTTTGGATTTTTCTGCTAGTACAGATACATTTTATTACACATGTCAAATGTATATTTCCTCTCACACCGCCCACACGTCTCATTACACCGGGCATAAATTTTTTTTTTTTTTTTTCAGTCACACAAAAAGCTGGGAGATGAAATTTTTTAATTAAAATGTCGTCATGCTCCAAGATATCACAGGCGTCACACACACACAAGTGCTATGGGCAAGTTGCAGAATGGTGAGTGGAGCAATTATATTCGCAGAAAATATGAAAAGAAAGACCTTTGAAAAAGTCCATGATGAAATAATACGAGAAAAATTTATATATATATATATATATATTTATATATATATACGAAAAAGCGAAAAAGGGAGAAATTCATAAATGAGCAGTTCGACGGTTAGGAAGCTCCATCTGGAGCACACAGGATTTTTAAGCAAGTCATGGGTGAAAAATGAAATAAACTTTTTCACATAGCAATTATTCCACAAGTACCGTTTATATACTTCAATTATATAAAGAAATATTTGTAAAAACGAATTTGTATATTCATGAGAGGAATTATTTGAATGAATATATTTATAAAAATTAATCGAATTCATATCGTAATAAAAAAAAATGGATACTGTGAATAATTTATTACTTGAATCTTTTTATTTAACGGAATATTTTATTTGGAAATATCAGCTGGTTTTAAAATTTATTTCATTTCTGTGGGAAAAAAAAATGTTCTATATATTTCCAAGATATAAATTGAATATTAATCGTCTCGCCAAATTCATTCACATAAAAAATTTGTTAAGCTTGAAAATATTGGGGGTGGGTTTAATTATAAGTAATAAACATTTTCGTTTTTACGTAAAATTCGATAAAGCTTCCGGTAAAAAAAAAAAAAATCCGTTTGTCCAAATGCAGTTGAAACTTAAAAAAAATTTCGTGATTAAAAAAAAAAAATTGCTCAATTTTTTTCATTAAATTTGGCTGTTTTTAAAAAGTGAATCACGAGGTTTTGAAACTTGTGGAAATATGAGTCACAAGTCCCATGAAATGTGTCTGTGTATTATATATATGAGGCATCCGGAAAAAAAATAAAAATTCCGTTTGTCCAAATGCAGTTGAAACTTAAAAAAAATTTCGTGATTAAAAAAAAAAAATTGCTCAATTTTTTTCATTAAATTTTGCTGTTTTTAAAAAGTGAATCACGAGGTTTTGAAATTTGTGGAAATGTGAGTCACAAGTCCCATGAAATGTGTCAAATATTATACTATCTTGGTGAACTTTATACAGAGACATATAAATTCGTGCATGTAATGGTCGTTTGCGCCCTGACAACGAGCCACTATAATCCGAGGGCAGGTCATAAAGTTTTTTTTTGCCACGACGTGCTCTTCGCACACGTATAGCGAGCAGAGAGAACTCAAGTGCGAGGAAGAGAGAGAGAGAGAGAGAGAGAAGCCGTTTGAATTGCGTCCTCATCCTTGGTTGTGGATCGTCTCGTTGATAACTCAACGATGATTCTGCAGGGCGACGATCGGGCGTCGTGCAGTCGTCTCGTCGTCGTGGCGACGACGAGAAACTGTTATAATGCCAACCTCTTCGATACCCCCGCGTTATAGATGTAGGTCACGGACCCTTCCACCATCCTCATATTTTTCCCTCTTACGATGAGAATCAGTGCCCGTTAATTTTTCAGAAGTATATATTATGTATATATGAGACATTCCACTTCAAGTCAGCCACCCAAAAAATTACTATTAGCTTAATTTTTTTTTTACATATTGAATCCGAGTATTAAAATCGATAATATTTTATTCGTTGGAATAAACGGATTTTGTCATTTTTTCGTTAAATATATATATATCCTAACAATGGTGCATCGTACTGGAAAATTATGAAGGAACAAAGTTTTTTTAATTTTTATAATCTACGATGAAAAAATATGTATAAATTTATTGCAGTGCCCGTTAATTTTTCAGAACTATGTATATGTATTATATATATGAGGCATTCCACTTCAAGTCAGCCACCCAAAAAATTACTATTAGCTTAATTTTTTTTTTACATATTGGGCTAAGTACAATACTTTTACCGAACATTAAAATCCGGGTCATTTAATTTTTTAAATATTCTTTAGGTAAAATATGAATTTTGTGCAAAATTTTAGCATCGTACTGGAAAATTATGAAGGAACAAAGTTTTTTTTAATTCTCATAACCTACGATGAAAAAATATGTATAAATTTATTCCAGTGGCACAAACCCATTTTTGGAAGAAAAAAATATATATTTTATTTTTTCCTGACCAAAGGACATAATATATCCGGGTCATTTATTTTTTTAAATATTCTTTAGGTAAAATATGAATTTTGTGCAAAATTTTAGCATCGTACTGGAAAATTATGAAGGAACAAAGTTTTTTTAATTCTCATAACCTACGACGAGAAAATATGTATAAATTTATTCCAGTGGCACAAACCCATTTTTGGAGAAAAAAAATTATATTTTATTTTTTCCTGACCAAAGGACATAATATATCCGGGTCATTTAATTTTTTAAATATTCTTTAGCTAGAATATGAATTTTGTGCAAAATTTTAGCATCGTACTGGAAAATTATGAAGGAACAAATTTTTTTTAATTCTCATAACCTACGATGAAAAAATATGTATAAATTTATTCCAGTGGCACAAACTCGTTTTTGGAAGAAAAAAAAATATTTTTTATTTTTTCCTGATCAAAGGACATAATATATCCGGGTCATTTATTTTTTTAAATATTCTTTAGCTAGAATATGAATTTTGTGTAAAATTTTAGACATCGGGCCGTTTTCAAGTTAAAAGTCTGGTATTTAGTTATTTTATAGCCAGCATATTTGAACGAAGAAATTAAACGCGAAAAAAAATTGGTTTTTAGTTAGTTAAAAATTAGATTTTATTTTTCCATCTAGAATTT
Source organism: Dyspetes luteomarginatus (assembly GCA_963669185.1). Classification (NCBI taxonomy): domain Eukaryota; kingdom Metazoa; phylum Arthropoda; class Insecta; order Hymenoptera; family Ichneumonidae; genus Dyspetes; species Dyspetes luteomarginatus. Next base: position 983,019 of record OY769911.1, read on the forward strand.
ACATTCTTGGATTAAGAATAATTTTATACTAAGAATAATATTGATATTTGAGATGACCATGGTACTCGAGTACCATGGGTACTCGAGTACAACATCATGGACGAAATAATAATTAGCCAGGAAAATTTGGCAAAATGTGCAATTGCTGATGCATTTTGAGTTGATTGGCCCTCTTCAGCTGATTAATAACGCTGGCAGGACACTCGTCGTCATCGAAAGGACTGCCTGACGTTTATTTCGAGAACGAAACTAAAAGAGAAATATCATGCGGGCGTTATAACGCACTCGCTACCACGAGGGAAAGTAAAACTTTTCCATGTGTGCTGCGTATGAAATTGACGAGAGTTATGAAATTGACCAATCGTAAAATCGGTTCAATTTTATTTTATTCAAAATTCCACATTCTCATATTTTTTCCTCTTTCTCTCTTGTGGGAATATTAAAGAATAATTGGAAAAATACAAGAACCCTTGAAAAGAGATCGTTCACTTTTTAAGTGAATATATATTGGAATCGAAAAAAATCAACTCTGTACATGTCTCTTTCTCTCTGTTCATTCGTTCGATCCTATATATCGTGTTCTGTACACCACACATTTTATACTATTTTTTTTCTGCTCGCTCACTAAACCCTTTTTTTTTCGGTACACAGAGTACGAGGCATTCCATGCCAAATGGACAGTTCCATTGCTTCACCCACCAGGATTTGGTCTCTAATGTTTTACACGATGATGACCCTAAGAGCAATTTATATTTTGTAGACTTTTTCGTCAGCCCCGATTAAGTTATAATTTTTTGGAAAAAGAAAATTGCACGAAACAAAGGATCAGGCAAAATTGAAAAAATGCACAAAAATTCTATGCTGGATATTAAAATTTTCAATATGTTTTTTGATTCTTCAAACTTTAAACATTGCCGGAATAAATATAATTTTATCCACTGCGATTTGGGGTTCAAAAATTTTGGTATCTCTGAGACGATTTATCAGAATTTTTTCATATTATTTAACCAGGAATTTTGCAATTTTAATACACATGAGATTAAAATAAAGTTTTGGTGAGATAATAACTTTAATGAGAAATCTAATAAAGTTTGAAAAAATTTCCCATAAACATTTATAATAGTTACATCGTGCTGGGGCTCGTTCAATTTTTTTCACGCTTTTTCCAATTTTTCTCGAACTTGAATGATTGAAAAAAAAAGAAACAGAAGCCCAGCGAACCAACCATATGTCAAAAGGGGGTGAAATTCCAGAGGATGGGGTCACGAACTTATCGATTTGGCCTGAAATGCCCCATATATATGTTCATATATATATATATGTATGCTAGAGGGCCTATGTTCCTGGCTGCGCTTCGTCGGAAAGAGAAGTGGCAGCAAACGTCGGTTGGATAGCATGAGAAGAAGGTGGATGGGGGATGGGGGATGGGGGATGGGGGGGAGGGTTGAGTAGATGGCCGCGGCTTTGTGCGAACGCTAAAAAGCTCCTCCCGTTATTCATTTCCAGGCACAGAGTGAACGAGAGTACACGCCGAGCAACCGAGCATGAGGAGTCAGAGGGGCTTGCGGGTTGAAGGGTTGAAAGAGGGCAGTGAGAGGAAGGAATAGTGGTAGAACAAAAAATTTGCGAGTAACAGCTACGAGAGAGAGAGAGGGAGTGAGAGTATTGGAGACAAGAAAGGGATGTGGTAGGGTGGGTGAAGTTGGGTACAGATCGATCGACGGATCAGCGGAACTGGCGAGTGAGAGTGTATTGGAAGCGAAACAGTGAGAGCGGAAGGACAGAGAGAGAGAGAGAGAGGGAGAGGAGAGTCCGATTTGTGGGAGAATGCAGAGGTTGGTACATACACGAGTACTATGGGGAAGCTGTGGAACCCACACAGAGATCCAAAGGAAATAGTAGAAAGCATCAACACACACACACACACACAGACCCAGGCACATCAACAAGAAATAGACAGCATAGGGGATTTCTCGCTGTCCGCCTGACCAATGTATGCTAACTTGATGTTTATTTCTCTAATTCGTTCTACCAACTAAACCGAAATCGGCTACCCCATTTCCATCCTCTCCTCTCTCTCACCTGCCAACTGCACTGTTATGTCTATCCGTACGAATGTGCATTGGTCATCGGGTACAGTAAAAGTTCCTACAATTTAACTCTTCGTTAAGGTAAATTGGACGTCGTTGCTGCAGTGAAAAAATAATTGCATGCCAAATATTCTTTCAAACGATTGTGTATTGGATAATACACAATCAGATTGAGTGGCTGATTCGCTTCTATCGAAAATTTCAACCGTCTTGAAGAATATACCTTGAAGAATATATATCTCGAAGGAGAATATAAATGGCCATTTTATAGCACATCCCTCGGTCAGTCACGTTATCTTGACCATTCGCCCAACTTCCAGGTATAACGGATACGAAGTTGCACATCTGTCAGTCTCATCTACAGTCTGCAATGGTTTTTGCAACTCCGAGCGTAGCCTCGACACATAAAAAATGAGAGATACAGTGGGAGCTTCGTTAGTGTCTATATTTTGTAAAGAGACTGAGCAAAGAAGGCGTTCATAGAAATCTGCCCCTTCCTCAGACGCATGCGCCTTATAAGTGCAAGATTGCGGGAGTAAGTGGGGGAAAGCGGCGCCGAGGTTCACGGCGCATGGTAGTGGGGGAAGAGTGGGCGTGTCGCAACGAAGCAGAGTGGGGGTAGTCGATCGCCGAGCAGTCAGGCACCAGCGGAGCTTTCGACTGTACTTTCCGCACAATTATTAGTGACTTGTTGACATAAGACGAGGGCAAAGGTCGTCGTAACTTGACAAACTTTTCCGCTAACTCATTCTCCGAGCAGATTAACGCTCAGGACACAAACCAGGCCCTCAGTGTCAACGATTTGGCTTGAAACTTTCAGCTATCTTTCTCGCACTAGTGTCACGTGGTCGACATTTTTCCTGGGCTTGATCAATTGTTTAACTTCGATACTTTTTTCAATGTCACACGGTCGTTTAAGTAACTCAAGGTCAAATTTACCTTGTGAAATTCGGGCCTTTTGGAGGCAGAAGTGGAGGAGGAAAATCCAAATATAAAAATTGGCTTGGTCCCGATCAAGTCGAGTTGTGGGCACTTTGACTGTATCTCTACATCTCAAGTGTATATATCTAACTTTGTTGTATTTAACGTTTACTGTACATTCGCATGTCAGATGCAACTTTGGGTTCTGTGCACATTTGTAAACTTGTGTACACACTTCGAGGCATTAGTTAACAGAAATGATATGTACTGACAGTAATTCTCGTGGTATCTGTCGATACTATTACCGGTTGTACGTATGCGTATGTGTGGCAGTACGCCTATATATTTATAATACGTATGCAAACGCTGTGTGTGGGCAAAGCGCGCCTTTGCCTCACTGCTTGTGTTGCCTGGGCGTTCAAACATCGATCCACGACCTCTCTCTCTCTCTCTCTCTCTCTGTCCCTCTCTCTGTCCCTCTCTCTCCCTCTCTCTCTCTCTGTCCCTCTCTCTGTCTCTGTCTCTGTCTGTCTGTCTGTCTCTCTCTCTCTCTCTCTCTCTCTCTCTCTCTCTCTCTCTCTCTCTCTCTCTCTCTCTCTCTCTCTCCCTCTCTATCCCTCTCTCTCTCTCTCTGCTATACACCGTGCACACTGACGATGAGTATGTAGTTATATATCCCAGGCAACCCAGCCAACATTCACGACAGCCAACAAGAGAGAGAGAGAGAGAAAGAGAGAGAGAGAGAATTTTGTCGGGTTGGCATTTATCTTCTCGGCTAACTCGCCAGACGCCTATCGCCCATCATAAAAGCTCCAGAGCGCCTTCTTCAACGAGAGAGCTATGGGAAAATACGAAGCGAGAGGGAGAGGAAGAGAGAGAGAGAGAGGAAGAAGAGCCTCGGCGATTTGCGAATATTTATCTTCACCACCTATCCCACCAATCCCACCATCCTACCATATACGGTCTCATCTTTGACCTATAGCTGAGCTTTCTTACAATCACACCTGAGGGCTCTGGTGGCGCGAGAGATAAACCCTCCAATGGACCCCTTATATCATGTTGATACACAGTGGAGTTTCCCATGAAATGACAATTCGGTCTGGGTTGATCTTTCCCACGTTTTCATTCGCGTCATTGGCGACCCCTAATGTCCCTATAGCTCGACCTGATTTCGTGTCGAACATCCGTCAAATGGATTAGAGGGCTAAAGAGACACACACGGGCTATAGTCAAACCTTGGCTTTTGGTAAAGAAACGTAAAAGATCCAAAATTATAATTACTCTCAATATTGAATAATCAATTTTTCTGATCCAACGTCCTTATCTAAACTAAAGGTCATATTATGCTTTGATCACTAGCTCAATAGCATTTGCAAACCATCAAATTCCGATGCTGCCTTTTTTTTATAAACAATTTATGGTCTTTTACGTTATCACTTTACGTGATAACGTGAGAGTTTTTATACTCGAATATACAGGGATTACGATTTATAAAATTATCATCATTATTATTTCCCGATAAAGTTCGAAATATTAATGGAAAAGTGCCTGGAGTGTAGTCGCTTATTTCACTAGTCTCGAGGGCATTATAATTCTCTTTAAACTGCCGTACGAATTCCAGGGCAATTCAGAGTTAAACTGAACGAGTTTGGTCCATCACACTGAAGTTGGCACAAACCATCAGTGATATTTTGCAGGGCTGGGTTCTGTATGTGTTTCTGTGTGACGAGAAGTATACCTCGGAGAATTAAGTTTGGTAAATACGATTTCGGACCTTTCAATCTGTTAGTTGAACGCATTGGAACGGTTCCTGTGGGAAGCCTCGTAATATTCAAAGGCACTGGGTGAATAGTCAACTCAGGGCTTATGGCGCCCCGAAATCGTGTCCCCCGTGACTACGAGCAACGCCGAAGGGCCACTCGAGTTACTAATTTCAGTTTCCCCATGAGATTTATTGGTGAAACGTCTGAGGAATTCTCGTAAATGCAATTATTTAATAAAACACAGTATAACGCGAAGGCACAAATAAAATATGAAAAATAAATCCACAAAAATTAATAACATTGTGAATAATTATTATTATTTTTTTTATCGTGTCAATTTGCATCAGACAAATTGTATAAAATTAATTTCTACCAAACTCTCATTAAATCTTCCACACATAATTCTGTTATTTAATTTTTTTCAATATTTTGTTTTAATAAAATATAATGATAATAAATTTAACTAGAACTGCATAATGCACCCTGGCGAGTGTGAGTGAATATGCATCACAATTGAATTTTATTCATGTCTCACTCAAAATATCTCCACAAAAATTAATAAGATTGTGAATAATAATTATTATTTTTTTTTATCGTGTCAATTTGAATTGGACAAATTGTATAAAATTAATTTCTACTGAACTCTCATTAACTCTTCCACACATAATTCTGTTATTTAATTTTTTTCAATATTTTGTTTCAATAAAATATAATGATAATAAATTTAACTAGAACTGCATAATGCACCGTGGCGAGTGTGAGTGAATATGCATCACAACTGAATTTTATGTGCAGTCACAATTAAATATTCCATGCAATCAGAGCTTGCATATAAATTACGACTGAGCAGACTTATTTCTTTCGTGAACTGATAATGGTCGCGTACTTCGAAAATAATATACTTTTTTTTTTTTACGACTATGACCTTTCACCTCATATAGTCGCATAATTATTTGCCAACATCATTAGAAATTTTGTATGCAGTTACGACGATACAAGATCATTTATATGTATTTACAGATGTGTGTTTAACTTGTTATTTATACAAATAATAATTTTTCAAGATTTATCCAAATCGTATTAATAAGGTAACCGATGTCAAAAACGTCAAAAAGTAGCAGTACGCGCAGATCGTATATGTAACAGAATATTAAGGGCCGGACATTGGGAGTAAAAACGATGATTAAGAGCTCATACGGTGACTGACCAATCAACCCATCGATGGTTTAATTCGTTAAATTAACAGGAGAGAAGAAATTTTTTTGGTATATTTACGAGAGATTCGACTGTAGCAGTACGCGCAGATCGTGTATGTAACAGAATGTTAAGGGCCAGACATTGGGAGTAAAAACGATGATTAAGAGCTCATACGGTGACTGGCCAATCAACCCATCGATGGTTTAATTCGTTAAATTAACAGGAGAGAAGAAAAAATTGTTGGAATATTTACGAGAGATTCGACTGTAGCGGTACGCGCAGATCGTATATGTAACAGAATCCTTAATGTTGCTCGCTGACGCGAGGGATGCGGAGAAGGTGTTGAATGTGCAGAGTAATGCGCGTGGCCTCGACCAATTCTCATCCCCCATATAGCCATCATAGTTGAATATTCGGGTCATGCGGCACACGATCCTCCCTTTTGCTTGGTTTCTCTCCGCACGTCATCGCGTACACGTTCTATATATATTCTTCGAGCAACCTTTTGACGCAAATTCAAAACCCAACGAGTTTGCAAGCCTATGAGGGTGCAAGAGGGATGTGAATGTAGTTGTGGGGTTAAAACGCACCCCAATTTACTATGTAGGTACGTTTTATCTCGAAGAATCTCATCATCCTCGTACAACAATTCAAACTATGCACCTCGATATCCGCCGCGAGTTCGTAAAACGAACTTTTAAAGGGGGATGTATAGGGTGAAAGGGGGTAAGCGATATGAATAAGGAAGAAAAGTTTGCTTGGAAAAACTTGTACCATCATTCCCTTACAGACATTTATATATGTGTATATATATACATATATAAATGTAAGGATGTACGAGGCTATATATATATATACATTGTGCCTCGTACGACCTTCTCTCGCCCTTCCTCTTGCTCACTAAAGGCCTCGCTCGAACCCCAAACATTCCTGGTTCTCTTTTAATAATAGCGAAATCTAATGAAGTCCACACAAAAAAGATTTTGTCTTTTGGAGCACGAGGACAGGAAGACGAAAGATTGACGTCGTTGCCTGCCAATAGGGTGGGGGGACGCTTCATAAAATGAAAGAAAGGCAAAGCAAATGGATGCCAGAAGGCGATGAGCGAAATGGAGTTGAAAAATCGGAGAATGGTACGAACCTTTAATCTGCCAGCTTCAAGCTTGATCAAACAGTAATCCGTCTTGCCAGCGGCGAGGAGTAAAATCGCATCCGGTAGGTGAGTTCGAAAGCGGAAACTTATGTCGGTACCACCCTTGGCTTCCTGTACTGGAAAATGTATGTAGCTCGCACCGTAGAACGAGACTGAAAACAGAGAAAAAGATCGAGTATTAGAAAAAAACAAAAAAAAAAAAGGAATGAAAAGCCATCTTTATGCATATTAAAAGGTGGGGTATTTATTTCAATATCGTATGAAATTTTGAACTCTTCAGCATCATTATACGGATGCTGGAGAGTTCAAAAATCTATTGGAAAGAAAAAAATTGCAACTTTGTAATAATTTACTATTATTTTTAAGAGTTTTATGTCCAGTACGTAGGGATGATTTTTTAAGATGATTTTAGGCTAGATGCAGCAGGTATTAAAAAAGGGATTGTAACGGTCAGCACGAAATGCTTTACTGCCATCGTTACAGATTTATTTTTTTGACGATTTGACAGAGAGATTTAAATTTTCCTACAAACATATAAAAATATTTATGAGATGGTCCATACATCATTATACGGATGCTGAAGAGTTCAAAAATCCATTAGAAAGAAAAAAATTGCAACTTTGTAATAATTTACTATTATTTTTAAGAGTTTTATGTCCAGTACATAGGGATGATTTTTTAAGATGATTTTAGGCTAGATGCAGCAGGTATTAAAAAAGGGATTGTAACGGTCAGCACGAAATGCTTTACTGCCATCGTTACAGATTTTTTTTTTTGACGATTTGACAGAGAGATTTAAATTTTCCTACAAACATATAAAAATATTTATGAGATGGTCCATACATCATTATACGGATGCTGAAGAGTTCAAAAATCCATTAGAAAGAAAAAAATTGCAACTTTGTAATAATTTACTATTATTTTTAAGAGTTTTATGTCCAGTACATAGGGATGATTTTTTAAGATGATTTTAGGCTAGATGCAGCAGTTATTGAAAAAGGAATTGTAACGGTCAGTACGAAATGCTCTTTCGAGGCATAAGTTAGTTTACAGCTGACCCTCGACTCCACAAGTGTTGTTGCTCCGTTAATCCGTGGCAGAAACGTATTCAGGACTCCTCTCTGCTGGCTAACACCATCAGCAATGTGGGTTAATATTGTTCTCACTGTTTAGTTTCGCCTCACATACTCGTGTGTTTCACGTTTACTCGACTTAAACTGCATTCCATGTGCACTCTGGCCTCAGTATGTGTTTATCGATTTGACGCGATAGCCGCGTATACGAGAGATAAATGGAACAACGCCTCGGGTCACCAATAGAATTTAGGTACATATTGTGTGTAAAATAAACGATACATATGCATCGAAATCATCTACAACACTGCTAATCAAATGATTTTGTCAAATTAGTTACCCATTGATCGATAAATCATGACGTTACTAACTGTCTAGAGAAATATAATTTTCTAACGATTACGTTAGAAAATTATATTTCTAGAAATTATATTTCTAGAAATTATATTTCTAGAAATTATATTTCTAGAAATTATATTTCTAGAAATTATATTTCTAGAAATTATATTTTTAGAAACTATATTTCTCTCTCCCTCTCTCTTTGCCATACTTGTTCATTATGGGTCACAGCAGAGAAAAAAAGAAAATATTTATTCTCTTGATTGTTCGAGCAAAGTTGTAATAAAAAAAAAAGTAATTATTTTGTTGAAAGAATTTTTAAACTTTTTTCGGATGTTCTCCACCTTTCAAAAATTTTACCACATGATTCTGGTTTGGCAGGCACGTGTATCTGACACCTCAAACTTTTTTCCAAGCCAGAATATTCTTTGGCTTATAACGAATAATCCTACTGTCGACCTATCACGTTTTTTTTCTGACGTTTGGGTTTTTTTTTTTCTCCTCCCACGTCTGTTTGCTTTACCCCACGATGCCGACAGCTTGTCAAGGCCCAAAGCCTCAATTAGCCCATCTAGTAACAGTTCCAGAAGTCACGTGTAGAAAAAGGCTTCGTGAGGCATTTGATAACGATTATGGTGGAGGCGAGGGCATAGGGATGGTCGACATGCCTGTCACACGCGAGCTCGAAACTCGCCGGAAACCATTTTCTGCGAGCCTCGTGATCCTTAATTTCGCCCAATTTTTCTAACGAGCCTCTGACAAGCCTCGAACAAGTCATATATACATATATATATATATATATCAGTATGCACGGTATGCTTGTGGCGAATTTCAAAAACTCAGTGGAGATCTCGGAGCAAAATTCCATTTGCACGAAAATCAGAAAAGTTTAATATTTTGATAAATTTTTATAAAATTAAAAGCACAATGTCGAGAATAAAAATAACTCTAAATTACGTGATACTCAAATAATTTTTATTATTATGTAAATAATTGGAAATGTTGGAGAAATAATTTTCACCTTTTGTTAATTATTTATACTGGAATCATTATCGATAATTATGTTGCTATGGAATTCGTGATGCTTCTCACTGGAATTGTCGATGCTTTAAAAATTATGAAAAATAAAGATGGAGGATCGAAATTTTTTTACTCCAAAAGTAAAAACTCTCGAGCAATTCTCTGAATTTAATTCGTTCGGTTAATCGTTATATTGAATCATTGCACGATTTCCATTCATATGGAAAGTACGTGAGCTATGGAATTATAAAGGAAGATTGGTAAGAAGAGATCGTGCCAATTTTTTTTTTTTTTTTTTTGAGAGATAGAGAATGAGGCAAAAACGTTACACAAAGTTAGTGAGAATTTAAGCGAATGCAGTCTTGCAGTAAATATTTTACAACCGGTATGAAATATTTTTTCATGCTCCACACAAGCATTTTACAAGGTAAATATTTTTTTCGTCCCAAGCCCAAGTATGAAATATTTTTTCATGCTCCACATAAGCATTTTACAAGGTAAATATTTTTTTCGTCCCAAGCCCAAGTATGAAATATTTTTTCATGCTCCACATAAGCATTTTACAAGGTAAATATTTTTTTCGTCCCAAGCCCAAGTATGAAATATTTTTTCATGATCCACATAAGCATATTACAAGGTAAATATTTTTTTCGTCCCAAGCCCAAGTATGAAATATTTTTTCATGCTCCACATAAGCATTTTACAAGGTAAATATTTTTTTCGTCCCAAGCCCAAGTATGAAATATTTTTTCATGCTCGAGTTAAATATTTACAACGAATGCGAATATTTAGCTCATGATTTATGCTGATGTTGGTATTGATAACTTTGGGCGATATATCAGAGTTTGAGTACAAAAAAACACAACGATATAAAAAAAAAAAAAAACCCCTTTGGTGGAACCGTTGCTGTTGATAACTTTGGGCGATATATCAGAGTTTGAGTACAAAAAAACACAACGATGTAAAAAAAAAAAAAAAAACCCCTTGGTGGAACCGTTGCTGTTGATAACTTTGGGCAAATTATCAGAGTTTGAGTACAAAAAAACACAACGATATAAAAAAAAAAAAAAAAAAACCTTTTGGTGGAACCGTTGCTGTTGATAACTTTGGGCGATATATCAGAGTTTGAGTACAAAAAAACACAACGATGTAAAAAAAAAAAAAAAAAACCCCTTGGTGGAACCGTTGCTGCTTTGCATTGGAACGGATTTTATAACATTTTTAAATATAATCATGGGAGAAGGATTCATATGTATTTAACTCGATGGGTGCCGGAAATGGTTCTCGGAAACTGAGTTAACTCGGTAACTCCTCGCCAGTACCCTTTTTCCACCATTTTTCCGCCTCATTAAATGAAGCGAGGGAAAATTTTATGTATTTTTTTTTTTTTCACCATTATACGCCAGAATTTCACCCTCGAGGATGTGGCATGTACACAATAGTAGGGAATATCGCTCGTGATGAGTGGCCCCTCGGGCGGGCTCGGGGTAGAGAGAGAGAGAGAGAGAGAATGCGTGCGCCAGAAACTGGTACGGTCCAGCCATTTTGAAAAAACGATTTTACGAGGTTAAAAGTGCCCCTTCAGTTTACGAAACGAGATCCTTGAACGTTTGTTGTTACGCCTCTGACAACGAGGGTAAAAAAAAAAAAAAACATTTTTCCGATATCGAATGGGCAATCTCGTTTGGGTTTGGGTTTTCGTTCCACCGACGTTTACGAATATAAACGAATAATTTTAAGTACAAGAAAAAAATACACTTTTTGAGCTTTTACTCTAAAACTCGACTGTCAAATTTCAATCTCTTATTCATACTCGATTTTTCACGAAATTCCCTCGAGAGTCTCCGAGAGTAAAAAAATCATTTGCTACAATTTACACGACTGGAGCTTATACGATAGTGAAAAAAAAATTAATTCATCGTGAACCAACATGAAGGAGAATAAATAATAAATTTTAACTTGCATATGCAAGTTAAAATTCCGTTCCATTCCATTCTTCGAATTGCGAGGTTTTTTTTTTTTTTTTTTTTTAACAGCACGTAACATTTGAAAAAAAATTAGATTTGGTATAAATTAAAACTTTTTATTGTCGAATTTTGGAAAAAAAAAAAAACATGAAAATATTCTAACAATCAGTGGGAGAGGTTGAGAGTTTCGATTAGAATCATCGTGTGGCCCAATGACCGATTGCTAGTTATTTATAATGGCAAAAAAAAAACATCGAAGAAAATTGTTTGTGTGTCAATTTTGAAAAACTTCTTCGCAGTTGTGACAAAGTTTCGTAATGTTTTTCTCCATTTTTTTTTTTTCAAATCGGGTAAGGCGACAGAATTATATATATATATATAACCCAGAATATTGGGATATATATATATATATATATAACCCAGAATATTGGGATATATATATATATATATATATATATATATATATATATATATATATAAATATATGTTCATATGTATAACACTATATATACATTGCAGAAAAGTTTTCAGTTGAAAACTTTTCGGACCCGATGAGTTAAACTTTCATAGGATATTCGATGTTTTTTTTTTTTTTTTTTGGTACTTTTCACACCAGCTTGGAAGAGAAACGCGTGGCCCCGAGTAAGAAATACGCGGATAATACTTTCGGCCGATATTTCGTTGGATGATTTTTCTTGTTCAATTTTTTATCTGTACTTTGACGAAGCTTTGAGACAAAAAAGAGACGGAGGTTCAAATATATAAAATATGTACTTGACTTGGTGGAGGGGGGTCAGGCGGGCCGATAACTTTGGAAAGACTCCGACTGTGATAACTTTGCTCTTCCCTCGTCGGCGGCGCTTAAAAACTTTTTCCTGCAAATTTTTTCTTCTTACTTTTTTTTTTTTTTTTCTTCAAAATTTTTCTTTAAATATATTACGCTGTATAAACTGCTCACTCGAGCATAAAGTTCACTCGATACTTCGAAGTCGATGACAAAAGATTATTAGATACTTGGAGTGTAGTTTGATAATTTCCTGATGCTGTCGGAGAGATGAAAAAAAAAAAAAGAAAAGAAAAATAACGACACGAGTTTCTTAACGTCGATATTACTTCCCTGATTATTGCTGTCTGTATGCATCTATACAGCTGCTTCCGTTTTCGGTGAAGCAGCAGGAACGTTTTTCCGAAATTAAAAAAAAATTCAGAGTACGATTTTCTTAAAAATAATAATAATAATAATAATAATAATAATAATAATGTCTTTTATGTGTTCGGTTGCTGTTGGAGAGATGAAAAAAAAAAATTAAAAGAAAAATAACGACACGAGTTTCTTAACGTCGATATTACTTCCCTGATTATTGCTGTCTGTATGCATGTATGCAGCTGCTTCCGTTTTCGGTCAAGCAGCAGGAACGTTTTTCCTTAAATTGCAGATAATTATTTGATCTCCCGAATTTTTTTCCAAGTTATGTGAGAAATTAAAAAAAAAATCAGAGTACGATTTTCTTACAAATAATAATAATAATAATAATAATAATAATAATAATAATAATAATAATAATAATATATTATAGATAATTATTTAATCGCTGGATCTTCCGAAAAAATTTCCAAGTCGATCTTATGTGAGAAATTTTAAAAAAATTCAGAGTACGATTTTTTTTTTTACAAATAATAATAATAATAATAATAATAATAATGTCCTTTATGTGTTAATACTATTGGAAAGTATTTTGCAAGTGCATCCTGATAAGACGTATATTTACGGTATAGTACTTTTGCTTCGGCAGGAAATCGCTTATGGAATCGAGGGGAAGTAACCTGCTCACGGTCCATTGAGCCTGTAAGATCTCTTTTCGCCCGTTTATCCACTTCCATGTCGCTTCGGCATATACCACTCTCGACCATCCACATATACATAAAGGAGTTGTATACATATATGTATATATATCTATATCTATATTTATATCTATATCTATCTATATATATATATATATATATATATATATATATATATATATATACATATATATACATATATATGTATATAAGTAGCAAATGCAGTTGGTATATTTCGGATCGTTTCGCACAAGAAAATAAATAGAGTGAGAGGAGAGAGCATTAAATTCCCCTGTCCCCACCGTGCCACCTCGTTCCCCATATCTATATAGTTTGCTTCCGTTATATCTCCGGTATGGAAGAATAAAATAGAATCGCTCGCATCGTGTAATATCCTACAAAAAAGCTTCAACAAGCCAGACACTAGTCTTTTAGTTTCTTTTTATTCTTTACCTATTATATACACACACATATATATATATATATATATATATATATATATGTATTAGTATATGTTATCGTATCGTTGCACGACGTCATTTTAGCAAATAAGAAAAATACAATTTTTTGTCATTCCCATATGGGGAATTTTTGAATATTTTAAAAAAAGCTCGATGCGATTTATATAATTGATAAAAAAAATTTCATCGGCATATGGTCAATAAATGTATAAAAAGACAGCAACAATTTTCCATTTATCCAAAATTTGAAAAAAATTTCTTTTTGGTCAATTTAGACGCAATGCATACCGAGGGGATCAGTTTTGTCGATGAGAAGAGGGGGGGGGGGGGGGGGGGGGGTGAGAGGGAAAAAGCTCTCGTAGGCATTGGCCGATTCCATTATAGGGGTTGCATGCAGAAATTTATTTAGCCCATTTTTCCGTTTGCCTGAAATACAAATATTTCTTTTTGAAAATTTCATCGAGAATCTCAAAAAAACGTGATAATTAACTTCTGCATCAACTTACAGCGTTCGTGGGGGTGGGGGAGGGGGGTGGATATAAAACAATTCCGTTTGAATATGTCACGTATAGATCTTGGGGTATGATTTTTTTCCTCTTTTGGCTCATATCGATATATAGATATACTATACAATATAATCTATATAATATGTACGGTTATATATATATATATATATATATATATATATATATATGTGCCTAATATACATAGTAAAACATTCAAACACGACGTTCTCGATATGCAATGCATACCGAGGGGATCAATTTTGTAGATGAGGAGAGGGGGGGGGGGGGGGGGGGGGGGGTGAGAGAGGGAAAAAGCTCTCGTAGGCATTGGCCGATTCCATTATAGGGGTTGCATGCAGAAATGTTTATTTTACGAGTTTCCATCAGCGAACGGGGCACCTATCGGGGTTCGATCCAGCATCGATCTCCTCCCCCACCTCCTATCCTCAACGCATATAAACTGAGTTTCACAAACGCTCTGGTGTTATATTGCTTCTCTCTCTCATTCTCTCTCATTCTCTCTTACTTCTGCAGTGTTCAGTTTTGTACGTTCAACGTTTCAGCCCACGCACAATTTGCTCTCGAAATTGGAAAATCAAAAAGAAATACGTAGCTGCTCTCCCTTTTGCCTCTCTATATAATGCCTGTATGTATAATGCCGGAGGGGATGATATTGCTATAATGAACGTTTCGTGGCTAAAGCGCCACCGAGTTATACGCGTGAGAGGCCGATTGATAGAAAATCGAGCAAGAATAGGCGGATGAGGGAGAGTCAAGAGGGGGAAGAAGGGTGAGGAGGGTAAGCTAGGAGGTGAGTGGGTGGTTGAGTTGGCGTTGTATAAATATGCCATGTGAATGAGAGATCGACACCGAAGCTCGATTACTCATGCGTGATACACACGAGAACCACAACGAGAGCGATTTGGTAAATCGACAGGGTCAGACTATATATACAGACTATATGAACATATATGTACATTTATTTATATATATGTACGTATATGTAGATATATATACATACATGTATTGAACATATATACATATATGTATATATATATGTACATATATGTATAGAACATATATACATATATCAGTAGGTTGACGATGATATGCCATTAAGCTTGAAATTCACCCAAATTCCATGCCTTTTATCCCACCACTTTGATCCACTGGTGATCAATCTTATGAAAACACAGTTAATCAACCGTTCCACTATAACTGTGTAAAATCGTTTATTTGATTTTGACCAATTCCATCGGTGTGTTAATCGTAAGTGAAATAGATTTGTATCGGCAAAAATTTGTTTCCTCGTCATTGCAATTAAATTGTATTTTTTTCTACGTATAAACAATTAATGAAATCAATTATTGTTAACCCTCCGTAGTCCACACTGGATAGACACGATTAGTTGTTTTTTTTTTGAGGGCTGGGGCTTTGAAGGAAATTTGAATCCTGAATTTCTCCGAAATTAATTATTATTTAAAAAAGTTTCAAACATTTAACATAAAATGGACTTTTGGATTTTGAACTTTGAAAAGTGACCCTGAATTTTCTCCGATTTTTTTTGCAAGCTCGTAACACTTTAAAACCCTCAATGTGTCCTCGCAAAAAAGATGTGAAAAACATGTGTGCCGGTGGACAGTTAACTTGGGCTGACAGGAGACACGACAATGGCGTGAATCGACAGCCTTATTTTTAGTGCCACTTTGATCCACGCTCACTTTGATGGGCCTCACTTTGGGAACACGAGGTTTTGATCAAGCAATTTAATTTGGTTCGACAACGATTAAATTGGTCAAACAAAATTCATTCGAATTAATAAAGACTCGTTGATTTTTATTGTAATTGAAATTTACTTGGGTTTATTGCCATATATTTTAATTTAATTAAGTGTCATATATTGTCGAATTGAATAACTTAGGCTGGTAATTAACAAACGAAAAAAGTTCAAACGAACTACATGAATTTTCTTAAAAATTCTTCACATTATCATTTTTTTAACCCAACTGAAAAAGGTGAAAACGAACCACATGAATTTTCTTAAAAATTCTTCATATTATCATTTTTTTAACCCAACTGAAAAAGGTGAAAACCAACCACATGAATTTTCTTAAAAATTCTTCACATTATCATTTTTTTAACCCAACTGAAAAAGGTGAAAACCAACCACATGAATTTTCTTAAAAATTCTTCACATTATCATTTTTTTAACCCAACTGAAAAAGGTGAAAATGAACCACATGAATTTTCTTAAAAATTCTTCACATTATCATTTTTTTAACCCAACTGAAAAAGGTGAAAACGAACCACATGAATTTTCTTAAAAATTCTTCATATTATCATTTTTTAACCCAACTGAAAAAGGTATAATTTTAAAAAGATTAAAATAATATTCATTTATACAACAGAAATTTTAAAAAACTCGTCAACATCTATATTGCGTGACATATTTCAGCCCGAAAGGTCAATTTTTTTTTTCCAAGTTCACCCCAAAAGTTTATTAAAATAGGGGCTGAAGTGTAGTAGGTTGAAAAGTAGGTTCACTGGTTCAAAAACAGATTATCGTCTTATTTCCAATATTATAATATCATTGGATTTGCCTGACACGAAAAAGTAAAAAAAAAAAAAAAAAGCTGCGATGTATTAATTAAGCGACAAATTGATGGTTTCTACCAAGTCTTGTTTGGTCAAACGATTCATGGTACACCGCGAGAGTTTTCGTTCTCCTCGACCGTAAAATTGAGTTTATAATAGTTAACCAAACCCCAACGGTATTTCGTTATTCTCTATAATCACTGCACTCTATGTACCTCCATAATGAAAAAAAAAAAAAAAAAAATTCCACAAAATCGACACACGTTTGGCAGAATGCACAGTTGGCACTTTATTTTTCACATCGACGATGTGGGCAAATATTTTTTCATCACGAAATATCAGCGTTTAATCTCGAGAGTGAACAGAGTCCCTATAGCGCGACGTTGCATTAAACAAAAAAAAAAAATAAAAAAATAACAAAACAAAACCGGGGGCTGATAACTTTTATACACTGTGGTTTGCTTTGTTCAGCTTTTTCGACATTACATCCGTGCCAAAATTACACAGTGTAGACAATATGTGATAAAGGTATATACAAGCAATGGATACATACACACACATAAACAAATACATAGACAAATGTATATCAAGTATAATAAAGACGTGTACCGGCGATGAAAAGTATCGGTCTATATATATATATATATATATATATATATATATATATATATATATATATATATATATATATATATATATATATATATATACGTTTCAGAGCTTCAGTACCCTTAGTCTGCACGATACACTGATCTCTCTTTGTCTCGCTTCCTCTCTATGAGTATTTGTCTATATACCTTTAGTATCGTTGGCCAGAAACAGCGCATATCCCAGCCCTATTATCGTACTCCCGTTGTACGGGGCCCGTTATCGTCGCTGTTATAACCGTTCACACAACGTGTATATATATATATATATATATATATAGATGAAAGGGAGGTGAACGCGAGAGCGAGCAGATCGAAAGTGCGAGAGCAAAAGGCAGGGAAAAATAGAGATTCAAGGGAAAATGAAAATAGGAGAGCATCTAATATACAATATCTAGATATATTAATAATTTTATGCCATCTCAATCATTGCCTATATTTGTGATAATTTCTGACTCGAAATATTTCAAAATATTCTACAGTCCTGAATTATTAACACATCAGAAGTTTCACTCTATTCTGAAATAATATTTTCAATAAAATAATATTTACGATAAAAAAATAATAAGCAAGTGAGAAAATAGGGGACTGAAATATTACTGGAACTGATTCCAGTAATATTTTAGCCCCCTATTTTCTCACTTGCTTATTATTTTTTTTATCGAAAATATTTGATCCAGGAATTGTGGGATATTTATGATTTTGTAATTTTTGTTTAAGTCCACACTTGTTTAAAAAATAATATTTTCGATAAAAAATTAATAAGCAAGTGAGAATATATTATTTTTTAAACATAATATTTTTTTAATCGAAAATATTATTTTTTAAACAACTGTGGACTTGAAAAAAATTACGAAACGATAAATATCCCACATTTTCTGGATCAAATTTTAGCCAAGTATCTCGCCAAGTCGTGAAAACGAATTGATATCCTCCCTCGCGTGCACTGTAACGTACACAACAATCACATATCATCTGCGACATAGAAGACGTGACATGTTTTCCTTTCAACGAAATTAAAACAAAGTTCTTCTTTTTACGTGAAAATATTCAACATTATTTAGTCCTCAATTATAAACTTTTCAGAAGTTTTACTATATTTCAGTTCTCTATTTTGTTACTTTTTTTTATAAATTTCCAGTGAAATTAACACAGACATTTTTTTTTTTACCTCAATGTATTTATTCAGAAGAAGAGTTGACTTTTTTAATAGGAAATACATTATGGAGTTTGTTTTCCAGAGGTAACAAGGAATTAAAAAAAAAAAGGAATAGCATGGACGTTGATCGATTTTGATGGAAGGCCCCGTGTATATTATATATATATGTATATATATATATATATATATATATATATACGTTGCCCTCTCGCAGTATAAAGATGGTTCGAGGCTGTGTATATTGTTCGTGAACGTGCAGAGAAAAGACCAAGGAAGAAGCTTATAGAACGTGGAAAAAGGAAAGAAATGTTGTCTCGCTCTTTCACATTGTTTTTCATTTGTTTTTTCATTCCCCCTTCACCTCCTCCGCCACTCACACGTGCCAGCGTGCACGAAGCGACCTGATCTTGTGCTCCCTATAAAAGTTAATATTGGCTTTATGTTATCGCGGCGTTTCACCATTTCAACGTACCACCGAGTAATGGAAAGTATAGGAAGAGAGAAAAAAGAAGGAGGTAAAAGGGCGAAGGTAGTGAAGAAAGAGAGGAGGATTGACGTCGAGAGTTTTTCCATACTTCTGAGTTTTATATCCGGTGAGACGCGACATATATCTACACCTTTCTCGCATATAGTTATTTATAAAAATTGATAAGTATATATATGAATGATTTTTGATGAACGTATTTTTTTTTTTGCCAATTCCATTTATTTATATTTACTCAGAATAAAAAACAAAACGATATTCAACGCTATTTTGGATAAATGATTAATTATGAGTCGATTGCTATGGAAAAATGGAAACGTATGAAGTTTAAAAAAAAAATTTACGTATATAATTTTGATATACGTGAACGTCGAGGTTTGACGTCGAGACTTTTTCCATACTCCTGAGTTTTATATCCAGTGAGACACGACATATAGTTATTTATAAAAATTGATAAGTATATATATGAATGATTTTTGATGATCTATTTTTTTTGCCAATTCCATTTATTTATATTTACTCAGAATAAAAAATAAAATGATATTCAACGCTATTTTGGATAAATGATTAAATATGAGTCGATTGCTATGGAAAAATGGAAACGTATGAAGTTTAAAAAAAAAATTACGTATATAATTTTGATATACGTGAACGTATTTTATTATGGAGTTGGAACAAGAAAATCTGACGAGAGTACTCGGTCCAAAGACATGATGGGACTCTGGAAAATCATATGTATAAAATGGAGGACAGACATAGCATATATGAGATAAGCCGGATACACGATGACAAGGAGAAGACATTGGAATACAGGCCGATATGTATCCATACGTTACCTTTGTCATCCGTCTGGCAGTAACCCAAGAGGATGGTTGTTGCCACCAGTAACATCAGGAGCCCCATGTCGACGAAAGATTCCACAGGCTGCCTTGTTTCTTCCGGTATACTCTTCTCGTGGTCGTCGTTTTCCTTCTCCTCCACCTCTTCGTCTCGTTCTCTTTTTTTTTCTCCTCCTTTGCCTTCTTTTATTCTCTCCCACGATTTTTTTTCTCCTTCTCGACCTTCGTGACCCTTGCACTGGTCCCTTATTTTTTCTTCCTGCTCCTCGCACTTTCGACCTTTTATATTTACTTGTCCTTGTGTATTTTTCTTTGTTTTTTCACCTTTTGTTTATCCTCCTTTCGTATCTTCGATTTCGCCATATATTTCCTCCACCTCCTCCCCCTTTCCTCCACCTCCTCACCCTTTTCTTTCTACTACCCCTGCCTCCTTGATTTTTATCCCCCTTTTTTCAACCCTTCACGCCTTTTCTCCCCCCTTTCTCCCTCTGTCTTCCTCCTCCTCCTCTTCCTATTATTCTCCTCCCTATGACCTCCTCTGAGAGGTCGAAGCTTCCTATCGCTATTCCTCGCACTTCTTCGCGGGATAAAGTTTCGGGATGGATGGGCTCACCAAAGCGTACGAGCCTTAAGCGGCATCGATCTCCCACACTCCCATGTACAAAGCCTCCTCCTCCTCCTCCTCCTCCTCCTCCTCCTCCTCCTCCCTTCCTCCCTTTTCCTCTTGTGATACTACGAGACCCCCAAACTCGTTTGTCCTTCTATCCCTTTCTCGCCTCCTCCACCTTTTCCACCCCTGAGTTCACCTCCACCTTTTCCACCCCTGAGTTCTCCTCCACCTTTTCCACCCCTGAGTTCACCTCCACCTTTTTCACCCCTGAGTTCACCTCCACCTTTTCCACCCCTGAGTTCTCCACCACCTTTTCCACCCCTGAGTTCTCCTCCACCCCTGAGTTCTCCTCCACCTTTTTCACCCCTGAGTTCTCCTCCACCCAACCAGGCACCGATCTCGGCCGTGCGAGTAGAAAAGGCCACAGCACCACGTCCTGTTATTTATGCCTCGCCATAAACTACGTACTTTCCAGGAGCGTCATTGTCGGTTTTTTTTTTGTTTTTTTTTTTTCCCCCTCTTGTCTGTTCGTTTGTTTTTCCTCTATTCTCCTTTCGCCCTTATGGCCAAAGAACGACAACGGTTCTTATAATATTTATCAGCGTTGATGCTCGCCGATATCCTAGCCAGCTGGAAGCTCAGATATCTCCACCTCGACCTCCTCCACCCCTCCACTCAGCTTTTGTGCTCGAGACTTTTCGTTTCCACCTCGAAACTCTTTGAGCATACAAATTCCGCATCGAATATATCGCACGTCAGTTTATATGGCGAACTTGGCGAGCTTTCGTTTTAACGGTCGCTTTACCGATCAGCCGATCGTCATTTTTTTTTTCTTCCTCACTCACGATTTTTTAGACGATTAGGCGATGACTTTTTTTTTTATCTCACTCTTATTTTCCTCATTGAGATTCGTCAATCGAGCCTGTCGACATTCGTATCCTCCCTGGTTCTCGTTTCGATTTTTTTTCACAGCTTTTCTTTCCATTCGTTTTTTTTTCCTTCATATGATTTTTTTTTTCCCTTATATGATTTTTTTTTTCCCTTATATGATTTTTTTTTTTTTCCTTTAGATGATTTTTTTTTTCCTTTAAATGATTTTTTTTTTTCCCTTATATGATTTTTTTTTTTTCCCTTATATGATTTTTTTTTCCCTTATATGATTTTTTTTTTCCTTTAGATGATTTTTTTTTTCCTCTATATATATTTTTTTTTCCACCTGTTCGATTCCCCGATTCCCCACGTGAACCGCGCGATAGATCCACCCGGGGATAACCTCGTCGCACACGTGTATAATCCGAACACCCTTTACGCCGTATCGCGCACTCTCTTTCACACAACTAAATCATTACCGCGTCGAAAATCCCACGAGAAGTTGCAGCTGGAGGAACGCGTGCGATCTGTCTCGCATCCTTTTCTCCTCCCCTCTTCTCACCCCTTTTATTCTGCTTTTTCGTGAAACTCTCTTTTTCCGAGCTCTCTACCGTTTCGATAATTCACACTCCCTCGAGAAATCCTCCTTATGGCCTTGCAGTCACGTAGTTTATCTGAATAACAGAGATAAAAAAAAGTCGAAATCAAATTATAATTCAGTGTCAATATTTGCATGAATTATTGTGTCTCATGTGCGCGATCCTGATCGAGAGATACATTGGCTCATATCCCTCCGGTGAAAAAATACAGTATGTTGATTATGTACGTGATATCCAAAAGACAAGACAAGATATACGTATTTGTCACGAAAATTTTTCACTTCAAGTTTCTGCTGATTTTCTAAAAAAATCTAATTATCTAAAAAAAGTCATTTATCAATTGTCACAATTTTTCGATAAATGGCGAAATTTTATAATTATTAAATTCTGTTTTCATCAGTGTTCATTTTTTTTTTTTAACAATCTAAAAATTATTATCGATTATGTACGTGATATGCAAAAAACAAGACAATAATATATACGTATTTGTCACGAAAATTTTTCACTTCAAGTTTCTGCTCATTTTGAACATTTTTTTAGCCTCCAGAGTCAGAATAACAGATCGGCCAATTTTCTCCCACCCCCTTAAATATCCCAGACGATCTAAAAAAAGTCATGTATCAATTGTCACAATTTTTCGATAAAAGGCGAAATTTTATAATTATTAAATTCTGTTTCCATCAGTGTTCATTTTTTTTTTTGAATAATCTAAAAATTATTACATGTTTTGTGTTTTCTGCGATATTTTATAAGAAGTGTTAGTTAAAAAGGAATTATTTTTGGGTTCGAAAACGAATCGATTTGGCATGGAACGTCCTATATATGCATATATACATCGAAACCTATATAAATGTACACATATATAGAGCTTTTGGACATGTATTTAGAATCTCATGTGCATACAGAGGGCTGTAAATATATAGGTATATCGTTGGGCTTCTTAGTTTAGAGCTTCCGTAAATTCATAGTGACAAAGACGTCGCCAAGTTTCTCATACGCCTGAATTTCAAATGACTTTGGTGCACGCTCCAGAGCGATTCAAACTTTTTTCCTCTCTCTCTCTCTCTCACACACTTCCCCTTTTCTTTACTCAACGATTCTATTCTATACTTACTTTCGCTATTTCAAGCAAATGTGACGAATCCTCCAACCTCAACTAACCTCCCGTCCGTCTTCACGATTGAGCCTCGAAGAGCTTTTGCCCAACCAATGAGAGAGCATATCTCATATGCCCGTTGATGGTCTGACGTGACACTATAGCACTCTAAACTTGAGATATATATTAAATGACTGTCGCTCCAATAGCTGTTATGAAACGTCGAGATAAATTCACACCGACAGGCAATTCACACGAACAAGGATATATAATTTTCTCAAAAATCTACAACGAGATAATTTCTGAACGTCTTATCTGTATAAGATACGAATTATTGTAACTCTTGAAATTCTCTCAAAGTTATCATTTATATAAGTTTTATTGCCACGAACGTGAACCAAAGTGAATTTTTTATACGCTGCACTTTGAGTGTTTAATTTTGTGTCGAGAGAAAATGTTAAAGTGGGCAAAGGACCAAAAGAAAAAAATATTTATATGGTTAATAATTATGGATTTAATTTATTTAATTTTTTATATTTTTTTAAGTGAAATTTGCTCTTAAGGTCAGATACTTTGAGATAAAAAATAGTCTGGTAGTGGACACGTCAAAAAAAAAAAAATCTTCGTTTTATTGACCCAAGGTCACGAGGGAGGGTTAAAAGATTCTATGTAGAAAAAACCATTGATGCTTATAATTTTTTTATAATAATTCCCAAATATATGATTGATTCAAAAAGATAATATTTATTTCAGATTATTAACATTTAATGGAAGATAAATTATGCTTGCATTTTATTTCACAATAATGATGAATAATTATTTTAGCAAGAAATCATTTAGAATAATTTTTTTTAATGAAAATTGGGTCCATTATAGTTTGAATTTGATACCGTACGAAATTTTATGTGGCTCGTCCAAGTCGAGTGTTTCATTACATTCAATGCTTTTAATGTAAGTTAAATATGAAAATTCCATTTATAAATCTGGGTCGGACCATCAAGATGAGTGACTGAATCGACCATTCGTTTCTTAACCCCAGAATTAATTCCTTTCTTATACCTTTTACTTTGATCTGTGTGTGTATATATATATATACTGCACGCTTTCTTCATAAAAAAGCAGAGTTCGTATTACACCCGTCGCGACCAGAGACCTTCCGACCTCTTTCCGCCAGCTTTTGGGATTTCCGTCACGAACGACAAAATCCGGGGTCAGCATTTACACGAAATATTCCCTCATTTAAGTTATCTATCTTTCTTGCTCTCTTTTTACTACAACCTCGCCCATGGTTGGTAAAAAAAAAAAAAAAACTGGAAAAAATATTCCGTTCGCTACGGTGAAAAAAAAAAGTGGATTTATGGGTAACGGATTGTCAATTTAATTTTCAACGTGTATGATTTTTTGCATTTTAATCATTGTTTCGGTTATCGAAAAGATTAATTACAGTACATTTATTCGATCACGTGGAGCACGCTTATTATTCACAGCTATGCTCTCAACCGTGTGCATTTTGCATTCAGAGAGAATACATTGTTTTTTTATATATTTACAAAAAAAATCTCTCGATCAGTTATTTTTGTTATTTTTTATTTTTGCAGTGTTGGCTAAATTTTTATAAAAAAAATATCAATTTCATTTTTTTCTTTATGTGATCAATTGAAAGATATATTATATTGTCCGATCGCCGTTTGACATCAGAAGGAACATTTGTTATTTAACATAATATTCCTGATAAAAAAATAATAAATCAACGCTGTTAATTAAAATTGGTGAGAACACTAGAAAGATTTTTTTTTTTTATAAAGATATCGAAAGCTCTTTTTTCCTAATTATGGTGATTTCTCGGTGCTTGAAAGTGTCGATTTCTACAATCAAGTAAAAAATAATTTTTGCACATAAAAATCGCTACGTTATAAAAATTCAGCAAAAATGTAGTTTAGTCGATAAAAAAAAAAAAAAAATACAGGATAAGCTGCTATATATAGTAAAACTATTTCCTTATTAATATCACAAATTGGAGAATGTTATCTCTCTATTTGTTGCTCCCTTGGCCGAGGTAAATCACAAATCATTGTGAGAAATTAAAAAATTGTTCTTTCTTTTTTAAAAATTCATTTTTTTCGGACAGACGAATAATTCACCTCTCTAAAGAAAACTAAATTAAGAATATAAAATATACACGTTACAAATTATAGCTACAGCCAAAAGAGTATCAAAATTTAATTTCGAAAATTTAAAAAAAAAACATATCACGCTGCCGAAATTTTTTTTTTGTTGACACTGCATGAGTGATTTGAAACAAAATGTTTTGGCACATAATACGAATTGAACGGGGAAAGTGAGGAAGGGGACGCGATTTTAATTCTGCATATGCTTTATCGATGCGAAAAAAACGAGTGTTGCACTCTCGTTCATTCCTGCAATAAATATCCTCGTCATCAGCTTCCCATCATTGAAATGTTTCCTATCCCAATTTTTAATAACATTGACGTGCACAAAAGCTTTGACTCTGGTTTAACGTTTTGGAAACGCGGGCAAGGGAAAAACAAATGGGGCGAGGGGAGAGACAGGGGGGGGGGGGGGGTGAGAGAGAGAGAGAGAGAGAGAGAGAGAGAGAGAGAGAGAGAGAGATGGGGGGGGGGTGGTCGAGATCTATGCAAAACGCAGGAATACTGTTTTGAAACGACATTATTCTGGTTCACCATACATGATGGACAGCCTGGCTAGCGCCGTCAGAAACCACTGCAGCTGCGGTGCCGACGGAATTTCCGCTCGAGAGCATCGCGGAGTTTAGACTCACCCACAGACTCACCGCTCTATGCTTTCGACGTCTATATATACATTCTCCATGTCACATATGTATATATATATATATATACATATATATGTATATTTACCAAAAGGGACGTATAATAACGTACTGAGAGGGATGCTGAGCGAGAATATACGATACTATATAACACTATACGTTACTGCAACCAACTGCAAATCGCTGCATTGTATATATGGGCTATTTCCTGCCAACTCGACGAAATTTTGTTTATTTTGTTTATAATGATCCTGTAAAACGGATACCATTTTTCATTCCCACTATTTCTCTCAGATAAACGTCATTAATTTATTAATTTTTATTATTAATAATTAATATTCATCAGACAAAATTTTTATCATTGAAAAAGATTTTTTTTATGAAAATTCGTTCTCGATACGTAGCAGCGATAATCTCTACTATATAAATCATTTATACGTCACTGCAACCAACTGCAAATCGCTGCATTGTATGTATGGGCTATTCCCTGCCAACTCGACGAAATTTTGTTTATTTTGTTTATAATGATCCTGTAAAACGGATACCATTTTTCATTCCCGCTAGTTCTTTCAAATAAACGTCATTAATTTATTCATTTTTATTATTAATAATTAATATTCATCAGACAAAATTTTTATCATTGAAAAAGAAAATTTTTATGAAAATTCGTTCTCGATACGTAGCAGCGATAATCTCTGGGCATAGGTATTAATAATTATTAATTCAAAACATAAAAAAAGAATATTTCTGCTGCTTCTGAAATTTCTTTTTTTATTTTTTGAATTAATAATTATTTACATATAGATTTTGTTTTTTAGCAGCTATTTCAGCAGTTGGTATGATATCACTCGTATGTATATAAATATATATATATATATATATATATATATATATTGGGTGCATGTAACGTATCTCGAAATATATAGCGATTCGTGACTGTGGCCACAATTTTCACGTCTCATTAACCCTCCACCATATCATCGACGCGACTAACTCGAGTTTCAATTTTCCCACAGTCGATACTCACGTATCTATATATGTATATATATATATCTACAAAGTATCAGGGCAGGCTCGGTAACAGTGTGGCCTGATAAACTCGTCACCAGATATATATGCACTCGCAGTCGAGAGTCCAGTACATTCGAATGAACTTATGAATAAATTTTCATTTGTACATAACATGATATAAAGTAAGAGTACATAATGTATATTACTGTGTAAGGGATGAAGCAAAGGTATGTTCACTACAGACGGCTCTGTTCGTTACAGTTGAACTCGCCTCGAGGCACGAAACTTTGTGGCACGTGCGAAGAATTATTACTATTATTATTATTATTATTACTTTACGGGAACTTTGACTCTAGATTGTGAATCAAAAATAAAACTTGCTCTCTTGCAGTTTGTGGATATTTACGTATTTTTGTTAATTTATTTATTTGCATAATTCTTTGTTTCTTCAGAAGTGTAAAAATATATATATATTATATATATATATATATATATAATATAAAATAAATATTAAGGAGGTAAAGGCTATCTAACTTTGGAGTAAAATATGTCTTGAATAAATGGTGAAATTTGTTTTTTTTTAAAACCGTTAAAGAGAGTAATTATTATTTTTTTTTTAATCTAAAAGTGCGAATCGATACAATTTTCTTTCCAACATAAAATCGATGTGAATAGTTCAACTAGTGAGATACATATATCGCTACAAATACGAGGATGACTCGTATATATCGGGAGACGTTAACCGTTTGGATTTCTAGATAGCAATAAAAATTCATGAACTTTCCAGCTCGATGAAACTGATAAAAAAGACATCAAGACACAGAGAAAGAGAAGGAGAAACTGAGACGTTATAAAGTGAGAAGGAACTTGGCAGCTGACCACGGGCAAACTTCCATGCTGGAGCTCCGGCAGGGCCATGCACAATTGGGGATTCGGTAGGGCGACAGTCAGGAAGCGTCCAACTGCTGCTGGGCAAAGTAAAAAAAAAAAAAAAAAAGACAAAAAAAAAGCTTACATAGAAGAGAAGACAAAAGTGAATTTACGAAAATATTTAAATCTTCAAAATTCTCAAATAACTAATATCAAAAAATTAATTCACAACAATTGCGAGCAACAAAATATTTTTATCTACCCTGAAAATTTTTATTTCCATTCTGGAGCTTCTTAAATTATTCACGACAAAGAAAAAAATAAAAATTCCCCAAATTGATTTGAGAAAATAAAAAACTCAATCATAAAATACCTACGTACGATTTATTATACAAACAAGTAAAATAAATCCAATAGACGATATAAACTTTGTGAAAACAATTCTTGGGTAAATTCATTTAATTCAATTCAATGAATTCGCAGCTGGATGAATGTAGAAACGTTTTAAGAGTATTGGAAACTGATGGAATTAGGTAGACCGTAAATGGAGCTGCTTTTGGTGAGTCAGGATAACATGAGGTCGGCGTAGTTTCCATATCTATATATATATATATATATATATAGATAGACATATCTATATATATATATATATAGATATATATATATATATAACGCCATGGTATATAAATACGGCGTTACTCACCAAATTTAGTTCATTTAGTACCCGCGGCGCCCCCATCTCACAATCAGTTCCCAATTCCCGTGACTATTGTTCAATGCCAAGTATCCTACTTTTAATTGTTTAATCAAGTTAAAAAAAAAATAATAATAATAAGCGAGGGTCATTTTGCCTCACTTTGTTGTATATGAATACGCCGCGAACCGAGAAAAGAGGGTAATAAGGGAGTTGGTTCACTCTCGCTGCGCCCGACAGGAACATTTTGCTGCGGGCGTCTGACGCGGTTAGTTCCGTATCTACTGCGGCTACCGCATCTACTACGTTCCGAGAAAGAGCTCAAGCTTTACCAAGCTCTTTCTCTCTTGCTCTCTCTCTCCCTCTCTCTCATTCTCTCTTGCTCTCTCTCTCCCTCTCTCGCTCGCTCTCCCTCTCTCGCTCGCTCTCTCTCTCTCTCTCTCTCTTGCTTTCCCAAGCTGGCCAAGGTGAACACGAACCTCTGGCCGTAGTAGCACCGAAGATTAGCGCGGGCAAGCTTCTCTGATGAGATTCTTATCCTCTTCGTAGAGAAACGAATTTTCTCTTTTTCTCTCTCTCTATTTCTCTGTACGCTCGCGCATGCGTGCATACGCCATTGTCTTACCGCAGCGACTTTGGCGTAGCGTAAATTTTATACGAGTATACCCTGCAGGGGGCAAAAGTCAGAAAAGTTGTACCAAGAAATGCGAGTGAAATAGAATTTTTCAATTAAGTATCTTTTTTTTTTTTTTTTAATCCTCGCATTCGTTTTTCGTTTCATCCCCTGGTCGGAATTCATTTTTACACCGCCATGAGCCAAAACATTTTAATGGAAAAGTTGTGACGTAAAGTTATAAAATTTTTCACGCTTTTTTTTACTTTTGTTCCATTTAATTTATGATAATTAATATTGCTCCTCATACCTCTTGAATTATGCGAATTATAAAATTTTATAGACTGATAAAACGATAAGTAATCAACTTTTGGTTCATTCCTGGTTTATCTTTTCATCGAGACACACATGAGCAGCATATCAAAACACTTTGATGAAAGGGATCGAATTTAAAAAATTTGTAGCCTCTACTCTAATTGAGTTAACTGTTGAGAGGTAAAAGTGATTCAAATCGATTGACAAATTATATACTCTAATGTGACAATTGCAGCTCTTTATAGTTTCGATAATTCGAACATCCAATTATTGCGTAACCAAGTTTCACATTTTTAAAACTTCAAAAGAGAAAGCAATTTCGACGTAAAAAAAAAAAATCAATTGATCCAATCGATTTTTCCTCAATGAGGGAACTCTCAAAATAAAATATTTATCTTGTTTTTACTGCAATATTCTCTCGTGTTTGCCATTTTTTATTTATCTAACTTGGAATAATACGATGTCAAAATAACGTTCTCCCCTACACTGTACACAGAAGGAAAATCTCTATACGTATAAAGATGCATTCACACTCATAATGTTACAATGCATAGAGCTTTTAACACAGGCATGTATTGCCAACGGTAGCGAGCAACAACACATGCGCTCATTCTTCATACAAACAAGAGTGAGAAAGAGAGAGAGAGAGAAAGAGAGAGAGAGATAGAGAGAGAGAGAGAGAGAGAGAGAGAGAGAGAGAGAGAGAGAGAGAGAGAGAGAGAGAGAGAGAGAGAGAGAGAGAGAGAGAGAGAGAGAGAGAGAGAGAGAGAGAAAGAGAGAAAGAGAAAGAGAGAGAGAAAGAGAGAAAGAGAAAGAGAGAGAGAGAGAGAGAGAGAGAGAGAGAGAGAGAGAGAGAGAGAGAGAGAGAGAGAGAGAGAGAGAGAGAGAGAGAGAGAGAGAAAGAGAGAAAGAGAGAGAGAGAGAGGAAGAGAAGAATTGCGTCAGCTACTCATGTCAAGCACAATGTACCATACGAGTAGGTAGTGTGAAGCACGAGCTCGTGTCTCCCCCGTGCACTATAACGGGAAGGATTAATATCCTCGTGTAACTTCATTCGCCATAACGTCGAGCATTGTACCATATAGAACCACTTTTCCACAACCTCTCTATTCTACCAAACGTCCCTCTATAGAATTTGTGCAAATAATAATAATAATAATAATAATTGAAGCTCACGTATCTTGCTCACTTAATCTTTTTCAGTAGAGTTCTTTTATCTGTTTTTATTTATGTTATTTCAAACTTATACTCTCTCGGGATTTGACTTAGGATGCCCTCAGGAAAGGTCAGTGGTAGGGGCACTTGGCGTTGTCATTGGTCAAGGACGCGAGAGATTATCCAAATGCGTTATTTGTCAAATATCTTACTTTGTGGACGAATTATGTGAGCTATGAGAGATTCGACTGTATCTCTAGAGTTGTTAAATAATCGATAGTGTAAATAGAGATTTGCAATCCTCCACGATGCATAGTTCATAGAAATATTAAAGTTTTAAGCTTCATTAATACCAACCTAGTTTTACTTTATTTAATAGGATAATCGGCTAACAATAACGGCCGATAATTAAACAATGATGGACGATTTATTGATGGGATTATAGATTAATCGCACACATAACGAGAAATCATGGATTATTAATGAACAACAATTTTCGTCGATAGATCAAACCTTAAACGATAAATTATGCATACATTTATGGTTGTTTGGTATATGTGGTAAACATTAATACCGTCCATAAGAGCAGGAGTGCCCTATTCAAAACTTGTTTGTATATATATATATATATATATATATATATATATATATATATATATATATATATATATATATATGTGTGTATGGTGTAGAAATGCCATAGTCAAAATCCTCGTGGGATGCGGTCCAGAGGGATCTTTGAAGCGAGGATGCTGGAGACCGCATAGATATGTACAATTGTATAACAACAGTGAAAGAGATCCACAGACCGGCAAACTGTAGAAATGGAGTGTAATACATGGAAATAGTAGACCGAGGCAGAGATAGGTGGAATAGATAGGGAGGAAAATAGATAGAATTTTTGTATAAGCTAGAGAAACAAAGAGAGAGAGAGAGAGAGAGAGAGAGAGAGAGAGAGAGAGAGAGAGAGAGAGAGAGAGGGAGGGGGGGGGGGGAAATGGAGGTATCGTGCACTACGTTTTGTTTCCGGCCAACTCTCATGAAAGACAATGTACTCCACAGTGACCGCACTCTCCTTTTTTCATAAATTAGCATAATGTCGGCTTTACACTACGCACGAGAAACGACGAAAGATGTTTCAGCAAAAACAGACGACCACTGCAGAAGTTATGTGCCAAAAAAAAAAAGCTTAATGAGTGAAAAAAATGGCAAAGAAACTGTAAGGGTTTAAATTTTTAACTCTTTTTACATATCCTTTTTCACAAAAACAAAAGCCCTAAATTGATACTTGCAAAATCTAATGTAAATCACCCTTAAACGTGATTTATTTGTGAGTAAATTTTGAGTAAACTTTCCTGCAAATTTTAGACACGATTGCCCGTGACTTTGACCTGAAAATATTGGAAAAAAAAATATTTTCACCGGTTCAAAAGTTCATTTAATATTGTACTTTGAAATGGTACTCGTTTATTTATCCATCCCATCTTGTTCATTCAATATAAAAATATTATGTGATAAAATTGACTAATAACTCAATTATAATTACATATATTCAGAATTTGTATATCAAAGACGATAAATTTTTTGTATGAAAAAATAAATAAGAAAAAACGTACAAATGGCTAAATTTAATAAAAAAAAAAGATAATGGTACGTGAAAGTAATATATATCACGAGAGAAAATCGAATGACGGATTGTATAGAAAAGAAATAAAAAAATTGGCAAAGCTGCTAGTCTCGGATATTACATTTATCGTTAGTGAAATGGAAATATATATATATATATATATATACGTTGAACGTAAAACGCAAACACGGTGTGCGAATGTGTGTGAGGAAACCCGAAGATCAATTTGTGGGAAAATTCGCTTCAATGTAAATTTAGCTCAACGAAAGATAGATTATAATGTGTTTTAATAATTTGGTCTAATGGCTGCTAAATGGAGAAAATTCGTTGCGAAGGCAGTTTTATATAACAGAAACGGTTTTGAGCTTGCGGGTCGAAATATTACGATTTACGCGGACAGTTTTAATTTTGGCGGTTGGGGAAATTTTATCTCACATGATTGGCTGGAAAATAAACAAAACAAAAATGGAAATAATGAAGATTTGTATCATGCCATGACCGTAGCTGTTGGCGTAAAAATAATATAAAATGCAAAGGGATAAAAATATTTTCAATTAATACGAATATATCTAGTTTAAATTTCTGTCGTTTTTATTGCGTCATCAGATTATATATGACAAATTTTTCAGAAGCATTATTATTATTATTATTTCAATTAAATTGGATTGGCAGATTAGGATGGGAATGTGCGTTTTATAGATATGATGGAATACGAGTATTATTGTGGTTCACTCGCGTAACCCAAAGTGCAGGCTACAGCCCGAGGAAATGGAGCAAATTGCGATAGGACTGCCACATCATAGACGTCTAAGCGCAACTTCCGTTTATCTCTATTCTCGCATCTTCATCTGTCTTGACTAAAATGAAGGATTCGCTTCCAACTCCGATCCCAATTGCGGATCTTCTATATATAAATTGGAGAATCTCAAATTCACCATCAGAACGAAGAAAGCATTTGAAATATTTTTTGAAGAAAAATGAAAAATGTATTCGGTTAATTAGCAAATTGCATTTCCAGGAAATTTAATTTCATTGAAATCAGTCATGTGTGATAAGTAATTAGAATTTATTTAAATTAAGCCCATTGGGTTTTCTGAGGGTAGATAAGGAGAAGGGCATCGTATACAACACATAGTGGGGTAAAGTGTGAATTCATATCCTCGAAATATTTTTTTTTATTTTCCAGACTGTATTAACCTCGATGCTGTTAATTTATTAAATTGACTGTGGATCTTAAATAATGGATAGAGTTGTTTCGGATTTGACCCCTATATTGGAGGACTGTAGACACGAACAGGCAGAGTACCTCCAAATATATACAATTTAATTTCATTGAAATCAGTCATGTGTGATAAATAATTAGAATTTATTTAAATTAAACCCATTAGTTTTTCTGAGGGTAGATAAGGAGAAGGGCATCGTATACAACACATAGTGCGGTAAAGTGTGAATTCATATGCTCGAAATATTTTTTTTTATTTTCCAGACTATATTAACCTCGATACTGTTAATTTATTAAATTGACTGTGGATCTTAAATAATGGATAGAGTTGTTTCGGATTTGACCCCTATATTGGAGGACTGTAGACACGAACAGGCAGAGTACCTCCAAATATATAGACTTTATCGACATGCGTCAAATTGAATATGAGCTTGACTCGTCTCAGTTGTCAATGGCAGTTGCACGTCTGTCTCACTTTGTCGAACGATGCCAGCGGAAAATCTTTAACGCGAACTGGCCTTGTTATGTCATGACAAATTGGCTTCATTTATATTATTTTCTCTCTATACTTTATCGAAAGTTTCAAGTCAACTTTCTTTGTCACATTTTTTCCGACACATATGTCACGAAAAATGTTGAATTCTAAAACTAATTTAATCTCTTCTCATCGTCTTGGACGAAGAATTAATTTGATCTGCGTGGTGTTAATTTTAATAAAATAGATATTTTTTTTGTCTTGATAAAAAAAAACTACAATTTACAAATTTATTTCATTCAAATTAATTTAAGTTGATACGAATTATTTTTGGTTTATTTTCATACAAATTTAAAATAATTCGGATGAATTCAACTCGATTAAAAAAAATTTTAATCGATTCAAATAAATTTTGTTTGACTCGTAAATCCATTCCATAAATAATGACGATGTGAACGATCACGAGTAATCAGTTTTGTTTCCAATACAAGAAATCTTACTGGAAAATTCGAGATTTTTTTTTTATGAGAAAAAAAAAACAGACATATATCTTCCTCCTCTTGTCTTTACTGATCATGTGAGTGAAAAGCACACTGACGATTTTTTTTTTCATTCCAGACCTTTCATCGTTCCTCGAACCCTCCTGATTTTCCAACGATTGTTAATTAACGAATAGAATTTCTGCTTTCGTCGACTCGAATGGACCACTTTTATGTATAAAGAAGAGGCGCGTCAATGTGCGGTCGTGAATATTTTCGAGAAGGATCGATGTGCCGTTGTGCACTCTCCTCTTTCACAGACCGCACACACCAGCCGGCTTATAGAGAATATTCGGTCCAAACCACACACGTAGCGCCAAAAGCACTCGAGCTCGTGCGCTTTTCACTCTCAGTCGTGCTTTTCTTTCGTATATTTTCATTTTTCCAATATTATTATTTTCATCAACATGGACCAGACACACTTGATTCGATGACGTATACCCGATTTTTTCTGGTGCTGAAAATGCTTTTCGGCATTATTATTATTATTTAAAATTATTGGACAGAGTATCTGTCGTTTTTTTTTTTTAATTATCTTATGGGGAAATACTGAAATTCTGGTTGCATCAAACTTTTGTTTGGGAAGATAAGTAGACGAATTCTTAGACGAATAATTATTATTATATCTCAAATATGCTAAAACCATAAAAAAATGAACTATATCGAAAATACTAATAACATTTATTTTGAATAATAATATAATAATTCTTAAACATTGTTAACAATTTAGTTTGCTTTTAAATTTGTTAACAACTTTTCGGCATTATTATTATTTAAAATTATTAGACAGAGTATCAGCAATGCAGACATTTTTTTTTTTTTTAATTATCTTATGGGGAAATACTGAAATTCTGGTTGCATCAAACTTTAAGTGGACGCATTCTTAGAAGAACAATTATGACGTATTGTACGTTATAATGGAGTTAATTGAGGCAAGAAAAAAATGATCTAAAATTTATAACGTTACATTGGCTTGGCTGATCTGAGAAGAGAAATGAGGTGAAAAGTCCACTGAAGATGGCAAAGAAAAATATCTGACAATTTATCGATGATCGTAAAAGTATCTGTCGGTTTATGTATTGGAAGTATACTTTGCAGGTATCTGAAATATATATTTCCTTGCATACATTTATATTTTAAAATATATCTGAGATATGAAACTTTTCGTCGAAAATATATTTTTTATATCCAGGATAATATAACGTGATGTGAATTCCTGTCGTGGGTCGTTCTATAAGAATGAATTACTACCAACGTTAAATAAATAAATAAACCAGAAGCAAAAAAAAAATCCTTAAAAACAAAGTCACATTGCAATAAGTAAAGCAGAATATGAATATAGATATAGAGAGCTTCGATGGGACATAATTATTGAAAATCATGTACAACGATTTTTATAAATTTTCCTTTCACGTGTTCTCCTCTTATACACAAATCAATGTAAATATTTTTTCCGCCATCGCCTCGTGTAAGAACCTCAGGAAATTTAATGCATGCAAACAAGTTGCCATCACAGAATGGAGAAACGTGTCATCGAACGACAACGTACGTGAGTGGTGATAAAAAATATAGAAAATATTTCGTTTTATTTTATCCTACCGGATCGACAGATCGTGTACGATCTCTATTACAATTTTTATTATCATTATTATCGTTTTAAAGTTTGGGGGGCAGATATTATTATTATTATTATTGATGAGGAGAGAAAAAAGCTTAACCAGACGATCTCGACAGATACTTTGAATTTTCTTTTTTCTCATCTTCCTCCACGCCAAATGAAATATATATATATACATTCTCCCTCGGTCAACCGAGTTCAACGTACCCCGCCGGCTATTTTCTCATCTGCATCTGCGCTCACAATTCTTTTCTCATCTGTTCTTCCAACCACACAGGCTCTTATTTAGTTTTTTTTTTCTTCTCTCATTAATAAACAAAACATCTCTAATGTGGTTTGTGTGAGTTTCTTTTTTTTTTTTTCGTCTTGATAAAAAATACAAAAATATTTATAACAATATACCTGTATATAATTCCAGATTCCAGCTGTGAGTCTCGTGCTTAAAAAATTCTTCACTCAAAATTCACCGTCGCAAACAGAACTTGGCCCGGTAACCGTTTACTTCTCTCCCAGTGTCGTCCAATTGACCCCAACCCTTTTTTTTAATATCTCAATTATTTTTATGTTTTCATTATTCAAAATTATTATTGCTCATTTTGGAATTTTCACTTTATTTATTGTTTTGTGAATTTCGAAAAATTCTGGCTTACTGTAGTCAGCACGAAATTTTAATGACAGTATCGCGTCGTGTTATTATTATTATTGCCGGTTGGCTATTTTCTATTTCACTCTTTCGCAATTGTCTAATTAACAAGATTTAGCACGGGGTAGATTTTTGCATTAAACTTCTTTTATAATTACGAAGGATTCACCACGCGATAAGAAGAATAAACGCCTCAAATTGAGAGGTGGAAAAAACCAAAGGCGAGAACAGACACGCACACACACACACAATAATACACAGCAGAGTCGAGCGGACGGCTCAGTCAGCGAGACTCTTTCCGACGAAAGCTCCGTGCTCGCTCGTTGCGCCGCGAGAACTCTCCTCGCGTTCGAAACGAGAGCCAGCATTTCCTCCCACGCAAACTGCCACTCGCTCCTTCGCCCCCGCATCGGACCGTCTCTCTATCGTCCACCATCCCCACCACAATTTCTCGTCCGACCATTCGTACACGACACACACTGCTGTGACACTCGAAATATATGTGTCTATATATATATGTATATATATGTATATAT
Source organism: Dyspetes luteomarginatus (assembly GCA_963669185.1). Lineage (NCBI taxonomy): Eukaryota > Metazoa > Arthropoda > Insecta > Hymenoptera > Ichneumonidae > Dyspetes > Dyspetes luteomarginatus. Next base: position 1,020,377 of record OY769911.1, read on the forward strand.
ATACATATACATAACTTTGGGGGTAAAACTAGCGCGGGGAAGCTGCGCGCAGTAACGTGCTCTCTGATATCAGCGCCCCCAACCCCCAACCCCTTCCGTCAGTTCATCTCAACGACCGTCGTGTTATGAGAAAACACGAGAGTGCGAGGAAAGACGAGAGTGTACTTAACCTCATGAGGTGGAAGCACCTCTCTTGGTTTCATGTGCATCCATACAGGCACATTGGAGACGTACGAAGAAGAAAGAAAAGTAATTGTATATATATATATATATATATACATATATATGTCAGTTGTGAAAGATGATTGAATTGATTAAGGTGTCCCAGTAGATAAGGACATGGTCGGCCATTTCCATAAGAAAAAAAAAATTGGAATAAACTCACATGCTATCCAAATTTTCCATTGTTGACGTTCATGGGCACTCTTAGACCATGGCGGAGAGGCTCGTAGCAAACAAGCTCACATAGAACATACATTATAATCATAATCTCTTAGTTTCATAGGCTTTTTGTCCCTCCTCAAATTTTTGTTTTGAAAAAACGAATTTTCCATTGTTGACGTTCATGGGCACTCTTAGACCATGACGGGGAGGCTCGTAGCAAACAAGAAACCTTCAAGCTCACATAGAACATGCATTATAATCATAATCTCTTAGTTTTATATACTTTTTGTGCCTCCTCAAATTTTTGTTTTGAAAAAACGAATTTTCCATTGTTCAAGTTGATGGGCACTCTTGGACCATGACGGGGAGGCTCGTAGCAAACAAGAAACCTTCAAGCTCACATAGAACATGCATTATAATCATAATCTGTTAGTTTCATATGCTTTTTGTCCCTCCTCAAATTTTTGTTTTGAAAAAACGAATTTTCCATTGTTCAAGTTGATGGGCACTCTTGGACCATGACGGGGAGGCTCGTAGCAAACAAGAAACCTTTAAGCTCACATAGAACATGCATTATAATCATAATCTGTTAGTTCCATGGGCTTTTTGTCCCTCCACAATTTTTTTGTTTTGAAAAAACGAATTTTCCATTGTTGACGTTCATGGGCACTCTTAGACCATGACGGGGAGGCTCGTAGCAAACAAGAAACCTTCAAGCTCACATAGAACATACATTATAATCATAATCTGTTAGTTCCATAGGCTTTTTGTCCCTCCACAATTTTTTTTTTTCATTCTCCAACGCGCATTTATGATATTCATGCTTTTTTACGATATTGTTTGTACATTTATTCAGATTGTTAGTCTTCGCCATGGGATCCATCACTCATCCATCTCATTTTTCTTATCATAAAAATACATACATCGTATCATTTTACATGAAAAAAAAAAAAAAAAAAATTCATCCACTCATCCACCATCGAAAGAAAAAATGTTCACACAACTTCATTGATCGTGTGTGAGATATTCGGTGGGTCCATATTTATCGCGGTGAAATTTCAATTCTCTCTTATATACGATTCGAAGCACGAAAAGCCCGAGAGCCATGAAAAATGTTTCATTCCCTTGAGAAATCAAAGGTCGAGAATGAAGCTTTTTTTACTACGAGTAAAAGATTCATCACCGGGATTTTTATCCGTACGTATTGACATGAGTGACCTTTTAAAGAGGTCATATCAATGAAATATAATTAGGATTGAGGAGCGTCGACTGGAGCAATTTTCTGTGGCGTCTGTGAGGTCTCTGCGATAAGGTGACGAAGGAAGAGTACGAGAGAAAGTCCGGGAGAGGATGAAGAAAAGGGGTGAAGGAAGGGAGGAAAATGGTGGGAGGTTGGAGTGATAAAGGACGAGCTATGTGCAAGGGGGTGGTCTGGGAGAGTGGGGAGCTATGAACTACGACCCTCTTCGGCCCTCACGGCTCCGCAGAGGCGGGCAGATTTTTTCTCTTCTCTCTTCACTTCCACCCCCCCAGTCTCGCCCCTTACGACAGTCGAGCTCGTCCGCTCGACGAAACTCTCACCAGGATCTTGTGGATCTTAACGTGAGACGACCACACCGTCTCAAGACTCCGTGATGTTTCCATGCTTTGCTCGAGAAACTGAGCAAGAAATCACCGAAATGCTCCAGAATAGTCTCTCTCTATCTCTCCCCCCCCCCCCCCCCCTCTCTTCCCCTCTTTCTTGGACTTTGCTCGCCACCCTTACAGCTATTACAGTATATACGAAGGAATATGCAACTTTTACATGGATAAATTTACGTGTACATATGTACAATCTTATTACATACCCACTGGGGAGGATCTACATCGTGGAATAGATGTTGTCATAGACGAATCCCACACACTCTATGATTCTGCTCATATGTGTGCAGCTCCATATACATATAAAAACAGAATCACAGTTAGGAACATATATAGAAGTTCCATGTACATAATATAAATACTGTTTATATGTGTATGTATATATGTGTATATATACATGTATAATGTATAAGAAAAACGTCCACCTGATCCCAGTGTGTAATCTCCTGCGAGAAAGACGAGAAAAGGTATAAGAGAGTTTCTACAAAATTTTAGTTACTACGAAGTTTGGAAACTCTGCCCTCTTGTAGAATCCTTCCAGAGGAGCTGCTGATATATATCTCCTTCTCTCTCGTGCTCAACCAAGAATTCTTTTGGACACATTCACACACACAAATATATCTATATATGTATCTATCAAGTCTGCATCCTACTGTCGTTTACTGATAGTGAATAGATACGGTTTTAGAGTGAAATATATATAGTGTATATATATATATATATATATATATATAAGTTTACGAGAATGATAAATGTGCTACCTTAAATTAAGTGCAGATCTACGCGAGTGATAACAGCAGACAGGAGAGACTATGAGGGTCACTGAGAAACGAAAATTTATCTTTCATACAGAAATAAAATCCACAAGTTATATATCAAAACAAAAGGCAACTTTATTCCCTCATTTTAATCATTTGAAAATCATCCCAAAGCTTTTTATTATATGAATATTTTTGGGTGCTCGATTATTAATTAACTAATTCAATAATACATTTTTCACAATCGTTATTTATCGAGCTTTGTATGTAACGACATGTTTCTTCTACTTGACGGCTCTCTTCAAGATAACCTCTCTGGTGATGACGAAAAAAAAAATTCAACTGCACTCGTCGAATTAATTAAAAATCTTTTCAGTCAGTCGACTTGTAAAATTCTGAGAGCTCTTGTGTCCACGTGACTTCGTGAACCACATCATACATCCGAACATCTACACTGCTTCGCTCTTGTATTACTTTTTTTTTTTCATCGAAACTTCCACGTTATATGGAGATTTATTTTTAGTGAATTTAAACGTCTTAGGAGGCGAATTAGAATTAACAAACAATGAAAAAAAGCGTTTGTGGTGAAACTGGTATAATTATATATTAAAGTATGAGCATATTTTTGTGGATCCATTTTTGCAGATATTTCATAATGATGATGCTTTTGAGTGTTTCGAAAACAACGACGAAAACAAGTCGCGTTACACTGATGTAGGACTTTAGCGCACTTTAAATGAGGATAGCTCGGAACATTGAAGAGTTTATACTTGATGGAAAAAGTCTTTCAAATTTCTTATTCGGTATGTTTGTTAGTTCAATCAAGATGAATTTTTACAGTGCAGAGGCTCTCCTAGTGTTCCATTGATGACTGACAATTTTTCAGATTAATCGATTCCATTTAATCGATTAATGTGCATCTAGCCTAGAGTGTAAGCTTTGTACGTGCACGAAACAAATGAAAACAAAAACGAAAGAAATAAGAAAAGCAAGTGGGTTTGAAATTTAACAAAAAAAATCGCAAGAGCTCTTGCAGCATCGAGCTGTGTGCGTCTATAGCGTACAGAGGCTCTCCTAGTGTTTCGTTGATGACGATGAAGCTGAGTTCTCGTCGAGTATCAAAAACGAATATATGCACACAGTGTTGGGGCCTCTCAACAGTTCAACAGAGCTGTCTTGTGACCTCGACAACGACGTCGACGCCAACGACGCCAACGACGCCAACGACGACGACGACGACAACGACGACGATGACGAGGGAAGGAGAGGGGTCTCTGCCATCGCGATCCAACCGCGTGTCTCCAAAGAAGAAAGAAGTTTATAAATATTTTCTCGGTCCGTCGAAGCAGCGCTCTACACACCCGTCCATACCCCACCTTCTCTTTCTCGTTTCAACCGTCGTGTTTGGGTATATTCAGGGACAGAGGACACGCACACCCACAGGCACAATTCTGCGGTGAAAGGTTACAGTCTCGTAGCCATGATTATATGCGATACGCGCGAGGATACTGACGAGAAGAGAGGGGGAAACCACGAGGTGACAACGTCAAAAGCAGAAGCAGCAACGTTACAGCAACCATGCAGTAGGCGAGCCACTCATATCGTCTCGTCGGTCAACCAACACTCCTATAACTGTATATATATATATATATATATATGTATATATGTATATATATGCATATATGTATATGTATATATATATTCCCTCATCGTCATGGTCTCATACAAGTGAGTTTCTCCCTCAACTCGGGAAGGAGCAATCTCTCTCTCGCTCTCTCCTCACCCTCACTCACTCTCTTCAAACAGGGCTCTATGTCGAAGAGAATTTTTGAATAACCGAGGTATTATGCGGGTCCCTGCGTTATCTAGGCCCGGGGCAGTATCGTTCCACGAGGGATTTCATTGCGGGACTCTTCCCTCGGTTCTAAGTTAGTACACCACCCTCCCCCCCTTCCTCGTTCTCTCCCCATTACCCCGAGACCCCACCGTTCCTTTTTTTGATCGTCGTATTTTTTTTTTTGTACATTCTCTCATCTTTTCATCCTCCCCTGGCGTTCTCTATGTCCTCCTTCTTTTCCATCATCCGAGCAGTTACAATTTATGAGTATTCGATGGTAGGTCCCGGTAAGCTTTATTACAAGGAGAGTTTGTGCTTTGGTATTGAGCGAGCTATAAATGCAAGGAGGTGAGGGACAAAGAAGCAGGCTGGTCGTATGTATTATGCGTGATACATATATAATGTTATTTGCGCACGTGCTCGAAGCACGGATATCCATGTGTAGATATGATGTTCGATTAATTGTTAATGAATGATGATGAATCATTTTTGTCATGTGCATGGAAGGGAAAGTCACGAGAGAGGGAGGAGAGCTGGCAAAAATTTTGCTAGCATGTACCGGTACGAAATTGTATCAAAGAATTTACAGAAAAGGATTGAGCTCTGCGTTGTGTACATGACAACTTGGATTTCGAATCGCTCGTGGTATTCCTCAAAAGATGCATTTCAAAAGCACTCTGTGATGATAAGGAAATGGGTTTTCAGAATTTTCAAATGCAGATATTTCTCAATGATGACTTCCTGGACCATCTCACAGAATAATAAATCGCTCAGAATGGTTTTCCGATGTGGATAGATTTCTGGGACAGGAAATATAAAAAAACACATTCAATTGAATTCGGTCAGGAATAAAGGACGATCGTCGAATCAATAAATATCCCATAAAGTCAATGTCTAGCTCGGAAAAAAATTATTATTGAAGAAGAAAGTAATTATTATCGAACGAATGACTGTCATAAAATCGAAATACAATATATTATTGTGCGAGAAATTCGACATGTTGAATAATTCGATGATTTTGTCGAATAATCACAATATTGTATAAAAATCTTATCTTGTTTGATAATAAAATCGTAACATACCAGAGATTTATTTTGCATTATAATTTTTAATAACTTAAAGGACGCTATAAGCTTCTATTCAACATAGTAAAAGATATATTGTATCCAAATTCCAAACGAGCCATTTTTCAAAATACTTTTACGATCATGTAATAAGATCGGATGAGTTTAAAATATTAAAAATATTGAACTCACAATTTTTTGTATACCAATTTAATCTGATTTTTTTATATGATCAGAAAAGCTTTCGATTGGACGTTCGAGATTCGTGATAGAGAGTCCGAGGTAGAGAATTATTCGAATTATTCGATTCGCTATTTTCACACTCCTACACAAGACACGTGCTGAATGGGCCTTATGAATTATAAAAGTGGGGCCTTATGAATTATAAAATCAAAGTGTCTGTTATGAAAATTGTACAAACGCATTTCGTGAAACAAAAAAGATGTTTGAAGGTCAAACGAGAATCAGAATTGAGACTGTTTACGAAAATAGACCAACACACTGTGCATACATTCTGGAATATAAAACTCTGTCGTTTTGCGCTGGAATTATTCTCTCTGCGTTACTTTTGGGATTTCGTTTCAACGCATACACTCAGCCTGGTCCGAGCTTTGTAATTGTCAGCACCGAGGATGAAAGAGAGACGAGGCTGAACCTCTGCCATATATACATATATATATATATATATGTAGCACGCTATCGAGTGAGCTTTACCGTTCAATAATTGAATTTAGTTGGCATCGTTGAACGAGAACTCTGCTCGTTAACCCTGTCACGTGCCAGGAACACGAATGTTCATAGACAAAAAAAAAAAAAACAGAGTGTTTTCCGTATCTACCTGTCTGTTTGTGTGTTTTTTTTTTTTGTTTTAATTCAACTTCTGTGAGTTTTTTTTTTAATAGCTACGCTGAATCGTTGATCAATTCGTTATCGCGTCGGACCATATATAGCATGTCCCAGCTTTTATACTCCGAATGTTCACTCTGTACATATCAGAGCTACCCTTTGGTTGTGTGTACAAAAAGTATGTCAGGGGGAGGTGAAGCCACGTCAGGTGGCTGTTTTAATATCTTTCCAACGTTTGCGAGATAAAAACAGCGAAGAATCTGAGCGTGTGTCATCGAAAGAAAAATTAAACTTTTCAAACTGTCGTTGAAATTGCATTTAAATCTGAATCGTTATTTTGAAAAACAAATAATATTTCCTTTTCAAATTGAGCCCACTTTTTAATAAATTTCTAGCCAGATGAGACAGTAAGAGGATTAATTTTATCAATTAAGTATCAGCAGTTTGATAACAGCGTAAGGTCTCAGACTCATCCGGTTTACATTATATTCGGAAGCAGAAAGCAAGTCCATTATTTTTTTTATTTTTGTTCCTCTTCGTCTTCTCTTTATATATTCCTGTTACCCGTTTTTCTGCATACCTGTTTTTCAGCCCTGTAAAGGCTGGTGGCTCCTTCATCGGACTCTTGTTATATAATACTTTAACGTGCTTCCTGGCCGAGTTACCTGGGCGTCCGGAAAATATGCAAATTAAAATCGTTCTAGTTTCCGCCATTGCGCGTTCACCCGTCCGCACTCATACCACCTCCGCGCACTTCTCTTCTGGCGCCTCTTACCGACCAACCAACCAACCAACCAACCGACCAACCAACCAACCAAACCACCCTCCGGTTCCGCGCCCGTCGAGACCTTAGTGCACCCTTATACAGCTTTTCGCAACGGCCACGGCTCTCCGGACATATCTCATCTTAATTCTGAAAAATGGAGTTCATCGTCGACTTTGGGATCTCGAATGTCCGATCCTCGCAGTGGTGGATCGTTCTCTCCTCGTATCCCATTCTCTGGCCAGGCTCTCTTCGTCTTCGCATTATCTTCTTCCTTTTTCCTCGTTCTTTCACCATTTCGCTGTTCTTTCTCTCCTTGTCCCGTTGCCCGGCGACAGAACTGGCATTCACGTCTCAGCGACTCGAAGCACTTTGGTAATTTATCAGAAATTTTACCGCGGACTTCGGAGGAGGGAGGGAGGCGGAGTGAGAGAGTATAGAAAACGGGCTAAAATATCCGGCGATGTGGAAAATCAACGCTTGCTTGACTTTTTACAAGAGCTTCTCGAGGATCCTCGGAGTTATTTTTCCAACGTATACACTTTGAAATATATATACATATATATATATATATATATATATATATATATATATATATATGGTCCTCTCTGTATGCACGTAATTTTCTCTCTCTCTCACTCTGGCTTTGAAACTATACCAGAAGTTATAGCATATTTGTTTGTTGGCATAGGTGCTCTCACGTTGGTCTCGAATGTGTATGGAATAGTGTATAAGCTCCATGGAGTACGGTATGCCATTGCTATGGAATATCACCAGAGTAGGTATACAAGCTGGCAAGAGACGATTGAAGTGGAACACTGTATGTTTCTCGATGCTATTGCATAGAGGTATATCAGGTGGTGAGGCACGATTGAAGTGAAATGTTGTGTTTGTGGGTAGCAGTCAGTCGTGTGGAGTTGCGAGGTACGTTTGTTTGTTCTTCGTTCCTAACAGCATGACCTCGATCATTGAACAAAGCTGGGACCAAATTGTTGACCATTGCTTATGTTTCCGTTGACTTGAGTCAATCCTGCTCGAGCATTTGCCATTTTTATGTGTTCATACTGACCCATTTGGGTCCAATTGACACGTTGCTTATCCACACTTTGCCCACTAATCTTTGAAAACCTTGAGGTGTTTCATACAACTAACAATTGAGCTCGTCCTTTTCCTGTTTTCCGTTGAGACTCAGGAGAAACGTTGAACCAACGGGCAAACGACAAATCGAATGCAGAGAGACCGTGGGACGGTGACTGAGAGTGAGCTACTGATTGGATAGCAAGGTCACCTCCAGACTAAGGCTAGTGTAAACATTCGATATGCTAGGATCTGGCAAGAGACGATTGAAGTGGAACACTACATGTTTTTCCATGCTATTGCATAGAGTATATCAGGTATATTAGGTGGTGAGGCACGATTGAAGTGAAATGTTATGTTTTTGGGTAGCAGTCAGTCGTGTGGAGTTGCGGTTTCATACCACCAACAATTGAGCTCGTCCTTTACCTGTTTTCCGTTACGACTCAGGAGAAACACTGAACCAACCGGCAAACGACAGATCGAATGCAGAGAGACCGTGGGACGGTGACTGAGAGTGAGCTACTGATTGGATAGCAAGGTCACCTCCGGGCTAAGGCTAGTGTAAACATTCAATATGCTAGGATCCAACGAACGGAAGAGGCAACAAGAGGACTATAGGCAGTATAGCGTCGTTATAATGGGAGTGACTTGGTCGTATCCACGGCGATGAGTTGAGAGACCACTGCGTACCGATACACTTCATTAAACCAAATATTCATGCTATTCCTCATTCGCACTGCTAACGGCGATGGAATTGTGCAAATTGAAACTTGCACCTTGTTTGGTCACATTCCGTTTCTCGTTGACGAAGGATTTTCTAGGAGGAAAATTGGCTTTCTCAATATTGGGTTCTTTGTTGATTCCATTTAATTTCTTCTGCGAATGTGATTATTAAACGCGATTACGATCGTAATGAAAATACAAACAAATTTTTTAATTAATTATTAAACGCAATATTAATTTATTCCTTATCCACTGCTTATAAAAATAGAATCGTGCAAATTGAAACGTGGCAATTCTTTGGTCATAATTTTTCTTGTACACAGAGCACCTTCTATTACGAGAAAGTTTCTCAATTTTGGGTTCATTTAATTTATTTCTTCTCCATGTGATTATTTAAACGATTTTAATTTTATTTAACTGAATTAAAAAAATTACGAGAATGACTTTAGTCTTAACGTTATCAACCAAAAAGCAAACCAGAACCAGCAGCAGAAAAATCATCACATTTTTATTTGGAGATGAATATTTTAATTGTCTTGATACACGTAAGGATAGAACACGAAAGGATACACACACTTATTTATTTCTGTAGGTACGTGACATGTGGATATTTTATATCCATAGAAAGATTTAAATTACCAAAAGCTTTCGGTTGAAATAAATATCGAATTTATAGCCCTTTTGGCATATAACTTGGCAAGGTAATCATATAAAAATTCTTAATTTATGTGATCTAAGATTAAACGAGTAGATAATTTTACACTATCGTATATCCTATAAAATAGGAATCACCTGTGATGCATGATGCGTGAAATGCGATATTTCCCATTGGCAATTATCTTTCACACCGTGTATAAAATTATGATGTCAGAGCTTATAGCTAACCCAGCTAGATCGTGTATGCATTCTCCTCTGTAACTCATCTTACACGACGAGGACTATGCCACAAATATGCTGGCAGTATACGCAATGTTATAATCATATTGCATAGATCTTCTTGTATATACTGTATATATATATATACTATATAGATATATTTATATATATATATATTTATATATATATATATATATAAATATATATATATATACTATACAGATAGCTATCTCATCACGTCGCCCTTCTCTCATTGTCGGAACTGTTTTCGAGATCAAGATGAGCCAGAACTTCCGGTGCTCGAGACAATCGTGAACTATCATACAAAGTATTTCACTGCGTGTCGTGTATTATTACTAGAGCAAACCAGCAGCCAGACTTAGTTTCACCGGTGGAAACTCTTGCAACGTGAGAACTCGAAACAGCACAGGACGACTAACGATTTCCCTTCTAGCCTACGGCCTCGCCACCTCCGTCTAGTCTATAATGACGTGCTTCGCAATGAAAATTTACGAAAATAAACTACATTATCCGTGAATAATTCCGAGATGCTTTATAGTTTCGCAAAATATTCCGAATCTTCAGATAATTTTAGAATTTATAATTTCGATTATTCTTGCGATCTATAAATATATTTTTTTCTTTTCCTCAATTCCATATAGCTCTTTCGTATGATATAATTTTAAAAAATATTCCTATCGAGTATCGATGAGTATTGAGAATTATAAGATTTTTCACAGAAAGAGAAAAAAATTGAGAAATAAATATGCAAGAATATTTGCATTATTTTTTCCATTCGCAAAGCTGTATCTCGGTGAACAAGTGCCTCCCTCGATTTTAAATTCCTCGTAGAGGCAGCTTCGTCAGTGACTCGAACTTACGAATTTGCGAGCTTTAATTTTGATCGTTATTTAAATTTTTTTAAAAATTCCCAATTCCATTGAATGAAAAATCCCTCGTATAAAATATAAAGTATGGAAAAAGTGTAGGGAACATTTGTAGAAAATTGATTTGATTTTTGGAAAAATTTAAATAATCATAAAATTTGAACGATTATTTTTTTTTTTTTTGATGAACAAATAGTTTGCTTCATGAGAAACCACAATGAATCATTTAATTGTAATTATGATCATTACTTTTTTTTTAATAGCGTCAAATGTTACAAATATTTTTAACATTTTTTTTTCTTTCTATAGGATAATTTTTTTTTTACTCAGAGTTCCTTTTATTTTACATTAAAACGGCCATGGCATGTTGAACAAATTAGCTTCACCGTTGCACAGCTTGTACCGGACTACATTCCACTGGATGCTTCTGTTTATTACGAAATGATAAAAGAAATTTAATATCGTTTTAATTCTCATACTTAATTTACTAAATAACGTAGCCAGAGATAAAAGGGTCGAGTAACGCGACTGTTTGTTTGAACATTTGTATAGCTGGCAATTTATTTTACCTTCAGAAATTTATTTTTTTCTTTCCTCGTCGAAAAAAATTACGTTATCGTGAAAATATTCTGTTCGAGATTTTTGTTTATTAAAAACATGAAAAGAAAAGTCTGTGCATGAATGCTGATGGGCTGGTAAAACTGAAACGTCTGTAGCTCGAGAATGCTTTCAGCTGCTATCTTTGAATTTTCCACATAACGATTTTCACGTCACATACCCTTTGTGGTCACGTTGAGACAAACTGAGCCACAGCTTTTTATTAAAACGCATATCAGAGAAATATTTTTATCTCAATTACAACATCTCATATTCAGAGTATCACCCAGAAATTTTAGCTACAAATGTGTAAAAGCGAGAAATATTTATCATTTTTTTAATGTCAAAGTTTTTTTTTTTTTCCATAATTATTTGGTGAATGTTGTCAATTTTTTTGTTACCTTATTATTAAGAAAAAATATTATCCAATGTTTTTAGTGTGTTGGATTACTTTTTTTATTTTATTTACTCTTCTGACTCAGCAATGTGTTGTTTGCATCAACTTGTCGTATTTATAATTTTTATTTATAATTTTTATTTCCCATGTTAGACTCTAAATTCCATATATTACTTATACGAACCGAACCGACGAAATATTTTTCGAGAGCAGCTGCATGCTACTCCGTATATATATATATATATAAAGTCTATATTCTGTTAGGGGGGGCTATGCTATATTTACTTACGGGAGAATATATCGAGACCGATGGTCCCGGTTCGCGCATCGACGCTGTAGAAAGTATTTACAATTTCTTCTTTAGACTTTTATTTCATTACATTCGGTTCAATAATTTTTAGATTAGCAATAATAATTTTATCATTACAAGGCCCAACAGTCTAATCATATTGACGCTTGAAGCTCTCAACAGATTTCAATGGAACTTGACAGGTATATAATTCGTCTCAGCACGATCCAAAAAGAATACTGTCTGACAAGGGTGCATCCCCTTGAGGGTTTAAACTACCCTTAAGAATATAGACCGAATGAAATAAAAATAAAGGGACATTGAAGCTTCCACAAAAATATGTAAATTCTATTTTTGTGTAAGCATTAACGTCATCTTATGTGGTTCAATAATGGAGACATGAGTCTATAATAGGGAGACAGGGACGTTACCGTTATTATAATTTGCCATGTAACAGTAACGCCATGGAGTCTCCAATAAAATGATTTTTTAATAATACTAGTGTATCGCTGCGCTACGCTGCAGGCTCTTGTTTTCTGTATTAACTTTTCAAATCGACGCGCGAGCGTGTCTCCCATTTTTCGACACTTTCCATTAGCCCTCATTTCCCCGTCAATCGAATATCGAACTTGCGAGATAATATCGCAATGGATTTTTTAATAGGGGAACCCCCAAAATAGTTCGAGGCATCCCCGTGGCAAGCAGCAGCTCACTTTACACAATCTTTTATTCCTTGCCGGCTCTTGGCATCACCGGTGATACCATACATCGGCAACAAAGAGCGCATTTTAGTCTCCATGGCTATTGACTGGACCACTGCTTTTTGCAATGGCATTTGTTCGAAAATTTAGGGATGCTGCGTTGGTAAAGAAGAGCTTTCATGAATCCTGAAACAATACCATACAGTGATCAGTAGCAAGAATTTACGCTACGTATCGAAAATAAATATCGAATTATTTAATTGTTGCGACGACGAACAAAGAAAGGGGGTTAATTTAAAAAGTGTTGTTGTCACAATTCATTTGAAGACTTTCGAAAATTGATAGCTTACTGATTGTCCCTGAATATTCGCTTTTCATTGCCTCGCTTGCTCAGACTCATCACGTAATGGATTATAGGGAACGGATAAAAGCTGCTCGCTGATTCGTACGTCTGCTTGGCCATGGTCTTTGCTTGTCTGCTTTGACAGGTAGAGGCATCTGTGCGATCGTGTAAAAACACGAAGAAACAGATTGAGAAGGATTCGTCGGTAATGCAGCGTGTATACGGCGCAGGCGCCTTTGCTCTGGCGCAGTTCACACATGCGCAAGCGCAATTGCGCAGCGAGGGAAGCAGCGCGTGATGCGCGAATCTAGTAGGTAAAGAAGGGATGCGTCGACGGTAATGGAGTTGGGCTGATACACGAGTCACCCCAGAACTACGGGAACGAAAAACGCAAAGTCTACGATCCGTGCCAAAGCAAAACGAGACTGCATGGCTCAAAAGCTACGTATGTGTACACTTGATGTATACTTTGTTTCCATAACTACGTTTAAAGTATTTTTAAATGCTTTGCTAGGTGCTCGGCAATATATTGGAAAATAATTATAAGCTTTAGGAGAATTTTAAGTACCTTCCTTTTAAGACGATAGGAAACGCAGACATATGTACATGGCGGTTGTCGCAGCGAACGAAAAAATAGAACAAAAAATATAAAAAAAGAGTTTACCACTATTGTAGGAAAGCAACGAGCCGCCTCAGAGACGTCAGCGATTTAATAGTATTTGGTGGGAACGTATTTAGGTCAATAGTTATTATCGATAAAGGTCTTGGGCCACCACCGTCTCTACGAGACTGTATGAGGCTATATGTGTGTGCACATGTGTGCATATCTGTGTGTTACATAACTGTTCGCTTGACATCGAGCTCGTCCAGGCTGTGCTGCGCGGTTTGCAAAGGGCTCTGGGGAAAATTGAGAACCCTAAGGTTGTAATACCAGGCAAACTGGCACAAGGAATTCCAATTATCTCCCTGTACACAAAAGTAGGCCGCCATTGTATTTCGTACGAGGATCTTCCTCACAGAAATATATCGATAAAATAAATACTATAACGAATACGTATTCATTTCCGTCTTCTGTATCACCGGGAGAGCTTCAAAGATGCAATTAAGTCGATGCACATTTTCAAACTTAATACCAAACGAGACGTTTCCACTTTGGGCAACATGCAAATTGTCCTTTTTAACTCACGACTTACCCGCATCAGGACATCGCAACGGAAGTTGGTCAGAAATAATTGCCGAGCAATTTTAATTGGTTTTGGGTCGACAAAATAATCAGAGATTTAATGAATTTAAATCTCTGGATCCTAAACAGGATTCAATGACAAATTCATGTATTGGGAAATAAATCGACCAATTGCTGGTTACCAATTTTTCCAAGTATTTTTAATAATTTTACATTTGCATGTAAAGTCTCAGAGCATTCCTAAAAAATGGCAGAGGTATGAAAGTCCGACTGGAATAAAACTGGAGGTATTTTAATTAATTAATTTATTCCGCAACATGCAGGAATAAATCTTCGAAAATCCAATTGATTAATCAACATTATATATATATATTGGGAAAGCTCTACTAAAAATTAAATTTAATCCCACACTTTTTTGCAATAGTAAATGAGCTTTAAATTTATTGAATTTTGTTCTATGTCGAAGTCATCGCGATTTGCATAATCATATGTATGTCATTTGTCCAAAGTTCATTGTAAATAATTGTCAGTGACAGAATAGTGACACGTCTTATAGAATACTCGATCCGATTTCTGCGACAATGTCACGCCCCGAAGACAAGCTGACGAAGCATCTATTGAAGCAAATCGTTCGATTGTTTCAGATAAATGTGTCTCATTGATTCACTCATTCAATGAGTACATCGCGACAATCTCGACGATCGCAAGACACTCTGTAATAGGCCATGCTCGAATTATTCCACAATTGGTTATCATTCAATTTCTTAGTCATTTTGAAATTTTGATTTCTACAGATCTTTGTCTTTTTAAAATTTAATGTCTTAAAATCTTCAGCTTTTTGCATTTTAATTAAATAATTGAAATTTTGCATATTGCTTTCTCTGATGAAAAAAAGCTTTTTTTTTACCAGGAAAAGACAAATGTACCGGCGATGGTAACTCATAATGGTTCGATTCTAAATCCACGAAAATTATGAGGAAGCAAATTTGAATTAGTAGGTTTTTTTTTACAGCTTCATTTTTCACCTCGATGATTTTATATCTTCACCTTTTCAGATTTTCATCACTTTCTATCATTATAATTTATCGATCATCATTTTCATATCTTTATCAGGCATTTATTTTCTTTTCACATCATCGTTTATTTATTTATTTAATTTCACCGATTGTCACTCGTGATAATTTTTCGTAGATTTGGCCCATATAACGACGATCGAGATTTGTATATCGCACAAATGGTCGCGATGTGTACAGGTTCGTTCATCGGCTCTCTTTTCAGCCTCATCCAAGGTTCTGCAGAATCGATCCGCGAGAACGAGCCGCGTGTTGGTACTTTGTACCAATACATAGGAAAGGTCAAACACTAGCTCGCAATTTCCCAACGTGTATAGCCTCTCTCTGTCCCTTGATTGCATCGTGTCCTTTCTGTGTATATAACGCTGCTGAGACTACACGGTGAATCCCTTAATTTTCGTGTAAAAATAAATCCTAATATATAGAATTCATCGATAACTATTTCGGGAGATGGAAATTTTTTTATCGACGAAAGAGAATCGATATATTTTTTCGAAAAATCTGTCGAATGTTCCCTGAATCTACTACAGTTGACGCTATACGCACATTTAAGAACACAACTTTAATGAATAATAATATTTAATTTCCCATTAAATTATTGTGTAAAAATTTAATAATTTAAAATCGTCCATCGGTCTTGACGTTTTTTTTTTTTTACTTTTTTTCATTGCATGGATTTTATCAAATCAATGATCCTCGTGATAACGCATCGATACATTTTTGACGGATGTGAGCACCGTTTAACGAGAACGGACAGCAACCAACGTGCGTCTGACCCTCGCACAGCTGTGTCTGACCGAATAGTGGACACTACTACTGGCTGATCGCCGCGCGACTTTTCTACTTACTTTGTAGGTTTCTCCTATGGATTAGACGATGCAGCCATTAATTTAGCGATCAGTTAATCGTTTCACACTCGATCCTATATTTTTCTTTGTCATAGATCGTTGTGGATCGTGTGAGAAAAAAAAAACAAAAAATGTGTCGTACACCATTTAAAAGTGAATTGCTGCCCCAGATTCTTCGATAAATCGTTGACAGAAAAGCAGGAGTAATAAAAGCAATGAATGAATCAAATTGTCAATAAATTCTCATACTCGAGACTATTAAAATAATTTTCCACCTAAAAATCCAAACATTGAAGATGTCAATTAAATGCTGCAATTTATACAAACACTTTAATTTCAGTAAAATAAAATCATACTATAATTTTCAATTATATATTTGTAGCGAGTATCATCGTTCGAACTTTTATAAGAAAAATATCTAAATTTTTTTTCATTTTCATAATGCGCAAAGTAAGTTATAAAAAATTTCGAAGAGAACGTGCAAATTTTCCTAAAAATAAATTCATTCCTTTTCGTAAAAAAAAATAACTTTTCGTGAATCAATAAATTTCATGTTAGGATAATTCTTATCCGATGAAACTTTCACTGAAACTTCTTCAATGAAATATATAAATATTCACTGAGCACTTTCAATGAAATATTCCCCATGTATAGCAATGTGATAAAAGATCAATATGTGTGTGATTTGAATATTCGTAACGTTGAAGATGCGTGGCTGCATATTTAGCTGGACGTTAACGAGGATGAGGTGCTGTGGTTAAGAATTGAACGTGGCTCGGTAGATTCAGGTGACAGCCCAGCAAGCCTTCTACACACACAGAATTCAAATACCTACATACTTATCTATATATGTCCAATATACATATATGTTTATGTATGGCTATATTCTTCATGTCATCATATATATATGTATATATATACACATATACATGTTCGTGGCATTCTGGAGTAGAGTTGTAGAGTCGAGTCTCCGATATCGAGCGGGTGGCCCGGCGAGGGGTGCTTGCTTGGCTCGCCTGCTCACGAAGAGAGTGCGCGCGCGCGCTCTTATTTTGCGCTCCCTCTCAGTTTCGCCCTCTCACAAGCCCTCATCGTTCTCATTTCGTCTCTCGCGATATATACATCTACGAATACATATATACACACACACACGTATATATATATATATATATATTTCTCTTGTTTGGTCTCTTTCACACCCACGTCGACGTCTTTGCCATGTTTGACGGTAGATGGCAGTGCGAGAAAGACGTTGCCCGAGAGGTGGGGATGAAAAGTAGGATAGCCCCAAAATGACGAAGATGGGTGATGAGCGGGTGAGAGCACGCGTGCGAGGATCGAGAAAGAAATAGTATATTTGTGCTGTGGATTATATATCTCGTGGAAAAGCTTCAGGAGTACGAGAGAGAGAGAGAGGGAGAGAGAGAGAGAGGGGGAGAGAGAGAGAGAGAGCGAGAGAGAGAGAGAGAGAGAGAGAGAGAGAGAGAGAGAGAGAGAGAGAGAGAGAGAGAGAGAGAGGGAGGGAGAGAGGGGTAGAGAGAGAGAGAGAGAGAGAGAGAGAGAGAGAGAGAGAGAGAGAGAGAGAGAGAGAGAGAGAGAGAGAGAGAGAGAGAGAGAGAGAGAGAGAGAGAGAGAGAGAGGGTGGGGGAGAGAGAGAAGGAGAGAGGGAAAGAGAGAGGGAAAGAGAGAGGGAGAGAGAGAGAGAGAGAGGGAAAGAGAGAGGGAGAGAGAGAGGGAAAGAGAGAGGGAGAGAGAGAGAGGGAGAGAGAGAGAGAGACAGAGAGGGGGCTGTGGGGGAGGGAGGTAAAACGGCCTCTCCTCGTCGTAGTTCTCCTTCAACCATCAATGCCCCTCGCGTATATCCAAAGCTCGGTCAGGGTGGAGCGGCGCGTCGCGAGGGTGGCTAAGGACGAACCGTTGTTACGGGAATATAAATGTACGACAGTGTGCAGCGGGCGGGCATCGCGGCGGGGGCGCCGTTCTGCTGCTCCTCCTCTGTATGTGTGTGCGTGCGTGTGATTTAAAAGAAAAGCATAATATATATATATATATATATATCATCTATTAATTCCTCGATGTGTACATGCAACGAAGCGGCAGAATTATGGACAGAATGGGACTCATGATGAGAACATTAAATAGATAAAGAAGTTTCTTTTTTTTTTTTTTAACGTTGCCTAATTTAGCAACGAGAGCGACGAGGCACCAAAAAAACTATAGGGGATCGAGAGGAGTGACTTGGGTTGGGTTGGGTTGGGTTGGGTTGGGTGAAGAAAAAACGTCCTCCATGATTTTTGGAGCTCGTAATCTGCAAATCAATCGCTATAAAAAATATAAAAAATAAATAAAGATAATGAGGAAAAAAGTAACCCAGATAATAATTACGGGGTTCGTATAAAATTTCAAATTCCAAAGATACAATCAGCGGCTAAAAAGAAACAGAAAAGAACCAAGGGTGATAAAAAACGAGTTTGTCAGTGTGCGCGTGTGTATTTGGCCGCGAGAAGTTTTGTAGAGCTGAGAAAGCTTTCGAAATGATGATTCGTACTGGAAGATCCCATCGGGATAGCTCTCCGGGAGCTTGAAAGGCCCATTTCCAAGCCACCGGAAAAATAATAATAACAATAATAATAATCATTAAAAGTAAATATAACACTAATCAGAACAGTAACAATATTAATAATATTAATAAACAATAATAATAGTAATAATAGAAGAGCCTACGCGTACCCGTCGATCATCGAACTCTCGACGAATCAGAAGCAGAGTGTCGTCGTAATGGTACGAGGGGGCATGGGATACATCATCCGCGAAATCCTTGATACGTGGCTCGAGAGGCTCGTCGACGGGCGTTCGAGCTGCTAGCGGAGGTTTCGGCGGCCCAGCGAGTTGGGTAAAATTGGAGGTGGAGGTGGTGGTGGAGGTGGTGGTGGTGGCAAGACTTGGAGGGCCACAGTGAAAAGGCAAGAGGGGAGTCTGAAGCGAAGAACCAGACGAAGGTGGTGTGTGGACTGTGGACGTGCCTTTTTGAGGCTTTTACACGTCGCAGGTGTTGGCCGAACGATATTAAAATAAAATTATTCATTGTTTGTATTCGCAATAGTTTGGGATGAAATAATTAAATTCGATGGTGGCTGGTTGAGAGAAGAGAAAAAAAAATTGGGGGCACAAAGTCCATCTCAAGAGGCACCGAGCCTGGAGCATGACAATGACGAGAACTGCGTCCACAAGTTCGAGGGACATTGGCAGAGGTGGTGGTGGTCGTGGTGGTGGTGGTGGTGGTGGTAGTGGGGGATCATCGGGATGTAACTTGTCCGCTGGTATAAGCAGAAATTGTTTCAGTCGTGTACAGCTAGTGCGAGGAATCGTGACGAGTCTCGTGGTTGTCCTTGCTGTAGCAACAACAACAACACGAGGTCACAGGCCATCACCGAACAACCCATCGATAATGCCAGGTCTCAGCACGATATCGCCAATCTCGGCGACCGTCCCATTCGGCAGTTTTGCCAATTCGAGCATATCCGTTATAACCGGAACGAGAAACAATTCACCTGGCAATGTTGCTGGCGAGGATGGTTACAACAGTACCCTGCATCATCATCATCACAGCAAAGTGCCTGGTGAGAGTGGCAATGGGACCGAGGAAAAAACACCACTCTTTCCACGTGATTTGTTCAGCCTCGAAGAACGCAGACGTGGCGCAGTTATATTTCACGTACTCGGTGTTGTTTACATGTTCGTCGCTCTAGCTATTGTTTGTGATGAATTTTTCGTACCATCGCTGGACGTGATAATTGAAAAATTTGAAATTGCCGATGATGTGGCTGGTGCAACATTCATGGCTGCTGGTGGCTCAGCACCCGAATTATTCACATCGATAATTGGTGTATTTGTCTCATTCGACGATGTTGGCATTGGCACTATCGTTGGCTCCGCTGTATTCAATATATTATTTGTTATTGGTATGTGCGCGATATTCTCAAAAACTGTATTGTCACTCACATGGTGGCCCTTGTTTCGCGATTGCACCTTCTACAGCGCAAGCCTACTGACCCTCATATACTTCTTTCGTGACAACTTCATACACTGGTACGAGGCACTTGTTTTATTCTGCTTCTATCTCGCTTATGTCAGCTTCATGAAATTTAATCAACCGATGGAAAAACTTGTCAAGAGGATACTGTACAGGAACAAAGTAACGAGGGTCAGATCGACCGACCAATTGATGCCATCGGTGAGTCTTGAAAAAAAAAATCAACCCATTTTCTATGGACGTTCAATAATTTTTGTCACATTTATCTGGGTGTCAATATTTTTGAACTTTGTGTAAGATTTATCTTGTCAATATGCATCTGTGTGTCGAGCGAAAAATCTCTATGGATATTCCACAAAGATTAATCTTGGTTGATAATTACGAAGAATTTTCGAATTTCCTCTATGATTATCGAATCTCAAGTAAAATTTCAGATTATTTTTTATTTTCATGTGGAATATTAACGATCACATCTTACCGAAAATTTTAGCTGTGACCTCGTAGGAAAAAAAGTTTTGCGTGTTGGAAAATTTTCTCTCTCATTCACAAAACTTTTCTTTGTCAGCTTTTTTTATTTTTTTATGTAGATAAATAAAAATTTTGTCTAATTGATGAATTTTTTTTTTTACTAATATCAAAGTTCATGGTTCAAAAATATAATTTCTGGTTCACTGGGTTGGCTTCAGTAATTGGATTCTTTGACTAGAATGAAAAAGCAAAATTAAATATCCTTTATGGAAAGCTACCGTGGATCGTACAGAAAAAAAGGGCGCTCCAGTGCATAAACTCGCGAGAGTCCACGTGAGATAATCCGTGAATTAAAAAATACTGTGAGACTCAAACCTAAAATTCTATAAAAAAATTCATAAAAAATACTGCACGAGATCCTGCGTACGATCCTATGGGTTTTTATTTGAAAGTGCTGCGAGCGATCCTGATCTAAAAGCCATACAAGATTTAAAAAAAAACTCATCATGCCACCAAAATTTATTGACTTGGAGTGTCAAGCTCGGTTATGTATAATACAAGAATTATTTTGAGCCAAGAGGAATAGTTGACTCTTCCATTTGGCACAGCCGACTCTTTCACGAAGTTTTACGCCCCAGATGCGTTTCGCAAATCATAAAATAATAAAATATATTGTTGGAAAATATTTGAGAGATTGAAAAACTAGCCTAAACTATAAACTGAGCTAAAAAGAGCAAGGACGAACCAGGGTAAAGAATATATTAGGCAATGAATAACGATTTACCAAAGTCTCGTTTTTTTCTTTTTGTCCCAAAGTTATTTGCAGCTTGTCCCTCGCAGCTTACCAGAATTCTAGGGCCTTGTACTACAACCTTGTACTTGTAACGATTGAATTTAGTTATACTTTAAGTGAAAAATACGTACTGTGCAAGGTCGTGGATTGTGAATTTCGTCGAGAGGGTACGATTAAAAATTCACCCTTTTATTTCTACATTAAATTGCACTCGTTCGTAGCTCGAGTATGTTGAGGGTTACCAAATCGCATACACAGACATACTGCTCGACGACCGAAATCTATACATTGAAATCGTGATCATTGACCCACTCCTGGCACTCCCTAAAATCGATGAAACTATCAAAGTTCGTTTTATACACGAAAGTGAGTATCGTCACTTTGTTGATGGAAAGTTGATTCTAGGCTATCTGCCAATTCTGTGCTCGAGTGATGGTCTACGATTAAGGGTGTTATTACCGATCGTAAATCTAACTCTAGCTGTTCATACACTTAAAAAATATTTAAACTCAATTGAACTATTTTGCAATGGATTAAACGATACAGAGTGGTCGTATGTACCAGTCAATGACTAACGATCAGTCAATCAACATTTGCATGAAAAATATTAATATTTATAACTTCACCAGTAGCATACAAAATGTTTCCATTCAAATTTAGACATGGCTTCAAGGCTAAAATTGTTTTACTTCAAATTTTAATTTATAATATTAATCGATGACATGCAAATTAAAATTTCGTATTGAATAATTATTTTTACTGTAATAAGACAGTGAAAATAATAATATGAATGTTCATGAGTAATGCGAATCTCTCATGAGTGTTTTGGAGTTTGAATATAATCTAATCTAACCAGTGCTTAACCTTTTGCTTTTGATCTCTGGCGTTCACTGGTGATTTCGAAATAACAAACGCTTCTCATATATATATATATATATATTCATCGACTTTTTAAAGGGAAAGTTATATTCATATTAATTAAATTCGCTTAATCAGCCATTTAATGAAATATACCTCAGTACACCTCAGTTTTTACCTCAGTTTTTACCTCAGTACAAATATCAGTTTATTTGTATACTTTTTGAGTTCATTTAATCTGACCATCATCATTCGATGAAGCATATCAATATTTTTCTAATAGAATTTTACTGATTATGTCAAAATAAAAATCGCTCCATCAGCCATTTACTGAAATATTGACCTCAAAAAATATCAGTTTATTTGTATACTTTTTGAGTTCATTTAATCTGACCATCATCATTCGATGAAGCATATCAATATTTTTCTAATAGAATTTTACTGATTATGTGAAAATAAAAAATTAGTTTTCGGACTAAAAAAACTTAGGAAATTAGATTCACGTTTGAATCAATATATACAATTCGAGGGTGATTAATATTATATTTATTGCAGTATAGATAATTGTTCGACCTTTGACACCGTAAATAGGTAAAGGCGAGTAAGTTGGAACACGGCAATGTTGCCAAACAACTCTCGTGCAAGAAAAATCGATCTTCACGGTCTCCTGGTTTTATATTATGCTACGGTAACTACCCGGCTACTGTACGTACAAATACTCGTGTGAACCTTTTGCAGGTGAACGTGGTAGAATCGAGGAGAGAGATTGAGCTGTTTAAGTGAAAAATCCCCTGAACAGAAAATGAGGGTGCGACGGTGGTCCACACAAGTAGTTTGTCTCGATTGGCCAATCCGTTGCTATTTTATCGACGGGCCAACACACTGAATATGTGTGTATTCTAACTGCTGCTCTCTGCGCCACTATAGCAGCCTCGGTCTATTCGGATTTGCATTCGTAATTTCGCTCAGTGTCGGACGATCGAACGGCCAAACGTTACATCGAAAATTGGTCAACTCTGCCCTCTGAAAGTCCTCCACTAATGAAACAAGGTCGTCGGCTCGAAAACAACTCGAAAAATGAGAAAAAATACTAAATTATCAAACGATGAACCAAAAAGCATTTTCGACCCTTTTGGGAAATGTCGACTTTTGGTAGATCATGAGAGATTTATAATAATTGGCAGACTCTAGATTTTGGAAGATTCTGAATAAACTTTGAGGGATTTCGTAGACTTTAATAAAGAACTAATTGGATTATGGTAGATCCTGGTAGATATCCTGGAATACTTGAGTTGATTTTTGGTTAACGTTGATAGATTTTCGTAAAATATCATTTCTCATATGCTAAAAAAGAGGGAAGGTCTCTTTTGCACAAAAACAATCCACAGGATATCTATGTTGAAAAAAAAAAAAAAGCAATCACCAAGTTTTCTCTCTATATGAGAGGAAACAAATAAAAGTCTTACAGAATGGACGATTGGTGTAATTTTTTTTTGTTTTTTTTTTTAGGGACTGTGCAAAGCCACCCGGAACTAAGCACGCATGTTAAAGTGTATGGGTTGACCTTTGTGTCGACGCCAATGAGTACATGTATGAGTTACAAAAGCGCGTGTAGCTTTTCATCGAGAATGATGCATAAAAGCCTGGTATGTTTATACGACCCGGTTGACCTACTCTACCTTTATCCACTGTTTTGTTCTCCTCGTAATTTCTCGGGCCAGTAACGGCAACTTTCTTTAACACACACGTATACACGCGAACGATAAGAGCTTTGTAAGGAATTCCTTTCTCGATGATGTTAGTTTTTTCCTTTGCAGTTATTTCCGCAAAGGAGTACTAAAATTATAGTCGATTATCGTCACAGTCTGTCATATAAAACCATGGAAATTATTGACTGACTAACCAACGTTGGGTCACACTATCGGGCAAATGTTTTTATTGTACATTTCACTTAACCCAGTCAATTCGAACAATATTAAAAATATGACAAACGTCATTCACGTTACATCCCGACTAATTGACCTTTTAACTATGACAGAGCAAACATTCTGACTGAGTATATAAGCGTGAGAATTGTGATTATCAAAGCGGATTGCAAGGGGGTAAAAAATAAATAAATGTTTCAAAATGTCAATAGTTCCGAGTTCAAAGTTTCAATCAATCTTGGATTAATTGAGCTTTTCTCTCCTCACTGTAGACAATATTACGTGAAATAGTGTAAAATTATTCATAGTTTTTAAAATTTCATAAATTTTTTTTTTTTGAATTATTATACGAAAAAAGAAATTTGTTCAATTTTTAAAGTCACTCAATGGTAAAATTAACGATTCTCTTTTTCTCACGATCGTAAACGTGACATTAGTGGCTTCATGAGTCTTCGTGAAATTTTAAAAACAGCCTCCATGAATATGCATCAACGTGATCCAGTTTGATGTCGTAATACCTACTGAGAGAGATAGAGAAGAGGGAGAGGGAGAGGGGGAGAGAGAGATAGAGATAGAAAAGAAGGAGAGAGGGAGAGAGAGATAGAGAAGAGGGAGAGAGGGAGGGGGAGAGAGAGAGAGAGAGAAAATTCAATGTCTCTACATCTCTTCTATGCAGGACATAAGCGTCTATCACGAAACTTTTGAGTGGATTATGAGGACATTTGGTGCTCACTAGCAGTGAAGGAAAAGAATCAAGGATCCACAAACCTGTCCCTGATGTTCATTACTTTGATATGCAAAGATAGCAGAATAAGTGGTTTTATTTCTCCTCCTAGATTTACCAAGTTTGACTCATCAGTGGTCCATCGAAATTGGTATTAATTTAAAAAAAAATCAAGAATTTTGACTAAATTTGAATTCTTGAGATTTGTATTTTTATGAAAAATAAGCTTTTTGTTACGAGGAAACAGAATAAAAAGGACTTGTCATTTTAAGATGTACTTTCGAATTATGGTTAATTATTATTTTAAGTAGACATTTTAGTCGTAGATGACCAGTTTTATGGGAAACTCGATGAGGTTGCAGCCCTCTGGTAAAAAAAAAAAAAAAATCATGAAAGCGAGAAATTCCAGAAAGTGGGACGAACCCGAACAGACGAGGTTCGAGATAAAGAATAATAGAGAGGAAAAAGGGATAAAAATCCCGACGAACAAAGAGTAAATTATCAGATGAATTCTACGTGCTTTTTTATATGCAATGTGCGTCAGCAAGATTTCTCGGTAATGTGCACACACACACACACACAAACACACATACGTAGTTGACCCCTAATCTCTTCACACACACAGAGCTTCATATACAATAAAATTATAATTTGCATATATGCCATGGATGGGCAATTTTTATTATAATCTCTCTCTCTCTCTCTCTCTTTTATCTCATAATATTCTTCGCTGGAGCACTACTAAGTGTGATGATTTAATTTGAAAAAAAAAAATTGCTTAATAAAATAACAAAATTTTAAGGACCCTTCGCGTGCTTGTAAAAGAAAATCTCCACACATTACCTACTGCCTAAATTCAATTATCCTAGGCTGTAGTTAGCGTTTGGTATCATGCATATGAGAAAAACGAAAAAAACGATAACTTTTACGTTTTTTTTTTCGTTGAAGTTTTCTCGGAGAATTTTTTAAATTATTCTTTACCTTTAATTATTATATTGACAGGAGTTAACAGTTGAATTTTATTATGTATTACGACAAACACTGCTCATCAGAATCTCATTATATGCTAAATTATGTGAAGACACATTCAGCCAATTGAGCAAACATAATAAAAACAAAATCATATGAGCAAAGTAAAAAACGCACGTGGCAGAAAAATAATAATACAGCAGAATCTTTCTGCTCTGCTTACGAGGACTCAGATGGGAGTAAAATTGAGAAAAATTAGTGCCATTTTATTGAATCAATAACTCATTTTTGGCCAAAATGACAAAAATCTTCATTATTTTACGTCTCACCGTTTGACATTACTATACTTTTTCCCACAGAGGTCACGATTTAACCTTATAAATTATATATAACTATTATATAACTTATAAACCTTATAAGTTATAAATACCCTACGATATTTTTTGACCAATTACTGAGGGCGTCAAATCCATGGATTTTGTATATAAGGGAAGATATATATATATATATATATATATATATATAAATAGATAAAAAAATAAAAAAAAATATATATATATATATTTTATGAAAGGACGATAAATATCCGAGCTAAAAATCTGAAGAATTCACTAGGAGGAGAATTGAAACAGAATAGAGATGAGAGTCGGGAGCGATGATCATACGAAAAGGGTCGATTGCTCACAAGAATAGTTTGCTTATCCCCCGGTAATGTATAATATATGAGATGGGATGTATGTGAGTGGTGGTGCATTGCAGAGCACGCTACTTCTTGGGGGGATGCCGTGGGGTGCGCGTACAAATCGATTCACCGGAGGCTCATATATTCGAGCTATATACTCCATAAGCGGTACCTATATACATCTCCGAAGATACGTATATAGATCCACACACCTAGCTATCGGGTATTCTCTCTGTGAATTTAGCAAATATGGCCTCGTTTAGGGGTCGTAAAATTTATCAAAAATTAAATTAGACAAAAATGCCAAAGAAATTTTATTATTTTTTTTTCTTACGTTTGTTTACAAATAGATCAATTATATTAACAAGTAATAATAATGATGGATTGGAGTTATCTTATGATTGCGAATTATTATTATTTATTGAAATAATAAATGACTTATCTATCAATAAAGATTTAACAAACAAAAAATAGTTTCATAAAATCTCATTCGGAGATCGAAAACGATTTAAAATAATTTTCTAAAATAATAATTATTTTGGAAACAAATAAATATTCAACATCAGGGAATTATTATTGCAGAATATTCTAAACTGTACGAAAAAAAATAAATAATATTTATATAATCTTATTGACAATATTTATTAATACCTACGAATTATTTTGCCATAAAATTATTTTAAATGATCTTTTCATTCGGATGATGCTCAATCGAGGACGAAGGACATTTGGATTGTTAACGAAATTTTCAGGATTCTCATTTGCGAAAGAAAGGTGATAAAATTTCTACCATTTCTACCCTTATAAATATCGTAAACCAAATATATAAATATAATGAAAATTGAACGATAAATAATAATGAATTTATATATATAAATGTCATATAAATATATGTATATAGCAGCAATCAATAGTGGCGATTTATCATTATATTTCATTTTTGTCGGAGCAATCGTGGATCAACTCCGTTGACAACGAACCAATAAAACACTGCGGGGAAAAAATAAAATAAATGACATTGAATAATGAGAACCGATGACATAATGTATTTATACAGTCCTATATATGTTACTCCAGGTCCGGCCAAGCTGGTACCGTGCAGTATCTTGTTGAGTAAATATCGTAATTTACAATCCATATCGACCGCCATAGCGGTTGATTCGCGATGTTATACGCTGCTTTGCTTCGACGGACTTGCATTAAGTCCGTGAGCGAAAAAAAAATTATTTATTCACCTTGTACTGTTTTTTTACATGATGGAAATTCACTGGCAAAATAGGTAATTTAATGTTAACAAACGTTTCGTTGGACATCGTGAATATTCAATTATTATTGCCAAATTTTTATTGGCATAAATTTTAAAAATTAATTACAGCTAAATAATGGATAAGTTAATAATTCGATACTGATAAAATTTACTGGAGTTAAATTTCAATGAAGAAAAAATGAAGACAAAATTTACTGGAGTTAAATTTCTCTTTTCTTCTTATTCGAAATTTTGTCGACACGCGTCATGGGGTGCTGCTGTGAGACAACACCAACACTCTGTTAATAAATACATTTTTTCAAGTCACCATAACGCGGCAGGTTGCACAGGAAAAATTCCAGAACATCAAGATTTATTTTTATTTCAATTTTTTTAATGCATTTTTAGTTGACAAACATATACATGATATTTTTTTAGTTAAAAAATACCACGATGATTATGGTATTAATTTTACAGGATTTTTGGGAATTCCCATGAAATCCTCATT
The DNA here is from genome assembly GCA_963669185.1 of Dyspetes luteomarginatus. NCBI lineage: Eukaryota > Metazoa > Arthropoda > Insecta > Hymenoptera > Ichneumonidae > Dyspetes > Dyspetes luteomarginatus. The sequence continues at coordinate 1,048,870 of OY769911.1, forward strand.
GAGAAAAAAATATTATAATATACCCAAACAATTTTTAACTCTGGGAAAACTATTTAGGGAAAAAAAAAATCCAGAATATGCTCAAACCAAAACTAATCTTTCATTTTCTCCTCTCTCTCTCGATAATCGGACCACAGTGTAAATTCGTACTCGAGACCATAAATACTGAACCTCAGTGTACATACAAAATTATCACATAAATCATAGTAGCTTATTTATAAAATATATGTAATAAATATTGCAGAGATGAGCATCGTTCCAAAAAAAAACAAAAAATAATCTAATTGGAGTAAAAATGAAAAAAAAAAAAAATTCGATACATCAAGAATAATTCGTATCAACAAAAAATTTATTTCTCATCAAACTAATTATTTTAAATTGTTTTTCGAATAGTGCAGTACGATCGAAAAACTTTCACGTAAAGAGAGAGATCGTGGTGATTTTTTATTGTTATTATTATTTTACGTGTTTCATCAATGCAATCATCATCTGTACACTCTCTCCGAACACTCTGTACGCACAAGCCGAACTATATTTCTTCATTTCTAACGCACAAATGTATTTTTATCATCTTCACGAGAAAAAAAAAAAAAAAAAATCCTGGCTGTCGTTTGCGATTTAATAGTAACTCGGTGTTTCTTGCTTGCAGCACCAGAGCGCCGCCCAGGCATTGGTGAGTTGCATGACTCTCTCTCTCTCTCTCTCTCTCTCTCACACGCACAAACTTTTTGCATTTTTTTTAAACTAACTTTTTTTTTTTTTCATCTCAGATAGTTTGTATCTTTCTCTTTCTGCCCTTCCTCGTAATTCATTATTCCCAACTTTGTGTAATTTCTCATTTACGTAAATCACTCCACGAACTTTGACAAAAGTTACAACATTTTTAAACAACATTGAAAGATTCTCTTAATTATAACGACGATTATTCATCTTTCTTGGTAAAATAATTCTCGTTACTTTATTGCACATTAATAAATGTAGACGTATGAATTATTAATTAGGAATTTATTGATTCAATTTATTATCAGGATTTTAATTTTATGATTTAGAAATATTTTAACAAAAGCTCCAGCTGTTTATATATGCAGCTGAATGGAATTCCAAGTTTTGTAAGTTTAATCTAATTAGTTTTAGTGTAATTAGTAGTTTAGAGTATCTGGAATTTTATTCAATTAATTATCTTCGAACAGCAAAATTTATTCACAAAAATTAATGTAGTTGCAGTTTAATGGTAAATAATTTATGGAAAAATGCTTAAAGTCGATGGAGGCAGCTCTTATGTTTTAGTTGTAATTTTTATCATATTTCGATATTTTCTTTTCTCGTTTTTTTTCCTATGTCCAATTGGCGGTTATATAATTCTGATAGAATTTAAAGCTGACCTAAAATGTTTACCAAAAATTAAGACTCTACCACGTGACAACTATACCGGACATGAACAGTGACAATATTTTTACACCCCGTAACAATTCAACAAGAATTAAGCTCCGAGAGACTATCTCTACCAAACCATGAGGCTAATCGTATTACAACTCCACTCGCGATTAAAATTCCACAGAGAATACGGTAACTCTCGTGCGTGTGTGTATGATGGTGCGAATATTCTCGGATAAAAAAGCATATACATGGAAAAACAGGGTGTTACCCAGGGAAAATTTTTACCATCAAAACCACCGGAAAGTTCTCTCATGAACTTGCAATCGGGTGAATTTGTAATCCCTTTCAGCTTATAGCTTATAGTTTGGTAGAGATTTTCTGAAAAGCTCAATTCTGGCTGGAGTTTTCACGCGGTAGAAATATTGCTGCTCACTTCCGGTAGAGTTATCCCGTGATAGAGTTATAACTTGGCAGCGATATTCTGGCAGCATAAATTGTGATGGAATCATTATTGAGTATACATAGTGAAGTTTCTGGCAGAGATGATAATGTGAATGCAATACTGGCCATATGGAAGCTCATTATGAGGGATTGGGCCCCCTGGCAATTGGTGCCACTGTGACTACCTGTGTGAATACCTGAGTCAGTGATGCGTGAGAACCTGTGTAAATACCTGAGTCCATATCTACGTGAGTATTTGTGCGAATACTTGTGTGAGTATTTGTGTGAATACTTGTGTGAGTATTTGTGTGAATACTTGTGTGAATACTTGTGTGAGTATTTATGTGAATACTTGTGTGAGTATTTGTGTGAATACTTGTGTGAGTATTTGTGTGAGTATTTGTGTGAGTATTTGTGTGAGTATTTGTGTGAGTATTTGTGTGAGTATTTGTGTGAGTATTTGTGTGAGTATTTGTGTGAATACTTGTGTGAGTATTTGTGTGAATACTTGTGTGAGTATTTGTGTGAATACTTGTGTGAGTATTTGTGTGAATACTTGTGTGAATACTTGTGTGAGTGTTCGTGTGAATACGTATATGAGTATTTGTGTGAGTATTTGTGTGAGTATTTGTGTGAATACTTGTGTGAATACTCGTGTGAGTATTTGTGTGAGTATTTGTGTGAGTATTTGTGTGAGTATTTGTGTGAGTATTTGTGTGAATACTTGTGTGAGTATTTGTGTGAGTATTTGCGTGAATACTTGTGTGAATACCTGTGTGAGTATTTGTGTGAATACTTGTGTGAGTATTTGGGTGTATAATTGTGTGGGTATTTGTGTGAATGCTTGTGTGAGTGTTCGTGTGAATACGTATATGAGTATTTGTGTAAGTACGTATGTGATACCCACTTGAGTACCTGTATCAGTACCTGCGTGAGTACCGTGTGAGAATCTGCGTCAGTACCTGCGTGAGTACTTGCTTGAGTACTTGCGTGAGTACATGCGTGAGTACTTGCTTGAGTAACTGCGTGAGTATTTGCGTGAGTACCTGCTTGAGTACTCGAGTGAGTACTTGCGTGAGTACCTGCTTGAGTACTCGAGTGAGTACTTGCGTGAGTACCTGCTTGAGTACCTGCTTGAGTACTTGCGTGAGTACCTGCTTGAGTACTTGCGTGAGTACCTGCTTGAGTACTTGCGTGAGTACCTGCGCGAGTGCCGGGTGTATTCTTGCATGAGTATTCGTGCGAGTACCTGCTTGAGTTTTTATATGTGCGTGTAAATTACTCGAGTGTGTCTCCTATTCAAGTATTACGCTTAGATTAGTTTTTATTTTCGGATACTCACGTTTCATCGTGTGAGACAATTGCTGCAATTTTAATCCCCCGACTGAATCTGTCGAGGCTACACGGACCGGCGTATATCTCAGCATTTTTTCCGTCTTCAATACACATGTCAATGGAAAAATGAGAGCGCGAAAACGCATGGGATGAGGGTGAGAGAAGGAGTGGGAGAGAACAAACGAAAAAGAGGATAGAGGAAAGAAATTTTAATCCCCTGTAGAGCCAAAGGAATATATACATATAGTGTCTCTCACCCTTTATCTATCTATCCATCTCTCTCTCTCTCTCTTTATCTCTCTCGACAGCCTTGGTACACTAACCCAGTCGGGATGAAAAAGATGCTGCCCGTGCATACCGACAATCGCGTCTCTCGTTTCATTGTTCACACGCGACGCCGCTAAAGAGCCCTCCGATGAATTCCAACGGCGCCTCACTTTCATACTCACCCCCTTCATTCTCCTATTTCATTCTCACAGGCTTTTCTGCCTTCGCGTTTGCATGCATGCAAGCATATATATATATATACAAATATACATATATATGTTTATATATTTTATACGTATATATAAATCTTTATTACATATATGTACATGTACGAATATGCCTCGTATATACAGTTGCAAGAGACTCTATAGTTATAAATACGCACGTTCACTTTTTGAAATATTGCCAACGACGATAAACGCCCACGAACCTTTGACCGATACTCCTCCATGGTGGTAGAAAATAATAAATTTTCATAGAATAATAGCGGTGGCATATAAATAGTAACTCTCGAGGGCGTGATGAATGACGTCTGGCCCATAAAAATATAATTACAAAATATAAAATCAAGTGCAAACATTTTTTTTTCATAAATGATTTTTCGGTTTTTGAGGCTAATTAAATTTATTATAAATTTTTTACACAATTATCAATATCAATCAATCAATTAAAAAATAATAACTAATCAACGAAAGCACGTATTGTTATATTTAGTTGCCGAGAGTACTAAATTGTGTATCGGAATTAAATATGTAATAAGTTGCCGATTCGGTTTATTGATGAGAAATTATAAATGAAATACCGATCTGAACATATAATTTAAAAAAATATTAATTTGACATGATCACCAATAAATCTACAAGTATAAACTGACACAGTTCAAGAAAATTAGTACACGAGACAAAATAATTTGCGGATCCAAATAATCGCATTAGTTCCAAGTGTAAAATTACAAGAGTTACGAGAGTGCGAGTGTACAAGCTGCTCGTGTCCTTTAATAACTCGAAAAATTGCGATTGAGAATAATTTGAGAAAAATCAATTATTATAATAATAGATTAATTAATTAATAATTACTCTTCATATACTGTGTACATTTAATTCTCGCTCTTCACCTACTTTTTTTCATCCGTCATGCGATTTTGTGATTTAACATTTTACAGTCAGCAAGTTTTTATTTATTTATATTTTTTTGTTACCCAAAGAAGTGAGTTAAAAAAATTTGACGTAATCTTTTTATTGGCTCCACACTGATGGGACTAAAAATTAATAATCGTATCTCTTAAATCTGGCGATCTAGCCTGAAGCAAAAAGTATGAATATTGAAATAAATAAAGAAAAATATTTATTGATGAGAAATTATAAATGAAATACCGATCTGAACATATAATTAAATTAAAATATTAATTTGACATGATCACCAATAAATCTACAAGTATAAACTGACACAGTTCAAGAAAAGTAGTACACGACACAAAATAATTGGCGGATCCAAATAATCGCATTAGTTCCAAGTGTAAAATTACAAAAGTTACGAGAGTGCGAGTGTACAAGCTGCTTAACTCTTATGTACACTTGGTTGAGCCACGTTATTCTTTCGAGCGGAGAAAAGCTCATGTGGCAACCACCTAGAAACTATGTGCGTTTATTGATTCGGTTAATTATGCAATTCCATTGATCGACAAGTTCATCTCAATGTCTCGTATTGCGATTGCTGGTAAATTATTATGGCTCGCGTGCTCGTGATAATATAGTGACTTCCAACAATAGTTTTCTCTTTATTTCGTAATTGGATTTCATACTATTCGAAAATTGTAAGTTGAAGTTCAAGGTTGTTTAATATCGTCTACGACTATCTCAAGGTCATTATGGAAAATGTTTTTACGTGCAATAAACCATTTGTGATCCTTCGGTATCTGATTAAACATGACAGTCTAACTTTTTCGTTAATGTAATTTAAAAGTGAAGAAAATAAAAAAAAATAGCACAACAGAGATTGAGATGGAGACGAAGAAGGAGACGAAGAAAAAGAACAAGAACAAGAAGAAAAAGAAGAAGAAGACGAAGAACAAGAAGAAGAAAACGAAAAACAAGAAGAAGAAAACGAAGGACAAGAAGAAAAAGACGAAAAACAAGAAGAAGAAAACGAAGGACAAGAAGAAAAAGACGAAGAATATAAAGAAAAAGACGAAAAACAAGAAGAAGAAAACGAAGGACAAGAAGAAAAAGACGAAGAATAAGAAGAAAAAGACGAAGAATAAGAAGAAGAAAACGAAAAACAAGAAGAAGAAAACGAAGGACAAGAAGAAAAAGACGAAGGACAAGAAGAAAAAGACGAAGAATAAGAAGAAGAAAACGAAGGACAAGAAGAAAAAGACGAAGAATAAGAAGAAGAAAACGAAGAATAAGAAGAAGAAGACAAAGAACAAGAAGAAGAAGAAAACGAAGGACAAGAAGAAAAAGACGAAGAACAAGAAGAAGAAAACGAAGGACAAGAAGAAAAAGACGAAGAACAAGAAGAAGAAAACGAAAAACAAGAAGAAGAAAACGAAGGACAAGAAGAAAAAGACAAAGAATAAGAAGAAGAAGACAAAGAACAAGAAGAAGAAGAAGACGAAGAAAAAGACGAAGAATAAGAAGAAAAAGACGAAAAACAAGAAGAAGAAAACGAAGAACAAGAAGAAGAAAAAAAAGTGTCATCATGTACCACATCAACGAAGCACAGTAACGGCCCCTTTTACGAGAGATCCTCATCGTAACACAGGTCGCTCCCGCCTACGTCCGCAATACCGTGGGACACTTGACCTAGAATATATATTGTCCAACCCACTAGACTATCCGCCACAATCTATATGAACATGCCTGACTCGATTCTGCACCCAGACCACTCTGATCCTCAACACCCAGAAAAATGTGAATAACTTTCAGGAGACACATACACGAACTCCCAGAGAGAGAGCTGGGTTGCAAAATGTTCAAGACGACGCGTCGTTGAAATACACAAGTTGAAATATACGAGTAGTAAAACGTGAAATTGATCGCATCAGCTAGAAATTTAAATGGATATGTACCAACCAAGCCTCTCACAATGTGTTGGCACTGACGTTGAGATGGACGAACTGTGAGCCAATGCCAGAAGCTAACGAAAGGATAAAAAGATGAGAAAAAAAAAAATAATCAAATGAAAAAGAAAAGCCAAAACACACCGATACGAAATTTGCAACAATGTACTCGAAAAAATACTTACGATCATACAAATATTTGTGACGATATTAGAATTGTAGCGAGTCCGGACAATCTGATGCCAGAATCGATTATGTATTAAAAAAAAAAAATATCGATATATGTACATGATCCATTTTTATTAGAGAATATCTGCAGGAAGTCTGGGGCATTATATAGAGAATCAGTATCAAACTGCTGAGACGTTAGCCCCCATTGTGATATATATATATATATATATGTATATATACATATATGGTGGAGGTAGTGGTGGTTGGAGTGGAGCTTGATGTCTTCAAGATTCTGGCACGAAAAAAACTTACAAGGCCACGTCAAGAGGAAGGCATCAGCACGTCGAACAACCGAGAATCCTGGATGGCATTTTTGTGTGTGTGTGTGTGTGTGTGTGGATTCCCTGAGGGCTTGAACCTTAGCTCACCAGATCCCTCTCCCGATATTAGATCTTTCGAAAAGAGTAGTGTCAGTTGAGTCACGAGGCTACAATGGTGCAATTATATATGTACATACATACATACATATATATATGTATATATATATGGTCCCATACATGGGATGGCTCGTTCGATGATCACTGGAAACCCAACGTTTTTTTGGGTTTTTTACTGAAGCTTCTGAGTCTTTGGGAGAATTGCCTTTTCATGTAGTTAGTGAAAAGAATACATCGTTTCGGCAGCCTCTTCAACATTAATACCTAATATATTTTCAACACAAGCTCGATAGGATTTTTTTGGAAAAAGTGCTGATTTTTCATCCACTTGTCATTTGACGATTGACTGTTCTTTCTTGGAAACTATTGATCGGATCGACTTTGTTTATTTTTACATAATAAATTGGTGCATAATAATTATTTTGAACGTACGGTTAACCGGAAACGATTTATTAACAAAAAATAAAAAGTGATTTTTGTACCTTCCAGCAATTATAGAAAAATTATTTACTTGCTTGTGCGGGGAGTTAACTAGGGGTAGTTTTATTGAGACGGAAATAAAACAATCCTGCTTTGTCCCAATTAGTTTGAAAAAGGTCTATTTTTCATCCACTTTGACTGGACTAATTAATAGGGCACTTGACCATCTGACCCCTGTGACGAAATGATATCCGAAACTGCCTAGTCTCATCAAATTACGAGATGACCGAGTTTCTTTCATTCACTCTCGTTCGCACGGTTGCTGTACACAATTAGCACTTCATCTCCTCGTTAAGAATGTTTGCACATATATATATGTATCATCGGTGTGAAGTTTCGCTCTATTGTGTTTCCCTGACTAAACAACTGGCTTGGATTGGTCGAAATGAGTGTGGATATTAGTAAGACTGTCGGACGAACGAGTCTAACGAGACGAGGAGGCTGATCACCATGGAAAAAGAATGGAGATAATCGATTAAGACAGTTGGATGTAAATCAAATAAAATAAATTATAAATAATGAAAAAAAAATATCCATTGCAAAATTCGTGGAAAAAGAATGGAGATAATCGATTAAGACAGTTGGATGTAAATCAATTAAAATAAATAATAAATAATGAAAAAAAAAATCCATAAAAATAAGTTAAACAACAACAATACAATTAATAAATATTTACGAGTTTATTTCATTCCCTCTCGTTCGCACGGTTGCTGTACACAATTAGCACTTCATCTCAATCAAATAAAATAAATAATGAAAAAAAAGTATCCATAAAAATAAATTAAACAACAATAATACAATTAATAAATATTTACGAAAATAAAATAATGAAAAAGGGAGAATAAATTCGTGTAAAGATTCTTTTTTAAATGTTTACATATATTTGATATTTTTATAATATATTAGCTGAGATCGCTGCTCTGTAGATGCATAGTGAGTCTTGATTGTCGATATTGGCACTGTCATTCTCTCGCCCAGGCACCGATAAACTCGATTACCAATGTCTGTACTATAATCCAATAATTGACAACAGTTCATCCGACAATTCCACGCTGAGTTAAATATATCCGATTTAACGAACGTTATCGAGCTTCGTAGTCTGGTTAACGCATCGGAGGGCACGTCATCTACATCGTTTCCTATTTTATACATGTCACACTTTCATCCTTGAATGGTGACCGCTTGAGAGATACCTTTTCCAGCCCAAATTTTCGTGAAAATATATTTTTTAATTTCATCATCGTCATCTGCAAAAAAAAAATCCAGTTATATTTTTTAATATAAAAGAGGTTTCAGCTTAAAAAATTATTTAAAAAATTACACTTGTTCAAATTGTTCCATTTTGGTTCATTTTAGAGCTGGAACAATGATAACACTCATGATCGATCAAATTCAACCTTGTTTCGATCAAATGATTGTTCAGTTCGTGTGGAATGCCCCAAAAAACAAACCTAACGTATAGGCTAAAAAAAAAAGAATATTTTCGTCTACTTTTCATACAACAAACGAACCTTTTTTGTCTTCGAAAAATTTAACCACATTTTTATTCAAAAGTTCATTCGATACTGCAACTTTAACGTCCCAAACATTTGGCTGTGCATTCAATAGTTTTTGAGATACAGGAGTTTGAAAAAAAGAGCCCTGAATCTCAAAATTGGCCAATCGTAAAAACGATCGAGCCAAAAATTCGGAAAAAAATTACCCATTGTGAGAAAGTTATTTTTTTTTTTAGAAATTATCTGGATATTCAGAGTTTGATAATCGGGTGGAGTACCTCATGTAAATAGTTGTATTATATATATATATATATATATACAGTTGATGGAATATAATTGACCGTGACAAAGTAATCATGCGGGTTGTGGGTGTGACAATTGTGTTTCAGCAGCATCCTAACGCGACAAACAGTAGCGAGACGAGCGTAGGAGGCGCTTCGGGTGCATGCGGAAGTAGCGGCGTTCCAGTTGCAGCTGAGGCTGGATGCAGCAGTCGTGGCGGTAGCAGCAGCGGTCAGGGCTGCGAGCAACCGAGTCATCATGCTGGACAGCCACACACATCGAGGGAGAGCCACGCCAAGTTCAGGCACGGTCTGCTACAGCTGATGATCCACACGATCGATCCGCTCCACGACGGTCAGTCCCGCGCCGGTATACCCTCAAACACTCTCTCACTCTCGCTTGTTTGCTCGCCAGCACGCTATTTAATATATATTAGCTTTCTTTGTATTTTTATTTATTTTTATTTCTAATTTTTATTTTATTTCATTCTTATTATCAACTATTAATATAATTATTTGCATCTGTCGTACAGGGGACAAGGATGACTTGAATTAATGACCAATGGTGAATGGAAACTTTGCTTTTCTCTCGTAAATATCATATTATTATTTTTTCGGTCTCGATCGATAGAGATTTTAAAAAATATATATATACGACATATCTAATTTTTCATCGGAGATATATTCAGTATAGATATAGAATTTTTAAGGATTGTACACGTTTCCTTTTTTCCGGAGGACGAATTTTTTAAGAATTATAGAACGAGGCGAAGATATAGGAGAAAATAATTATGAATTATTTATGACAACAAAATGAAAATTATAATTTCTTATTGATATTAATTGGCAATATTAATTCATCAATATGAATATATTTTTTTGAATTAATTTCGTTCCCATAATCTATCAGTTGGAGCATTCTTTTAAATTATTTTATTTCATTCTTATTATCTGGTCAAAATAGTAATTAAATGAAAAATGCGAGAATCCGCTCCTAAAAATTCTCCTTAAAAAAATAAACAGAAATAAGCAATGTAAATGTTTCAAATTTTTTTTTAAACTAAACTGAACACTTTGGCAACAAAAAAATATTATTAATTACAAATAAGAAATTACACCGAATTATTTGTAATAATATAAAAAGTTTATCATTTTTTATCATTTCATCGATATATTCAAATCTATTTTCTCATAAACTTATACCCCGAGTTTTTTTTTTTTAATTTTTTTTTCGATAAAGATTATTTTTATACTGCACTGCGACCAGGTCAGTTAGAGTTGAAGATAATGCGATACGAAATCCCCGAGAGATGAGAGCGTGAGCGGGTTAAAAATCGAAGGGTACAATGAGTATAAAAAAAATATATATAAAAAAAAAGAGGGAGACTTTTTATCGGTTTCTCGTCCAGTGCGGGAAACGAGAGAGAGAAAGAGAGAAAATGTTAGCGGCGGTGGGGGGGTTTGCAGCTGACGCAAACTTTTCGATATCGCGCGCACAATGTGCGCCTATACACGTTTGGTCAGTTGAATGGCTCTGTGTATGTGCGCATTGACGTTATATTTTTCCCAGATAGAAAATATTGATTAAGCACGTTATAACTGCTACGTATTTCATATATATATATATATATATATATATATATATATATATATATATATATATATATATATAATATAATATAATATATAATATATAATATAATATATAATATAATATATAATATAATATATAATATAATATATAATATAATATATAATATAATATATAATATAATATATAATATAATATATAATATAATATATAATATAATATATAATATAATATATAATATAATATATAATATAATATATAATATAATATATAATATAATATATAATATAATATATAATATAATATATAATATATATATATATGTGTGTATACTTAACGAAATATAAATATAAATATTAACGTTGATGGCCATAACGGTCGAGTTATGTGAGTCTATAATATTCATCATGAAAATTTCGAGACACCCGGTATTAATATCGTGGGATATCGGTAACGTCATGCATCCATGGAATTCTTTCACCTCAAGGGATCTCGCGATGAGATAATAGCTGAGAGTAAATGATACCAGAGTGGGGAGCTGCCCTGATTTCATTGCTCGATAATACCAGTCCACGTTTTCGTCCATTTTTTTTCTCCTCCATTTTTCATTTGTTATTTTTTCCTCCCTCCCATATTTGCAAAGATTTGGGCAATTTGTAATAATAATTTTATATTATTTGTTAATTTATTCATTTATTTACTTATGTATTCAGTTATTTATTTATTGCGATATTCTTTAATTGCCAAAAATATTTCTTGAAAACAGAGATTATTCTGGTACTTGGAAGCTTTCAAATAAAGCTCGATTTAGTCCGGCAAAATTGCAAAAATTCTTTACAAAAATTGTTTACAATTTTTCGAAATTATTATTATTTTTTAATTTCGTCGAGGCCTTGACCTCAAAAATTCCATATCTTCTGGTGGTGTCAGACTTTATTATTGGTCTGTATGATACTAGTCGTTATCATTGAGTTGATCCAAACCATCCTGTGCTATGTACTCGTTAATTTTCACTACTTCGTTAATTCTTAATTGGTATATTTCGCATTGACGAGGTCGACATAGTTTTATAGGTTCATAGGTCGACATAACGCTGTACGAGTATCGAACGTATGTTCAAAAATAGGCGCTCGTTACCGACAAGCATGCAAATGCATCGAGAGAGAGAGAGAGAGAGAGAGAGAGAGACGGAGTCAGAGTCAGTTGTAAAGCAGAAACCCTCGTGGACCTAGTCATTCAAAAGGGGGTGTAAGCCATCAGGTCTACGACTGCCCCAAGGCACTGCAGGGTAAATCATTTGCCTACTCGACACTCAACCTTTGCTACGCTTTTTTCTATTCAACTTTATTACACAGCATATTATACGGGCATATTCAAACTAAAATCTGTGACAAATTTAAAAAAAATATATTTTTTTCCATATTTTCAAACTGCAGGTAACGCGAGAGAGATTATCCCAATTTTCGTATGAATTAATATAATAAAAATGTATTTGGAAAACTTGCAAATTCGAAAAGCAATTGATGGGCATTATATTTTTTTTCAATTCAAATGAATTTTCGTCGGTTATTATAATATATATTTTGATCATATAAAGTTCATTGAAATTCAAATAAAATTTATTCGAATGTTATAAATTTTGTATAAGTCCCCAATCAAATTTATTAAATTAAAATACAAATCAATTTTTTTCTCTTCCATGTCCTAATTTTGCCCATTTGAAGATTCAAAATTTATCCACCTCAGTGTTGTATAAATTAATAGAAAATTATTTTTATTAATAGAAAATTATTTTTATTAATAGAAAATTATTTTTATTAATAGAAAATTATTTTTATTAATAGAAAATTATTTTTGTTAATAGAAAATTATTTTTATTAATAGAAAATTATTTTTGTTAATAGAAAATTATTTTTATTAATAGAAAATTATTTTTGTTAATAGAAAATTATTTTTATTAATAGAAAATTATTTTTATTAATAGAAAATTATTTTTATTACTAGAAAATTATTTTTATTAATAGAAATTATTTTGCCCATATGAAGTGTCTGCTAATTCTGTGCAAATTCTTTCGTGTGTCAATTCAATCGCATGGTCTGAATTTGCCAACCTTACACACTCTTTCTCGCTGCTACAAAATTTTCCTGACCCTTATTTCAAAATTGCCTTTCAGCCCCCTCTTCGCCAACTTTTTAAAATTTGCACTCTCAACGTAATTTTGTTGTATGCCTGGCGAGCCTCTGACCGAAAAATACGAAGCCTCGTTCCGTCGAGTTGGTCGCGAGCAGAGCGAGTCAGTGTATCGAAACCTTGACCCAGAAAGGGGTAGTCTCGTTATCGATCCTAACTAGAGAATCTGCAAACTCTCGATTCTCTCTCTCTCTCTCTTTCACTCGTCAAGTTTTCCTTCCCTGCCCACCTGCAATTTACTCTTATTTTTTCTTTTCATTTTTCTCGGTTCCTTTTTTTTGCTTCATTCGTAACTGCTCAGGGTAGTATATAGGGAAAGGATGCGAGAAAAACTTGGCTGCGTGATAATTCACAAGCCGACGTTTTTGCTCGAATACATTTCAGTCAGCCTATTGTTGGTTATGATGAAAAAAATGTTTATTTACTCTAAATTAATTTTTTATTTGTTTATTTACTCTAAATTAATTTTTTATTTGTTTATTTACTCTAAATTAATTTTTTATTTGTTCATTTACTCTAAATTATTTTTTTATTTGTTTATTTACTCTAAATTAATTTTTTATAAGGCAAATAAAAATTGTTGGTTATAGTGAATAATCCATTGAAATCATGCTGACATTTTTAACTCATTGGAAGTGGATTTTTTTACTTGAGCAAATTTAACTTACTCAAAGCTTCACTGTAGTATCGAATCTTATTTGATTGAATTAAATGTTAATTTAGCTTACCTGAAATTTCGAGATAATAATTTTATGTGTTTTTCGTCATATCGAATAAAATATTTTTCGAGAGTTTAAAAGGTCAATCGGTCTTTAAAATTAAATGAGTACAAAAATATCGTGATAAGTTAACGCGTGGAGAAATAATTACACCTTGTCTAATGGATATCTCTCTAATGTACTTTCATAATTTCGAACAAAAATGATTGATTTTCCTTTGAATTTTGAATTAAATAAAATTGAATTAAAATTTTGAATTAAATAAATTTAAAACAAGTTAAAAAAATTCCACTTGAAAATAATTTGTATTAAAAATAATATTGTTTGGGCTACTAAAATGATAGATTTTGAGGTAGTTGATTGCTCAGCAAAGGGTAGTTATCGATGAAAATAAACGTTCTCAAAATTTTATGGAGAACGTGGGAAAGGTCAACTGAGGTTAATGGGGCTGCATATGTGGCTTTCGGACGAATGCCAAATCGACCAAAACGGTTATTTCCTAATTAGGGGATGGGTTCTTGTCACATTGAGCTGTATTCCCATTACTCTCAACCATTTCTATCACCCCTGTACATATGGTCACCATTAAAAATATCTACAAAAATAATAAGTATTATTATTATTGTTAAAAAAAATAATATTCACTAATTGTAGGAGAGAAGAAGTAAATGATTTCGAATGGTAACAAAAAAACTTAGAATTTAAAATTGTTTGACGATAATTATTCGTAACATGATCAAATGCTTTTGAATAAATGCGAGTGTACTGATGATTTATTTCCTTAAAAATCACTGACGAATAATTAATGCAAACAAAATATTAACATTAATTATAAGGAAAATGAGATTTATAATTGTTTGTTTTTTTTTTGCAATAATAATTCCTGAATATTCATCGTTGAAGAAAATCTAAAAATCTAAAAATTCCACTCACGTACTGTAAAATCTCGAAGGAAAAATTCCGAGGTATGTCTTTGTTTAAATCTTCGATCTACCCTAATAATTCATGGTGGAAGGGTGGGCTTATTCTGTCGGGCACACGCGAAAAAAAAAAATGGCACGTGAAGAAAACGGAAAATTTGGCTCAGTCGCGAGTCAGCAGGGCGTGAGAGAGATGGGAAATGAGTGGAAAAAGTGCAGAGAGGCAAAAAAAAAAAAAAATAGAAAAAATATAGAAAGTCGTAGAAAGTGAGCAAATGGCGTCGTGGGACTGTCGAGAGTTCTGGGATGGACCGAGAAAGAGCGAAGAAGAATGGAGAGAAAATTATTAGAAAGTGTCCCTCGGTAACTCTGGTCTGCACAGATAAAATATACCCAAACCAAGTTGGACAAGAGGACACGAGGGAAAAAAAAAAAAAAATTATGCAAAAATGAAAAATTATCTCGACGTTGTGAGACGTTCTGCCAACTGCTGGTGGCTCGGAGTATTCTCAACTCTCGTGATTTAAGATCGTTCATTCTCAACGTCATCATCGTTGATGTCATCTTCGACTAATCAGTTCTAATTGTTTACACGCCTCGGGCAACTCGAATAGGAATTTCTTGATGGATAAGAAAATTTGTGTATTTAAAAATCCACTCGACGTTTATACAGTAAACTGTGTCTCGAGGCTTGAAATTATTTCAGGTATTTCGTAGAGGACTGTATACATCTCGGAGGGTTTATTATTCCAGAGTCCGATGTACCCCAGTTTTGTCGTCGTCGACTTGGCGGAATACAATTTTCCATCCGGACGTCGTTTACGACTAAAACTCAATTATTATCTCGAGATGAGAGTAGTTATCTTGGATCTGGGCAATCTCTTTCGTTTTATGACTATCTCTTTCGGTCATCTCTCTCTCTCCCCCCCTCCCCTCTCTCTCTCTCTCTCTCTCTCTCCCTGCCTCTCTCTCTCTCTCTGCCTCTCTCTCTCTCCCTGCCTCTCTCTCTCTCTCTGCCTCTCTCTCTCTCTCTGCCTCTCTCTCTCTCCCTGCCTCTCTCTCTCCCTGCCTCTCTCTCTCTCTCTCTCTCTCTCTCTCTCTCTCTCTCTCTCTCTCTCTCTCTCTCTCTCTCTCTCTCTCTCTCCCTGCCTCTCTCTCTCTCCCTGCCTCTCTCTCTCTCCCTGCCTCTCTCTCTCTCCCTACCTCTCTCTCTCTCCCTACCTCTCTCTCTCTCCCTGCCTCTCTCTCTCTCTCTCTCTCTCTCCCTGACTCTCTCTCTCTCTCTCTCTCTCTCTCTCTCTCTCTCTCTCTCTTTCTCTCTCCCTCTTTCGCTCGCTATTTATTTATACATAGGGTAAATAATTTTAATATAATTTTGCAAATTAATACACGTCATCATCGTCCTCATTACAGTGATAAGAGTTTAACCCAAACTCGAGGCACCCTCGAAAAAAATTGGGTCCCAGATTTGGGGTGGGAAAAATGGCTGATGGGTGATAATCTTCGGTTATGTTAAGAGAAAATCCGCAGGAGTTTAACGAAAAGATAGATATATACCGACAACACACGTGTTTGTCAGTATATATATATATATATATATGTGTGTGTGTGTGTGTGAAAACCAGGTGGCGAACGACTACCATGTGGGGGTAGCAGGTTGACCGGGTCGAGCGTGCAAAAGCTCACGGTCGATAATACCATCGGGTTGCCAGCTCGCCCTTTTTTCCTTTCGAGCATCGAGAGAAAAAGCAATAGCGAGCAAAGAAATAAGAGTAAATGAAAGAATATGTTTTTTTAAGTACATCTCTAGCAACTTTTCGAATGTTTTTATCTTCCCTTTGAAGCATTTGGTAAAAATAAAATAAAACGTCATGTATAGTTGATCAACGATGGGTCACAATGAAACTTTTGTAAACTTTGTGAATCGATGTCTTATTAGGAAAAAAAAAAAGGGTATAAAAAATCAAGGACGATTATGATAAAATTATTGACGTTGCCTCACAGTCTCCAACTGAAAAATAAAAATTAATAGTCAACGAAAGTAATGAATATCGAATGTTGACGTAATTTGTGAGAAAAATCGATTGAAATGAATTTTTAGTTCAAGTTATAGGCATTCTAAAATCCCCTCCTTAAACTGTTGATAGAATAAATAAAATTATTTGGATATCTTCATTTTCATATGAAAATTATAATTTACATTTAGAGACCACATTATATGTGTACATAACAATTAGGAATAAGCATTATGCATGAAATACAGCACCATAACTCTAAATGTACATAAATATATTCAAAGGACACATATATATATAAACATAATTTTCGAACCTAATAGTTATGAATAATTCTTCTGATTAATATTTAAATATTTCAAAAGTCGTTTTTTTCTTTTCTTAAATTTTTGACAATTAGTTAATTTGTGGGAAAAATTGATTGGAATGAATTTTTAGTTCAAGTTATAGGCAATCTAAAATCCCCTCCTTAAACTGTTGATAGAATAAATAAAATTATTTTCATATCTTCATTTTCATATGAAAATTATAATTTACATTTAGAGACCACATTATATGTGTACATAACAATTAGGAATAAGCATTATGCATGAAATACAGCACCATAACTCTGAATGTACATAAATATATTCAAAGGACACATATATATATATATATACTTGTATGTGCTATTGTAGGCACAGAGATTTATGTACCTTAGTAAAGGACCGCCAGGGGCGAGAGTGCGAAGCGAGACACGAAATTCTTCCCTTGTGTTCTATACATGGTTACCCTCACAATCAGTCCACCTCCCTCTCTCTTTCCCTTCCTCTCGAGGGACGTAAAACCAACCCCTCGATTAGATGGATAGAGCAAGAGAAGGAAGGACAGAAAGACAGAGACAAGGCTTGATAATGCGGATGTCCTCGAGTGTTCCCTGTACCCATTTCGTTGTGTCCCCAAAGTAGTAATTACAATTAAAATCGTGGTTGAATGAAAATTGTTCACATTCTGGCTCTTATCTCCCCAACCCTATTTTGCTCACATTACTAAATGTTCGCCTTGTTTTCAGTGAATTTTTTATTATAAAAAAAATGCACAAAAAAATTAGTAAAAAATTTACTGATAATTTCTTTTGTGATATTTATCGCCTTGGGTCAATTTTGTAAAGAAAAACTTATTCGTATCGTATCGATACGAATAAGATATCGATTCTAATTCCTTACTTCAATTTAAAAAAGAATCATCATCTGCATACATTTATTATTTATTTAATCGTTTAAAATCTTTTTTATTTCATGTAATCTCGATTGCTCAACCGCTCATTTTTCGTATATAGAGAAAAATATTTAATTTCTAGAAGCAAATACTATTTTCAACTACGAGCCTTGGTTTTGAAAAATGTGCATTTTTTTTTCTTTCAGAACTCCAATTTTTTTGACAATAAAAAATACCTGAATTAGTACGACGACTATTCAGTGTTTATCTACAATAAATATTCTTTCAATAGAACTAAATTTAGTTTGAGTAAAAAAAAAACAATTGACACAAATAATTCATCAGTTCAATTTAGCGTACGAGACAAATCGAAGATTAAAAATTGAATAACAAGATCGTTGCTATTTTATAGAAATCAATAAATACACCAGATATTTATCATGCACTTTACTATCAATGCATGACAGTGAATATACATTTTTAAGGAATTAAAAAAAAAACCCAATCGCATGCATCGAGACTATAATCGAAAAAATGAAGAGAGGCAATGAGAGAGAGAGAGAGCGAGCACCCTATAAATAAGGAAAATAACTGTTTTCTCGTTTCCCAGAATAGAATGGATCTCAATTACCGCAGGTTCGATCGAAATCGATGAGATATTACCGAGTCGAGTAGAAAATAATCAACTATATATTTTATCCATCGAATATATCCTACAAAAAGTTCCGTAGACTAAATAACCACAAAAATATTTAAAAATAACGTAACACTAACTTTAATTTAAAAAAAAAGCAAACAAATAATTATTAGATAGCTAGAAAAATATATTTAAAAATAACGTAACACTAACTTTAATTTAAAAAAAAGCAAACAAATAATTATTAAATACCTAGAAAAATATTTTTCAAAATAACGTAGCACTAATTTTAATTAAAAAAAAAACAAACAAATAATTATTAGCTTGCTAGAAAAATATATTTAAAAATAACGTAACACTAACTTTAATTTAAAAAAAAACAAACAAATAATTATTAGCTAGCTAGAAAAATATATTTAAAAATAACATAACACTAACTTTAATTTAAAAAAAAGCAAACAAATAATTATTAGATAGCTAGAAAAATATATTTAAAAATAACGTAACACTAACTTTAATTTTAAAAAAAGCAAACAAATAATTATCAGATAGCTAGAAAAATATGTTTGAAAATAACATAACACTAACTTTAATTTAAAAAAAAACAAACAAATAATTATTAGATAGCTAGAAAAATATATTTAAAAATAACGTAGCACTAACTTTAATTTAAAAAAAAAGCAAACAAATAATTATTAGACAGCTAGAAAAATATTTTTCAACAATATTTAATTCTCGCTGCTCCGCTTCGGCCTGCGCCTTTTCGCTGAAAATTCTTTTTTTTCGCTCAGATAAAATTGCATGTACATTGTTGACAAAATGTCTCGTGATATTACTACAATACATACATTTTTTTTTTCATAAAAGTATGCTAGAGCTTCGATATTGGCAACTTTTATAGCTATAGTTGAATATCGAAGAAAAAAAAATTTTGGTCAACGAGTTGTCAGAATCGAAATTAAAGTGTATTTTGTTTTCCATGTTTTTGCAACGACCGCAATTTTTTTGTGGGTCCTAAAAATGCATTGAAGATTCTCACGTATTTTTTTCTGTCGTAATTTACTTTGGGAAAAAAAAAAAAAAAAAAAACAGGAAAGGTCGACGAAAAAGCGACGCAGTTGCACGCGATAGCATCCCTTAAGGTGTTGCTCGACGCAACGAGGCCACACAATGGGGCAGCAACATCAACGGCAGCTCACTATTCGGGCACAGCATCCAAGGAGACGACTCTTCAATTGCAGCAGAGCTCTCAGGGTACGACAACGACGACGACTACAACCGCCACGACTACCGCTGGTATCCAAGAACTTCCAAACGGTGGAATCTCGGCTGGTCTTGACGCCGGTCTCGAGTCGGTGAGTTTATAAAAAAAAAATCATTAATATATTATCGTATTAAAATTATGTCACACAGACTGAGTAAAAAAATTTTTTCGACAATCTTTCTACCTCAGACGGTTACGAAAAAAAAAAAAAAATCTCCAATCACCAATCGATGAGTGAAAAAATATCTTAAGATGGTGTGGGATCCAGTGAATATAAAATTATTATTTTTCTAACACAGCGAACATTTTTGAGGAAATTTTTATGATATGCAGAAATCAATTATTATTATTATCTCGTAAGATAATAATAATAATTGATTTCAAGATATTTTTTCACTCATCGATTCACTCTGGCCATGAAAAATAAAAATACCAAAAATGACTGTAACACTTCCGGTTCATCATACGATATATCGTCGTTTCTAGTTGCCTTCATTTATTTTATTTTAATATTTTCCGCTCTTTCTACTTATTGCATTGATTTTGGTCCAAAAAGACGAATATTTCCCCCCCCCCCCATTTCCATACGTTTCCATCTTCACATGCAATAGCATATGTATAGCTATAGCTTGTATGTACAGTAATGAAGTATATAGAGGAGGTCAAACGACGCATCGTTTGTCAAATATTTATATGTACTATCGAAGAATTTGTCTCGGCCTCTCTCCTCTCGCTTCACATTGCGTGGGGCGATATTTGGAACGGTAACAGGGGTTAGGGGTGACGAGGCTGACACTCGTGAGGGGCTAATTCCTGGCGCGATAACGCGAGGAATTTCTAGAGGCCTGATAGTCTTGTATATATATGTATATATAGAAGACTATCAGGCCTCTATCCCTTTATATATACATATATATATATATACATATATATATATATATATATAAAGGGATAGCTATATACATAGATATATGTATACTTTGTATCCATATATATCTATATAAGGATATAAATTTCATGTGCATGTGATCCTCGGTATAATCCAAGGTAACTCACCAAGGCTGCACCATCGAATCCCCTAAACTCGCATCACCTATATCGTAGAGTCGAATTTTCTTCGATAAAATGCATCCAGATAAATAATTCGTTTAAATTAAGCATAATAGTTCGAGATTTAATTGTTCGATATAATTTTTTTTCTGGTTCAAATATAATTACTTAATGGAATCAAATTAATTTCGTTTGAGTAAAATAATTCTCGATTTTATAGAATTTATTTACGATTCATCTTTTTTCAACTTTTCACGTGCAACAAAAACGAAAAAAATAAATAGATGTGAAAAAGTAGTAAAATCGATGTATGACTATAATTTGATCTCATGTTGTGCTAATACTTTGAATTTGTCGAAAAGGAACATGGTCGTTGATTTATATTTTTTTGGTTATTTACCATTCATACTGTCTGGCAGCAAAATTTCGAGGGTAATGCCAACAATTTTTCGTATTCCTCATGGGACAAATCCGGATTTTAGTTTAACCTCAATAGGGTCGAATTTAGTGGTGGAAATTTTTAACTGGGGGAATTTTATTATTTTTTTATTCCCCCACGGTTAAAAAAATATTTTTGAACTGTAGAATTTTCCATCGCTTAATTCTATATCGAGAATATATTTCAGATATATCTTGGATACATATATGATATTTTTTAGGCCTGGATAGTTATCTGATACAACGCAAAAGGTGTTCAGGATAATTGTTATCAAAAATATATTCAAAGTATTCACGAAATATTTTTCATATATATTCGACATATATTTGGTTTCTATTCTATATATCAGTAAAAAAAAAAAATATCTGACAGAATGATAAGTAGCATTGTCGTTATGGATGAAAAATAAAATAAATTTTATTCTATTTTATTTTATTTTATTTTTCATGCATACGTGGATGAAAATCGGGCCATGCAAATTCAGTAATCCTAAAAGTTTTTTAAACTTGTGAAAAACTCGACTGTATTGAGACTGTCGATAGTAGCATTAGCGATGGTAAATATACCGCAAGCTCGTCACCAGCTTTTCCGAATAGACAACCTCGGGAGTTTCAAGGCACTCGTTTACTCGTCATGCACTTATTTATATACATATATAACTGGTACATTATTTACTTCGCCTTATTTATGTATTTGCGTATAAAGAACTTTGAAAATTTACAAGTTATCGAAAACTTTCTCATTAACTGACTAAAATGTTCTATTCAGAAACTTTGTCCTTTTATTTTAGATCAAAGTTGTCAAGTATTACGTGCTATATATATATATATATATATATGACCTCGTTGTTCTACATGCCTTCCAGGCAAATTCTCTCGTCTTTATTATCCTCAAAAGTATCTTTCGCAAAAAGTCCTGAACCCATTAAGGAAGTCCGGTCTATTAAGTAATGTCCTTTTAGCTACACGCTTCGACAATTTCCCTGCGGTAATCAGGCAGACAAGAGGGATGAAAGTTTTTAAGTATTATCTCTATTCTTACATAGAGACTCGTTAAATTTATTGGATATTGTCTCGAGCCATCCAAGAGCTTTATTTATTCACAATAGGCAAGAGCAGCTTTTTTTTTTTTAAATCGTCAGGTCAAGAATATTCATATAAATTTTTCATGAATTCTTATAAAATTCTTTATAATTTTATAACGTGAAATAATTATTGTGAAAATATAATGAGAACTTTTTTTTTCTCACAAAAAAATAATATTCAAAAATTATTCTTACAATTATTTTCCATTAAATACAATATTTTTAAATTAATTCCGTTATTATTTATTCAATTAATCGATTATTTATTATTTATTATTGTCATTATTTTATCAGGAAATTATTTTACGTCGTGTGTGGTTTTCTACACGCACACACACACACACACACATATTATTGGATATGTTAGCTGAGCCAGGGACGAGCTCGAGGATCTGGTTCGCGGGTACACCGCTAAATTGTTCTCTCGCCGC
The DNA here is from genome assembly GCA_963669185.1 of Dyspetes luteomarginatus. Classification (NCBI taxonomy): domain Eukaryota; kingdom Metazoa; phylum Arthropoda; class Insecta; order Hymenoptera; family Ichneumonidae; genus Dyspetes; species Dyspetes luteomarginatus. The sequence continues at coordinate 1,071,754 of OY769911.1, forward strand.
GGCCCGTAGAGCTTTACCGTAATATTACCCACGAGTTCTACACATTCGTGTAGTCTATCCAAGCACACATCCCCTCCCCCCCTCCACCCTCCACCCTCCACCCTCCGCCCTCCGCCCTCCACAACACGAGCCTTGCACAGAGTGTGCAGTGGGAGAATGCGTCGCTTTCCAGTCTATCCTCGTGGAGCGTGATCGTTGAATATCGGGACATTCGGCGTGTATCACGAGAGGAGAAAAGCTCAATCCGCATAGCAGCAGAAAGAGATAGCAGGAGAGAGAGAGAGAGAGAGAGAAAATGCCACGCAAAACCGAGCCAGAAGCTTTGTCCCGAATTGAGAGAGAAAGAGGCTTTTTCATTTCGTATCCTCGAAACTATAAAGCAACATGAAACTAGGTCAATGGCTAAGTCTCTGCATATTCGGCAAATAAATAATTTGTCAAAGAGATATTTATATATGTATATGCGATCCATCTACATGTATTTACATAATAAAAAATTGCATGGTTATGAAACAATCTGACAGCCATTTTCGGATAATCGGACGGACACTCTGGACAAATGTATTCAAAAATATTTTTGTAAGCATCACTCGTAGCTCACAAAAATTCTCAGACACTCATAAGCATTCATGGACTAACCATCGACAATCATCGATAACCTCACGTTGATTAAAAAATTAAAAAGTCGTCCATCGAGGAAAAGCTCGTTTTTTTTTTTTGTATGAATTTATTTGATTCAATGTGGAATAGAAGACAAGATTGATTGTTTTTTACGCATACGTGCAGCAGATGTGAAGTAGAGAGAAGAAGAGTTTAAGCTTTTTTTTGACGCATCTCAAACTTATTGCTTTCTAGGGCGAGGAGGATGATCCACCGGAAGCCCTTGACATGGGCTGGCCGAGCAGTCCGAAGAAGAGGCTCACCTACATTCTCGTTGCGCCGATTCTATTTCCTCTCTGGCTGACTTTGCCTGACACTCGTACGCCTCGGGGTATGTATCTGGCTTATATCTATATACGTGAAAAATGTCCGTCACGCCCTTAGTTATTGACCACCCATCTTTCATTTAAAGATCGCGAGAGGTAAAACAGCGAGAGGCAAAAAAAAAAAAACATTTTTAGCACTTTGGTCAAAAATAATTTCCTCTATACTAAAGTGGCTATAAATTCTCTCATCGATGTTCTCGGGACTCAACTGCCTGTCCGATTTTTATGCAATCGTCTAATTGTAAGCTTTAAATTGCAACTTGATTCGTGACGCTACGATTTGAAAAAAAAATATGATTAACAATTTTCAATATCTCATCATTGCTGGTTACCCATTTTTGGAACATAAAAATAATTTTCAAGTATCCTCGTGGTCAAAAAAATGGAAATTGCGAGATTAATCGAAGGGCATTCTTTAAGCCGTTTAATTGACAACATGAGACGTTTGTAATTAACCATCAATTGCTCTGGATCGATGCAAAAATTAATGTAAAAAAAGGCTGCTTTTTAATAATATTTCTTTCCCTTAAAGACTCACATATCGCAATTATTTTCTCTCATATTTATGAGACTTTTGTAATTAACCATCAATTGCTCTGGATCGATGCAAAAATTAATTTTAAAAAAGGCTGCTTTTTAATAATATTTCTTTCCCTTAAAGACTCACATATCGCAATTATTTTCCCTCATATTTGATGTCCATTTGAGGATATTACTAATTAAAATTTCGTTCGGTTTCTCGTATATTTTTTTCGGAGCAAAAGTTGTGTAATATAATTTTCCATAAGTTTGACAGTAATACAAAGAACGTTTAATCGCAACCAATTACTTAAAGCTTATCGGTGTGCAAAAGTGTCCGGCACACCAGGCTCGAGTGCTGTTCCCTCCCTCTACCGACCCAAGAGACTTTGACCTGAAAATCCGAATAATTTCAACAGAAGGGAAATCCATGATTTCCTCCCCTCTTCACCTCTCGCTCTCTCGTTCTCTAGCCTTTCCTCTTCTTTTCTCTATCCTCTCTGCTCGCGTGGCCAAGAATTTCACATATATATATATAGAATATCCGACCTGGTTACTGTGCGCGAGAGGTGCACACGAATTTTAAACCTAAAGTGTACACCAGGAGAGAGAGAGAGAGAGAGGCAGGAGAGAGAGAGAGAGAGAGAGAGAGAGAGAGAGAGAGAGAGAGAGAGAGAGAGAGAGATACACAGAGAGAGAGAGAGAGAGAGAGAGAGAGAGAGAGAGAGAGAGAAAGAGAGAGAGAGAGAGAGAGAGAGAGAGAAGAGGTGAGGGGAGGGCCGGTTCACCCGCCCGTACTCGAGACGTACTTGGCCTTAATAATCAATGAAAACCCGCGGGGAGGAAAGCGCGGAGATCGCAGAGGGAGAGAGAGAGAGAGAGAGAGAGAAGGGTGAGCCAGTGAGCTTTCGAACGAGAGAACGGCGCGTGCTGGGCTGCGCGCACGTGATGATCGTCAGTCACAATACACACGTAAAACGCTTTTCACGTGACTCTCTCTTCACACCAGCTAAACATTCCCGTTTAGTAATATTCTATAATGTTGTTCTTTTTTTTTTTGAAATTTTTCAATAAAATATTTTATTAGAACGATAATTTAACATTTACAGAGAAAAATTGGCACATGAAGGCCCCGAATCAGAAATCTTTAGCTGGAACTTAATTATTGACCTAAGTTCTAGCTTAAATTAAGTTAGTTCGAACTTAAATACGAACCTGAGGATAAAATCAATTTTGAGCTTGAGTACGGATTTGAAAGTTCGATCTTGTCTCTGTAATTTTTCCTAGCTAATGAACAATATTTGGCCCAAACCCAAAAGTATCGTCGATAAAATTGATTCAAATGAATGACGAATAATTTTTTTAAATTAAAAAATACACAATTGTTTGTGTAGCTTAAATTAAGTTAGTTCGAACTTAAATACGAACTTGAGGATAAATTCAATTTTGAGCATGAGTACGGATTTGAAAGTTCGAACTTGTCTCTGTAATTTTTCCTTGCTAATGAACAATATTTGACCCAAACCCAAAAGTATCGTCGATAAAATTGATTCAAATGAATGACGAATAATTTTTTTAAATTAAAAAATACACAACTGTTTGTGTAGCTTAAATTAAGTTAGTTCGAACTTAAATACGAACTTGATTAATTTTTCCTTGCTAATGAACAATATTTGACCCAATTTTTTAAAAGTATCGTCGTAATTTTTAAAAAAATCAACTCGTAATACCCGCAAATAATAATAATAATAAATAGCGATAGCTCTTATATTCTCGATGTTTGTAATATTTTTTTGTTTGTTTTTTTACATTGCAGGAAAAAAATTCTTCGCGGTGACTTTTATCGGCTCGATATTTTGGATAGCCGCGTACTCGTATCTAATGGTTTGGTGGGCAAATATTGCCGGTGACACTATTCAAATACCACCGGAAGTCATGGGTCTGACGTTTCTGGCTGCCGGTACGAGTATTCCAGATCTTATCACGAGTGTCATTGTCGCAAGAAAGGGTTTTGGTGACATGGCCGTATCGAGTTCCGTCGGTAGCAATATATTTGACGTGACCGTTGGGTAAGTGGACTGAAATATTTTTCGACGGAGCCTATTTTTATTTGTCTACGCGAAAATTTTAACTTTTCATCTCTTTATGAATTTATTTATTTATCGGTGAATTTTTTTTTATCGGGGGTAATGTAAAAAAAAAAATCCTATAAATTTTAATTTGAATTTTTGCAAATGAATAAAAAAATTCTCGGTTATATTTTTCCGATATTTTAAACTGACGGAAAAAAGCTACGAAAGAATTATCGATAGTGAATAATGAGACACGAGTACGAGAGAGATTGAGTGAGAAAATCCATTTTGCCATAAATCGAAAAGATTCGGCAGTTTACGATGAACAATGGTCTCTTGCTCCGCGTCTCGATCTAGTGATCGCATCGATCTTCACCGCGTTACATACCCGAAGCGTTTCTTTCCCTCTCGATGAAACTTCCGATTTGCGTCGACTGCCAATTGGCAACGTGCCGAACGTGCCATTTCAACCAAGCATTTCTCAATTTTATGTTATATATAAATATATATCCATGTATGTTTTACATAAATACATAAATACATATATATACATATATATATATATATCTATATATGTTGTATAGAATATAACATACATACATATATAAGCTGCATAGATTCCCCATAAACGTGCATGTACATGGGCAATGTTTACCATGACACCATTTTATTTTTTTCTCGCCGAATTTCGATGATGTAAAAGGTCTAGAAAAATACTACGTCTCCATTATTAAATCATTTTTATTATTTCAATTTTTTAAAATTAAAAAATTAAAATACAAAGTTAATAGCAGTTTCGATAGCAATTATCTCCTAAGCTAATGCTAGATAAAGCTAAATAAAGTCGATATATATCGTTTTAATTGAGGGTATAATTTTAGGGTCTATATTTATGTTTTTTTATCTAACATTTTTTTGTTTGTTTGTTTCCAACAGGCTTCCGGTACCGTGGCTTCTGTACGGTTTGATATACGGTAGGCCGGTCGAGGTTAACTCGGTCGGTATGGTATGCAGCATAGCGATATTATTCTGCATGCTTATATTCGTCATTGTGAGTATCGCCTGTTTCAAATGGCGAATGAACAGGGGCCTCGGTTTCACCATGTTCCTTCTGTACTTCGTCTTCGTCGCAGTCTCGCTCATGTTTGAGTACGAGATACTCGTCTGTCCGGTTTAAAATGAAGAAAATATCGTCCCAGAATGCCCCAGGAATATTCATGCAACACCAAGGGCGAGCGATCGACGCTCCACGAGACCGGAAGTACATGAGTATTGCTATTAATATTATTATTATAATAGACGAGACATCGAGGAAAAAAAACCAAAAAGAATCAGCGGCTCGTCAGAAGATCGCCGAATTGTACGGATATTTTTGTTTTTCCCATTTTCATTGGTTTGTTTTTTTTTTTACTGATGCAAAGAAAAAACTTAAAAAACCGTACTGTTGATATAAAGAGCACTTATGTATATACATATATACATAAATATTCGTATATATGTATATAAATATAGATAAAATTAATCATGTAAAATGTTTGAGTGAGTTAATAATGAGTTACGATCGACATTACCAACTGCAACATCGCCCCCAAAAACACCATCCGATATATAACGAGGTAGAGTGCCATCAGATGCGTAAACGAGACTTGTTTTAGTGCAATTTTATCTGTAAATATTGTAAAAAAAAAAAACAAAAATTAATAATCAAGAAAAAGAAAAAGAAAAAATCGACCGATCGATCGGAGGAAATTTGTCTATTACTTTTTTAGCTCGTTGGACCAACGAGTTATATATATATTTATCTAGGCGCGATATATCTCGACGAAGCACAAAATAATAACGTTTAATTTCGTGCAATTGGGAAACCGGAGAGAAAAAATATTAAAAACGAGTTAACGAACGAGGAAAAGCAAACAAATGAAATATTAATATAACGAGGCGTACACAAGTGTGGCAATCGATTGTGCTCTCTCGTGCAACTCGTGGGAATAACGCCAATGGTTGATAGAGAAAAATCGAGTCTAGCGCGACACTTTGCGGAAAAAAAAAAGTAATTGGGACATATCGGCCAATTTTATCCTTTATGAGTTTTAATCATTTATGCAATCGTGATTTCATCGATTTTTCGTTTACAAAAAACTCTTCCGTTCGTATAAAATATTCCTCGTGAGATTTCCTCATTTATTTGGCTAACTTCAATGATGAAAAATAAAATATATATATTTTGGTAAAATTAAATAATATTCATTTGAATTGGAAAATATGTTTATTGATGATATTTTAAATATGACCCGAGAACATATAAATATTGTTTCATTCGAATAAATATTATTTCTTTCGAATGAACATAATTCAATTTTAATCACATTGATTTTATTATTTGAATAAATTTGCTTTTTAACTAAAATAAATTTTGTTCAAATCTTTTTTTTCAAATCGTAATTCCAATCGTGAAGAAATTTATTTGCTACGTTTATTTTTCAATTTACGCAATGAAATTTTAGTACATTTACATTTTAGTAACTAACATTTAAATTTTAGTACAGATGAAATAATCGTGAATTGAAAATTTAGCGAGAACACGAAAAAAATAATCTCAAAGAGAAACGCCCACTGATGGTCAGTTTACAGACAACTGCCAGACGATAGAGCGGACTCAAAAACCACACACACACACACGTGTACGGTGCGATTGACGAATTAACAATTTTAATATTGTACCGAATATTAGATCGGCTCGGTAGCGTAACGTGTGCCTAGGGCAACGGCCATATTAATAGTACGTAAGATTACAACGTTTTTCGCAATTTTGTAACGAAATCATGGAGAAAACAAAAAAAAATGTAACAAAAGAAGAGGATTATTGTACGAGACGAGTCTCTCATTGAGATAAGTTTATTGAAACTTTTCATTCCGTTAGAGGAAATAACGAAAATAATAATGAAAAATAGCCAATGGAGCTTTGTGATACGCGCTAGACATTAAATTAAATCGTTTTATGCATCGACGTGTAAATTTTGAGATTATTTTCTCTGTGTTCTCGCTGAATGATCAACAAATGATTATTTTTTCCTTTTCACTCCGATAAATTGAAATTATAATAGATTTTGTTTTTCTTTCATCACGATGGGAAAGAATTTTTACGAGTCACGTCAATAGAGAAGAATAAGATTGATGGGAATGACAAAAATTAAAAAAATATTTAAAAATGATTTTACCAACGGAAACAATTTATGATTAATTTTCATAAAATTGAAACTTCTCATAATAATTTCTAACAATCGATCCTTCGTAATGACCTTTTTTTCAAATTCTTCCCAATGAAATTCGAAAAAGATTTTTATCGTTTTTTATGGTCCCATATAATCATACAGAAAACAGCGAGGGAGGAAAAATCGGAAAGATCGAAAGCTCGTGAGGGTTTTATTCGGTAAAATGCATACATCGCAAACGCCTAAATGCGGCCTAGCCTTTTTTTCGTCGATGAAATTGATACAGTAGAGAAAAGAGAAAATGAACGTGAGACAAACTCCAATAAACTCGAGAGAATAATTCGATCGTGGAACACGTGAGATGAAAGACCATAAATAACGTTAAACGATTAAACTGGAACGTTAATATGATAAATGTTGAAAAAAATAAATTATATTAATAAAAAATAGCAAGACCAGTTCGACATCGTGCTATAATGTAGCTTTCTAATAGAAAATATTAATAACAAAAAAAAAAAGAAAAAAAAAAAGAAAACAGTTTGCACGAAATTAATCAACGATACTGAAAATGAATCGTCGACATTTTATAAATTTATCGACCAGTTGGATTATTATGATATATAAAAAAATAGAATATTACGATCCCCGCTATCAGCTCTAAATAATTATCACGTTTTACTGACACTTGTCTCTCATTTGAGCATCTTGTAACATGAAGTTGATATAAAACAAAAAAATGTTGGCATTTTGACGTTCATTGACAAATGTTCACTCGAATACAAAAACCATTCAGAATAATTTATGTGCGAATTAAATAATATTCACAATGAAAATAATAATCCTTCAAAATTATTCTAAAAATATAATTTTTTCAAAGCTGTCTTACGATTTATGATAAAATATAATTCATCAAATATAATTTCGATTCTATTTTTTTTACAGCGATTATGTATTTTTCATTTATTTGTCATAAATTTATTTTGAATGGTTTTTACTTTTGAAGGTACGCGGTGACGATCAATCTTATTAAATAACAAAAAAAATCGCGTTGAGTTTAAAAAAAAAAAACATAATATTAATAATAACGATAATATTCAAGTAATTCGTCATAAATGAGAAAATAACGACTCGTTAATTCATTTCACACGTTCTACATTGAGGTCGTGTGGGGCTGGAGAGCTCTTGAAAAGAACTCACCTGTGGGTGACATCGTAGCTCTTGGATATAGATCGTTTTTTTACCTGAAAAAAAAAAAAAGAAAAAAAAGAGAGTAAATACCAGTAGAGCCGGAAATGGCGGGAAAGCCTGCGCCGGTTTTTTAAACGATGATGAAACAAAAAAAAAAGTAATAATAATAGAATGAAGAAGAAAAATATACAACTTTGTTGATATAAACGAATCTCTTCGAGTAATTATCGGGGTGTCGGTTTCGTGGGTCGAATGTTTGCAAGGCGATGTTCGATGCGTCGTACATAAAAATTTAGGAAGCTTTTGAATCCCGCTCGTGGCAAAAAAAAAAAAAATTGTTTAATTTTTTTATTTTTTTTTTCTCACATAAATTAAGATACAAGGAGGCGCGGATATTGCGGTATTACGAGTACATAATAGGGATATATACGGTAGGATAAGTGAGTTGAGCAAACAATTGTGCGGGAGATGAGAAAAAAAAATATAGAGAATGAGAATTTTAGGCGAGAGATGCACAATACGATCTTCCCGAAGTATATTGATCCACGATTATATAAACAAACAAAACGAAAAAATAAAATAAAATATATATATATATATATGCATATATACATATATACATGAGCGATGTTACCCTCTATTACGAGAGATAGAGCTTAGCATTTAGATTCGTCGATTATAAGGCAGGCACGAGCGATCGAAAAAAATAAAAAAAATAAACCTGTTGATTATATATAGTATGAATGACGACGAGGAAGTGATGACGTATGTGCGACTTCGTGACTGTCGTTGAATTTTCTTCAGTCTCTCCCAAATAAAATTACTAAACATACTTGAAAAAAAAAAACAAAGAAATGCAAAAAAAGGAAAAAAAAAATGAGGAAATTAAGAAAAGGCCGAATTCGCGTCATCGTCATTAGTAATTTGTACTTTGTATTTTTTATTGTTATTACCCAAGTCAATGTGAAAGACTGAAGAACTTTCATACAACTACGAAAAGAATCATTCTTTCGAATGACGAATAGGTAAAAAAAAAATCTAATCGTGATATAAACACGTCGGATAATCCGTTGATGAGTAAGAGAAAAATTATATCAAATGTTTTTTAATGATAAAAAAAAAAATAATTGCAACAAATTTTAGAAAAATTGAATGAAAATTTTGAATTAATACCTTCATCAATCGAAAAGCGAATCATATCGTCGGATCGATCAAATCATTTGGCAACTATATTGGCTTGCGTCTGACATAATTACTTGAGAAAAATATTATTTCTCGAAAATCGAATGTCATATCATGGATAAAATGGGGTCCGGACCACCATCACCTTTGAGAAACGAAAAAGTGAAAAAATTTACGATAGTTCTACCGACCATAAAGCTTGTTGGACTGTGACAAATGTGGCTGGGGGAAACTTCATGAATTTTATGTTATTTGTACAAAATTTTTTGGAGCACATAATTCCTTATTATATTTTAAAAATATAAAAAACGATTTTAAATAATATAATGAATTTGGCAAGTAATTTAAAAATTTACTATTGGTAGATTTGACATAATTGGAGTAAATTTTATTTAAATTCAATTTTAATAAAATAAATTAACTTTTCCTCGGCGAACGCGAACTAATTGGAGCTAATTTTTAATTTTAAATGTCTAAATCGTCGCAAAGGGATGAAAAATAATTCTTTAAATAAATATCGATGACAGATGAAGATAGAAAAAAAAACAAATACGATGAAAAAAGTTCTCGAGTGAGACATTTATTATAATTGTTATTGTTATCATTATTATTATAATTTTTATTATTATTAAATGGTGCAAAGATCCGGAAAGTGGATGGGAAAATTTGTCCGACTTTACTCGGTAATTACGAAGGCGTGAACGCACATATCAGGGAGCGAGTAAGAGAGAAATAGAGACGTTAAATAATGAATTAAAATTAGTTATCATTAGCTAATGGTATTAATAATATATATATATATATATACATATATATATATATATATGTAAATATATATAAGGTTGATAAATGAGACGTTTTAAGGCGTAATTAGGTGATCGTTGAAGTTTCTAAGATTAACGAGCGAGCGAAAGAGAGACAGAGAGAATGTTATGACATATTTCACGAGCGAGAGTTGGAGTTGCATATTGATTATGACCGAAAAAAAAAATTTACACATCGCAAATGATCGAATAAAAATCGTTAGTCGTTAGACAGGAAAACTTATGATTTTTTTTTTCAACATATGCCGGATCTCCAACACTGTGTGTATTTTATTAAATGAGTTTCATTATAACTTTTCAACCGTTTTTTTTTTTTTTTTTTCTTCGTTGTTGTCTCGGCTTGCGTATAATTCGAACGATAAAGATGATTTCGGTGGAAATCACTCAGAAACGAGAGGAACACCTTTAAGAAAGGAGCACATGGATCTAAAAAGAAAGTGATTTTAGGAGAAATAAAATTTAATGATTTTACTTAAAAACAAAAAATTATTAAACGATTTAAATGAAAAACAATATTAATTTTTATTTCCAATAGTTAAAAATGATCAATTTTGGCATGGGAGAAATGGCGTCGTAGAAGGAATTACACCGAAGAATTTTTAAGGACAGGACCATTTTGATTCTTTGTGAAAAGAGTAAAATTTGGCTCGTCAACATATTTCACTTACGTTAAGATTTTTATCCCGTCCATTGACGTTAGTATGCATACACACTAAAAAAAAAAACTCACACACAAGGGCACAAAACGTTCGTGTGGAAAAAAAGGCATTTAAAAAGGATTTTAGGAGAAAGAAGAAATAGAAAAAATAAAAGAAACGTGCAAAAAGCTCTGCTCCAGTAAAAAAAAACTTTCTCGCTATTTTAGTTGTCGTTTAGCACTTGCCGTAAAAATTTATTACATATTTCACTGTCGAAAATGAGCGGTCGAGTTCTATTTTTTATTTTTTTACTAATTTTAGACTGTGCTGTGTGCGTGAGTGAGTATAACGAACCAACGAAGAAACATAAGAGATACGGCAATAAAATTCGTTTGTCGATCAAAGTAGACTGAGTTTTCGAATCGCAACGACGCGTGTTTTTTTTTTTTTTTTCACAGTGTATATAGCTCGCGCGTATTTTTTTTTTTCCAGTCATCAATGTGACTAAAAATTTAAAGATTTGTGTCAATATTAATTAATTTTCTCGAAAAATAATAATTTTTCATAATTATTCTTGACAATGAATATTCATTCTGTAATAATGAAAACGATTATTTTCTTTGTGCGTCATAAACGGAATATCATTTTTTTAATTTTATGTTTTTCTGCTCAATGAAAAGAAAATAATTTTTCTAAAATTGTGAAAAAAAATCGACCCAATAATTCGTGGCGATTCGAGACTCAAAAATTTTGGCGATATTTGCCCCAACGACCACTCAAATCTCGTGCAAATTCATCTAGGCTTTAAATTTAGGCATCTTCAATTTCGCACGTATATATATATATATATATATATATATATATATATATATAGATATATATATATAGTCATGTAAACGCTATTACGATGGGAAAAATAAAAGAAAATTAAAAATAATATAGCCTGAGGCAAAGAGGGCAATTATGGTGCTGATTGGTGATGATTATGACGATTTAGTCGAGATGACGATAAAAATGGAACACAGGAACAAATAAAAATTGTGACGAAAGAGAAATATTGCGGAAAAGTATTACGTATGGAAAGTCACGCGGTAAGGTTATTAAAGGAACGCCATCATTAACAAAAAAAAGAGAAAATAAAAAAATCAATGAAATAAAATATATATATATATTGATTGCTTTCGGAGTCAGTATCGAATTAGCAAAGAATTCAGAATTAGCAATCTTTATGTATATGTGTGTGTGTGTGCATGTATGTATGTAATATCCATTGTTCAAAGCACCAGCGAATATTGGCATAAATAAATTTGTTGAAAATATCGTTCATATAAAAGAGAAAAAAAAAAGATTTCATTCGCTTTATAAGTCAAAACTGGTATTCCATCTTTGTTTGAAATGGAGAAAGAGAGAAAGAAAAAGAGAGAGCGACGACTTTACGTCGTCGAGGCCCATCCAAACTTTATAGTAAAATAACACTTTCGCAGTAATCCGAGGTAATAAATATTTTACCATTTATTTGTTACTTAAATTAAAAAATAATTTATTTATTACTTAAATTAAAAATTAATTTATTTATTACTTAAATTAAAATTAACATTGCTTGGAAGAACAAGGAGAAGAATATTTTTTACAAAAAAAGATCGGGCAATTATGCTTTTTGTGTGACAATGGCTGACCCTGTGTTCAACATCATCTGTAATTATAAACGATGCATTATATATACAGGGTGATTTATTATTGGCAAACAAAACGTAATTGGTTCTAATAAAATTATGAAAAAAATCCAACAATAATTATTGATCGACTTATAAGCGTTTTAAATTAGCAATGGGCGATGGTGACCTTGAGTAATCATAGAATGGCCACGATGATAGCCTTCGAGATGCTTCATAATGAAATGACATACGTAACCCTTTTGCCAATAATTAATTATCCTGTAAATTGTTGTTAGCCATGACGTGTACGACGCTTACAGAAAATTCGAGGAAAATATTAAAATATAAGGACTGACATCGTTTTGTGAAAAAAAAAAATTTATTATATAAAAACGAAACGCTATTACAGGAACAATACAATTGATGCATTTTAAAATTAGATAATCGTTTTTAACAATCGTTATTAATTATCGTGTGTCCATGAAAATTCGCTAAGGTTGCCCCTCCCCCTCCCCACCACATCAACAGAATATTATATTTACATACACACACACATACAAACACATACCCACAAACATATATATTATTATATATATATTGTTCGATGTTTGATGAAAAATAAAAAAATAAATAAAGAAAAAAAAAAGAGAGAGAGAGAGAGATCGATTATAACGTTATCTGGGATATCTAAAATATTCAGGTCGTTATTGAAGTCTTGCGATAATTTATGATACTGGCCCCCACTGCGATTACCACTGCGCCCGATCCAAGCAGAAAATATAAAAAATATTAATATGATTATATACAAAATTTTTACGGCATATATATCGTAAATACACGACTTAATGAAAAAAGAAGAAAAAAGAGTGAAATGAATGAATGAGAAGGAAATAGAAGATGAATGAAAAAAAAAAAACTAACCAAGATAAAATTAAAAACATTTAGGCTAATGATTGTTGTCTACCATAGAGAGCTTCAAGTTACTCAAATATATATATATATATATATTTGAGTGACCCTTATAAAATGGGTCAAATGGAATTTTGATCAGGCTGCCCCCCCAAAATGGTTACAAATAAATAAATAAATAAATAAATAAATAAAAATCTACGCCAAATCCAAGATAGATTTTTATCGAGAGGCCTTGGGCACCTTCAAGCATAATTCTACCTTTTCGTGTTCGACTTTTTCTGGTAATTTGATTCGAACATTTATAAATTCAAAATGGCGAACCAAAATGAAAAATGTGACTTGATTCCGATCAAAATTGGTACTCAGAGGTTTTTGAGGTCGCTGATTACGTTGATATGAAAAAGACGAAAAGGTTAAATTATGCTTAATATCGAGGCACCTCTTCACCTCAATAATTAATCGACCTGGGATTTGGTGGAGTTTTTTATTTAGCTATTTGTTTGGAATTATTTTGAGGGGTGGCCCGATTTTACAGCCCTATTTGGAAAATATTAAGGGCCACTCTAACACATATATACATACAGGAGGTAATTTATCATTTTTGAGATGAACGGCAATTATATTTCGCACGAACGTGTGTGTGTGTGTGTGAGAGAGAGTGAGTATCGAAGTACGAACGAGAAGAAAAAAAATTGAGAAAAAAAAAACATAAATTGAGTGTAGCTGCATCGAGAAATTAATATTAATTATTAGAATCATAAGTATATATATATATATACATATATATATAAATATATATGTATATATATATATATATTCACATATACATATGTTATATTGTACATATCCGTATGTGTATATATGTATATACGTATTATTTAACTAAATAGCGCGAGAAGAAATAAAGAATTATTATTATTACTATTATTATTATTATATACGAATTCTATAAATAGATCAATAATTTAAAAAAGAGAGAGAGAGAGAGAGGGAGTGAAAAATAAGAAACTGCGTTGCGATGCGCCATACTCTGTTTAAGTGAGCTGATCTTTAAATGTGCTCGTGCCCTATATTTATTGGCGTCACAAAAATACAGTAGCCGTGTTATGTAGGAATTGTCTTGTAATAAGCACGGTTTCTCATGTTACATGTTGAAATATAATGAAACAAACTTAAAAAAAAAAAAAAACCAAAGAAAAAAAAAAACAAAAAAAGAAAATAAAAAAAAAGAAGAGATATACGAAGATAAAAAAAGATATACTTAAAAAAAAATTTCGGTCCATTGGAAAAATTGTTTAACATTATATTATATACTGAAGAATGAAAAGAATTGAGAAGAAAAAAAAAACAAAAACAAAATAATGTACATTACAATTGACTATGTTAATACTTGCCAATTAAAGTTAGTAGTGTGAGATTTCGCGCCTGGCTTTTTAGTATTCGATTATCATTATTGGCATATATGGCGGGCGTATCTATACGTAATATTATACCTCTGAAATTATACTGCGAAAGGCGAAAGGGTATTATTATTATTATTATTATTATTATCATTATTACACATATACCTAAACGAGGGTCCGACATCCAAGACTATCCATGGCACAGATTGGCCATCGTTCGAATTAAAAAACCATTAAAAATAATTTTCTGATGACACAATTATGAATAATTTGTGTTATTGATTTTATTACAGCCATTTTTTTTTTTAATTACAGGCAAATTATATCAGTGATTATTCATCTTATTTTCAATGGTTTTTTTCGAACGAAGCTCAATAATGTTGGAAAACTTGAAAACTAAAAAAAAAAAAAAAACCCAAAAGATACTGAAAAAAAAAAGGGAACATTATACACGTGTCCCATGTACATTAGATAACATATCGGCATTGATTCTCTCGCCACCCCACCAAAAAAAATTCAAAATATTTTAGCACATCGCTAAATTGTTCCTCTTCCTTCTTCTCTTCTTCTTCTTTCCGTGTATCGAAAATTTTTGACCACAAAAAATATGTTCTTGTCCGATATTTTGGCATAAAAATTAATATGCCGATATACGCTGCATGGATTTATGAAAAATCGTATGTACAATTTTTATTATCCATTATTATTATTATTAAAAAAAAAAATGGTGCCGAAATTTACAAATATTCACAATTTCTTCAATACTGTTTCTCCTCTCAAAATATCTTCAATATGACCTTATAAATTTCCGAATTTCTCTTCAAAGAAAAAATTGCATTTTTTGCTGCACTTTTCGATAACAAGGAAAAAAAAACTATAATTAGAGACCGAAAAATACGAGGAAATAGCGTAAAGTGAAAATTTCTCGTGTTTTAATTTTTTGCTGCTAATAATCGATCTTTTCACAGACAAAAAAAAATTGTACAACTCGTAACGAGATTGAAAAAATTTGAGTCACATCTGACTGAAAATAAGGCCCAATTATCAAGGCAGATTGTACATTTTTATAGCGATATCGCCACTGTGTCGAATATCGCTCTTATACGGATATTATTACCGTCAATCTCATTGACTCGATACACCGTTGTAATGAATCTTAAAAAAATATACCTAATCGACTAAAAAAAAAATCTAATATCCGCACATACGCGAGTTGCAAGCAATAGATTAAAAAAAAGGAAAAAAAAAAAATTAACACACGTGTGTGAAAGGGACATCGGCAGGCTCGAAACCCGAATTTCACGGTATTCTTTTTTCTAGATTTTCATTTGGATTTTTTTATTTTTATTTCACAGCAGTGTAGTAAGCACATTGAGAAATAAATGAAAAATATATCGACGATGTGGATTTAAAAAAATCATGTCGTTTATTCGAAAAAAGAAAATCGTCGAAATTGAGAAGAAAAAATAAAACGACGATAAATTTTCGTTGGTTGAGAATCCTTTGAAAATTTTATAAATTAGCGATTAAAAAAAAAATGACGATTATTTCGAAGCTAACAGTCGAATTATTTCGATAATCAAAGACGAAATAAAATTGAATTGTAATTGATGATTCGTCATTATTATTAACAATAATGAATTATCGAAATCGAACGAAAGATCAACAAAAATATCAAATCAATAAAATATTGAAAAAAAAGAAAAAAAAAACACTTTGTAAGATTTCTCAACCAACGGATTCTTTCTGTCTAATAGTTTATACATATATGTATATCGAACAGCGTTTATAAAATATAGAAAATTTCATACCAAAGGAAAAAAAAAACAAAAAAAAACAAAAAAAATGTGCGCAGATGATGTTGGTTGGGTTTTGTGTGATGTATAGAGACGCCCCCGCGACTTAAACCCGTTCCTGATTCATTTATTTTTCGACGATGAGATTTTTGATGTTTATAATCACGTACGATCTTCTATTTCACTTGTATTGACATCGGCGAATCACACCATTATAATATTGACTGCTATGGAATGTTTTTTCCGATAGACGTTGGGCAAAGGGTAGGAAGGAAACCGTGAAAAAGAAAGAGACGAAGAGAAAGATTTGCGAAGAAACAAAATCTCAAGAGAAAAGAAAGAAAAAAAAAAAAGCATTCAACAAGTCAAACCTTGGCATCTATAATTAGAAAAAAGATGCATGCACGCCAACGAAACTTGCCTCCTCAAGCTTTAAAAAAAGAAGAAATAAAAAAAAATAAAACGAAAAGAAAAAACGTGAAGCAAAGTTTGTTCGCGCGAAAAATACCTAAATGCCACCTGTGAGAGTTGGCATGAAACACACAATACTATAATATATGCGTTATTTCATACGAGAAACAAAAAGGATTAAGAAAAACAAAAAAAAAAAATACACGAGGACGATTAGAGATATGAATTTATTCGTCGTAGATATCGAAACTCATATAGAACTTAATATGGGAGTGTATGAACGAAGGAGGCCTGAGTCGACCATCCACCCTTTAATATTCCTCCCTCCCCCTTCTTCTATCTATCCACCAGCCTAACAACCAAAACATATTGTAATCTATTGTAGATTGTTGTAGATAAATTATACGGTATACCGTAAATTGTTACTTTTTGTCGACAATATAAAATACACAGATATATAAGTAATTAAAAATCATGTTTATTATTAATTAAAAAAAAAACCCTCTCAGATGATTCCACGATGATTTATCTTGTCAAAGGTTAATCACTGCTACATCGTGACCTTCGAGACGTAACAATCATCATTTTCTACTTATTTTGCTGCTTCTGCTTTCCATTATAGATTTACTTTGTAATTTTTAATTTTAATAATAATTTTTTTATCGACTACCCGCTAAAAATTAATTAATTAAATTAATATAATTAATTCGTGATTATGGCCAAAGAATTCGGAATTCTACCGTGGATGACAAACGAAAAGAAATTAATCAGGGATGAATGGCTGAGACCAACGTAACGCTTGTGCTGATTTCTATTGCTGCTCCTTCCAACTGCGTTACTTTTGCTGAACATGACATGGCATTGCGGATGAGGTATTGTCCAAACATTATTACATTCATTATGCCAGTGCAAATATTTACTTAAATTGTCGAATGTGTTTATTCAATATTTCACCCTTAAGAGGATGTGAAAGGTTTTGGCGAACTCCGATGGCGTCGGCATAGTAGTGAACGGGGTACGCGCAACGAATTACCATCCGGGCGGCGCGCGACACCGTTAGATGACACTATACGCCATCGGCGATGCGACAGACAAACCATTAGCGATGTTCGACTTTTGTCTTTCTTTACTATGTGTCTCACTTCCCAGAAATAAATATATATATAGGGATGGGGGGGGGGGGGGGGATATGCCCCCTTAAGAGGATGTGAAAGCTCTTTTTTACCATCGGAGCAGACCTAAATTTTCGTGCAATGTACTTTACGAGGGCCGGTTGAAAAATTGACTTTACGAGGGCCGGTTGAAAAATTGACTTTACGAGGGCCGGTTGAAAAACTGATTTTACGAGGGCCGGTTGAAAATCTACCTTACGAGGGCCGGTTGAAAAATGTACTTTACGAGGGCCGGTTGAAAAATTGACTTTACGAGGGCCAGTTGAAAAATTGACTTTACGAGGGCCGGTTGAAAAACTGATTTTACGAGGGCCGGTTGAAAATCTACCTTACGAGGGCCGGTTGAAAAATTGACTTTACGAGGGCCGGTTGAAAAATTGACTTTACGAGGGCCGGTTGAAAAATCTACCTTACGAGGGCCGGTTGAAAAATTGACTTTACGAGGGCCGGTTGAAAAATCTACCTTACGAGGGCCGGTTGAAAAATTGACTTTACGAGGGCCGGTTGAAAAATTTACTTTACGAGGGCCGGTTGAAAAATCTACCTTACGAGGGCCGGTTGAAAAATTGACTTTACGAGGGCCGGTTGAAAAATTGACTTTACGAGGGCCGGTTGAAAAATTGACTTTACGAGGGCCGGTTGAAAAATTGACTTTACGAGGGCCGGTTGAAAAATTGACTTTACGAGGGCCGGTTGAAAATCTACCTTACGAGGGCCGGTTGAAAAATTGACTTTACGAGGGCCGGTTGAAAAATTGACTTTACGAGGGCCGGTTGAAAAATTGACTTTACGAGGGCCGGTTGAAAAATTGACTTTACGAGGGCCGGTTGAAAAATTTACTTTCGAGGGCCGGTTGAATATTAACTTTACGAGGGCCGGTTGAAAAATTTACTTTACGAGGGCCGGTTGAAAAACTGATTTTACGAGGGCCGGTTGAAAATCTACCTTACGAGGGCCGGTTGAAAAATTGACTTTACGAGGGCCGGTTGAAAAATTGACTTTACGAGGGCCGGTTGAAAAATTGACTTTACGAGGGCCGGTTGAAAATCTACCTTACGAGGGCCGGTTGAAAAATTGACTTTACGAGGGCCGGTTGAAAAATTGACTTTACGAGGGCCGGTTGAAAAATTGACTTTACGAGGGCCGGTTGAAAAATCTACCTTACGAGGGCCGGTTGAAAAATTGACTTTACGAGGGCCGGTTGAAAAATTGACTTTACGAGGGCCGGTTGAAAAATTGACTTTACGAGGGCCGGTTGAAAAATTGTCTTTACGAGGGTCGGTTGAAAAATTGACTTTACGAGGGCCGGTTGAAAAATTGACTTTACGAGGGCCGGTTGAAAAATTGACTTTACGAGGGCCGGTTGAAAAATTGACTTTACGAGGGCCGGTTGAAAAATTGACTTTACGAGGGCCGGTTGAAAAATTTACTTTACGAGGGCCGGTTGAAAAATCTACCTTACGAGGGCCGGTTGAAAAATTGACTTTACGAGGGCCGGTTGAAAAATTGACTTTACGAGGGCCGGTTGAAAAACTGATTTTACGAGGGCCGGTTGAAAATCTACCTTACGAGGGCCGGTTGAAAAATGTACTTTACGAGGGCCGGTTGAAAAATTGACTTTACGAGGGCCAGTTGAAAAATTGACTTTACGAGGGCCGGTTGAAAAACTGATTTTACGAGGGCCGGTTGAAAATCTACCTTACGAGGGCCGGTTGAAAAATTGACTTTACGAGGGCCGGTTGAAAAATTGACTTTACGAGGGCCGGTTGAAAAATCTACCTTACGAGGGCCGGTTGAAAAATTGACTTTACGAGGGCCGGTTGAAAAATCTACCTTACGAGGGCCGGTTGAAAAATTGACTTTACGAGGGCCGGTTGAAAAATTTACTTTACGAGGGCCGGTTGAAAAATCTACCTTACGAGGGCCGGTTGAAAAATTGACTTTACGAGGGCCGGTTGAAAAATTGACTTTACGAGGGCCGGTTGAAAAATTGACTTTACGAGGGCCGGTTGAAAAATTGACTTTACGAGGGCCGGTTGAAAAATTGACTTTACGAGGGCCGGTTGAAAATCTACCTTACGAGGGCCGGTTGAAAAATTGACTTTACGAGGGCCGGTTGAAAAATTGACTTTACGAGGGCCGGTTGAAAAATTGACTTTACGAGGGCCGGTTGAAAAATTGACTTTACGAGGGCCGGTTGAAAAATTTACTTTCGAGGGCCGGTTGAATATTAACTTTACGAGGGCCGGTTGAAAAATTTACTTTACGAGGGCCGGTTGAAAAACTGATTTTACGAGGGCCGGTTGAAAATCTACCTTACGAGGGCCGGTTGAAAAATTGACTTTACGAGGGCCGGTTGAAAAATTGACTTTACGAGGGCCGGTTGAAAAATTGACTTTACGAGGGCCGGTTGAAAATCTACCTTACGAGGGCCGGTTGAAAAATTGACTTTACGAGGGCCGGTTGAAAAATTGACTTTACGAGGGCCGGTTGAAAAATTGACTTTACGAGGGCCGGTTGAAAAATCTACCTTACGAGGGCCGGTTGAAAAATTGACTTTACGAGGGCCGGTTGAAAAATTGACTTTACGAGGGCCGGTTGAAAAATTGACTTTACGAGGGCCGGTTGAAAAATTGTCTTTACGAGGGTCGGTTGAAAAATTGACTTTACGAGGGCCGGTTGAAAAATTGACTTTACGAGGGCCGGTTGAAAAATTGACTTTACGAGGGCCGGTTGAAAAATTGACTTTACGAGGGCCGGTTGAAAAATTGACTTTACGAGGGCCGGTTGAAAAATTTACTTTCGAGGGCCGGTTGAATATTAACTTTACGAGGGCCGGTTGAAAAATTTACTTTACGAGGGCCGGTTGAAAAACTGATTTTACGAGGGCCGGTTGAAAATCTACCTTACGAGGGCCGGTTGAAAAATGTACTTTACGAGGGCCGGTTGAAAAATTGACTTTACGAGGGCCGGTTGAAAAATTGACTTTACGAGGGCCGGTTGAAAAACTGATTTTACGAGGGCCGGTTGAAAATCTACCTTACGAGGGCCGGTTGAAAAATTGACTTTACGAGGGCCGGTTGAAAAATTGACTTTACGAGGGCCGGTTGAAAAATCTACCTTACGAGGGCCGGTTGAAAAATTGACTTTACGAGGGCCGGTTGAAAAATCTACCTTACGAGGGCCGGTTGAAAAATTGACTTTACGAGGGCCGGTTGAAAAATTTACTTTACGAGGGCCGGTTGAAAAATCTACCTTACGAGGGCCGGTTGAAAAATTGACTTTACGAGGGCCGGTTGAAAAATTGACTTTACGAGGGCCGGTTGAAAAATTGACTTTACGAGGGCCGGTTGAAAAATTGACTTTACGAGGGCCGGTTGAAAAATTGACTTTACGAGGGCCGGTTGAAAATCTACCTTACGAGGGCCGGTTGAAAAATTGACTTTACGAGGGCCGGTTGAAAAATTGACTTTACGAGGGCCGGTTGAAAAACTGATTTTACGAGGGCCGGTTGAAAATCTACCTTACGAGGGCCGGTTGAAAAATTGACTTTACGAGGGCCGGTTGAAAAATTGACTTTACGAGGGCCGGTTGAAAAATTGACTTTACGAGGGCCGGTTGAAAATCTACCTTACGAGGGCCGGTTGAAAAATTGACTTTACGAGGGCCGGTTGAAAAATTGACTTTACGAGGGCCGGTTGAAAAACTGATTTTACGAGGGCCGGTTGAAAATCTACCTTACGAGGGCCGGTTGAAAAATTGACTTTACGAGGGCCGGTTGAAAAATCTACCTTACGAGGGCCGGTTGAAAAATTGACTTTACGAGGGCCGGTTGAAAAATTGACTTTACGAGGGCCGGTTGAAAAATTGACTTTACGAGGGCCGGTTGAAAAATTGTCTTTACGAGGGTCGGTTGAAAAATTGACTTTACGAGGGCCGGTTGAAAAATTGACTTTACGAGGGCCGGTTGAAAAATTGACTTTACGAGGGCCGGTTGAAAAATTTACTTTCGAGGGCCGGTTGAATATTAACTTTACGAGGGCCGGTTGAAAAATTTACTTTACGAGGGCCGGTTGAAAAACTGATTTTACGAGGGCCGGTTGAAAATCTACCTTACGAGGGCCGGTTGAAAAATGTACTTTACGAGGGCCGGTTGAAAAATTGACTTTACGAGGGCCGGTTGAAAAATTGACTTTACGAGGGCCGGTTGAAAAACTGATTTTACGAGGGCCGGTTGAAAATCTACCTTACGAGGGCCGGTTGAAAAATGTACTTTACGAGGGCCGGTTGAAAAATTGACTTTACGAGGGCCAGTTGAAAAATTGACTTTACGAGGGCCGGTTGAAAAACTGATTTTACGAGGGCCGGTTGAAAATCTACCTTACGAGGGCCGGTTGAAAAATTGACTTTACGAGGGCCGGTTGAAAAATTGACTTTACGAGGGCCGGTTGAAAAATCTACCTTACGAGGGCCGGTTGAAAAATTGACTTTACGAGGGCCGGTTGAAAAATCTACCTTACGAGGGCCGGTTGAAAAATTGACTTTACGAGGGCCGGTTGAAAAATTTACTTTACGAGGGCCGGTTGAAAAATCTACCTTACGAGGGCCGGTTGAAAAATTGACTTTACGAGGGCCGGTTGAAAAATTGACTTTACGAGGGCCGGTTGAAAAATTGACTTTACGAGGGCCGGTTGAAAAATTGACTTTACGAGGGCCGGTTGAAAAATTGACTTTACGAGGGCCGGTTGAAAATCTACCTTACGAGGGCCGGTTGAAAAATTGACTTTACGAGGGCCGGTTGAAAAATTGACTTTACGAGGGCCGGTTGAAAAATTGACTTTACGAGGGCCGGTTGAAAAATCTACCTTACGAGGGCCGGTTGAAAAATTGACTTTACGAGGGCCGGTTGAAAAATTGACTTTACGAGGGCCGGTTGAAAAATTGACTTTACGAGGGCCGGTTGAAAAATTGTCTTTACGAGGGTCGGTTGAAAAATTGACTTTACGAGGGCCGGTTGAAAAATTGACTTTACGAGGGCCGGTTGAAAAATTGACTTTACGAGGGCCGGTTGAAAAATTGACTTTACGAGGGCCGGTTGAAAAATTGACTTTACGAGGGCCGGTTGAAAAATTTACTTTCGAGGGCCGGTTGAATATTAACTTTACGAGGGCCGGTTGAAAAATTTACTTTACGAGGGCCGGTTGAAAAACTGATTTTACGAGGGCCGGTTGAAAATCTACCTTACGAGGGCCGGTTGAAAAATGTACTTTACGAGGGCCGGTTGAAAAATTGACTTTACGAGGGCCGGTTGAAAAATTGACTTTACGAGGGCCGGTTGAAAAACTGATTTTACGAGGGCCGGTTGAAAATCTACCTTACGAGGGCCGGTTGAAAAATTGACTTTACGAGAGCCGGTTGAAAAACTGACTTTACGAGGGCCGGTTGAAAATCTACCTTACGAGGGCCGGTTGAAAAATTGACTTTACGAGGGCCGGTTGAAAAATCTACCTTACGAGGGCCGGTTGAAAAATTGACTTTACGAGGGCCGGTTGAAAAATTGACTTTACGAGGGCCGGTTGAAAAATTGACTTTACGAGGGCCGGTTGAAAATCTACCTTACGAGGGCCGGTTGAAAAATTGACTTTACGAGGGCCGGTTGAAAAATTGACTTTACGAGGGCCGGTTGAAAAATTGACTTTACGAGGGCCGGTTGAAAAATTGACTTTACGAGGGCCGGTTGAAAATCTACCTTACGAGGGCCGGTTGAAAAATTGACTTTACGAGGGCCGGTTGAAAAATTGACTTTACGAGGGCCGGTTGAAAAACTGATTTTACGAGGGCCGGTTGAAAATCTACCTTACGAGGGCCGGTTGAAAAATTGACTTTACGAGGGCCGGTTGAAAAATTGACTTTACGAGGGCCGGTTGAAAAATTGACTTTACGAGGGCCGGTTGAAAATCTACCTTACGAGGGCCGGTTGAAAAATTGACTTTACGAGGGCCGGTTGAAAAATTGACTTTACGAGGGCCGGTTGAAAAATTGACTTTACGAGGGCCGGTTGAAAAATTGACTTTACGAGGGCCGGTTGAAAAATTGACTTTACGAGGGCCGGTTGAAAAATTTACTTTCGAGGGCCGGTTGAATATTAACTTTACGAGGGCCGGTTGAAAAATTTACTTTACGAGGGCCGGTTGAAAAACTGATTTTACGAGGGCCGGTTGAAAATCTACCTTACGAGGGCCGGTTGAAAAATTGACTTTACGAGGGCCGGTTGAAAAATTGACTTTACGAGGGCCGGTTGAAAAATTGACTTTACGAGGGCCGGTTGAAAATCTACCTTACGAGGGCCGGTTGAAAAATTGACTTTACGAGGGCCGGTTGAAAAATTGACTTTACGAGGGCCGGTTGAAAAATTGACTTTACGAGGGCCGGTTGAAAAATCTACCTTACGAGGGCCGGTTGAAAAATTGACTTTACGAGGGCCGGTTGAAAAATTGACTTTACGAGGGCCGGTTGAAAAATTGACTTTACGAGGGCCGGTTGAAAAATTGTCTTTACGAGGGTCGGTTGAAAAATTGACTTTACGAGGGCCGGTTGAAAAATTGACTTTACGAGGGCCGGTTGAAAAATTGACTTTACGAGGGCCGGTTGAAAAATTGACTTTACGAGGGCCGGTTGAAAAATTGACTTTACGAGGGCCGGTTGAAAAATTTACTTTCGAGGGCCGGTTGAATATTAACTTTACGAGGGCCGGTTGAAAAATTTACTTTACGAGGGCCGGTTGAAAAACTGATTTTACGAGGGCCGGTTGAAAATCTACCTTACGAGGGCCGGTTGAAAAATGTACTTTACGAGGGCCGGTTGAAAAATTGACTTTACGAGGGCCGGTTGAAAAATTGACTTTACGAGGGCCGGTTGAAAAACTGATTTTACGAGGGCCGGTTGAAAATCTACCTTACGAGGGCCGGTTGAAAAATTGACTTTACGAGGGCCGGTTGAAAAATTGACTTTACGAGGGCCGGTTGAAAAATCTACCTTACGAGGGCCGGTTGAAAAATTGACTTTACGAGGGCCGGTTGAAAAATCTACCTTACGAGGGCCGGTTGAAAAATTGACTTTACGAGGGCCGGTTGAAAAATTTACTTTACGAGGGCCGGTTGAAAAATCTACCTTACGAGGGCCCGTTGAAAAATTGACTTTACGAGGGCCGGTTGAAAAATTGACTTTACGAGGGCCGGTTGAAAAATTGACTTTACGAGGGCCGGTTGAAAAATTGACTTTACGAGGGCCGGTTGAAAAATTGACTTTACGAGGGCCGGTTGAAAATCTACCTTACGAGGGCCGGTTGAAAAATTGACTTTACGAGGGCCGGTTGAAAAATTGACTTTACGAGGGCCGGTTGAAAAACTGATTTTACGAGGGCCGGTTGAAAATCTACCTTACGAGGGCCGGTTGAAAAATTGACTTTACGAGGGCCGGTTGAAAAATTGACTTTACGAGGGCCGGTTGAAAAATTGACTTTACGAGGGCCGGTTGAAAATCTACCTTACGAGGGCCGGTTGAAAAATTGACTTTACGAGGGCCGGTTGAAAAATTGACTTTACGAGGGCCGGTTGAAAAACTGATTTTACGAGGGCCGGTTGAAAATCTACCTTACGAGGGCCGGTTGAAAAATTGACTTTACGAGGGCCGGTTGAAAAATCTACCTTACGAGGGCCGGTTGAAAAATTGACTTTACGAGGGCCGGTTGAAAAATTGACTTTACGAGGGCCGGTTGAAAAATTGACTTTACGAGGGCCGGTTGAAAAATTGTCTTTACGAGGGTCGGTTGAAAAATTGACTTTACGAGGGCCGGTTGAAAAATTGACTTTACGAGGGCCGGTTGAAAAATTGACTTTACGAGGGCCGGTTGAAAAATTTACTTTCGAGGGCCGGTTGAATATTAACTTTACGAGGGCCGGTTGAAAAATTTACTTTACGAGGGCCGGTTGAAAAACTGATTTTACGAGGGCCGGTTGAAAATCTACCTTACGAGGGCCGGTTGAAAAATGTACTTTACGCGGGCCGGTTGAAAAATTGACTTTACGAGGGCCGGTTGAAAAATTGACTTTACGAGGGCCGGTTGAAAAACTGATTTTACGAGGGCCGGTTGAAAATCTACCTTACGAGGGCCGGTTGAAAAATGTACTTTACGAGGGCCGGTTGAAAAATTGACTTTACGAGGGCCAGTTGAAAAATTGACTTTACGAGGGCCGGTTGAAAAACTGATTTTACGAGGGCCGGTTGAAAATCTACCTTACGAGGGCCGGTTGAAAAATTGACTTTACGAGGGCCGGTTGAAAAATTGACTTTACGAGGGCCGGTTGAAAAATTGACTTTACGAGGGCCGGTTGAAAAATTGACTTTACGAGGGCCGGTTGAAAATCTACCTTACGAGGGCCGGTTGAAAAATTGACTTTACGAGGGCCGGTTGAAAAATTGACTTTACGAGGGCCGGTTGAAAAATTGACTTTACGAGGGCCGGTTGAAAAATTGACTTTACGAGGGCCGGTTGAAAATCTACCTTACGAGGGCCGGTTGAAAAATTGACTTTACGAGGGCCGGTTGAAAAATTGACTTTACGAGGGCCGGTTGAAAAACTGATTTTACGAGGGCCGGTTGAAAATCTACCTTACGAGGGCCGGTTGAAAAATTGACTTTACGAGGGCCGGTTGAAAAATTGACTTTACGAGGGCCGGTTGAAAAATTGACTTTACGAGGGCCGGTTGAAAATCTACCTTACGAGGGCCGGTTGAAAAATTGACTTTACGAGGGCCGGTTGAAAAATTGACTTTACGAGGGCCGGTTGAAAAACTGATTTTACGAGGGCCGGTTGAAAATCTACCTTACGAGGGCCGGTTGAAAAATTGACTTTACGAGGGCCGGTTGAAAAATTGACTTTACGAGGGCCGGTTGAAAAATTGACTTTACGAGGGCCGGTTGAAAAATTGACTTTACGAGGGCCGGTTGAAAAATTGACTTTACGAGGGCAGGTTGAAAAATTGACTTTACGAGGGCCGGTTGAAAAATTGACTTTACGAGGGCCGGTTGAAAAATTGTCTTTACGAGGGTCGGTTGAAAAATTGACTTTACGAGGGCCGGTTGAAAAATTGACTTTACGAGGGCCGGTTGAAAAATTGACTTTACGAGGGCCGGTTGAAAAATTTACTTTCGAGGGCCGGTTGAATATTAACTTTACGAGGGCCGGTTGAAAAATTTACTTTACGAGGGCCGGTTGAAAAACTGATTTTACGAGGGCCGGTTGAAAATCTACCTTACGAGGGCCGGTTGAAAAATTGACTTTACGAGGGCCGGTTGAAAAATTGACTTTACGAGGGCCGGTTGAAAATCTACCTTACGAGGGCCGGTTGAAAAATTGACTTTACGAGGGCCGGTTGAAAAATTGACTTTACGAGGGCCGGTTGAAAAACTGATTTTACGAGGGCCGGTTGAAAATCTACCTTACGAGGGCCGGTTGAAAAATTGACTTTACGAGGGCCGGTTGAAAAATTGACTTTACGAGGGCCGGTTGAAAAATTGACTTTACGAGGGCCGGTTGAAAAATTGACTTTACGAGGGCCGGTTGAAAATCTACCTTACGAGGGCCGGTTGAAAAATTGACTTTACGAGGGCCGGTTGAAAAATTGACTTTACGAGGGCCGGTTGAAAAATTGACTTTACGAGGGCCGGTTGAAAAATTGACTTTACGAGGGCCGGTTGAAAAATTGACTTTACGAGGGCCGGTTGAAAAATTGACTTTACGAGGGCCGGTTGAAAAATTGACTTTACGAGGGCCGGTTGAAAAATTGACTTTACGAGGGCCGGTTGAAAAATTGACTTTACGAGGGCCGGTTGAAAAATTGACTTTACGAGGGCCGGTTGAAAAACTGATTTTACGAGGGCCGGTTGAAAATCTACCTTACGAGGGCCGGTTGAAAAATTGACTTTACGAGGGCCGGTTGAAAAATTGACTTTACGAGGGCCGGTTGAAAAATTGACTTTACGAGGGCAGGTTGAAAAATCTACCTTACGAGGGCCGGTTGAAAAATTGACTTTACGAGGGCCGGTTGAAAAATTGACTTTACGAGGGCCGGTTGAAAAATTGACTTTACGAGGGCCGGTTGAAAAATTGACTTTACGAGGGCCGGTTGAAAATCTACCTTACGAGGGCCGGTTGAAAAATTGACTTTACGAGGGCCGGTTGAAAAATTGACTTTACGAGGGCCGGTTGAAAAATTGACTTTACGAGGGCCGGTTGAAAATCTACCTTACGAGGGCCGGTTGAAAAATTGACTTTACGAGGGCCGGTTGAAAAATTGACTTTACGAGGGCCGGTTGAAAAATTGACTTTACGAGGGCCGGTTGAAAAATCTACCTTACGAGGGCCGGTTGAAAAATTGACTTTACGAGGGCCGGTTGAAAAATTGACTTTACGAGGGCCGGTTGAAAAATTGACTTTACGAGGGCCGGTTGAAAAATTGTCTTTACGAGGGTCGGTTGAAAAATTGACTTTACGAGGGCCGGTTGAAAAATTGACTTTACGAGGGCCGGTTGAAAAATTGACTTTACGAGGGCCGGTTGAAAAATTGACTTTACGAGGGCCGGTTGAAAAATTGACTTTACGAGGGCCGGTTGAAAAATTTACTTTCGAGGGCCGGTTGAATATTAACTTTACGAGGGCCGGTTGAAAAATTTACTTTACGAGGGCCGGTTGAAAAACTGATTTTACGAGGGCCGGTTGAAAATCTACCTTACGAGGGCCGGTTGAAAAATGTACTTTACGAGGGCCGGTTGAAAAATTGACTTTACGAGGGCCGGTTGAAAAATTGACTTTACGAGGGCCGGTTGAAAAACTGATTTTACGAGGGCCGGTTGAAAATCTACCTTACGAGGGCCGGTTGAAAAATGTACTTTACGAGGGCCGGTTGAAAAATTGACTTTACGAGGGCCAGTTGAAAAATTGACTTTACGAGGGCCGGTTGAAAAACTGATTTTACGAGGGCCGGTTGAAAATCTACCTTACGAGGGCCGGTTGAAAAATTGACTTTACGAGGGCCGGTTGAAAAATTGACTTTACGAGGGCCGGTTGAAAAATCTACCTTACGAGGGCCGGTTGAAAAATTGACTTTACGAGGGCCGGTTGAAAAATCTACCTTACGAGGGCCGGTTGAAAAATTGACTTTACGAGGGCCGGTTGAAAAATTTACTTTACGAGGGCCGGTTGAAAAATCTACCTTACGAGGGCCGGTTGAAAAATTGACTTTACGAGGGCCGGTTGAAAAATTGACTTTACGAGGGCCGGTTGAAAAATTGACTTTACGAGGGCCGGTTGAAAAATTGACTTTACGAGGGCCGGTTGAAAAATTGACTTTACGAGGGCCGGTTGAAAATCTACCTTACGAGGGCCGGTTGAAAAATTGACTTTACGAGGGCCGGTTGAAAAATTGACTTTACGAGGGCCGGTTGAAAAACTGATTTTACGAGGGCCGGTTGAAAATCTACCTTACGAGGGCCGGTTGAAAAATTGACTTTACGAGGGCCGGTTGAAAAATTGACTTTACGAGGGCCGGTTGAAAAATTGACTTTACGAGGGCCGGTTGAAAATCTACCTTACGAGGGCCGGTTGAAAAATTGACTTTACGAGGGCCGGTTGAAAAATTGACTTTACGAGGGCCGGTTGAAAAACTGATTTTACGAGGGCCGGTTGAAAATCTACCTTACGAGGGCCGGTTGAAAAATTGACTTTACGAGGGCCGGTTGAAAAATTGACTTTACGAGGGCCGGTTGAAAAATTGACTTTACGAGGGCCGGTTGAAAAATTGACTTTACGAGGGCCGGTTGAAAAATTGACTTTACGAGGGCCGGTTGAAAAATTGACTTTACGAGGGCCGGTTGAAAAATTGACTTTACGAGGGCCGGTTGAAAAACTGATTTTACGAGGGCCGGTTGAAAATCTACCTTACGAGGGCCGGTTGGAAAATTGACTTTACGAGGGCCGGTTGAAAAATTGACTTTACGAGGGCCGGTTGAAAAATTGACTTTACGAGGGCAGGTTGAAAAATCTACCTTACGAGGGCCGGTTGAAAAATTGACTTTACGAGGGCCGGTTGAAAAATCTACCTTACGAGGGCCGGTTGAAAAATTGACTTTACGAGGGCCGGTTGAAAAATTGACTTTACGAGGGCCGGTTGAAAAATTGACTTTACGAGGGCCGGTTGAAAAATTGTCTTTACGAGGGTCGGTTGAAAAATTGACTTTACGAGGGCCGGTTGAAAAATTGACTTTACGAGGGCCGGTTGAAAAATTGACTTTACGAGGGCCGGTTGAAAAATTTACTTTCGAGGGCCGGTTGAATATTAACTTTACGAGGGCCGGTTGAAAAATTTACTTTACGAGGGCCGGTTGAAAAACTGATTTTACGAGGGCCGGTTGAAAATCTACCTTACGAGGGCCGGTTGAAAAATGTACTTTACGAGGGCCGGTTGAAAAATTGACTTTACGAGGGCCGGTTGAAAAATTGACTTTACGAGGGCCGGTTGAAAAACTGATTTTACGAGGGCCGGTTGAAAATCTACCTTACGAGGGCCGGTTGAAAAATGTACTTTACGAGGGCCGGTTGAAAAATTGACTTTACGAGGGCCAGTTGAAAAATTGACTTTACGAGGGCCGGTTGAAAAACTGATTTTACGAGGGCCGGTTGAAAATCTACCTTACGAGGGCCGGTTGAAAAATTGACTTTACGAGGGCCGGTTGAAAAATTGACTTTACGAGGGCCGGTTGAAAAATCTACCTTACGAGGGCCGGTTGAAAAATTGACTTTACGAGGGCCGGTTGAAAAATCTACCTTACGAGGGCCGGTTGAAAAATTGACTTTACGAGGGCCGGTTGAAAAATTTACTTTACGAGGGCCGGTTGAAAAATCTACCTTACGAGGGCCGGTTGAAAAATTGACTTTACGAGGGCCGGTTGAAAAATTGACTTTACGAGGGCCGGTTGAAAAATTGACTTTACGAGGGCCGGTTGAAAAATTGACTTTACGAGGGCCGGTTGAAAAATTGACTTTACGAGGGCCGGTTGAAAATCTACCTTACGAGGGCCGGTTGAAAAATTGACTTTACGAGGGCCGGTTGAAAAATTGACTTTACGAGGGCCGGTTGAAAAATTGACTTTACGAGGGCCGGTTGAAAAACTGATTTTACGAGGGCCGGTTGAAAATCTACCTTACGAGGGCCGGTTGAAAAATGTACTTTACGAGGGCCGGTTGAAAAATTGACTTTACGAGGGCCAGTTGAAAAATTGACTTTACGAGGGCCGGTTGAAAAACTGATTTTACGAGGGCCGGTTGAAAATCTACCTTACGAGGGCCGGTTGAAAAATTGACTTTACGAGGGCCGGTTGAAAAATTGACTTTACGAGGGCCGGTTGAAAAATCTACCTTACGAGGGCCGGTTGAAAAATTGACTTTACGAGGGCCGGTTGAAAAATCTACCTTACGAGGGCCGGTTGAAAAATTGACTTTACGAGGGCCGGTTGAAAAATTTACTTTACGAGGGCCGGTTGAAAAATCTACCTTACGAGGGCCGGTTGAAAAATTGACTTTACGAGGGCCGGTTGAAAAATTGACTTTACGAGGGCCGGTTGAAAAATTGACTTTACGAGGGCCGGTTGAAAAATTGACTTTACGAGGGCCGGTTGAAAAATTGACTTTACGAGGGCCGGTTGAAAATCTACCTTACGAGGGCCGGTTGAAAAATTGACTTTACGAGGGCCGGTTGAAAAATTGACTTTACGAGGGCCGGTTGAAAAATTGACTTTACGAGGGCCGGTTGAAAAATCTACCTTACGAGGGCCGGTTGAAAAATTGACTTTACGAGGGCCGGTTGAAAAATTGACTTTACGAGGGCCGGTTGAAAAATTGACTTTACGAGGGCCGGTTGAAAAATTGTCTTTACGAGGGTCGGTTGAAAAATTGACTTTACGAGGGCCGGTTGAAAAATTGACTTTACGAGGGCCGGTTGAAAAATTGACTTTACGAGGGCCGGTTGAAAAATTGACTTTACGAGGGCCGGTTGAAAAATTGACTTTACGAGGGCCGGTTGAAAAATTTACTTTCGAGGGCCGGTTGAATATTAACTTTACGAGGGCCGGTTGAAAAATTTACTTTACGAGGGCCGGTTGAAAAACTGATTTTACGAGGGCCGGTTGAAAATCTACCTTACGAGGGCCGGTTGAAAAATGTACTTTACGAGGGCCGGTTGAAAAATTGACTTTACGAGGGCCGGTTGAAAAATTGACTTTACGAGGGCCGGTTGAAAAACTGATTTTACGAGGGCCGGTTGAAAATCTACCTTACGAGGGCCGGTTGAAAAATTGACTTTACGAGAGCCGGTTGAAAAACTGACTTTACGAGGGCCGGTTGAAAATCTACCTTACGAGGGCCGGTTGAAAAATTGACTTTACGAGGGCCGGTTGAAAATCTACCTTACGAGGGCCGGTTGAAAAATTGACTTTACGAGGGCCGGTTGAAAAATTGACTTTACGAGGGCCGGTTGAAAAATTGACTTTACGAGGGCAGGTTGAAAAATCTACCTTACGAGGGCCGGTTGAAAAATTGACTTTACGAGGGCCGGTTGAAAAATTGACTTTACGAGGGCCGGTTGAAAAATTGACTTTACGAGGGCCGGTTGAAAAATTGACTTTACGAGGGCCGGTTGAAAATCTACCTTACGAGGGCCGGTTGAAAAATTGACTTTACGAGGGCCGGTTGAAAAATTGACTTTACGAGGGCCGGTTGAAAAATTGACTTTACGAGGGCCGGTTGAAAATCTACCTTACGAGGGCCGGTTGAAAAATTGACTTTACGAGGGCCGGTTGAAAAATTGACTTTACGAGGGCCGGTTGAAAAATTGACTTTACGAGGGCCGGTTGAAAAATCTACCTTACGAGGGCCGGTTGAAAAATTGACTTTACGAGGGCCGGTTGAAAAATTGACTTTACGAGGGCCGGTTGAAAAATTGACTTTACGAGGGCCGGTTGAAAAATTGTCTTTACGAGGGTCGGTTGAAAAATTGACTTTACGAGGGCCGGTTGAAAAATTGACTTTACGAGGGCCGGTTGAAAAATTGACTTTACGAGGGCCGGTTGAAAAATTGACTTTACGAGGGCCGGTTGAAAAATTGACTTTACGAGGGCCGGTTGAAAAATTTACTTTCGAGGGCCGGTTGAATATTAACTTTACGAGGGCCGGTTGAAAAATTTACTTTACGAGGGCCGGTTGAAAAACTGATTTTACGAGGGCCGGTTGAAAATCTACCTTACGAGGGCCGGTTGAAAAATGTACTTTACGAGGGCCGGTTGAAAAATTGACTTTACGAGGGCCGGTTGAAAAATTGACTTTACGAGGGCCGGTTGAAAAACTGATTTTACGAGGGCCGGTTGAAAATCTACCTTACGAGGGCCGGTTGAAAAATGTACTTTACGAGGGCCGGTTGAAAAATTGACTTTACGAGGGCCAGTTGAAAAATTGACTTTACGAGGGCCGGTTGAAAAACTGATTTTACGAGGGCCGGTTGAAAATCTACCTTACGAGGGCCGGTTGAAAAATTGACTTTACGAGGGCCGGTTGAAAAATTGACTTTACGAGGGCCGGTTGAAAAATCTACCTTACGAGGGCCGGTTGAAAAATTGACTTTACGAGGGCCGGTTGAAAAATCTACCTTACGAGGGCCGGTTGAAAAATTGACTTTACGAGGGCCGGTTGAAAAATTTACTTTACGAGGGCCGGTTGAAAAATCTACCTTACGAGGGCCGGTTGAAAAATTGACTTTACGAGGGCCGGTTGA
Organism: Dyspetes luteomarginatus; assembly: GCA_963669185.1. NCBI lineage: Eukaryota > Metazoa > Arthropoda > Insecta > Hymenoptera > Ichneumonidae > Dyspetes > Dyspetes luteomarginatus. Next base: position 1,105,605 of record OY769911.1, read on the forward strand.
AAAATTGACTTTACGAGGGCCGGTTGAAAAATTGACTTTACGAGGGCCGGTTGAAAAATTGACTTTACGAGGGCCGGTTGAAAAATTGACTTTACGAGGGCCGGTTGAAAATCTACCTTACGAGGGCCGGTTGAAAAATTGACTTTACGAGGGCCGGTTGAAAAATTGACTTTACGAGGGCCGGTTGAAAAACTGATTTTACGAGGGCCGGTTGAAAATCTACCTTACGAGGGCCGGTTGAAAAATTGACTTTACGAGGGCCGGTTGAAAAATTGACTTTACGAGGGCCGGTTGAAAAATTGACTTTACGAGGGCCGGTTGAAAATCTACCTTACGAGGGCCGGTTGAAAAATTGACTTTACGAGGGCCGGTTGAAAAATTGACTTTACGAGGGCCGGTTGAAAAACTGATTTTACGAGGGCCGGTTGAAAATCTACCTTACGAGGGCCGGTTGAAAAATTGACTTTACGAGGGCCGGTTGAAAAATTGACTTTACGAGGGCCGGTTGAAAAATTGACTTTACGAGGGCCGGTTGAAAAATTGACTTTACGAGGGCCGGTTGAAAATCTACCTTACGAGGGCCGGTTGAAAAATTGACTTTACGAGGGCCGGTTGAAAAATTGACTTTACGAGGGCCGGTTGAAAAATCTACCTTACGAGGGCCGGTTGAAAAATTGACTTTACGAGGGCCGGTTGAAAAATCTACCTTACGAGGGCCGGTTGAAAAATTGACTTTACGAGGGCCGGTTGAAAAATTTACTTTACGAGGGCCGGTTGAAAAATCTACCTTACGAGGGCCGGTTGAAAAATTGACTTTACGAGGGCCGGTTGAAAAATTGACTTTACGAGGGCCGGTTGAAAAATTGACTTTACGAGGGCCGGTTGAAAAATTGACTTTACGAGGGCCGGTTGAAAAATTGACTTTACGAGGGCCGGTTGAAAATCTACCTTACGAGGGCCGGTTGAAAAATTGACTTTACGAGGGCCGGTTGAAAAATTGACTTTACGAGGGCCGGTTGAAAAACTGATTTTACGAGGGCCGGTTGAAAATCTACCTTACGAGGGCCGGTTGAAAAATTGACTTTACGAGGGCCGGTTGAAAAATTGACTTTACGAGGGCCGGTTGAAAAATTGACTTTACGAGGGCCGGTTGAAAATCTACCTTACGAGGGCCGGTTGAAAAATTGACTTTACGAGGGCCGGTTGAAAAATTGACTTTACGAGGGCCGGTTGAAAAACTGATTTTACGAGGGCCGGTTGAAAATCTACCTTACGAGGGCCGGTTGAAAAATTGACTTTACGAGGGCCGGTTGAAAAATTGACTTTACGAGGGCCGGTTGAAAAATTGACTTTACGAGGGCCGGTTGAAAAATTGACTTTACGAGGGCCGGTTGAAAAATTGACTTTACGAGGGCCGGTTGAAAAATTGACTTTACGAGGGCCGGTTGAAAAATTGACTTTACGAGGGCCGGTTGAAAAACTGATTTTACGAGGGCCGGTTGAAAATCTACCTTACGAGGGCCGGTTGGAAAATTGACTTTACGAGGGCCGGTTGAAAAATTGACTTTACGAGGGCCGGTTGAAAAATTGACTTTACGAGGGCAGGTTGAAAAATCTACCTTACGAGGGCCGGTTGAAAAATTGACTTTACGAGGGCCGGTTGAAAAATCTACCTTACGAGGGCCGGTTGAAAAATTGACTTTACGAGGGCCGGTTGAAAAATTGACTTTACGAGGGCCGGTTGAAAAATTGACTTTACGAGGGCCGGTTGAAAAATTGTCTTTACGAGGGTCGGTTGAAAAATTGACTTTACGAGGGCCGGTTGAAAAATTGACTTTACGAGGGCCGGTTGAAAAATTGACTTTACGAGGGCCGGTTGAAAAATTTACTTTCGAGGGCCGGTTGAATATTAACTTTACGAGGGCCGGTTGAAAAATTTACTTTACGAGGGCCGGTTGAAAAACTGATTTTACGAGGGCCGGTTGAAAATCTACCTTACGAGGGCCGGTTGAAAAATGTACTTTACGAGGGCCGGTTGAAAAATTGACTTTACGAGGGCCGGTTGAAAAATTGACTTTACGAGGGCCGGTTGAAAAACTGATTTTACGAGGGCCGGTTGAAAATCTACCTTACGAGGGCCGGTTGAAAAATGTACTTTACGAGGGCCGGTTGAAAAATTGACTTTACGAGGGCCAGTTGAAAAATTGACTTTACGAGGGCCGGTTGAAAAACTGATTTTACGAGGGCCGGTTGAAAATCTACCTTACGAGGGCCGGTTGAAAAATTGACTTTACGAGGGCCGGTTGAAAAATTGACTTTACGAGGGCCGGTTGAAAAATCTACCTTACGAGGGCCGGTTGAAAAATTGACTTTACGAGGGCCGGTTGAAAAATCTACCTTACGAGGGCCGGTTGAAAAATTGACTTTACGAGGGCCGGTTGAAAAATTTACTTTACGAGGGCCGGTTGAAAAATCTACCTTACGAGGGCCGGTTGAAAAATTGACTTTACGAGGGCCGGTTGAAAAATTGACTTTACGAGGGCCGGTTGAAAAATTGACTTTACGAGGGCCGGTTGAAAAATTGACTTTACGAGGGCCGGTTGAAAAATTGACTTTACGAGGGCCGGTTGAAAATCTACCTTACGAGGGCCGGTTGAAAAATTGACTTTACGAGGGCCGGTTGAAAAATTGACTTTACGAGGGCCGGTTGAAAAATTGACTTTACGAGGGCCGGTTGAAAAACTGATTTTACGAGGGCCGGTTGAAAATCTACCTTACGAGGGCCGGTTGAAAAATGTACTTTACGAGGGCCGGTTGAAAAATTGACTTTACGAGGGCCAGTTGAAAAATTGACTTTACGAGGGCCGGTTGAAAAACTGATTTTACGAGGGCCGGTTGAAAATCTACCTTACGAGGGCCGGTTGAAAAATTGACTTTACGAGGGCCGGTTGAAAAATTGACTTTACGAGGGCCGGTTGAAAAATCTACCTTACGAGGGCCGGTTGAAAAATTGACTTTACGAGGGCCGGTTGAAAAATCTACCTTACGAGGGCCGGTTGAAAAATTGACTTTACGAGGGCCGGTTGAAAAATTTACTTTACGAGGGCCGGTTGAAAAATCTACCTTACGAGGGCCGGTTGAAAAATTGACTTTACGAGGGCCGGTTGAAAAATTGACTTTACGAGGGCCGGTTGAAAAATTGACTTTACGAGGGCCGGTTGAAAAATTGACTTTACGAGGGCCGGTTGAAAAATTGACTTTACGAGGGCCGGTTGAAAATCTACCTTACGAGGGCCGGTTGAAAAATTGACTTTACGAGGGCCGGTTGAAAAATTGACTTTACGAGGGCCGGTTGAAAAATTGACTTTACGAGGGCCGGTTGAAAAATCTACCTTACGAGGGCCGGTTGAAAAATTGACTTTACGAGGGCCGGTTGAAAAATTGACTTTACGAGGGCCGGTTGAAAAATTGACTTTACGAGGGCCGGTTGAAAAATTGTCTTTACGAGGGTCGGTTGAAAAATTGACTTTACGAGGGCCGGTTGAAAAATTGACTTTACGAGGGCCGGTTGAAAAATTGACTTTACGAGGGCCGGTTGAAAAATTGACTTTACGAGGGCCGGTTGAAAAATTGACTTTACGAGGGCCGGTTGAAAAATTTACTTTCGAGGGCCGGTTGAATATTAACTTTACGAGGGCCGGTTGAAAAATTTACTTTACGAGGGCCGGTTGAAAAACTGATTTTACGAGGGCCGGTTGAAAATCTACCTTACGAGGGCCGGTTGAAAAATGTACTTTACGAGGGCCGGTTGAAAAATTGACTTTACGAGGGCCGGTTGAAAAATTGACTTTACGAGGGCCGGTTGAAAAACTGATTTTACGAGGGCCGGTTGAAAATCTACCTTACGAGGGCCGGTTGAAAAATTGACTTTACGAGAGCCGGTTGAAAAACTGACTTTACGAGGGCCGGTTGAAAATCTACCTTACGAGGGCCGGTTGAAAAATTGACTTTACGAGGGCCGGTTGAAAATCTACCTTACGAGGGCCGGTTGAAAAATTGACTTTACGAGGGCCGGTTGAAAAATTGACTTTACGAGGGCCGGTTGAAAAATTGACTTTACGAGGGCAGGTTGAAAAATCTACCTTACGAGGGCCGGTTGAAAAATTGACTTTACGAGGGCCGGTTGAAAAATTGACTTTACGAGGGCCGGTTGAAAAATTGACTTTACGAGGGCCGGTTGAAAAATTGACTTTACGAGGGCCGGTTGAAAATCTACCTTACGAGGGCCGGTTGAAAAATTGACTTTACGAGGGCCGGTTGAAAAATTGACTTTACGAGGGCCGGTTGAAAAATTGACTTTACGAGGGCCGGTTGAAAATCTACCTTACGAGGGCCGGTTGAAAAATTGACTTTACGAGGGCCGGTTGAAAAATTGACTTTACGAGGGCCGGTTGAAAAATTGACTTTACGAGGGCCGGTTGAAAAATCTACCTTACGAGGGCCGGTTGAAAAATTGACTTTACGAGGGCCGGTTGAAAAATTGACTTTACGAGGGCCGGTTGAAAAATTGACTTTACGAGGGCCGGTTGAAAAATTGTCTTTACGAGGGTCGGTTGAAAAATTGACTTTACGAGGGCCGGTTGAAAAATTGACTTTACGAGGGCCGGTTGAAAAATTGACTTTACGAGGGCCGGTTGAAAAATTGACTTTACGAGGGCCGGTTGAAAAATTGACTTTACGAGGGCCGGTTGAAAAATTTACTTTCGAGGGCCGGTTGAATATTAACTTTACGAGGGCCGGTTGAAAAATTTACTTTACGAGGGCCGGTTGAAAAACTGATTTTACGAGGGCCGGTTGAAAATCTACCTTACGAGGGCCGGTTGAAAAATGTACTTTACGAGGGCCGGTTGAAAAATTGACTTTACGAGGGCCGGTTGAAAAATTGACTTTACGAGGGCCGGTTGAAAAACTGATTTTACGAGGGCCGGTTGAAAATCTACCTTACGAGGGCCGGTTGAAAAATGTACTTTACGAGGGCCGGTTGAAAAATTGACTTTACGAGGGCCAGTTGAAAAATTGACTTTACGAGGGCCGGTTGAAAAACTGATTTTACGAGGGCCGGTTGAAAATCTACCTTACGAGGGCCGGTTGAAAAATTGACTTTACGAGGGCCGGTTGAAAAATTGACTTTACGAGGGCCGGTTGAAAAATCTACCTTACGAGGGCCGGTTGAAAAATTGACTTTACGAGGGCCGGTTGAAAAATCTACCTTACGAGGGCCGGTTGAAAAATTGACTTTACGAGGGCCGGTTGAAAAATTTACTTTACGAGGGCCGGTTGAAAAATCTACCTTACGAGGGCCGGTTGAAAAATTGACTTTACGAGGGCCGGTTGAAAAATTGACTTTACGAGGGCCGGTTGAAAAATTGACTTTACGAGGGCCGGTTGAAAAATTGACTTTACGAGGGCCGGTTGAAAAATTGACTTTACGAGGGCCGGTTGAAAATCTACCTTACGAGGGCCGGTTGAAAAATTGACTTTACGAGGGCCGGTTGAAAAATTGACTTTACGAGGGCCGGTTGAAAAACTGATTTTACGAGGGCCGGTTGAAAATCTACCTTACGAGGGCCGGTTGAAAAATTGACTTTACGAGGGCCGGTTGAAAAATTGACTTTACGAGGGCCGGTTGAAAAATTGACTTTACGAGGGCCGGTTGAAAATCTACCTTACGAGGGCCGGTTGAAAAATTGACTTTACGAGGGCCGGTTGAAAAATTGACTTTACGAGGGCCGGTTGAAAAACTGATTTTACGAGGGCCGGTTGAAAATCTACCTTACGAGGGCCGGTTGAAAAATTGACTTTACGAGGGCCGGTTGAAAAATTGACTTTACGAGGGCCGGTTGAAAAATTGACTTTACGAGGGCCGGTTGAAAAATTGACTTTACGAGGGCCGGTTGAAAAATTGACTTTACGAGGGCCGGTTGAAAAATTGACTTTACGAGGGCCGGTTGAAAAATTGACTTTACGAGGGCCGGTTGAAAAACTGATTTTACGAGGGCCGGTTGAAAATCTACCTTACGAGGGCCGGTTGGAAAATTGACTTTACGAGGGCCGGTTGAAAAATTGACTTTACGAGGGCCGGTTGAAAAATTGACTTTACGAGGGCAGGTTGAAAAATCTACCTTACGAGGGCCGGTTGAAAAATTGACTTTACGAGGGCCGGTTGAAAAATCTACCTTACGAGGGCCGGTTGAAAAATTGACTTTACGAGGGCCGGTTGAAAAATTGACTTTACGAGGGCCGGTTGAAAAATTGACTTTACGAGGGCCGGTTGAAAAATTGTCTTTACGAGGGTCGGTTGAAAAATTGACTTTACGAGGGCCGGTTGAAAAATTGACTTTACGAGGGCCGGTTGAAAAATTGACTTTACGAGGGCCGGTTGAAAAATTTACTTTCGAGGGCCGGTTGAATATTAACTTTACGAGGGCCGGTTGAAAAATTTACTTTACGAGGGCCGGTTGAAAAACTGATTTTACGAGGGCCGGTTGAAAATCTACCTTACGAGGGCCGGTTGAAAAATGTACTTTACGAGGGCCGGTTGAAAAATTGACTTTACGAGGGCCGGTTGAAAAATTGACTTTACGAGGGCCGGTTGAAAAACTGATTTTACGAGGGCCGGTTGAAAATCTACCTTACGAGGGCCGGTTGAAAAATGTACTTTACGAGGGCCGGTTGAAAAATTGACTTTACGAGGGCCAGTTGAAAAATTGACTTTACGAGGGCCGGTTGAAAAACTGATTTTACGAGGGCCGGTTGAAAATCTACCTTACGAGGGCCGGTTGAAAAATTGACTTTACGAGGGCCGGTTGAAAAATTGACTTTACGAGGGCCGGTTGAAAAATCTACCTTACGAGGGCCGGTTGAAAAATTGACTTTACGAGGGCCGGTTGAAAAATCTACCTTACGAGGGCCGGTTGAAAAATTGACTTTACGAGGGCCGGTTGAAAAATTTACTTTACGAGGGCCGGTTGAAAAATCTACCTTACGAGGGCCGGTTGAAAAATTGACTTTACGAGGGCCGGTTGAAAAATTGACTTTACGAGGGCCGGTTGAAAAATTGACTTTACGAGGGCCGGTTGAAAAATTGACTTTACGAGGGCCGGTTGAAAAATTGACTTTACGAGGGCCGGTTGAAAATCTACCTTACGAGGGCCGGTTGAAAAATTGACTTTACGAGGGCCGGTTGAAAAATTGACTTTACGAGGGCCGGTTGAAAAATTGACTTTACGAGGGCCGGTTGAAAAACTGATTTTACGAGGGCCGGTTGAAAATCTACCTTACGAGGGCCGGTTGAAAAATGTACTTTACGAGGGCCGGTTGAAAAATTGACTTTACGAGGGCCAGTTGAAAAATTGACTTTACGAGGGCCGGTTGAAAAACTGATTTTACGAGGGCCGGTTGAAAATCTACCTTACGAGGGCCGGTTGAAAAATTGACTTTACGAGGGCCGGTTGAAAAATTGACTTTACGAGGGCCGGTTGAAAAATCTACCTTACGAGGGCCGGTTGAAAAATTGACTTTACGAGGGCCGGTTGAAAAATCTACCTTACGAGGGCCGGTTGAAAAATTGACTTTACGAGGGCCGGTTGAAAAATTTACTTTACGAGGGCCGGTTGAAAAATCTACCTTACGAGGGCCGGTTGAAAAATTGACTTTACGAGGGCCGGTTGAAAAATTGACTTTACGAGGGCCGGTTGAAAAATCTACCTTACGAGGGCCGGTTGAAAAATTGACTTTACGAGGGCCGGTTGAAAAATCTACCTTACGAGGGCCGGTTGAAAAATTGACTTTACGAGGGCCGGTTGAAAAATTTACTTTACGAGGGCCGGTTGAAAAATCTACCTTACGAGGGCCGGTTGAAAAATTGACTTTACGAGGGCCGGTTGAAAAATTGACTTTACGAGGGCCGGTTGAAAAATTGACTTTACGAGGGCCGGTTGAAAAATTGACTTTACGAGGGCCGGTTGAAAAATTGACTTTACGAGGGCCGGTTGAAAATCTACCTTACGAGGGCCGGTTGAAAAATTGACTTTACGAGGGCCGGTTGAAAAATTGACTTTACGAGGGCCGGTTGAAAAATTGACTTTACGAGGGCCGGTTGAAAAATCTACCTTACGAGGGCCGGTTGAAAAATTGACTTTACGAGGGCCGGTTGAAAAATTGACTTTACGAGGGCCGGTTGAAAAATTGACTTTACGAGGGCCGGTTGAAAAATTGTCTTTACGAGGGTCGGTTGAAAAATTGACTTTACGAGGGCCGGTTGAAAAATTGACTTTACGAGGGCCGGTTGAAAAATTGACTTTACGAGGGCCGGTTGAAAAATTGACTTTACGAGGGCCGGTTGAAAAATTGACTTTACGAGGGCCGGTTGAAAAATTTACTTTCGAGGGCCGGTTGAATATTAACTTTACGAGGGCCGGTTGAAAAATTTACTTTACGAGGGCCGGTTGAAAAACTGATTTTACGAGGGCCGGTTGAAAATCTACCTTACGAGGGCCGGTTGAAAAATGTACTTTACGAGGGCCGGTTGAAAAATTGACTTTACGAGGGCCGGTTGAAAAACTGATTTTACGAGGGCCGGTTGAAAATCTACCTTACGAGGGCCGGTTGAAAAATTGACTTTACGAGAGCCGGTTGAAAAACTGACTTTACGAGGGCCGGTTGAAAATCTACCTTACGAGGGCCGGTTGAAAAATTGACTTTACGAGGGCCGGTTGAAAAATTGACTTTACGAGGGCCGGTTGAAAAACTGATTTTACGAGGGCCGGTTGAAAATCTACCTTACGAGGGCCGGTTGAAAAATTGACTTTACGAGGGCCGGTTGAAAAATTGACTTTACGAGGGCCGGTTGAAAAATTGACTTTACGAGGGCCGGTTGAAAAATTGACTTTACGAGGGCCGGTTGAAAATCTACCTTACGAGGGCCGGTTGAAAAATTGACTTTACGAGGGCCGGTTGAAAAATTGACTTTACGAGGGCCGGTTGAAAAATTGACTTTACGAGGGCCGGTTGAAAAATTGACTTTACGAGGGCCGGTTGAAAAATTGACTTTACGAGGGCCGGTTGAAAAATTGACTTTACGAGGGCCGGTTGAAAAATTGACTTTACGAGGGCCGGTTGAAAAATTGACTTTACGAGGGCCGGTTGAAAAATTGACTTTACGAGGGCCGGTTGAAAAATTGACTTTACGAGGGCCGGTTGAAAAACTGATTTTACGAGGGCCGGTTGAAAATCTACCTTACGAGGGCCGGTTGAAAAATTGACTTTACGAGGGCCGGTTGAAAAATTGACTTTACGAGGGCCGGTTGAAAAATTGACTTTACGAGGGCAGGTTGAAAAATCTACCTTACGAGGGCCGGTTGAAAAATTGACTTTACGAGGGCCGGTTGAAAAATTGACTTTACGAGGGCCGGTTGAAAAATTGACTTTACGAGGGCCGGTTGAAAAATTGACTTTACGAGGGCCGGTTGAAAATCTACCTTACGAGGGCCGGTTGAAAAATTGACTTTACGAGGGCCGGTTGAAAAATTGACTTTACGAGGGCCGGTTGAAAAATTGACTTTACGAGGGCCGGTTGAAAATCTACCTTACGAGGGCCGGTTGAAAAATTGACTTTACGAGGGCCGGTTGAAAAATTGACTTTACGAGGGCCGGTTGAAAAATTGACTTTACGAGGGCCGGTTGAAAAATCTACCTTACGAGGGCCGGTTGAAAAATTGACTTTACGAGGGCCGGTTGAAAAATTGACTTTACGAGGGCCGGTTGAAAAATTGACTTTACGAGGGCCGGTTGAAAAATTGTCTTTACGAGGGTCGGTTGAAAAATTGACTTTACGAGGGCCGGTTGAAAAATTGACTTTACGAGGGCCGGTTGAAAAATTGACTTTACGAGGGCCGGTTGAAAAATTGACTTTACGAGGGCCGGTTGAAAAATTGACTTTACGAGGGCCGGTTGAAAAATTTACTTTCGAGGGCCGGTTGAATATTAACTTTACGAGGGCCGGTTGAAAAATTTACTTTACGAGGGCCGGTTGAAAAACTGATTTTACGAGGGCCGGTTGAAAATCTACCTTACGAGGGCCGGTTGAAAAATGTACTTTACGAGGGCCGGTTGAAAAATTGACTTTACGAGGGCCGGTTGAAAAATTGACTTTACGAGGGCCGGTTGAAAAACTGATTTTACGAGGGCCGGTTGAAAATCTACCTTACGAGGGCCGGTTGAAAAATGTACTTTACGAGGGCCGGTTGAAAAATTGACTTTACGAGGGCCAGTTGAAAAATTGACTTTACGAGGGCCGGTTGAAAAACTGATTTTACGAGGGCCGGTTGAAAATCTACCTTACGAGGGCCGGTTGAAAAATTGACTTTACGAGGGCCGGTTGAAAAATTGACTTTACGAGGGCCGGTTGAAAAATCTACCTTACGAGGGCCGGTTGAAAAATTGACTTTACGAGGGCCGGTTGAAAAATCTACCTTACGAGGGCCGGTTGAAAAATTGACTTTACGAGGGCCGGTTGAAAAATTTACTTTACGAGGGCCGGTTGAAAAATCTACCTTACGAGGGCCGGTTGAAAAATTGACTTTACGAGGGCCGGTTGAAAAATTGACTTTACGAGGGCCGGTTGAAAAATTGACTTTACGAGGGCCGGTTGAAAAATTGACTTTACGAGGGCCGGTTGAAAAATTGACTTTACGAGGGCCGGTTGAAAATCTACCTTACGAGGGCCGGTTGAAAAATTGACTTTACGAGGGCCGGTTGAAAAATTGACTTTACGAGGGCCGGTTGAAAAACTGATTTTACGAGGGCCGGTTGAAAATCTACCTTACGAGGGCCGGTTGAAAAATTGACTTTACGAGGGCCGGTTGAAAAATTGACTTTACGAGGGCCGGTTGAAAAATTGACTTTACGAGGGCCGGTTGAAAATCTACCTTACGAGGGCCGGTTGAAAAATTGACTTTACGAGGGCCGGTTGAAAAATTGACTTTACGAGGGCCGGTTGAAAAACTGATTTTACGAGGGCCGGTTGAAAATCTACCTTACGAGGGCCGGTTGAAAAATTGACTTTACGAGGGCCGGTTGAAAAATTGACTTTACGAGGGCCGGTTGAAAAATTGACTTTACGAGGGCCGGTTGAAAAATTGACTTTACGAGGGCCGGTTGAAAAATTGACTTTACGAGGGCCGGTTGAAAAATTGACTTTACGAGGGCCGGTTGAAAAATTGACTTTACGAGGGCCGGTTGAAAAACTGATTTTACGAGGGCCGGTTGAAAATCTACCTTACGAGGGCCGGTTGGAAAATTGACTTTACGAGGGCCGGTTGAAAAATTGACTTTACGAGGGCCGGTTGAAAAATTGACTTTACGAGGGCAGGTTGAAAAATCTACCTTACGAGGGCCGGTTGAAAAATTGACTTTACGAGGGCCGGTTGAAAAATCTACCTTACGAGGGCCGGTTGAAAAATTGACTTTACGAGGGCCGGTTGAAAAATTGACTTTACGAGGGCCGGTTGAAAAATTGACTTTACGAGGGCCGGTTGAAAAATTGTCTTTACGAGGGTCGGTTGAAAAATTGACTTTACGAGGGCCGGTTGAAAAATTGACTTTACGAGGGCCGGTTGAAAAATTGACTTTACGAGGGCCGGTTGAAAAATTTACTTTCGAGGGCCGGTTGAATATTAACTTTACGAGGGCCGGTTGAAAAATTTACTTTACGAGGGCCGGTTGAAAAACTGATTTTACGAGGGCCGGTTGAAAATCTACCTTACGAGGGCCGGTTGAAAAATGTACTTTACGAGGGCCGGTTGAAAAATTGACTTTACGAGGGCCGGTTGAAAAATTGACTTTACGAGGGCCGGTTGAAAAACTGATTTTACGAGGGCCGGTTGAAAATCTACCTTACGAGGGCCGGTTGAAAAATGTACTTTACGAGGGCCGGTTGAAAAATTGACTTTACGAGGGCCAGTTGAAAAATTGACTTTACGAGGGCCGGTTGAAAAACTGATTTTACGAGGGCCGGTTGAAAATCTACCTTACGAGGGCCGGTTGAAAAATTGACTTTACGAGGGCCGGTTGAAAAATTGACTTTACGAGGGCCGGTTGAAAAATCTACCTTACGAGGGCCGGTTGAAAAATTGACTTTACGAGGGCCGGTTGAAAAATCTACCTTACGAGGGCCGGTTGAAAAATTGACTTTACGAGGGCCGGTTGAAAAATTTACTTTACGAGGGCCGGTTGAAAAATCTACCTTACGAGGGCCGGTTGAAAAATTGACTTTACGAGGGCCGGTTGAAAAATTGACTTTACGAGGGCCGGTTGAAAAATTGACTTTAGGAGGGCCGGTTGAAAAATTGACTTTACGAGGGCCGGTTGAAAAATTGACTTTACGAGGGCCGGTTGAAAATCTACCTTACGAGGGCCGGTTGAAAAATTGACTTTACGAGGGCCGGTTGAAAAATTGACTTTACGAGGGCCGGTTGAAAAATTGACTTTACGAGGGCCGGTTGAAAAACTGATTTTACGAGGGCCGGTTGAAAATCTACCTTACGAGGGCCGGTTGAAAAATGTACTTTACGAGGGCCGGTTGAAAAATTGACTTTACGAGGGCCAGTTGAAAAATTGACTTTACGAGGGCCGGTTGAAAAACTGATTTTACGAGGGCCGGTTGAAAATCTACCTTACGAGGGCCGGTTGAAAAATTGACTTTACGAGGGCCGGTTGAAAAATTGACTTTACGAGGGCCGGTTGAAAAATCTACCTTACGAGGGCCGGTTGAAAAATTGACTTTACGAGGGCCGGTTGAAAAATCTACCTTACGAGGGCCGGTTGAAAAATTGACTTTACGAGGGCCGGTTGAAAAATTTACTTTACGAGGGCCGGTTGAAAAATCTACCTTACGAGGGCCGGTTGAAAAATTGACTTTACGAGGGCCGGTTGAAAAATTGACTTTACGAGGGCCGGTTGAAAAATTGACTTTACGAGGGCCGGTTGAAAAATTGACTTTACGAGGGCCGGTTGAAAAATTGACTTTACGAGGGCCGGTTGAAAATCTACCTTACGAGGGCCGGTTGAAAAATTGACTTTACGAGGGCCGGTTGAAAAATTGACTTTACGAGGGCCGGTTGAAAAATTGACTTTACGAGGGCCGGTTGAAAAATCTACCTTACGAGGGCCGGTTGAAAAATTGACTTTACGAGGGCCGGTTGAAAAATTGACTTTACGAGGGCCGGTTGAAAAATTGACTTTACGAGGGCCGGTTGAAAAATTGTCTTTACGAGGGTCGGTTGAAAAATTGACTTTACGAGGGCCGGTTGAAAAATTGACTTTACGAGGGCCGGTTGAAAAATTGACTTTACGAGGGCCGGTTGAAAAATTGACTTTACGAGGGCCGGTTGAAAAATTGACTTTACGAGGGCCGGTTGAAAAATTTACTTTCGAGGGCCGGTTGAATATTAACTTTACGAGGGCCGGTTGAAAAATTTACTTTACGAGGGCCGGTTGAAAAACTGATTTTACGAGGGCCGGTTGAAAATCTACCTTACGAGGGCCGGTTGAAAAATGTACTTTACGAGGGCCGGTTGAAAAATTGACTTTACGAGGGCCGGTTGAAAAATTGACTTTACGAGGGCCGGTTGAAAAACTGATTTTACGAGGGCCGGTTGAAAATCTACCTTACGAGGGCCGGTTGAAAAATTGACTTTACGAGAGCCGGTTGAAAAACTGACTTTACGAGGGCCGGTTGAAAATCTACCTTACGAGGGCCGGTTGAAAAATTGACTTTACGAGGGCCGGTTGAAAAATCTACCTTACGAGGGCCGGTTGAAAAATTGACTTTACGAGGGCCGGTTGAAAAATTGACTTTACGAGGGCCGGTTGAAAAATTGACTTTACGAGGGCCGGTTGAAAATCTACCTTACGAGGGCCGGTTGAAAAATTGACTTTACGAGGGCCGGTTGAAAAATTGACTTTACGAGGGCCGGTTGAAAAATTGACTTTACGAGGGCCGGTTGAAAAATTGACTTTACGAGGGCCGGTTGAAAATCTACCTTACGAGGGCCGGTTGAAAAATTGACTTTACGAGGGCCGGTTGAAAAATTGACTTTACGAGGGCCGGTTGAAAAACTGATTTTACGAGGGCCGGTTGAAAATCTACCTTACGAGGGCCGGTTGAAAAATTGACTTTACGAGGGCCGGTTGAAAAATTGACTTTACGAGGGCCGGTTGAAAATCTACCTTACGAGGGCCGGTTGAAAAATTGACTTTACGAGGGCCGGTTGAAAAATTGACTTTACGAGGGCCGGTTGAAAAACTGATTTTACGAGGGCCGGTTGAAAATCTACCTTACGAGGGCCGGTTGAAAAATTGACTTTACGAGGGCCGGTTGAAAAATTGACTTTACGAGGGCCGGTTGAAAAATTGACTTTACGAGGGCCGGTTGAAAAATTGACTTTACGAGGGCCGGTTGAAAAATTGACTTTACGAGGGCAGGTTGAAAAATTGACTTTACGAGGGCCGGTTGAAAAATTGACTTTACGAGGGCCGGTTGAAAAATTGTCTTTACGAGGGTCGGTTGAAAAATTGACTTTACGAGGGCCGGTTGAAAAATTGACTTTACGAGGGCCGGTTGAAAAATTGACTTTACGAGGGCCGGTTGAAAAATTTACTTTCGAGGGCCGGTTGAATATTAACTTTACGAGGGCCGGTTGAAAAATTTACTTTACGAGGGCCGGTTGAAAAACTGATTTTACGAGGGCCGGTTGAAAATCTACCTTACGAGGGCCGGTTGAAAAATGTACTTTACGAGGGCCGGTTGAAAAATTGACTTTACGAGGGCCGGTTGAAAAATTGACTTTACGAGGGCCGGTTGAAAAACTGATTTTACGAGGGCCGGTTGAAAATCTACCTTACGAGGGCCGGTTGAAAAATGTACTTTACGAGGGCCGGTTGAAAAATTGACTTTACGAGGGCCAGTTGAAAAATTGACTTTACGAGGGCCGGTTGAAAAATGTACTTTACGAGGGCCGGTTGAAAAATTGACTTTACGAGGGCCGGTTGAAAAATTGACTTTACGAGGGCCGGTTGAAAAATTGACTTTACGAGGGCCAGTTGAAAAATTGACTTTACGAGGGCCGGTTGAAAAACTGATTTTACGAGGGCCGGTTGAAAATCTACCTTACGAGGGCCGGTTGAAAAATTGACTTTACGAGGGCCGGTTGAAAAATTGACTTTACGAGGGCCGGTTGAAAAATCTACCTTACGAGGGCCGGTTGAAAAATTGACTTTACGAGGGCCGGTTGAAAAATCTACCTTACGAGGGCCGGTTGAAAAATTGACTTTACGAGGGCCGGTTGAAAAATTTACTTTACGAGGGCCGGTTGAAAAATCTACCTTACGAGGGCCGGTTGAAAAATTGACTTTACGAGGGCCAGTTGAAAAATCTACCTTACGAGGGCCGGTTGAAAAATTGACTTTACGAGGGCCGGTTGAAAAATTGACTTTACGAGGGCCGGTTGAAAAATTGACTTTACGAGGGCCGGTTGAAAAATTGACTTTACGAGGGCCGGTTGAAAAATTGACTTTACGAGGGCCAGTTGAAAAATCTACCTTACGAGGGCCGGTTGAAAAATTGACTTTACGAGGGCCGGTTGAAAAATTGACTTTACGAGGGCCGGTTGAAAAATTGACTTTACGAGGGCCGGTTGAAAAATTGACTTTACGAGGGCCGGTTGAAAAACTGATTTTACGAGGGCCGGTTGAAAATCTACCTTACGAGGGCCGGTTGAAAAATTGACTTTACGAGGGCCGGTTGAAAAATTGACTTTACGAGGGCCGGTTGAAAAATTGACTTTACGAGGGCAGGTTGAAAAATCTACCTTACGAGGGCCGGTTGAAAAATTGACTTTACGAGGGCCGGTTGAAAAATCTACCTTACGAGGGCCGGTTGAAAAATTGACTTTACGAGGGCCGGTTGAAAAATTGACTTTACGAGGGCCGGTTGAAAAATTGACTTTACGAGGGCCGGTTGAAAAATTGACTTTACGAGGGCCGGTTGAAAAATTGACTTTACGAGGGCCGGTTGAAAAACTGATTTTACGAGGGCCGGTTGAAAATCTACCTTACGAGGGCCGGTTGAAAAATGTACTTTACGAGGGCCGGTTGAAAAATTGACTTTACGAGGGCCAGTTGAAAAATTGACTTTACGAGGGCCGGTTGAAAAATGTACTTTACGAGGGCCGGTTGAAAAATTGACTTTACGAGGGCCGGTTGAAAAATTGACTTTACGAGGGCCGGTTGAAAAATTGACTTTACGAGGGCCAGTTGAAAAATTGACTTTACGAGGGCCGGTTGAAAAACTGATTTTACGAGGGCCGGTTGAAAATCTACCTTACGAGGGCCGGTTGAAAAATTGACTTTACGAGGGCCGGTTGAAAAATTGACTTTACGAGGGCCGGTTGAAAAATCTACCTTACGAGGGCCGGTTGAAAAATTGACTTTACGAGGGCCGGTTGAAAAATCTACCTTACGAGGGCCGGTTGAAAAATTGACTTTACGAGGGCCGGTTGAAAAATTTACTTTACGAGGGCCGGTTGAAAAATCTACCTTACGAGGGCCGGTTGAAAAATTGACTTTACGAGGGCCAGTTGAAAAATCTACCTTACGAGGGCCGGTTGAAAAATTGACTTTACGAGGGCCGGTTGAAAAATTGACTTTACGAGGGCCGGTTGAAAAATTGACTTTACGAGGGCCGGTTGAAAAATTGACTTTACGAGGGCCGGTTGAAAAATTGACTTTACGAGGGCCAGTTGAAAAATCTACCTTACGAGGGCCGGTTGAAAAATTGACTTTACGAGGGCCGGTTGAAAAATTGACTTTACGAGGGCCAGTTGAAAAATCTACCTTACGAGGGCCGGTTGAAAAATTGACTTTACGAGGGCCGGTTGAAAAATTGACTTTACGAGGGCCGGTTGAAAAATTGACTTTACGAGGGCCGGTTGAAAAATTGACTTTACGAGGGCCGGTTGAAAAATTGACTTTACGAGGGCCAGTTGAAAAATCTACCTTACGAGGGCCGGTTGAAAAATTGACTTTACGAGGGCCGGTTGAAAAATTGACTTTACGAGGGCCGGTTGAAAAATTGACTTTACGAGGGCCGGTTGAAAAATTGACTTTACGAGGGCCGGTTGAAAAACTGATTTTACGAGGGCCGGTTGAAAATCTACCTTACGAGGGCCGGTTGAAAAATTGACTTTACGAGGGCCGGTTGAAAAATTGACTTTACGAGGGCCGGTTGAAAAATTGACTTTACGAGGGCAGGTTGAAAAATCTACCTTACGAGGGCCGGTTGAAAAATTGACTTTACGAGGGCCGGTTGAAAAATCTACCTTACGAGGGCCGGTTGAAAAATTGACTTTACGAGGGCCGGTTGAAAAATTGACTTTACGAGGGCCGGTTGAAAAATTGACTTTACGAGGGCCGGTTGAAAAATTGACTTTACGAGGGCCGGTTGAAAAATTGACTTTACGAGGGCCGGTTGAAAAACTGATTTTACGAGGGCCGGTTGAAAATCTACCTTACGAGGGCCGGTTGAAAAATGTACTTTACGAGGGCCGGTTGAAAAATTGACTTTACGAGGGCCAGTTGAAAAATTGACTTTACGAGGGCCGGTTGAAAAATGTACTTTACGAGGGCCGGTTGAAAAATTGACTTTACGAGGGCCGGTTGAAAAATTGACTTTACGAGGGCCGGTTGAAAAATTGACTTTACGAGGGCCAGTTGAAAAATTGACTTTACGAGGGCCGGTTGAAAAACTGATTTTACGAGGGCCGGTTGAAAATCTACCTTACGAGGGCCGGTTGAAAAATTGACTTTACGAGGGCCGGTTGAAAAATTGACTTTACGAGGGCCGGTTGAAAAATCTACCTTACGAGGGCCGGTTGAAAAATTGACTTTACGAGGGCCGGTTGAAAAATCTACCTTACGAGGGCCGGTTGAAAAATTGACTTTACGAGGGCCGGTTGAAAAATTTACTTTACGAGGGCCGGTTGAAAAATCTACCTTACGAGGGCCGGTTGAAAAATTGACTTTACGAGGGCCAGTTGAAAAATCTACCTTACGAGGGCCGGTTGAAAAATTGACTTTACGAGGGCCGGTTGAAAAATTGACTTTACGAGGGCCGGTTGAAAAATTGACTTTACGAGGGCCGGTTGAAAAATTGACTTTAC
Organism: Dyspetes luteomarginatus; assembly: GCA_963669185.1. Taxonomy (NCBI): domain Eukaryota; kingdom Metazoa; phylum Arthropoda; class Insecta; order Hymenoptera; family Ichneumonidae; genus Dyspetes; species Dyspetes luteomarginatus. The sequence goes on from OY769911.1 coordinate 1,123,883, forward strand.
GAGGGCCGGTTGAAAAATTGACTTTACGAGGGCCAGTTGAAAAATCTACCTTACGAGGGCCGGTTGAAAAATTGACTTTACGAGGGCCGGTTGAAAAATTGACTTTACGAGGGCCGGTTGAAAAATTGACTTTACGAGGGCCGGTTGAAAAATTGACTTTACGAGGGCCGGTTGAAAAACTGATTTTACGAGGGCCGGTTGAAAATCTACCTTACGAGGGCCGGTTGAAAAATTGACTTTACGAGGGCCGGTTGAAAAATTGACTTTACGAGGGCCGGTTGAAAAATTGACTTTACGAGGGCAGGTTGAAAAATCTACCTTACGAGGGCCGGTTGAAAAATTGACTTTACGAGGGCCGGTTGAAAAATCTACCTTACGAGGGCCGGTTGAAAAATTGACTTTACGAGGGCCGGTTGAAAAATTGACTTTACGAGGGCCGGTTGAAAAATTGACTTTACGAGGGCCGGTTGAAAAATTGACTTTACGAGGGCCAGTTGAAAAATCTACCTTACGAGGGCCGGTTGAAAAATTGACTTTACGAGGGCCGGTTGAAAAATTGACTTTACGAGGGCCGGTTGAAAAATTCACTTTACGAGGGCCGGTTGAAAAATTGACTTTACGAGGGCCGGTTGAAAAATTGACTTTACGAGGGCCGGTTGAAAAATCTACCTTACGAGGGCCGGTTGAAAAATTAACTTTACGAGGGCCGGTTGAAAAATTGACTTTACGAGGGCCGGTTGAAAATCTACCTTACGAGGGCCGGTTGAAAAATGTACTTTACGAGGGCCGGTTGAAAAATTGACTTTACGAGGGCCGGTTGAAAAATCTACCTTACGAGGGCCGGTTGAAAAATTGACTTTACGAGGGCCGGTTGAAAAATTGACTTTACGAGGGCCGGTTGAAAAATTGACTTTACGAGGGCCGGTTGAAAAACTGATTTTACGAGGGCCGGTTGAAAATCTACCTTACGAGGGCCGGTTGAAAAATTGACTTTACGAGGGCCGGTTGAAAAATTGACTTTACGAGAGCCGGTTGAAAAACTGACTTTACGAGGGCCGGTTGAAAATCTACCTTACGAGGGCCGGTTGAAAAATGTACTTTACGAGGGCCGGTTGAAAAATTGACTTTACGAGGGCCGGTTGAAAAATTGACTTTACGAGGGCCGGTTGAAAAATTGACTTTACGAGGGCCGGTTGAAAAATTGACTTTACGAGGGCCGGTTGAAAATCTACCTTACGAGGGCCGGTTGAAAAATTGACTTTACGAGGGCCGGTTGAAAAATTGACTTGACGAGGGCCGGTTGAAAAATTGACTTTACGAGGGCCGGTTGAAAAATTAACTTTACGAGGGCCGGTTGAAAAATTGAATTTACGAGGGCCGGTTGAAAATCTACCTTACGAGGGCCGGTTGAAAAATTGACTTTACGAGGGCCGGTTGAAAAATTGACTTTACGAGGGCCGGTTGAAAAACTGATTTTACGAGGGCCGGTTGAAAATCTACCTTACGAGGGCCGGTTGGAAAATTGACTTTACGAGGGCCGGTTGAAAAATTGACTTTACGAGGGCCGGTTGAAAAATTGACTTTACGAGGGCAGGTTGAAAAATCTACCTTACGAGGGCCGGTTGAAAAATTGACTTTACGAGGGCCGGTTGAAAAATCTACCTTACGAGGGCCGGTTGAAAAATTGACTTTACGAGGGCCGGTTGAAAAATTGACTTTACGAGGGCCGGTTGAAAAATTGACTTTACGAGGGCCGGTTGAAAAATTTACTTTCGAGGGCCGGTTGAATATTAACTTTACGAGGGCCGGTTGAAAAATTTACTTTACGAGGGCCGGTTGAAAAACTGATTTTACGAGGGCCGGTTGAAAATCTACCTTACGAGGGCCGGTTGAAAATCTACCTTACGAGGGCCGGTTGAAAAATGTACTTTACGAGGGCCGGTTGAAAAATTGACTTTACGAGGGCCAGTTGAAAAATTGACTTTACGAGGGCCGGTTGAAAAACTGATTTTACGAGGGCCGGTTGAAAATCTACCTTACGAGGGCCGGTTGAAAAATTTACTTTCGAGGGCCGGTTGAATATTAACTTTACGAGGGCCGGTTGAAAAATTTACTTTACGAGGGCCGGTTGAAAAACTGATTTTACGAGGGCCGGTTGAAAATCTACCTTACGAGGGCCGGTTGAAAAATTGACTTTACGAGGGCCGGTTGAAAAATTTACTTTACGAGGGCCGGTTGAAAAATCTACCTTACGAGGGCCGGTTGAAAAATTGACTTTACGAGGGCCGGTTGAAAAATCTACCTTACGAGGGCCGGTTGAAAAATTGACTTTACGAGGGCCGGTTGAAAAATTGACTTTACGAGGGCCGGTTGAAAATCTACCTTACGAGGGCCGGTTGAAAAATTGACTTTACGAGGGCCGGTTGAAAAATTGACTTTACGAGGGCCGGTTGAAAAATTGACTTTACGAGGGCCGGTTGAAAAATTGACTTTACGAGGGCCGGTTGAAAAATTGACTTTACGAGGGCCGGTTGAAAAATTGACTTTACGAGGGCCGGTTGAAAAATCTACCTTACGAGGGCCGGTTGAAAAATTGACTTTACGAGGGCCGGTTGAAAAATTGACTTTACGAGGGCCGGTTGAAAAATTGACTTTACGAGGGCCAGTTGAAAAATCTACCTTACGAGGGCCGGTTGAAAAATTGACTTTACGAGGGCCGGTTGAAAAATTGACTTTACGAGGGCCGGTTGAAAAATTGACTTTACGAGGGCTGGTTGAAAAATTGACTTTACGAGGGCCGGTTGAAAAATTGACTTTACGAGGGCCGGTTGAAAAATCTACCTTACGAGGGCTGGTTGAAAAATTAACTTTACGAGGGCCGGTTGAAAAATTGACTTTACGAGGGCCGGTTGAAAAATCTACCTTACGAGGGCCGGTTGAAAAATTGACTTTACGAGGGCCGGTTGAAAAATTGACTTTACGAGGGCCGGTTGAAAAATTGACTTTACGAGGGCCGGTTGAAAAACTGATTTTACGAGGGCCGGTTGAAAATCTACCTTACGAGGGCCGGTTGAAAAATTGACTTTACGAGGGCCGGTTGAAAAATTGACTTTACGAGAGCCGGTTGAAAAACTGACTTTACGAGGGCCGGTTGAAAATCTACCTTACGAGGGCCGGTTGAAAAATTGACTTTACGAGGGCCGGTTGAAAAATTTACTTTACGAGGGCCGGTTGAAAAACTGATTTTACGAGGGCCGGTTGAAAATCTACCTTACGAGGGCCGGTTGAAAAATGTACTTTACGAGGGCCGGTTGAAAAATTGACTTTACGAGGGCCGGTTGAAAAATTGACTTTACGAGGGCCGGTTGAAAAACTGATTTTACGAGGGCCGGTTGAAAAACTGATTTTACGAGGGCCGGTTGAAAATCTACCTTACGAGGGCCGGTTGAAAAATTGACTTTACGAGGGCCGGTTGAAAAATTGACTTTACGAGGGCCGGTTGAAAAATCTACCTTACGAGGGCCGGTTGAAAAATTGACTTTACGAGGGCCGGTTGAAAAATCTACCTTACGAGGGCCGGTTGAAAAATTGACTTTACGAGGGCCGGTTGAAAAATTTACTTTACGAGGGCCGGTTGAAAAATCTACCTTACGAGGGCCGGTTGAAAAATTGACTTTACGAGGGCCGGTTGAAAAATTGACTTTACGAGGGCCGGTTGAAAAATTGACTTTACGAGGGCCGGTTGAAAAATTGACTTTACGAGGGCCGGTTGAAAAATTGACTTTACGAGGGCCGGTTGAAAATCTACCTTACGAGGGCCGGTTGAAAAATTGACTTTACGAGGGCCGGTTGAAAAATTGACTTTACGAGGGCCGGTTGAAAAATTGACTTTACGAGGGCCGGTTGAAAAATCTACCTTACGAGGGCCGGTTGAAAAATTGACTTTACGAGGGCCGGTTGAAAAATTGACTTTACGAGGGCCGGTTGAAAAATTGACTTTACGAGGGCCGGTTGAAAAATTGTCTTTACGAGGGTCGGTTGAAAAATTGACTTTACGAGGGCCGGTTGAAAAATTGACTTTACGAGGGCCGGTTGAAAAATTGACTTTACGAGGGCCGGTTGAAAAATTGACTTTACGAGGGCCGGTTGAAAAATTGACTTTACGAGGGCCGGTTGAAAAATTTACTTTCGAGGGCCGGTTGAATATTAACTTTACGAGGGCCGGTTGAAAAATTTACTTTACGAGGGCCGGTTGAAAAACTGATTTTACGAGGGCCGGTTGAAAATCTACCTTACGAGGGCCGGTTGAAAAATGTACTTTACGAGGGCCGGTTGAAAAATTGACTTTACGAGGGCCGGTTGAAAAATTGACTTTACGAGGGCCGGTTGAAAAACTGATTTTACGAGGGCCGGTTGAAAATCTACCTTACGAGGGCCGGTTGAAAAATTGACTTTACGAGAGCCGGTTGAAAAACTGACTTTACGAGGGCCGGTTGAAAATCTACCTTACGAGGGCCGGTTGAAAAATTGACTTTACGAGGGCCGGTTGAAAAATCTACCTTACGAGGGCCGGTTGAAAAATTGACTTTACGAGGGCCGGTTGAAAAATTGACTTTACGAGGGCCGGTTGAAAAATTGACTTTACGAGGGCCGGTTGAAAATCTACCTTACGAGGGCCGGTTGAAAAATTGACTTTACGAGGGCCGGTTGAAAAATTGACTTTACGAGGGCCGGTTGAAAAATTGACTTTACGAGGGCCGGTTGAAAAATTGACTTTACGAGGGCCGGTTGAAAATCTACCTTACGAGGGCCGGTTGAAAAATTGACTTTACGAGGGCCGGTTGAAAAATTGACTTTACGAGGGCCGGTTGAAAAACTGATTTTACGAGGGCCGGTTGAAAATCTACCTTACGAGGGCCGGTTGAAAAATTGACTTTACGAGGGCCGGTTGAAAAATTGACTTTACGAGGGCCGGTTGAAAAATTGACTTTACGAGGGCCGGTTGAAAATCTACCTTACGAGGGCCGGTTGAAAAATTGACTTTACGAGGGCCGGTTGAAAAATTGACTTTACGAGGGCCGGTTGAAAAATTGACTTTACGAGGGCCGGTTGAAAAATTGACTTTACGAGGGCCGGTTGAAAAATTGACTTTACGAGGGCCGGTTGAAAAATTTACTTTCGAGGGCCGGTTGAATATTAACTTTACGAGGGCCGGTTGAAAAATTTACTTTACGAGGGCCGGTTGAAAAACTGATTTTACGAGGGCCGGTTGAAAATCTACCTTACGAGGGCCGGTTGAAAAATTGACTTTACGAGGGCCGGTTGAAAAATTGACTTTACGAGGGCCGGTTGAAAAATTGACTTTACGAGGGCCGGTTGAAAATCTACCTTACGAGGGCCGGTTGAAAAATTGACTTTACGAGGGCCGGTTGAAAAATTGACTTTACGAGGGCCGGTTGAAAAATTGACTTTACGAGGGCCGGTTGAAAAATCTACCTTACGAGGGCCGGTTGAAAAATTGACTTTACGAGGGCCGGTTGAAAAATTGACTTTACGAGGGCCGGTTGAAAAATTGACTTTACGAGGGCCGGTTGAAAAATTGTCTTTACGAGGGTCGGTTGAAAAATTGACTTTACGAGGGCCGGTTGAAAAATTGACTTTACGAGGGCCGGTTGAAAAATTGACTTTACGAGGGCCGGTTGAAAAATTGACTTTACGAGGGCCGGTTGAAAAATTGACTTTACGAGGGCCGGTTGAAAAATTTACTTTCGAGGGCCGGTTGAATATTAACTTTACGAGGGCCGGTTGAAAAATTTACTTTACGAGGGCCGGTTGAAAAACTGATTTTACGAGGGCCGGTTGAAAATCTACCTTACGAGGGCCGGTTGAAAAATGTACTTTACGAGGGCCGGTTGAAAAATTGACTTTACGAGGGCCGGTTGAAAAATTGACTTTACGAGGGCCGGTTGAAAAACTGATTTTACGAGGGCCGGTTGAAAATCTACCTTACGAGGGCCGGTTGAAAAATTGACTTTACGAGGGCCGGTTGAAAAATTGACTTTACGAGGGCCGGTTGAAAAATCTACCTTACGAGGGCCGGTTGAAAAATTGACTTTACGAGGGCCGGTTGAAAAATCTACCTTACGAGGGCCGGTTGAAAAATTGACTTTACGAGGGCCGGTTGAAAAATTTACTTTACGAGGGCCGGTTGAAAAATCTACCTTACGAGGGCCGGTTGAAAAATTGACTTTACGAGGGCCGGTTGAAAAATTGACTTTACGAGGGCCGGTTGAAAAATTGACTTTACGAGGGCCGGTTGAAAAATTGACTTTACGAGGGCCGGTTGAAAAATTGACTTTACGAGGGCCGGTTGAAAATCTACCTTACGAGGGCCGGTTGAAAAATTGACTTTACGAGGGCCGGTTGAAAAATTGACTTTACGAGGGCCGGTTGAAAAACTGATTTTACGAGGGCCGGTTGAAAATCTACCTTACGAGGGCCGGTTGAAAAATTGACTTTACGAGGGCCGGTTGAAAAATTGACTTTACGAGGGCCGGTTGAAAAATTGACTTTACGAGGGCCGGTTGAAAATCTACCTTACGAGGGCCGGTTGAAAAATTGACTTTACGAGGGCCGGTTGAAAAATTGACTTTACGAGGGCCGGTTGAAAAACTGATTTTACGAGGGCCGGTTGAAAATCTACCTTACGAGGGCCGGTTGAAAAATTGACTTTACGAGGGCCGGTTGAAAAATCTACCTTACGAGGGCCGGTTGAAAAATTGACTTTACGAGGGCCGGTTGAAAAATTGACTTTACGAGGGCCGGTTGAAAAATTGACTTTACGAGGGCCGGTTGAAAAATTGTCTTTACGAGGGTCGGTTGAAAAATTGACTTTACGAGGGCCGGTTGAAAAATTGACTTTACGAGGGCCGGTTGAAAAATTGACTTTACGAGGGCCGGTTGAAAAATTTACTTTCGAGGGCCGGTTGAATATTAACTTTACGAGGGCCGGTTGAAAAATTTACTTTACGAGGGCCGGTTGAAAAACTGATTTTACGAGGGCCGGTTGAAAATCTACCTTACGAGGGCCGGTTGAAAAATGTACTTTACGAGGGCCGGTTGAAAAATTGACTTTACGAGGGCCGGTTGAAAAATTGACTTTACGAGGGCCGGTTGAAAAACTGATTTTACGAGGGCCGGTTGAAAATCTACCTTACGAGGGCCGGTTGAAAAATGTACTTTACGAGGGCCGGTTGAAAAATTGACTTTACGAGGGCCAGTTGAAAAATTGACTTTACGAGGGCCGGTTGAAAAACTGATTTTACGAGGGCCGGTTGAAAATCTACCTTACGAGGGCCGGTTGAAAAATTGACTTTACGAGGGCCGGTTGAAAAATTTACTTTACGAGGGCCGGTTGAAAAATCTACCTTACGAGGGCCGGTTGAAAAATTGACTTTACGAGGGCCGGTTGAAAAATCTACCTTACGAGGGCCGGTTGAAAAATTGACTTTACGAGGGCCGGTTGAAAAATTTACTTTACGAGGGCCGGTTGAAAAATCTACCTTACGAGGGCCGGTTGAAAAATTGACTTTACGAGGGCCGGTTGAAAAATTGACTTTACGAGGGCCGGTTGAAAAATTGACTTTACGAGGGCCGGTTGAAAAATTGACTTTACGAGGGCCGGTTGAAAAATTGACTTTACGAGGGCCGGTTGAAAATCTACCTTACGAGGGCCGGTTGAAAAATTGACTTTACGAGGGCCGGTTGAAAAATTGACTTTACGAGGGCCGGTTGAAAAATTGACTTTACGAGGGCCGGTTGAAAAATCTACCTTACGAGGGCCGGTTGAAAAATTGACTTTACGAGGGCCGGTTGAAAAATTGACTTTACGAGGGCCGGTTGAAAAATTGACTTTACGAGGGCCGGTTGAAAAATTGTCTTTACGAGGGTCGGTTGAAAAATTGACTTTACGAGGGCCGGTTGAAAAATTGACTTTACGAGGGCCGGTTGAAAAATTGACTTTACGAGGGCCGGTTGAAAAATTGACTTTACGAGGGCCGGTTGAAAAATTGACTTTACGAGGGCCGGTTGAAAAATTTACTTTCGAGGGCCGGTTGAATATTAACTTTACGAGGGCCGGTTGAAAAATTTACTTTACGAGGGTCGGTTGAAAAACTGATTTTACGAGGGCCGGTTGAAAATCTACCTTACGAGGGCCGGTTGAAAAATGTACTTTACGAGGGCCGGTTGAAAAATTGACTTTACGAGGGCCGGTTGAAAAATTGACTTTACGAGGGCCGGTTGAAAAACTGATTTTACGAGGGCCGGTTGAAAAACTGATTTTACGAGGGCCGGTTGAAAATCTACCTTACGAGGGCCGGTTGGAAAATTGACTTTACGAGGGCCGGTTGAAAAATTGACTTTACGAGGGCCGGTTGAAAAATTGACTTTACGAGGGCAGGTTGAAAAATCTACCTTACGAGGGCCGGTTGAAAAATTGACTTTACGAGGGCCGGTTGAAAAATCTACCTTACGAGGGCCGGTTGAAAAATTGACTTTACGAGGGCCGGTTGAAAAATTGACTTTACGAGGGCCGGTTGAAAAATTGACTTTACGAGGGCCGGTTGAAAAACTGATTTTACGAGGGCCGGTTGAAAATCTACCTTACGAGGGCCGGTTGAAAAATGTACTTTACGAGGGCCGGTTGAAAAATTGACTTTACGAGGGCCGGTTGAAAAATTGACTTTACGAGGGCCGGTTGAAAAACTGATTTTACGAGGGCCGGTTGAAAATCTACCTTACGAGGGCCGGTTGAAAAATGTACTTTACGAGGGCCGGTTGAAAAATTGACTTTACGAGGGCCAGTTGAAAAATTGACTTTACGAGGGCCGGTTGAAAAACTGATTTTACGAGGGCCGGTTGAAAATCTACCTTACGAGGGCCGGTTGAAAAATTGACTTTACGAGGGCCGGTTGAAAAATTGACTTTACGAGGGCCGGTTGAAAAATCTACCTTACGAGGGCCGGTTGAAAAATTGACTTTACGAGGGCCGGTTGAAAAATCTACCTTACGAGGGCCGGTTGAAAAATTGACTTTACGAGGGCCGGTTGAAAAATTTACTTTACGAGGGCCGGTTGAAAAATCTACCTTACGAGGGCCGGTTGAAAAATTGACTTTACGAGGGCCGGTTGAAAAATTGACTTTACGAGGGCCGGTTGAAAAATTGACTTTACGAGGGCCGGTTGAAAAATTGACTTTACGAGGGCCGGTTGAAAAATTGACTTTACGAGGGCCGGTTGAAAATCTACCTTACGAGGGCCGGTTGAAAAATTGACTTTACGAGGGCCGGTTGAAAAATCTACCTTACGAGGGCCGGTTGAAAAATTGACTTTACGAGGGCCGGTTGAAAAATTTACTTTACGAGGGCCGGTTGAAAAATCTACCTTACGAGGGCCGGTTGAAAAATTGACTTTACGAGGGCCGGTTGAAAAATTGACTTTACGAGGGCCGGTTGAAAAATTGACTTTACGAGGGCCGGTTGAAAAATTGACTTTACGAGGGCCGGTTGAAAAATTGACTTTACGAGGGCCGGTTGAAAATCTACCTTACGAGGGCCGGTTGAAAAATTGACTTTACGAGGGCCGGTTGAAAAATTGACTTTACGAGGGCCGGTTGAAAAATTGACTTTACGAGGGCCGGTTGAAAAATCTACCTTACGAGGGCCGGTTGAAAAATTGACTTTACGAGGGCCGGTTGAAAAATTGACTTTACGAGGGCCGGTTGAAAAATTGACTTTACGAGGGCCGGTTGAAAAATTGTCTTTACGAGGGTCGGTTGAAAAATTGACTTTACGAGGGCCGGTTGAAAAATTGACTTTACGAGGGCCGGTTGAAAAATTGACTTTACGAGGGCCGGTTGAAAAATTGACTTTACGAGGGCCGGTTGAAAAATTGACTTTACGAGGGCCGGTTGAAAAATTTACTTTCGAGGGCCGGTTGAATATTAACTTTACGAGGGCCGGTTGAAAAATTTACTTTACGAGGGCCGGTTGAAAAACTGATTTTACGAGGGCCGGTTGAAAATCTACCTTACGAGGGCCGGTTGAAAAATGTACTTTACGAGGGCCGGTTGAAAAATTGACTTTACGAGGGCCGGTTGAAAAATTGACTTTACGAGGGCCGGTTGAAAAACTGATTTTACGAGGGCCGGTTGAAAATCTACCTTACGAGGGCCGGTTGAAAAATTGACTTTACGAGAGCCGGTTGAAAAACTGACTTTACGAGGGCCGGTTGAAAATCTACCTTACGAGGGCCGGTTGAAAAATTGACTTTACGAGGGCCGGTTGAAAAATCTACCTTACGAGGGCCGGTTGAAAAATTGACTTTACGAGGGCCGGTTGAAAAATTGACTTTACGAGGGCCGGTTGAAAAATTGACTTTACGAGGGCCGGTTGAAAATCTACCTTACGAGGGCCGGTTGAAAAATTGACTTTACGAGGGCCGGTTGAAAAATTGACTTTACGAGGGCCGGTTGAAAAATTGACTTTACGAGGGCCGGTTGAAAAATTGACTTTACGAGGGCCGGTTGAAAATCTACCTTACGAGGGCCGGTTGAAAAATTGACTTTACGAGGGCCGGTTGAAAAATTGACTTTACGAGGGCCGGTTGAAAAACTGATTTTACGAGGGCCGGTTGAAAATCTACCTTACGAGGGCCGGTTGAAAAATTGACTTTACGAGGGCCGGTTGAAAAATTGACTTTACGAGGGCCGGTTGAAAATCTACCTTACGAGGGCCGGTTGAAAAATTGACTTTACGAGGGCCGGTTGAAAAATTGACTTTACGAGGGCCGGTTGAAAAACTGATTTTACGAGGGCCGGTTGAAAATCTACCTTACGAGGGCCGGTTGAAAAATTGACTTTACGAGGGCCGGTTGAAAAATTGACTTTACGAGGGCCGGTTGAAAAATTGACTTTACGAGGGCCGGTTGAAAAATTGACTTTACGAGGGCCGGTTGAAAAATTGACTTTACGAGGGCAGGTTGAAAAATTGACTTTACGAGGGCCGGTTGAAAAATTGACTTCACGAGGGCCGGTTGAAAAATTGTCTTTACGAGGGTCGGTTGAAAAATTGACTTTACGAGGGCCGGTTGAAAAATTGACTTTACGAGGGCCGGTTGAAAAATTGACTTTACGAGGGCCGGTTGAAAAATTTACTTTCGAGGGCCGGTTGAATATTAACTTTACGAGGGCCGGTTGAAAAATTTACTTTACGAGGGCCGGTTGAAAAACTGATTTTACGAGGGCCGGTTGAAAATCTACCTTACGAGGGCCGGTTGAAAAATGTACTTTACGAGGGCCGGTTGAAAAATTGACTTTACGAGGGCCGGTTGAAAAATTGACTTTACGAGGGCCGGTTGAAAAACTGATTTTACGAGGGCCGGTTGAAAATCTACCTTACGAGGGCCGGTTGAAAAATGTACTTTACGAGGGCCGGTTGAAAAATTGACTTTACGAGGGCCAGTTGAAAAATTGACTTTACGAGGGCCGGTTGAAAAATGTACTTTACGAGGGCCGGTTGAAAAATTGACTTTACGAGGGCCGGTTGAAAAATTGACTTTACGAGGGCCGGTTGAAAAATTGACTTTACGAGGGCCAGTTGAAAAATTGACTTTACGAGGGCCGGTTGAAAAACTGATTTTACGAGGGCCGGTTGAAAATCTACCTTACGAGGGCCGGTTGAAAAATTGACTTTACGAGGGCCGGTTGAAAAATTGACTTTACGAGGGCCGGTTGAAAAATCTACCTTACGAGGGCCGGTTGAAAAATTGACTTTACGAGGGCCGGTTGAAAAATCTACCTTACGAGGGCCGGTTGAAAAATTGACTTTACGAGGGCCGGTTGAAAAATTTACTTTACGAGGGCCGGTTGAAAAATCTACCTTACGAGGGCCGGTTGAAAAATTGACTTTACGAGGGCCAGTTGAAAAATCTACCTTACGAGGGCCGGTTGAAAAATTGACTTTACGAGGGCCGGTTGAAAAATTGACTTTACGAGGGCCGGTTGAAAAATTGACTTTACGAGGGCCGGTTGAAAAATTGACTTTACGAGGGCCGGTTGAAAAATTGACTTTACGAGGGCCAGTTGAAAAATCTACCTTACGAGGGCCGGTTGAAAAATTGACTTTACGAGGGCCGGTTGAAAAATTGACTTTACGAGGGCCGGTTGAAAAATTGACTTTACGAGGGCCGGTTGAAAAATTGACTTTACGAGGGCCGGTTGAAAAACTGATTTTACGAGGGCCGGTTGAAAATCTACCTTACGAGGGCCGGTTGAAAAATTGACTTTACGAGGGCCGGTTGAAAAATTGACTTTACGAGGGCCGGTTGAAAAATTGACTTTACGAGGGCAGGTTGAAAAATCTACCTTACGAGGGCCGGTTGAAAAATTGACTTTACGAGGGCCGGTTGAAAAATCTACCTTACGAGGGCCGGTTGAAAAATTGACTTTACGAGGGCCGGTTGAAAAATTGACTTTACGAGGGCCGGTTGAAAAATTGACTTTACGAGGGCCGGTTGAAAAATTGACTTTACGAGGGCCAGTTGAAAATCTACCTTACGAAGGCCGGTTGAAAAATGTACTTTACGAGGGCCGGTTGAAAAATTGACTTTACGAGGGCCGGTTGAAAAATCTACCTTACGAGGGCCGGTTGAAAAATTGACTTTACGAGGGCCGGTTGAAAAATTGACTTTACGAGGGCCGGTTGAAAAATTGACTTTACGAGGGCCGGTTGAAAAACTGATTTTACGAGGGCCGGTTGAAAATCTACCTTACGAGGGCCGGTTGAAAAATTGACTTTACGAGGGCCGGTTGAAAAATTGACTTTACGAGAGCCGGTTGAAAAACTGACTTTACGAGGGCCGGTTGAAAATCTACCTTACGAGGGCCGGTTGAAAAATGTACTTTACGAGGGCCGGTTGAAAAATTGACTTTACGAGGGCCGGTTGAAAAATTGACTTTACGAGGGCCGGTTGAAAAATTGACTTTACGAGGGCCGGTTGAAAAATTGACTTTACGAGGGCCGGTTGAAAATCTACCTTACGAGGGCCGGTTGAAAAATTGACTTTACGAGGGCCGGTTGAAAAATTGACTTGACGAGGGCCGGTTGAAAAATTGACTTTACGAGGGCCGGTTGAAAAATTAACTTTACGAGGGCCGGTTGAAAAATTGAATTTACGAGGGCCGGTTGAAAATCTACCTTACGAGGGCCGGTTGAAAAATTGACTTTACGAGGGCCGGTTGAAAAATTGACTTTACGAGGGCCGGTTGAAAAACTGATTTTACGAGGGCCGGTTGAAAATCTACCTTACGAGGGCCGGTTGGAAAATTGACTTTACGAGGGCCGGTTGAAAAATTGACTTTACGAGGGCCGGTTGAAAAATTGACTTTACGAGGGCAGGTTGAAAAATCTACCTTACGAGGGCCGGTTGAAAAATTGACTTTACGAGGGCCGGTTGAAAAATCTACCTTACGAGGGCCGGTTGAAAAATTGACTTTACGAGGGCCGGTTGAAAAATTGACTTTACGAGGGCCGGTTGAAAAATTGACTTTACGAGGGCCGGTTGAAAAATTTACTTTCGAGGGCCGGTTGAATATTAACTTTACGAGGGCCGGTTGAAAAATTTACTTTACGAGGGCCGGTTGAAAAACTGATTTTACGAGGGCCGGTTGAAAATCTACCTTACGAGGGCCGGTTGAAAAATGTACTTTACGAGGGCCGGTTGAAAAATTGACTTTACGAGGGCCGGTTGAAAAATTGACTTTACGAGGGCCGGTTGAAAAACTGATTTTACGAGGGCCGGTTGAAAATCTACCTTACGAGGGCCGGTTGAAAAATGTACTTTACGAGGGCCGGTTGAAAAATTGACTTTACGAGGGCCAGTTGAAAAATTGACTTTACGAGGGCCGGTTGAAAAACTGATTTTACGAGGGCCGGTTGAAAATCTACCTTACGAGGGCCGGTTGAAAAATTTACTTTCGAGGGCCGGTTGAATATTAACTTTACGAGGGCCGGTTGAAAAATTTACTTTACGAGGGCCGGTTGAAAAACTGATTTTACGAGGGCCGGTTGAAAATCTACCTTACGAGGGCCGGTTGAAAAATTGACTTTACGAGGGCCGGTTGAAAAATTTACTTTACGAGGGCCGGTTGAAAAATCTACCTTACGAGGGCCGGTTGAAAAATTGACTTTACGAGGGCCGGTTGAAAAATCTACCTTACGAGGGCCGGTTGAAAAATTGACTTTACGAGGGCCGGTTGAAAAATTGACTTTACGAGGGCCGGTTGAAAATCTACCTTACGAGGGCCGGTTGAAAAATTGACTTTACGAGGGCCGGTTGAAAAATTGACTTTACGAGGGCCGGTTGAAAAATTGACTTTACGAGGGCCGGTTGAAAATCTACCTTACGAGGGCCGGTTGAAAAATTGACTTTACGAGGGCCGGTTGAAAAATTGACTTTACGAGGGCCGGTTGAAAAATTGACTTTACGAGGGCCGGTTGAAAAATTGACTTTACGAGGGCCGGTTGAAAAATTGACTTTACGAGGGCCGGTTGAAAAATTGACTTTACGAGGGCCGGTTGAAAAATCTACCTTACGAGGGCCGGTTGAAAAATTGACTTTACGAGGGCCGGTTGAAAAATTGACTTTACGAGGGCCGGTTGAAAAATTGACTTTACGAGGGCCAGTTGAAAAATCTACCTTACGAGGGCCGGTTGAAAAATTGACTTTACGAGGGCCGGTTGAAAAATTGACTTTACGAGGGCCGGTTGAAAAATTGACTTTACGAGGGCTGGTTGAAAAATTGACTTTACGAGGGCCGGTTGAAAAATTGACTTTACGAGGGCCGGTTGAAAAATCTACCTTACGAGGGCTGGTTGAAAAATTAACTTTACGAGGGCCGGTTGAAAAATTGACTTTACGAGGGCCGGTTGAAAATCTACCTTACGAGGGCCGGTTGAAAAATGTACTTTACGAGGGCCGGTTGAAAAATTGACTTTACGAGGGCCGGTTGAAAAATCTACCTTACGAGGGCCGGTTGAAAAATTGACTTTACGAGGGCCGGTTGAAAAATTGACTTTACGAGGGCCGGTTGAAAAATTGACTTTACGAGGGCCGGTTGAAAAACTGATTTTACGAGGGCCGGTTGAAAATCTACCTTACGAGGGCCGGTTGAAAAATTGACTTTACGAGGGCCGGTTGAAAAATTGACTTTACGAGAGCCGGTTGAAAAACTGACTTTACGAGGGCCGGTTGAAAATCTACCTTACGAGGGCCGGTTGAAAAATTGACTTTACGAGGGCCGGTTGAAAAATTTACTTTACGAGGGCCGGTTGAAAAACTGATTTTACGAGGGCCGGTTGAAAATCTACCTTACGAGGGCCGGTTGAAAAATGTACTTTACGAGGGCCGGTTGAAAAATTGACTTTACGAGGGCCGGTTGAAAAATTGACTTTACGAGGGCCGGTTGAAAAACTGATTTTACGAGGGCCGGTTGAAAATCTACCTTACGAGGGCCGGTTGAAAAATGTACTTTACGAGGGCCGGTTGAAAAATTGACTTTACGAGGGCCAGTTGAAAAATTGACTTTACGAGGGCCGGTTGAAAAATGTACTTTACGAGGGCCGGTTGAAAAATTGACTTTACGAGGGCCGGTTGAAAAATTGACTTTACGAGGGCCGGTTGAAAAATTGACTTTACGAGGGCCAGTTGAAAAATTGACTTTACGAGGGCCGGTTGAATATTAACTTTACGAGGGCCGGTTGAAAAATTTACTTTACGAGGGCCGGTTGAAAAACTGATTTTACGAGGGCCGGTTGAAAATCTACCTTACGAGGGCCGGTTGAAAAATGTACTTTACGAGGGCCGGTTGAAAAATTGACTTTACGAGGGCCGGTTGAAAAATTGACTTTACGAGGGCCGGTTGAAAAACTGATTTTACGAGGGCCGGTTGAAAATCTACCTTACGAGGGCCGGTTGAAAAATGTACTTTACGAGGGCCGGTTGAAAAATTGACTTTACGAGGGCCAGTTGAAAAATTGACTTTACGAGGGCCGGTTGAAAAATGTACTTTACGAGGGCCGGTTGAAAAATTGACTTTACGAGGGCCGGTTGAAAAATTGACTTTACGAGGGCCGGTTGAAAAATTGACTTTACGAGGGCCAGTTGAAAAATTGACTTTACGAGGGCCGGTTGAAAAACTGATTTTACGAGGGCCGGTTGAAAATCTACCTTACGAGGGCCGGTTGAAAAATTGACTTTACGAGGGCCGGTTGAAAAATTGACTTTACGAGGGCCGGTTGAAAAATCTACCTTACGAGGGCCGGTTGAAAAATTGACTTTACGAGGGCCGGTTGAAAAATCTACCTTACGAGGGCCGGTTGAAAAATTGACTTTACGAGGGCCGGTTGAAAAATTTACTTTACGAGGGCCGGTTGAAAAATCTACCTTACGAGGGCCGGTTGAAAAATTGACTTTACGAGGGCCAGTTGAAAAATCTACCTTACGAGGGCCGGTTGAAAAATTGACTTTACGAGGGCCGGTTGAAAAATTGACTTTACGAGGGCCGGTTGAAAAATTGACTTTACGAGGGCCGGTTGAAAAATTGACTTTACGAGGGCCGGTTGAAAAATTGACTTTACGAGGGCCAGTTGAAAAATCTACCTTACGAGGGCCGGTTGAAAAATTGACTTTACGAGGGCCGGTTGAAAAATTGACTTTACGAGGGCCGGTTGAAAAATTGACTTTACGAGGGCCGGTTGAAAAATTGACTTTACGAGGGCCGGTTGAAAAACTGATTTTACGAGGGCCGGTTGAAAATCTACCTTACGAGGGCCGGTTGAAAAATTGACTTTACGAGGGCCGGTTGAAAAATTGACTTTACGAGGGCCGGTTGAAAAATTGACTTTACGAGGGCAGGTTGAAAAATCTACCTTACGAGGGCCGGTTGAAAAATTGACTTTACGAGGGCCGGTTGAAAAATCTACCTTACGAGGGCCGGTTGAAAAATTGACTTTACGAGGGCCGGTTGAAAAATTGACTTTACGAGGGCCGGTTGAAAAATTGACTTTACGAGGGCCGGTTGAAAAATTGACTTTACGAGGGCCAGTTGAAAAATCTACCTTACGAGGGCCGGTTGAAAAATTGACTTTACGAGGGCCGGTTGAAAAATTGACTTTACGAGGGCCGGTTGAAAAATTGACTTTACGAGGGCCGGTTGAAAAATTGACTTTACGAGGGCCGGTTGAAAAATTGACTTTACGAGGGCCGGTTGAAAAATCTACCTTACGAGGGCCGGTTGAAAAATTAACTTTACGAGGGCCGGTTGAAAAATTGACTTTACGAGGGCCGGTTGAAAATCTACCTTACGAGGGCCGGTTGAAAAATGTACTTTACGAGGGCCGGTTGAAAAATTGACTTTACGAGGGCCGGTTGAAAAATCTACCTTACGAGGGCCGGTTGAAAAATTGACTTTACGAGGGCCGGTTGAAAAATTGACTTTACGAGGGCCGGTTGAAAAATTGACTTTACGAGGGCCGGTTGAAAAACTGATTTTACGAGGGCCGGTTGAAAATCTACCTTACGAGGGCCGGTTGAAAAATTGACTTTACGAGGGCCGGTTGAAAAATTGACTTTACGAGAGCCGGTTGAAAAACTGACTTTACGAGGGCCGGTTGAAAATCTACCTTACGAGGGCCGGTTGAAAAATGTACTTTACGAGGGCCGGTTGAAAAATTGACTTTACGAGGGCCGGTTGAAAAATTGACTTTACGAGGGCCGGTTGAAAAATTGACTTTACGAGGGCCGGTTGAAAAATTGACTTTACGAGGGCCGGTTGAAAATCTACCTTACGAGGGCCGGTTGAAAAATTGACTTTACGAGGGCCGGTTGAAAAATTGACTTGACGAGGGCCGGTTGAAAAATTGACTTTACGAGGGCCGGTTGAAAAATTAACTTTACGAGGGCCGGTTGAAAAATTGAATTTACGAGGGCCGGTTGAAAATCTACCTTACGAGGGCCGGTTGAAAAATTGACTTTACGAGGGCCGGTTGAAAAATTGACTTTACGAGGGCCGGTTGAAAAACTGATTTTACGAGGGCCGGTTGAAAATCTACCTTACGAGGGCCGGTTGGAAAATTGACTTTACGAGGGCCGGTTGAAAAATTGACTTTACGAGGGCCGGTTGAAAAATTGACTTTACGAGGGCAGGTTGAAAAATCTACCTTACGAGGGCCGGTTGAAAAATTGACTTTACGAGGGCCGGTTGAAAAATCTACCTTACGAGGGCCGGTTGAAAAATTGACTTTACGAGGGCCGGTTGAAAAATTGACTTTACGAGGGCCGGTTGAAAAATTGACTTTACGAGGGCCGGTTGAAAAATTTACTTTCGAGGGCCGGTTGAATATTAACTTTACGAGGGCCGGTTGAAAAATTTACTTTACGAGGGCCGGTTGAAAAACTGATTTTACGAGGGCCGGTTGAAAATCTACCTTACGAGGGCCGGTTGAAAAATGTACTTTACGAGGGCCGGTTGAAAAATTGACTTTACGAGGGCCGGTTGAAAAATTGACTTTACGAGGGCCGGTTGAAAAACTGATTTTACGAGGGCCGGTTGAAAATCTACCTTACGAGGGCCGGTTGAAAAATGTACTTTACGAGGGCCGGTTGAAAAATTGACTTTACGAGGGCCAGTTGAAAAATTGACTTTACGAGGGCCGGTTGAAAAACTGATTTTACGAGGGCCGGTTGAAAATCTACCTTACGAGGGCCGGTTGAAAAATTTACTTTCGAGGGCCGGTTGAATATTAACTTTACGAGGGCCGGTTGAAAAATTTACTTTACGAGGGCCGGTTGAAAAACTGATTTTACGAGGGCCGGTTGAAAATCTACCTTACGAGGGCCGGTTGAAAAATTGACTTTACGAGGGCCGGTTGAAAAATTTACTTTACGAGGGCCGGTTGAAAAATCTACCTTACGAGGGCCGGTTGAAAAATTGACTTTACGAGGGCCGGTTGAAAAATCTACCTTACGAGGGCCGGTTGAAAAATTGACTTTACGAGGGCCGGTTGAAAAATTGACTTTACGAGGGCCGGTTGAAAATCTACCTTACGAGGGCCGGTTGAAAAATTGACTTTACGAGGGCCGGTTGAAAAATTGACTTTACGAGGGCCGGTTGAAAAATTGACTTTACGAGGGCCGGTTGAAAATCTACCTTACGAGGGCCGGTTGAAAAATTGACTTTACGAGGGCCGGTTGAAAAATTGACTTTACGAGGGCCGGTTGAAAAATTGACTTTACGAGGGCCGGTTGAAAAATTGACTTTACGAGGGCCGGTTGAAAAATTGACTTTACGAGGGCCGGTTGAAAAATTGACTTTACGAGGGCCGGTTGAAAAATCTACCTTACGAGGGCCGGTTGAAAAATTGACTTTACGAGGGCCGGTTGAAAAATTGACTTGACGAGGGCCGGTTGAAAAATTGACTTTACGAGGGCCGGTTGAAAAATTAACTTTACGAGGGCCGGTTGAAAAATTGAATTTACGAGGGCCGGTTGAAAATCTACCTTACGAGGGCCGGTTGAAAAATTGACTTTACGAGGGCCGGTTGAAAAATTGACTTTACGAGGGCCGGTTGAAAAACTGATTTTACGAGGGCCGGTTGAAAATCTACCTTACGAGGGCCGGTTGGAAAATTGACTTTACGAGGGCCGGTTGAAAAATTGACTTTACGAGGGCCGGTTGAAAAATTGACTTTACGAGGGCAGGTTGAAAAATCTACCTTACGAGGGCCGGTTGAAAAATTGACTTTACGAGGGCCGGTTGAAAAATCTACCTTACGAGGGCCGGTTGAAAAATTGACTTTACGAGGGCCGGTTGAAAAATTGACTTTACGAGGGCCGGTTGAAAAATTGACTTTACGAGGGCCGGTTGAAAAATTTACTTTCGAGGGCCGGTTGAATATTAACTTTACGAGGGCCGGTTGAAAAATTTACTTTACGAGGGCCGGTTGAAAAACTGATTTTACGAGGGCCGGTTGAAAATCTACCTTACGAGGGCCGGTTGAAAAATGTACTTTACGAGGGCCGGTTGAAAAATTGACTTTACGAGGGCCGGTTGAAAAATTGACTTTACGAGGGCCGGTTGAAAAACTGATTTTACGAGGGCCGGTTGAAAATCTACCTTACGAGGGCCGGTTGAAAAATGTACTTTACGAGGGCCGGTTGAAAAATTGACTTTACGAGGGCCAGTTGAAAAATTGACTTTACGAGGGCCGGTTGAAAAACTGATTTTACGAGGGCCGGTTGAAAATCTACCTTACGAGGGCCGGTTGAAAAATTTACTTTCGAGGGCCGGTTGAATATTAACTTTACGAGGGCCGGTTGAAAAATTTACTTTACGAGGGCCGGTTGAAAAACTGATTTTACGAGGGCCGGTTGAAAATCTACCTTACGAGGGCCGGTTGAAAAATTGACTTTACGAGGGCCGGTTGAAAAATTTACTTTACGAGGGCCGGTTGAAAAATCTACCTTACGAGGGCCGGTTGAAAAATTGACTTTACGAGGGCCGGTTGAAAAATCTACCTTACGAGGGCCGGTTGAAAAATTGACTTTACGAGGGCCGGTTGAAAAATTGACTTTACGAGGGCCGGTTGAAAATCTACCTTACGAGGGCCGGTTGAAAAATTGACTTTACGAGGGCCGGTTGAAAAATTGACTTTACGAGGGCCGGTTGAAAAATTGACTTTACGAGGGCCGGTTGAAAATCTACCTTACGAGGGCCGGTTGAAAAATTGACTTTACGAGGGCCGGTTGAAAAATTGACTTTACGAGGGCCGGTTGAAAAATTGACTTTACGAGGGCCGGTTGAAAAATTGACTTTACGAGGGCCGGTTGAAAAATTGACTTTACGAGGGCCGGTTGAAAAATTGACTTTACGAGGGCCGGTTGAAAAATCTACCTTACGAGGGCCGGTTGAAAAATTGACTTTACGAGGGCCGGTTGAAAAATTGACTTTACGAGGGCCGGTTGAAAAATTGACTTTACGAGGGCCAGTTGAAAAATCTACCTTACGAGGGCCGGTTGAAAAATTGACTTTACGAGGGCCGGTTGAAAAATTGACTTTACGAGGGCCGGTTGAAAAATTGACTTTACGAGGGCTGGTTGAAAAATTGACTTTACGAGGGCCGGTTGAAAAATTGACTTTACGAGGGCCGGTTGAAAAATCTACCTTACGAGGGCCGGTTGAAAAATTAACTTTACGAGGGCCGGTTGAAAAATTGACTTTACGAGGGCCGGTTGAAAATCTACCTTACGAGGGCCGGTTGAAAAATGTACTTTACGAGGGCCGGTTGAAAAATTGACTTTACGAGGGCCGGTTGAAAAATCTACCTTACGAGGGCCGGTTGAAAAATTGACTTTACGAGGGCCGGTTGAAAAATTGACTTTACGAGGGCCGGTTGAAAAATTGACTTTACGAGGGCCGGTTGAAAAACTGATTTTACGAGGGCCGGTTGAAAATCTACCTTACGAGGGCCGGTTGAAAAATTGACTTTACGAGGGCCGGTTGAAAAATTGACTTTACGAGAGCCGGTTGAAAAACTGACTTTACGAGGGCCGGTTGAAAATCTACCTTACGAGGGCCGGTTGAAAAATTGACTTTACGAGGGCCGGTTGAAAAATCTACCTTACGAGGGCCGGTTGAAAAATTGACTTTACGAGGGCCGGTTGAAAAATTGACTTTACGAGGGCCGGTTGAAAAATTGACTTTACGAGGGCCGGTTGAAAATCTACCTTACGAGGGCCGGTTGAAAAATTGACTTGACGAGGGCCGGTTGAAAAATTGACTTTACGAGGGCCGGTTGAAAAATTAACTTTACGAGGGCCGGTTGAAAAATTGAATTTACGAGGGCCGGTTGAAAATCTACCTTACGAGGGCCGGTTGAAAAATTGACTTTACGAGGGCCGGTTGAAAAATTGACTTTACGAGGGCCGGTTGAAAAACTGATTTTACGAGGGCCGGTTGAAAATCTACCTTACGAGGGCCGGTTGGAAAATTGACTTTACGAGGGCCGGTTGAAAAATTGACTTTACGAGGGCCGGTTGAAAAATTGACTTTACGAGGGCAGGTTGAAAAATCTACCTTACGAGGGCCGGTTGAAAAATTGACTTTACGAGGGACGGTTGAAAAATTGACTTTACGAGGGCCGGTTGAAAAATTGACTTTACGAGGGCCGGTTAAAAAACTGACTTTACGAGGGCCATTTTTGGGTTAAAATACGGTTTTTGGGGTAAAATTTTGTGATGGGGGTATAAAAGTATTTACAGTAACACGGATGAGCCATTATACGCCGAAGTTCCTCTTCATTTGGGAAAATGAAAAATTTCAATGATGCGTATTTGCACGAATATGCCTTTTACGGGTTTACCTTTAAGGGCTAACTCTTAGGGTCACCCTCAACTGAGAAATGAGAGGATTAATCATAATAATTATAGAAATTATGAATAAACGTACATTTCAATATTCGATACTGTAGATCCGAGGTATATTCTGCAATCATCTCGATTACACTTATTTCTCATCAGTAAATGTGAAAAAAAACAAAATTGCTCTCGAAACTTGTATTTTATCATAAATTAACAAATACACGGTCGTTGTAGTGAAAAACTTTGTACAATAGAATAATGGATCAAGCATAACTTCCGAAAATCGCGACTTATTGGCCAACAGCTGGCGTATTGGGAGATCCAACGACATCGATTATATCGGCTTTAACTTCAGTATCTGATTTCGGCAAAAGAGCCGCAGGAATCGTCAGTGTCTGAAATTCATTTTTAGAGCGTTGATACAAATATATTAAATACAATTATATTGAAAATAAACAAATTGTAATAAGTACAAAATTTAAATGAAATTTTAAATTCGTATTTTGAAAGATTTTTTTTTCAATCGTTGTTGGACCCAAGTATAGTACATGCAGAGGTAAATGTTTATGAAGATTCGACCAACCTTGCCAGGTGCCAGAGCTTCGTACTGATGCCTCAAGGATTGAAGCTCGTAATCGCAAGTTGTAAGTGCGCCACGTAATTCGTAGTGCAAAACAATATCGCTGCGTAAATCATTGAATTGTTGGCATATTTGTTCGGTTGGCGGTGGATTTAATTCTGTAATAAAATTGCACATTGAAAACCAAAACAATTATCTCCAAATTATCGCTGCCATTATGTCGAATAACGAGACAGAAATGAAGAAAAGAATCTGTCCAGCTTTTAACGTACCGATTTGCAGTTCGTTCAGCATTTGTTCGATACCCTTCATTTTTTTCTGGCCCAAACTGCTGGGCAGTTTTATTCTCTGCGATCTGAGAGTCACGCCGCTATTCTTCAGATCGGGAAATTTGATTCCTGCTGCCTCGACTACCTGCAATTTAACGGCCTGTACGAGACACCAGAGCAAAATATGCAATTAATGCAAACCAGCAGTATCGCAGTAATATTAGATAAGTCTAATCATCTCATTTTCACTCGTGTTAAAAATGTGCTTGAGATTCCTTTGTGTGAAAAAAGAAAAAAAAGAAATGAAAAAAAAAACTAAACGGAGTTATATTTATACTAACGTGAGAAGAGTCAGATTTATTAGGCCTGTTTCTCGACGAGCTGCTGTTTTTCTTGGATGATTTTCTCTCGCTCTTTCTTGGATCTGCCTGATGATCAGCGGCGGTTATCAATTTTTGCAGATCCTGCGTTTTTCTATCTCTCTCCTTCTTTCTCTGTTCGATTTTACGCAACTCGGCGAGTAGCGTCTGTTCCTCCTCGAATTGCTCGGATGTACGCGTAAAGAGTTTTCTGAGCTGTTCCTTTCGACGTTTCTCATGATCAGCATCAAATGTGTAGATCTTGTCGGTGTGTGATTTTGCACGTGTCAGAGCACCGCAAACCTGATAGTATCTCTCTTTGAGCTCCTCCACCGTTCTGGGGGCAAATTTGGCTCTGTCCCAGCGATCTTTGATTATGATAAATCGCAAATCGAATCTTCTGCAAAGCTCGAAAAGATGATCCGTCTCTGCTCGTGTCCACGTGCTCGTCACCAAATGCTGAACATATTCGGCATTTGTGTACGACGGTATTGGCACTTTTTTATTAAATTTTGCAAATGGATATTCCTTGCCAGCATCAGCGACGCGTCGCCAATGATGAAAAACTGCACCATCTGTTCGTGCTGGATTATTGAAAGGCGTCCATTTCCACGGTCTCACCTTTCTCATGCCCAATTTTGCACGTACCTGAAGACCCAAAAATATCCTTACTCTTCATATCCAGTAAAATTAGTGTACACACACACACACGCGTAGTGTTTGCAAATAAATTCAAACAAAAAGCCATTGTTTACGGTACGAAAAAAAAAACCGGTAAAATGTATCGGGGCTTACCTGTTTGTATCCGGTCCCCGTGTCGGTCGGATATATCGGTGGTACGTCATTGTTGTCTTTGCACAAAAGCGCAAACACCTCTCTGTGCATTCCTTCTGGTCGTTTTGGCACTTTGTAATCATACTTGCGCTTGTTCTTTTTGTCACCGCCGAGTATGGATTCTTTTGTGAGTTCAATCGCGGGTGGAGCCTCGATATCTAATATATCGCGTACGTCAGCCATTATAATTGACGTAAACTTTTAATATATTATTATATCACATATGAGAACATACAATAATCTCATTACACCGAATACCGCTGATCGACGACTAACATTTACTCGCGGGTATTCCTAACCTCAAATTTCTCATGAGAAGTTGACAGTTGCAATATTCGACGCGAGATGGCGATCGCTGTCGCTATGATCGGTGCTGCCACCGCACTACGATTACGAGAACCAAAAGATAGTCCATTTTGTGCGAAATATATAAATGTATACATCGTACTTTGGCATGGTTTTTAATGAGGCCAAAGTAGAAAGATTGTTGAATCAATACATGCGATAAATATATCTTATCGTTGAAATTATAACGAGCTCTCAAAACAGAACGATTGATATATATCATCGTGCTTAATGTTTCCTACAGTCAACGAATTCAAATCTGAATTCGTTGGTACAGTATACATTCGAATATTTGAGCGATAAGTGTGGGAACAAGCTGTTGATAATTATGCTGTTCTCGAGGTTATTTCGACATTTTAGTGAAAAATGGTTCAATGTACAACAACAAACGTCTCAGGGTGTACAATCGGCCCGAGACGCGGTACTGCGTGGTGGTATTATCATTATCAGTGCGATCGTTGTAGTATGGATATCGATATTTCTCTACACGGCTTTTTATTACGCTTACATGCCAAGCATGTCGTACATCAGACCGGTTCATCTGCAATTCAAGTGAGCCTCTAACCTCACTTTTTTGTATTTGTTATTTATAGATACAAACAAGCAGCTGTTGTCCCCTAAAAAAACTTACAATATCCTTATTAATGGCCATATGAGATACACATGAAAATATTCGCGATAAATTAGTATTTACCAATACCAATACCGATGTCAAAAATTCTGCCTCGTCAAAGTTTATCCTTAACCCACACCTAAACTTTTATCTCTGCTCGTATTTTTCAAATTCATAATTACTTGATTTTGTATTTAGTTTGGTCCACTGGGCATCTTTCTATCCCGAAAAAAACCCTACAATGTCCCTATCACGTGAAATGTAAACACAGAGGTATTCGCGAAAAATCAGTGCCAATTATAGTGGACAAGTCATTTTAATGACTTGCCGCAATGAAAAACATCGTGCAAATTTCAAAGTCCCATTCGTATGGAAGTTGTATGGAATTTTTGTCGGTGGAAACGAATGCAATTCGTAAGAATCGAATTTTTACATTAAGACGATGTGCGGTCGGTAAAACAGTTTCTACACAAGTCATGAGTGCGAGAAAGATGTATTTACTCTCTCGCTCAGAGATGAACCGTTTAAAATTTTAGGATACAGTTTTTGTTATCGATTGAGTACTATTACATCTCTTCAAAACGAATTTTTGATAATAAAATTATATTCTGCAAGCTGCATGATTTTCTAATGCATCAGCTGCGTGTCATTTTGATTTCTTCTCGACAACCGGTCACCGATGTCGTCAGGCCGATTTTTCGTATCAATTCATTGACCACCATTAATTTTAAATCACAAATACATAATCTTTTGCTTACTCCATCGTTCTGCAAAAGAATCAGAGAAAAGGACGACGAAAAATAAAACTCCTCCATGTAAATCACTACGATGTGCTATAGAGTGTATTTATAAATATGCCTTAACGTATTATATGTCTCATTTCAACGGATGCATTTCGGATTTTTACAATTTTTTCCTCTTTCCTCAATCACTTTCCTACAATTCACTGTTTTACCATTTCCTGCAATTCCCCTGGGATTACGTCTGCAGCCATACTACTAAATTGCATTTGCACAAGGTCACAGAGAAACTGCAAAAAAAACCTGTGCGGAATACAATCGGCAATTTTGATAAAGTAGGTAATCACACGAGACTCTGGATAAATGACCGCCAGTTCAGCGATTTGATGCGCCAGCCAGGGCGTCTCTGACAATGGTCAACGAATTGGCGTCTAAATTCATTGCAATGGACGCTCACCGATCACTATACTGACCGAGCTCAATGTTGCTGTAACTTTGGTGACCATCAGAGTCCTATTGCTGTCGGCTTCTGCTACGCTTCAGTTACATAATAAAAAGTGAAAAACAATTATTGGAATTGAGAAAAATTATATTTTATGCAGAAAAACGTGAAGGATCTTTCTATCATGAGCGGAAATGAACTGTTTGGGGCCACTGCTGAGGATTTGGTTGTTAATTGAGACGCGGTCGCTATAATTGAGTCAAGGTCATTGATGTATTAGCATCAAAATGAGTTGATACATAGATGAAAAAATAAAAAACTAGCAAAAAACTCAATGAACAATTAAAAACGAAAAATTCGAATTACCGCCGATTTAGTAAATTCGGCAATATTTTTTTCTCAGTGCACCATATCGATGTATTAGTTTTTGGTAAACAACCCCAAGATGTCTATTGAAGATTGGAGGCATTATAAGGTGTCTGTCAGGGGTTAAAGAATAGAGAGAAAATACGTATAGGTATTAAAATGGCGTGTCCAGCTATTGGGACATTTACCTTACAAGCTAAGCTTGTACAAACCATGCGCCATTTTTAATTTGGGCCATTGATATCTGATGTACATTTTTGAGCCAGATAAATATCTTATAAATATCCTTAGCTATATTGGACTATGGAACTTTTCCTTGAAAATATCATCAATATTTTCAACGTACATCTTTTCACTCGACATATATTTTTCATTTCTATGGGGAAAGACTTTTGCACTTTACGATCAGAGTTCATAGCTTATAGTGAAAATGTTTACCCCAAAAGAGTTGATAACTCGACTATAATTTAGTTTCGAGAAATGTTTTATTGAGAAATATTGGAGGAGACATTTTTCTTTCACCGATAGGGGATGCGACGAGAAGAAGGGAATATGTAGTTATCCATCAGCTAATGTACAATTAACAAAGAAGCAACAGCTATTGATGATCGGTCAGCCGTACAAAGTTAACTTGTATTTGGAAATGCCTGAATCTCCTGCCAATAAGGAACTTGGTAAACAGGCAACGAAAAACCATCTTAATTTATTATTTTCACTTTTTCCTTTTTTTTTTTAATTTTAATTTCTCATTTCTAAGTCTTCCATCACACTGGATACATTTAATTTATCTTCAGGGATGTTTATGGTATGCGCCCAGTTGAGAAGCCGCGATGGTTTTCTCGTTGAGCACTCATGTCGTTCTGCGATGTTGCATTATCGCAGTACTTTGTTGCACATGCTCACAACTTTTACCTTCTCGCCGATGCTAATTTTTGGATCCAGCGAGGAGAAACAGTACGTGGTTCTCGAGCTTTTTGGCAACTTTGAAGAGGATCAAGTAAGTACACTTGGGTCGATTTCAAAATGAGGTCAAAGTGATCATTTTACATCCCAAGAGTACATAATTTTGAGTAAACATATTCCACATCGTATTCTCGTTGCTATCCAACTTTGATCAACCACCGAATATCAAAATCTGTCATATGACTGCTTAGATAATTCAACACAAGAAGAGGGAAGAGCCCAAAATATTTGGCATATTCCATTATTAAATTAGATTCATTCATGCATAATTTGAATTTATAATTCAAAGCTTCAAAATGAACTCCATTCCATTCGTAATTAATGATTCTTCACCCATATCTCGAATCATAAAAATTCATTTAAATATTTAAATATCAGCAATTCGCTAATTTTCCATCTCATGTTCGCATCACGATACGTGAACGCAATATGTAAAAATATTTAAGTTGAGAGGGAAAAACAAAAAAAATTATGTTATTAGTTATTAATAATAAATAGACTCTCCTAGCAATGCTGAAAAATATTGACTCGCTATAATTATAACAAACGAATTATCTTATAAGTCTTATAATTAGATTTTCTTTTTCTTTTTTTTAATCTACTTCAGAGCCATCCAGTGACGGTTGTCAACGTGGAAATTCAATCTCGACACATTGAATTTTATTCAGCAACAATTGGAATAAATGCTCATCTATCGGGTCTGCGCTATTTGATGTTTCATTGGCCCGTTTTATCTGCCCTTGTTGGCATTGGTACAAACCTGTTTTTCATAGCCCTCGTTTGCATACTGTCGTATTTGCACTTTGCCTACGAGGAACAATCTCCGGATGACGATTTTGGCTATGAGAAGGGTGATACGGCAGAGAAAGATCACAAATCTGATAGCGACAGTAAGTAAAATTCCACAAACGGTGAAGACTTTGAGGGTTAACCCTAGAAAGACAAACTGGGTATTTTCTCATCTAGGGAGTTTGCAGGTTTGATTTGTTTGTTAAACTTCCATCAAAAAATTTATATATATTTAGATATTTGTCGATCATGAGTTGCAATATCGATTCTACATGCCTTGACTCGAGTCATTAAATGATTCTTTGTCAAATTAATCTGGCCAAATATTTTTTTAATTCTTTTATTACTTCCCATAGCTGCAAAATGCACCGTACCTCAAGGATTGAGTACGCAGGGTGTCGTTCTAGGGTTTTAAAACCAAAAATATTCAATTTACATTTTTCCATTACGTATTCTTATTAAATGTTTTTTCTTCCAATTCTCAAGTCTCGCTAGACTCGTCGTCTCTGGAGGATACATCACTGATGGAGGCCCTAACGAGGTCTAAAGACGAATCGACCAGATCATCGAATCCTACCAACGAATCTCGTTACATTCAAGAATTGGGCGCCGATTACGATCGTTTTGGCAGGGAAGAATTGGAAACGTAGAAGAGGCAAAAAAATGTGCGTTTTTTCTTCAGTTTAAAATCACGAGGCTGCTTATAATTATTATATTTCTATTTACGTTTACATTTTTATGACATTCCACAAAGGTAGTCAGGAAGCATAATCAATGTTGTGTTTGTAATTTTTCATTTTTATCGATTGATTCGTTATTTCTACTCTCAGTGTAAGAGTTACTTATTTTTGTACATTCACAGAAATTCGCGAATAATTTCTCATGTGATGAAAACCATTTATCTGAATTTACGTCTCTATATTGTAATATCAAGGAGAAGTAGAGCAATATTTATTATTACGACAGTCTTGTTATTAAATATACATATTTGAATAATCAAATTTTATTCTTATATTTCAATTACACGATGAATCACCCTTCTTGATATTTTTTGCTCCAGGGGAAGCTTTACTGCGTAAAATTTATACAAAAAAAATGGCTGCCACAGCTGTGGCTTAATTATTTGAAAGGAGAATCAACTTGAAATTATTTTTTCAACACAATCGTGTCTTTCCCTTAACGACTCGATGAACGTTTTAATTTCCTTACAGAGTTGACAATAATTATGAATGCATAAGAGAAATAAAGTGTCAAGGAGGTGAAAATGTTGCTTTACAAGGTAAAACCCCACGGTTTTATGGTATATATGAATGTAAGACAAGATCGCTGGTACGGGAAAACATGATACGAATGAGAGAGAGAGAGAGTAAAACCTCCTTGGTCGCATTTATTTTCTCTCCAATGCTTTGGATGCTGCTTCGCTTTTGCTTCGTTCAAATTGCGTACGATGAACCGGTTTTCTGACTTTACCCACCCATTGTAAGATCGCTTTCTCAACTCTCTCTCTCTCTCTCTCGCTCGCTCTCTCTTTTGCTTCTCTCAATCTTCAAAGAGTGGAGCGCGAATTCGTATGGTTCGCTTGTGTTTTTCTTGGCTCGTTACCCAAGATTCAGACAGGTGTGCAGCAAAAGCAAGCAGCGCTTTTGCTCCCAGCGTCGCGTATATTCATTTACCCAGAGCTATATCTCTGCCCGGTTCTCCGCATAAAATAAACACTCTTCCGTGACTAAAGTTCACCCAGCTCGATGCATTAAATTTTGCCCTCCATCATCGAATGCTCCATGCCGGTTTAAAAAATAATAAATAAATAAACAATTTATCTAGCATCGCGCAGTAAATATTTTATGAAATTTTTATTACCGAACAAACATTTTATTGTAAGCCATTTTAGTGTATCTCGATGTGGTTTTGATAAATGATTAATTACTTAAAATTCAAGAAATGTATAATTTAAAAAAATTATTGGTTCATATTTAAAAAATATATCCCATGTCTAAAATGGCGGAAATATATTAGCTGTAAATTATTCCTTATAATAATCATTTTTTCATAATGAAAAATATTCTTTTGAGCAATTCTGATGGATTTTTCTTTTTTATAATTTCAAATGTTTCTTCGCGAGTGAATTTTTGGCAGTCGTCGTATATTTTCGTGGTATTAGCAATTGAATAATTTTTTTCCTTCTTTTTTTTGCAATTTTTTTTTTTTTTTCGTCTGCATTTCCCAATCGTTGAGATGGTCTTAATAGAATGTAGGGAAATCCAGGATTTAATGGTTCATAGCTTTTCGGGTAGGATCTAGCGAACGTATGCAGATACTCGCTGATCTGGACTTTTGG
Source organism: Dyspetes luteomarginatus (assembly GCA_963669185.1). Taxonomy (NCBI): domain Eukaryota; kingdom Metazoa; phylum Arthropoda; class Insecta; order Hymenoptera; family Ichneumonidae; genus Dyspetes; species Dyspetes luteomarginatus. Next base: position 1,154,996 of record OY769911.1, read on the forward strand.
CAAGGCCTGCTCATGCATATTTTATGCATGCACGAAGCGCAAATTTAAGCTGACTGGATATATAACGTTCGGGATATAGCACCGTTGATAGGACCGGGGAGGGGGTTGCACACAGTCACCTTGCCATGTGCTTTTAATCCCGAATTATCTCATAATTAAATCGTACATTATCGACCCCGAGAACGAGAACGGGAGATGAGAATTTTGTCAAGACCTCAGAGTAAAACTTTCGTCTTCAAGTTTAACTCTAAACAGATTACGAAAATTCACATCTTCCTTTAAATTTTGCCTCGAAGCTTAACCGACATTTAAAAGTGTTCGACAAACCTGGTCGATACATAGATAGCATGTACTGGTAAAAATGCACGAAAAAAAAAATTGAATTGCATTTTGAATGAAAGTCCCAATATCAAAATCACACGAAGAAACAATTAAGTGAATTTTAAACAGTTTTTAGTGAAATTCATTTTTTTTTTAATTTCTTCATTTTTGGAAAATTATTTTCATTCCTTACATGGAAATAAATCTTACGAAGCAACTGATGAAAATATTTTATTCGAAATTTTTTACAACGTTCCAAGAGATACTTTAGTGAAGTGAAAAAGATTTACGAGGAAATTGGCAAATCCATGGAATACGATAACATTTCTACTCCGGGCAATCCGGTCAATCTAGTTGCATTTCCTGCTATCTTCGAGCATTCCACCTCGTCTTACTCTACTCACTCGTTATTGTACAAACTCTTTTCAACACTTGGTGTCTATATACGTTATATATGTTACGATTACTCCCTCCTCTACTCTATAATGATGATAAGATTAATCAATAATAATAAAATAAAAATAACAATCATCGAGAATCATAATAATAATAAATTTAAATTACTCGTATCTTCATCAGAATTTACGTATTTATTCAATTTCTATTTCAGAGATCGATATTAATTTCTTTTAATAGAGAGTATAGCAGAGAGAGAAACAGACCGAAGAGAACTTATGGAAATTTTCGAAAACTGACAGGCAGACAAATATTTTACCTCTTAATTTTTTTCAATAGAAATTATAATTAATATTGAGTTAATATTTCTTTTAGAATAGAATATTAATATGGATTATTTTTATTGTTATTATTCATATAAATTGTGAAACTATAATGATCGAATAATATCGTAATAAAAATATTTTCTATGGTCGCCAATCGATTTAATGGGGGCTATAATGGATGGTCCATATACGAGGATACACTGGCAGGGTTTTGGTGCAAGCATCTCGCTGCATCCTATCATGTTATCCCAGTCACTCTCTCTCTATATATATATATTTATATATATATATATATATATATATATATATATATGTACACACATATAGATATATACACATATATATATATATGGTTGACGAATGGCTGGTCCTCACCTATCCAACGATATACTCACAGACGTGTCATGGCTACGTGATATTTGACACAAGAGTCATGCACACAACTATGCTAATATTTCGATCGATCCATAAATGAATTTTCGATGCACCGTCATTCTCATATTTTTTATTCATTTCCGTAAATTTTTTATGAAAACGATGATAATAGTTTCTCCGTAAACTCGCGATTTGCAAAAACATTAATTTTCATGGGTTCGAGCCTACACGGTAAATATAAAAATTTATCGACGCATTTTTTCATAACATTGATGTTAAAAAAAATGGGAATAAAATAAATTCGAACGAAACGAAAATTATCTCTATTTTCTCGTTTTGGTTTTTGTTATAAATTCATTTGCGGTGGAGAAATAAATTAAACTCGTGTCTTTTTATTTCGCTTCATGATATTTTCCAAGCGATCCTGTACGACCGTAATCGACTCGTATCACTTAAAATTGACAACTACCAATGCAAACCCATAAAAATTAATTTTCTATCAAAATAATCAATCAATTTCAAATAGTAGCAATAAAATAATTAAAAGAATATATAATCATCGTAAATTTTTAAAAAATTTCCTAACTAAAATCATTCATAATTATTGTCTCTTAAAATAAAGTTAAATAGTTATTTTTTTTTTGCTATTCGAACGGTGCTCATCCGTCCCATATACAAAGTTTCTTCTCGCCAAGATGCTTCATCATATGAGAAACAGAGTTTACAAATTTACTCGTGTCTTTTTATTTCGCTTCATGATATTTTCCAAACGATCCTGTACGACCGTAATCGATTCGTATCACTTAAAATTGACAACTACCAATGCAAACCCATAAAAATTAATTTTCTATCAAAATAATCAATCAATTTCAAATAGTAGCAATAAAATAATTAAAAGAATATATAATCATCGTAAATTTTTAAAAAATTTCCTAACTAAAATCATTCATAATTATTGTCTCTTAAAATAAAGTTAAATAGTTATTTTTTTTTTGCTATTCGAACGGTGCTCATCCGTCCCATATACAAAGTTTCTTCTCGCCAAGATGCTTCATCATATGAGAAACAGAGTTTACAAATTTACTCGTGTCTTTTTATTTCGCTTCATGATATTTTCCAAACGATCCTGTACGACCGTAATCGATTCGTATCACTTAAAATTGACAACTACCAATGCAAACCCATAAAAATTAATTTTCTATCAAAATAATCAATCAATTTCAAATAGTAGCAATAAAATAATTAAAAGAATATATAATCATCGTAAATTTTTAAAAAATTTCCTAACTAAAATCATTCATAATTATTGTCTCTTAAAATAAAGTTAAATAGTTATTTTTTTTTTGCTATTCGAACGGTCCTCATCCGTCCCATATACAAAGTTTCTTCTCGCCAAGATGCTTCATCATATGAGAAACAGAGTTTACCAGTTGTAAACTTCGCCTTGGTGCGAAAACTTCTCCTCCCGGAATGCAATAACAACTTGTACAAGTTTTCACAGCGTTTTCTGTCAACGAAAAAAAAAAAAAAAAAATTCACCGCGTGCACCGTCGAGAGTGACTCGTGAGCGCAGAGAGGCGTCTTGAAAAATCTTGGTGGTGAGAAACTTTTGTTTATGTAACTGATGAATATTTGACGATACACGTGTATCCCGAGACGCCTCGGTTAAATTTTTATTCACACGAAAATCACGATAAAAACTCTTCGACTACATATACATGCTCGTGAAAATTGCTAAGTTATTCTCGAGTTTTGTAACATTTCGATTACGCGAATATTTGTGACAAGTTTTTTTTTGTTTGTTTTTCCTTCCAACAACGTGAATCTGTAGTTTTTCGCTTCGTATTTTTTTTTTCTTTTGAAAATCTATAAGTTTTTTTTCGTATTTTTTGAGCGTTCGTTAAAATCCTCAATATATTATAATTGTATAAAAAAAAAACCAAATCAAATTCTCCCGAGTCAATGAATAATTGATCGAGGAAGAAAAAAAAATACACACATACATTTGACCCACACCTGTGATGGTTTTTATCATCCTGTTGACCCTCGCATGGGATTATGTCCAGATGCTCTCAACGAACAATGTGAGAGATGTCGAGAACTCAAGTGCATCAATAGCGACGAAATCGAAATAAAAACAAAATCGAAATAAAGCACAGAAATAAAAAAATTGTACGATCGAAAAGCGGATAAAATTGGGAAAATTTACGATTGGCCTCTGCGAGTGAGAAAACAGCACACAGAGTCCATCAATTCTATTTTATAGCTCCAATTCGAAGATTTTTTTTTTTTGCTCCATCGAATCAACGACAGATCGTTCGATACGTTGAAATTGAAGCTGCAACAGGACTGGCTGTCGAGTATCGCTGGATGTTCAAAAAATTCTTTGTGCTAATAAAACGTAAGGACGATCATTTGAGATGTTCTTAAATCAGCTGCCACGATAATTCAAGTGGCTGGCAGCATTAGAGAAAATGAGAGAAATAAGAAAATCTTTTCGAGCGATTAAATTCGTAATTTTGTCTTCTACCTGCAACCTACCACGGATATGTCTGGCCATTTCGTACCAGAACATTTTGAGTTTATTCCACAAACAACCCATGATGGGTTCATCCCTAAAAAAAATAATCTCAAAATAAAAAAGATAAAAAATAAAACAAATAAATTTAATTGAATGAATTTCATTCTCCTATGGATCGAGGATTCAATTTTGTATAATCCTTAAAATTTGCTCGATTATTTATAACATCAGCCCTCCCCTTTTCCGAGGAATTTTTTAAAAATACTTTTTTCATGGTGGGAATGAAAAAAAAAAAAACTAAAACATCCTAATATTATGTATGTGTGTGGATTTAGTTGGAGTTTATTATTGAGAATTCTACAGAGTATATCAGAGAGGAAGAGGATAGTACAAGGGAAGTGATACTGCACATCGTTATCGACATCGGTCGTTTTCTCGTGGCAAAAGCCTTCATGAATATTATGGGTTTGGGAGATATAAGCTGTGTGGTTTATGTACTATATTGGCGTTAATATAGGCTGCCAAGAACAAACGAGAGCTATCGTCGAGTCTTTTTTTTTTTTTTTTCATTTTTTAAGTATTTTCTATCCAGCTTCCATAATGGATAATTCCATCGAGATAATCGAGACATTGCGAGGCACTTTATGCACATTTTGTACCATTAGATTCTGGATAAAGGTCTCATTTTTGCTTGAAAATTTTTTATGGACAATCAGGGACAAAATGAGTTTAAAAAAAAAACAATTTTTTTCTCTTTATCCCTAGATGGCTCTACGAGTTTCTCTGTGATTGAAGGAGTTTAATTTTCCGATTTTAATAAAATGTCTAATGCAAATAATTGAAGTATATTAACGATTATCATTGCAAGAAAATATATATAAATTTCTTATAAATAAATAATTATTTAATTCGATCGCGATATTATTCAAGGGAATCGTTTTTTTTATCAATTACAATTAATTAGGGATTATTCGATGACGGAATCTCTCGAAATATTATGGTCAAAATGTGTAATGGTCATTGAAAAGTGACATTTTAGTCAAAAATTTTGCATTAAACGAACGTTTCTTTTTTTTTCTGCCAGCGAGGAAGACTGAAGGGGTGAAATCCTATAACAGAGAAAATCTGACAATTATATATAGAGATATAGAAGACGTACAGTGTACTCAAAGTGTACGTACTAGCAAAGTACGTGGCTTATATGTTCGAGGAAGAAATTACGAAAAAAGAAAAGTCTGGTAAGGCAGACAGAGGGCAAAATTGGCATTGAGCCAAGTAATTGGGAGGTCTGGAGGGCCAGGAGAGCACATACGTCTTCGGCAGTATACCTATTCACGGTCCATTACTACCACATACATAACCCTCCCCTTACGCCAATATATCTATAGCGTAAAAGCTCAGACTTTCTTTCTCCGGCTTGTTGGTTATGTGGCTGAAGATGTTCAACCCAACGGGGACTTTGGCACGTTAGATGTCGATCCTGCAGTTGATTGAAATCCCATCGACGAGATGCAGGTCTCACGGCAAATTAAATATAATACGTACAGTCAAACTTTCCATAACTGTATCGCTCTATCCTTCGTCTTAATTTTTTTTGTTATTGACAAGAGGGCGCTGTGGTACAATTTGTTCCCACACGAGGGCGCTGTAGTACAATTTGTTCCTACACGAGGGCTCTGCAGTACAATTGTATCCCGCACGAGGGCGTTGCAGTACAATTGTACCCCACACGAGGGCGCTGTAGTAAAATTGATTCCCGTCCAATTACACGAGTATACATACGATTATCATGTGCCTTAGACGTCACAGGTCTAAAAAGTTACATTCAAGGCGTTACTATTGTGTACGATGGACTCGTTAAAAAAATTTCATGCGTCTTGTACCAGAAGCCATGCGGGAGATTTCGAAATCAAGATCGAGAGAGAGAGGGAGAGAGAGAGAGAGAGAGAGAGAGAGAGAGAGAGAGAGAGAGAGAGGATGTGGTTGATAACCACTGGTCCATAAGCGTGGCCCCGGATTCCTGGACCGGTTAGGTAGGCAGCAGCCGCCGGGGAGTCAGTTTCCCCTCTGTTCGCTCCTATCCACTCTTCCCTCCCTTTGCCCCTGCGCCACTTGCCGTTCCACGAGTCCTTCACGAGCTGCTGGTGTACGATCGCTGCGGCAGTGGCGGCGGCGATCTCCCTCTCTTGCACTCCACCTTTCTCTCCCTCTCTTTCTCTCTTTCCATCGCGCCTCCTTCTGTATCCTTTTTCTCGCTCAAACCACTTGGACGATCGTCACCGGCGTCCACTCGAGCCGGGCTACAGGTACTCTCGTGGCAGGTCTCTCTCCCGAGCCCTGCTAAGTCACGTAATCGGCATCCTCGTCGCACTTACCGAGACCTCTACACATTTCGTATATATCTCGAATCCCTTTTGTCGTCGCCCCCCCCTCCCCCTCCTCCACCTCGACCACTCTACGATGAAATCAAAGGGGAGACCGAGAGAGAGAGAGAGAGCAAGCTGAGAGTGTGGCGATCCTCGCTCGTATCTGTTTACCTGAAGCCACACGACAGGTGCCAGTGGCGAACGCAACGAAATAATGACCATCGGTATTTATAGACGTTAGGATGAGAAGTCGAGGCTATATCTCTACTTCACAAACAGTTCTATATACCCCATTCGAATGGACATGTATATATATATACACATATATATACATATATATATATATATATATATATATAATATATGTTTTTTGGTGGTTATCTTAACGACGAGAGTATTGGATGATACATGTGGGCTACATGTTCGAAATTCCATGGCCTTCAACACTGCTTAAAAGAATAAAAACACCAATAGGAGGCTTCTATGGTTTATTATTCGGATTGAATCGTCAGGATTATACAAGAATGTCGAATGGTTTTCGGAGCTCTGATCGTTTTAGAAACTCATGCAAATGGCCGCGCTAATGTCATACAATATGGCTTCCTAATCACTGAGGCAGAGGTCAATATGTCAATTAACACACGTGCTCGATTTTTGGCTTGTTTTTAATGGCGACTAATATTAACAAAAGTTGAATAGTAATCAAAGTCCTCGTCTGTTATTTCTCTCATATTGTCTATCAGGGCCTTAAGGGTGGTAGAACAAACATTTGATTTTTTTTACATTTAATTCTCTCATGGCAAAAATTCACCGAGTGACCGAATTTTCCCTCTTACACGTTTGGGCTTAAGCAAAAAATTTTACAACTCGTAAAAAATTGTCTATCTTTTTTTTTTTTTGCTATTTATAAAAAAATGATTATTTTTTTAATTTTCAGAGTGCACATGTCCCCATATATATGTCGAATGAAACGTCGACGATTATGTAATAACGTGGTCGTACCAATAGCTGATGCTGCCGAGTACGAGCGAAAATAATAATCTCAAAAGCTTCGGCTGAAAATTTTCCAACGTGGAAAAAATGTAGAGAGGCAAAAATAAATTATGGCGAATGAGAGGCAAATCCTTGAAAGTTATAAATTTTACAGCACGATGTGCACGTTTTTCAGTTATATCAGCACGTAATGGTAATGCACTCTATGTACATTATAATACTCCTCTTAATGTGCGAAAATTCGCGTATCCGCAGAGACGTGTACGTTTGTGCGAAGGTTTATATTTCTCTGTGAAGACAGGGCACGAGAATCTTTGCGGTTTCGTGTGCCCAAGCCACAAGCAGACCTGATTTCGTGAAAGCCGTATAGAGAGCACGAATCGCCCAACTGAAACTCTCGAGATTCAACCGCACCCCCTTATACATATATATATATATATATATATATATATATATATATATATATATATATATATAATATAATATAGATATATATATATATATATGAACCCACACCTGCGCGAGAGAAGAAGATGAGATGGAAACCCTTCTGTTATATAGAGATATACTATATAGTGCAATTTCTTGGCCAGGGCTGGGCTTGGGCGTCGATGCCTTATTTACTTAATAATACGAAGACGAAGCCGGTTTAACGGGGGCTGGTATAATTTCGTACACAAGAGATTCGAGTATAACAGCCACAAAGAATCAGTCCGGCAAGCATTTCTCAAATCTCTTGATCTCCGACGTCCTAACCTTCGCCAAGGTTATCGTTTAACTTTTGTCACAGACTTGGTCCGTTTTTTTTTTTTTTAACTCATTTCTCTTGACACGAATCCTCGCTTCATTCTGATTATAGTCAGGAACGCCTCGGGCTACAACAAATCCCAAAACATGCGTGTCGACAGAATTCTTTGAACGAAAAATGCATGTACGTGTTGCTCGAACGACCATCACGTAGAAATTGGGAATTTACTTTTCGAACTTTCTAGTTTCTGTTACACGACTACAGCGAGTTTGCTTGGAGATAGATCGAATGCACGAGTGTTGGAATTTTAATAATGTTTTCATCAACGCATTCTTGGTCGAAAATTAACGAAATTTGGAAAAAATTCTACACGATGACAATGTGGTTGTGCGGTGGATCCACCCAATTATTTTATGGCCTGTAGTTCAATTTTTTAATTCACAATTTTTCAACAAAATTTCCTCCTTGCTTCGTTTCATAGAATTTTTTATTTATTTACTTTTACGTCCACTGGCAACAGTTGGGGACCTAAATTGACATGGCCAGTACTTGAGAAATACCGATAAAAATGTGCCATAACTAAATGAAAAATTAATGTAATTCATGAACTCTGATGACAAAATTAAATCACTCTGACTCGAGAGAGAGAGAGAGAGTAAAAAATATGACGTTTTGAGATAAGCTCTTCTTTACAAAGCCAGTACTGGAAGTTGTAAGTAAAAGTCATTTTTCTTATTTCTAGCCAGCACCGAAGAAGAAACGTATATATTGAAATATTCACTGCCAAGAAATTTGGCGTGGAACATTCAGGCGACCATTCTCGTGGCACGTTGAGGAAACTTAAATCGGATTTTATTGGCCACAAGTTTTACATTTTGTTCTTCATCGTGACTTAGTGAGCTTCCTCTCTCAACCCTCTTTCTCCTTCTCTCTCACACACACAGGATTTTCCCTTTGCACCGGTGTGGTCTGGCATGGGATGAACTTTTTCGATGTATAGTATAGTTAAATGAAGCAATTTAGCCTTTGAAGGAGTAATTGCTGGGAAGATTGTACGAGCAACGCTGCTCGGTAATATGCTACTCAAGCTATTCAACGTCTCGTTTTTGCAAGGAAAAACGGGGTGAGGTGGGCGATTGCGAATTTAATTTGCCCTAACTTTTCACATTGTTTTGCCTTCTCTCTATATATAATTTTGGCTGATACAAAAAGTGCTGAGATATTTAAAGCTCGGATGAAGAAAATTTATATCGATGATTAAATATTAATAAACAATCATTTTATATATGCAAATTATTGTAACATGTTATCATCGTTATTAAGAAATTATTAAAATAATTTCATCGATTTAAGATGAGTCATTTTAATTAATTTAAATTAATTTTACCAATATTGAGTCGAATCGAATTAAATAAAATTTGCAATTGTAGGTAAGTGACTTATAATGAAGTGGTAAATGAACAAAAAGGCACCGAATGGTGTTTATGATTTTTAGGTGAGGTGGACGATTGCGAATTTAAATTGCCCCAACTTTTCACATTGTTTTGCCTTCTCTCTATATTCAATCTTGGCTGATACAAAAAGTGCTGAGATATTTAAAGCTCGGATGAAGAAAATTTATATCGATGATTAAATATTAATAAACAATCATTTTATATATGCAAATTATTGTAACATGTTATCATCGTTATTAAGAAATTATTAAAATAATTTCATCGATTTAAGATGAGTCATTTTAATTAATTTAAATTAATTTTACCAATATTGAGTCGAATCGAATTAAATAAAATTTGCAATTGTAGGTAAGTGACTTATAATGAAGTGGTAAATGAACAAAAAGGCACCGAATGGTGTTTATGATTTTTAGGTGAGGTGGACGATTGCGAATTTAAATTGCCCCAACTTTTCACATTGTTTTGCCTTCTCTCTATATATAATTTTGGCTGATACAAAAAGTGCTGAGATATTTAAAGCTCAGATGAAGAAATTTATATCGATGATTAAATATTAATAAACAATCATTTTATATATGCAAATTATTGTAACATGTTATCATCGTTATTAAGAAATTATTAAATTAATTTCATCGATTTAAGATGAGTCATTTAAATTAATTTAAATTAATTTTACCAATATTGAGTCGAATCGAATTAAATAAAATTTGCAATTGTAGGTAAGTGATTTATAATGAAGTGATAAATGAAAAAAAAATGCACCGAATGGTGTTTATGATTTTTAGGAAGATATATCGGTAACATTGACAATTTCTTTCCACTTTCTCGTTGATGCACTTCTACTCGTACCATTGAAATTCTTCGCTCAATGAAGATATAAATGTCGCAGAAAATTCGCGATATGCCATACCGAAGGACACTCTTGGTATGAGAGGGTTCCCGGTATATATATGGAGCGTTTCAGTCCAAATTCAAAGTACGTGCGATGGTCGTCAATTTTACGTTTTTTTTTCTCATTAGTACGTGTAGGCCAATACAAAAAATAGTTCATAGGATATTTAAAAATAAAAATCAAAAAATGGTTAAACTTTAAACACCATTAGACGTTTATCAATTATTTAAAAATGTTTACAGTAATTTTTTTTATTGTGTATCAATATTTTGAAGACTCCCTCACTTATGGACGTGGCTATTTATGGTCCAGCTACAAAAAATATAAAAAAAAAAATATTTTCATTCCGAAATTCGAATGAGGATCTGAATAATGGGAAATCTTAATTCAAATAACCATCGATTATTTAATCAAATAATTATGTATCATTTTATATGATTTAAAAAATAGAAGACTGCTGATAACAGAATTTAGATAACTATTTAGCTATTTAGATAACAAAATATTCAAGAATTTAATCAAGATATTAGATCGAGTTATCAAGAAATATTTAAGAATTCAATCAAGAATTTATTTAAAAAAATTTGATGGATCCCAACTTTGAAGCCTTTATCGATTATGACTGTATCAATATTTTTATTTATCTAAAAATCAGTGTGGACTCTTTGTTTTGACTTGTCTTGAAAAATACCAAGGCGAAAAAAAGTTTATGGTCAAATTTACGATACTGTCTATTTTTCCTTGAATGCCCCATATATGTCCAATGTATATGTACTTTCTCGATATATTTCCTATCAACTTGAGAGGTCGCGCATCCCCTCGATGTTTTTTTATACCAAGAATCCATCATCGGGCAATATTTCTCGTCGTGAGAAAACGTCTGTATGATCGAACTCGAGAATCGAGCTCTCGAGATTGAACATGGAATATATATATGACGCTGCAGATCTCGTTTTCAGATATCATCTTCTTCTTGCCTCTGCTTTTCCATATGTTACTTTTAGCCTCTGATTCCCAGAATTTTGATTGTAAAAAAATTATTAAAAATCATGACAAATTAATAAATAATAAAAATAAAAATTACTGTCGGAGTAAAAAAAAAATCCTTTCGAATATTTTAATATAAAATTTCATTCTTTAAAAATTATAATTCATTTTTTTCCAAATTACGTCCAAATATTGTATATAATTTAATATAACGATTTCTGTCATTGGTGCAGATCTGAACAAAATTGGAAGTTTCCCACTTGGGTGATTTTTTTTTTTTTTTATCGTTTTTCATGATTAAAAATATCCCGAGCAATGAAGAAAATTCAATAATATTTCTGACGAAAGATTCCATAGAGACACAGTGGTGTGAATATGCATATATGTTCCTCCCCGTGCGCGAGAGTCCCCACGATCAATATCGGGGATGAATGAGACGAGAGGTGGCGGAAAAGCTGCTGCTTTACACACGTACACATGCACATGTCAACGCGAACCTTTTCACCTCCGCGTTATAAATCTTTTATTGCCAATTTCCACAATACTCGTAAAAAAATATAATTTCTTTCTGTCTGATATTTAAAAATATGGTTCAACTTACCAATCATGGCAAGTAAATCCCATCTGCGTATAATGAAATATTTTTTATCTCCTTAACATTTATTGCTAAATCGTTCTCTTGCAAAATTTTAAACTTATGATTTGCTTGAATTATTTTAAACTTTATCGTACCATTTTTTACAATTTACGAACATGACTTTTTTTTTTAAACAATTTTTTTTCGACAACTCTTTGTCTGGATTATAATTTCTTTCTATGTGATATTAAAAAATATGGTAAAATCCATCAACTTACCAATCATGGCAAAATTTTATGGTACCATTTTTTACAACTTACGAACTTGACTTTTTTTTTTAAACAATTTTTTTTCGACAACTCTTTGTCTGGGTTATAATTTCTTTCTATGTGATATTAAAAAATATGGTAAAATCCATCAACTTACCAATCATGGCAAAATTTTATGGTACCATTTTTTACAACTTACGAACTTGTTGACTTTTCTTTTTTAAACAATTTTTTTTCGACAACTCTTTGTCTTTATTTCGCCATATTGTTTTTTCGATTCAATTTGTAACGCACAACGAAGTATTCAATCATCCATGAATTCATAACAATTTCTGTCTGACATTGAGACTGGTTAATTTTTAAATGGCTCATATATGATTCATCGTTTAAAATCAGAAAATTGATTTTTGCCTCCTCAATAACTGCTCTGATATTTTATACCGAAAAATCCTACGTGAATGAAGTAGAAAGGCAGAGAGAGAGAGAGAGAGAGAGAGAGGGAGAGAGAGAGAGAGAGAGAGAGAGAGAGAGAGAGAGAGAGAGAGAGAGAGAAAGGAAGAAAGAGAGAGAGAGGAAGAAAGAGAGAGAGAAAGGAAGAAAGAGAGAGAGAGAGGAAGAAAGAGAGAGAGAGGAAGAGAGAGAGAGAGAGAGAGAGAGGCAGGGGGAGAGAGAGAGAGAGGCAGGGGGAGAGAGAGAGAGAGAGAGAGAGAGAGAGAGAGAGAGAGAGAGAGAGATTAAGCATCTATACAGTCGATAAATGAAAGCATTTCAGTAACGAAGACGTTCTCATTTGGGCTCACGTTGTTAAGAGCGGAAGATATCAGGAAGATGTACTGGCGATTAGATTATAACGAGAGATTAGGTAATACCACCGAGCTGTATATATAGCGCTTTCGTTGATTAACTCGCCGGCGTTTCATCGCATCTCGACGGGGGTAGCTCGATCTCGCTTTTGGTCCCGCAACCAATTGCTGGAAAAAAGGCCTCCGTGGCCTTTGAGGAGAGAAAGAGAGAGAGAGAGAGAGAGAGGAAAAAGGTGGGATGGGAGGGGATTTTTTTTAGAAGCAGAGCTCTTGTTTCTATCTCTCGGTACCCGGAGAGAAGTTACCTCGGGCTCGTAATGCCAGCGATGATATCTTTTAAGTCAACGTTTACCCTCCCATAGAGGTTACAGGAAGCGGAGACGTTGAATACCCCAATATGCATACTAATATACACGTCTTATGCACGAGCAATTCCGAGCTAAATTGACGTCAATTCGATCCTCACAATTTTTCTTCCCTCTCCATATTACTGGGCAAAAAAAAAAATTCAAGCATTATACATTTGTATCTGATTACAGCATTAAATCGAGAAGGCCCTCTCGATAAGATCCGAAAAAAAACTGTATTGAGCATTGAAAATTTTTGCCATGCATTACAGAAAAATTAAAAACATTTCAACCGTGTCAGAGGTCATTTATTACAAAAAGTTCGTGTGTACCACTTTGGTCAATTAAGCCTTTTTGGTGAAGTGAGAAATAAAGATATCGTTGAACTTCTTGTGGCTATTAAATTTTATCGAATTTCGGTGAATTGGAAAAAAAAATATTTTAATTTTTACAGGGGAGAAAAAGAACGAAAATATTTCGAGGGTCAAACTTAGGTCGATTTGGCGTGAAATGGCATGTACATGTATCTGCTTTACGCGCATATTAGGTTTGACCTTTGACTGCAGCGAGTTGTTGCTTGGAGCGTGCAGCCTGCTAACGAAGAACCAACTGTGAAAGGGCCCCTCGCAACCCTCCCGCTCTCTTGCATTCTCTGCGTAATCCGCTCCAGCCCTCTACGATTCAGCAAAGAGCCTCGCAACACCTTAATAATTCAAGCAACTCGACTCTGGTTTATAGAGTACATATGTATAAAACTACCCATTTACTATTATTTATCGCGTGTGACATTAACTCTCTTTCTGCACCCGGAGTGATTATATATATATATATATATATGTATGTGTGTGTGTGTATGTAGTAGGCAAGAAAGTGGTGGACGAATTTTGAACTAATTATTTCATCCAAACGAAGCTTACATCTCAATACAAGTCGAACGAAGCTGACATTTCAATTAGGGAAAATCTAATTGAATCAAAGCAGATTTATTTTAAACAAGAAAAAGTGAATCAAATTATCGAAAATTGAAATTTATAAGCTTCAGAAATATCATTTCAATTAATCAGACTATAAATTGTATCAGAGCTGACAAATTCTAATAGAAACTCTGATCGAAATAATGTTGATTCAATTAAGAGATTTATTTGCATCGAGGCAATAAAATTTTTCTCGATTTTTCCGACGATTTACTACTAAAATACATTTAATTTGTACCTCAACCGGGACTGTACAATTCTCCGTAAAGTATCGTATGCTGACAGACAAATACACGATTTACTTTTTACAATTTCCCTGTGTCTATTTACGGACAAATTAATAATATTTATCAGATAATGAATATGCGTATTTGGCTCAGGACTCTCGTGGTTCAAAACAATGAAATGGGAACGAAAATTAAAGGATAAAAAAATGGATGCAATCGGTAAGTGTAGGCATCGGTAACAGTAGAGGAAGTAGCCGGCTGACTCTCATATATATCTATATATAGAGAGAGAGGGAGAGAGAGAGAGAAATTATATATATAGAGAGAGGGAGAGAGAAACTATTTATATATATAGAGAGAAAGAGAGAGGGAGAGAGAGACTATATATATATATATACATAAGCATCAAGAATCCCTAATAACACTATATCGACTACCATTACACCATCAATGTTTCTGCTGCTGGGACTTTGCGTTCACTGTTCAAGCATCACAGAGTCCAGTTCGCTTCTCGTATAATGTTCGCCCTCTTTCTTCATTGCCCTCAGGGCAGCGTCGAGAGAAGCGAGGCTTCTCCGTCCCGCCGAGATAATACGGCCTCGTCCCATCATCCTCATCCCTTCCGTTTCTTTCACTCGTCCCATGAAACATCCCAAGAGAGATGGAGAGGAATAAGGAGAAAAATAAATGAGAGAAGAAACAAAACAGAGCCGACAGACTCACAGCCATTAATTTCGAAAAACGAGGAACAAAGGAGCATATACCTGCGGATAACTCCTTGTTCTCTCGGTCGATATGTTTTTTTTTTGCCTTCCCTTTGCGCCTCTTCACTCCACTACCGATCTTTTACCCAAGAGCATTTTTCCCCCACCATAAGGTACGCGCGCACGACCGTCTCGCTTCCATGCACTTTACTTGCCACACAAACACACACACACACACATGGATCCTGTATTTTGCGTGTGTGTGTGGATTGGTCTCGAGAGTGGTCCACGAGAGAGGCGCGCGACCGGTGCACTTTGCACGACCGGTCCAGTAAGAGTGGGGGCAAAAAGGATCGAGAACAGGAAAGCCGAAGAACCAGCAGAGAGATTCAGATAGTAAGAACGGCACACACATCGAGGGGCTCAACCTGCATCGCGAGGTCGTCGAGTCACCTTTACTGTAAATTACTCATTTTTTATTGTTCGACCAGATTAACTATGAACGCTGTATCGATAGATTAGTCGTTCAAGAGATTTATATCGACAACTTTGTACGTTTTTTTTTCTTTCAATATCCTTTATTTTCATCACTCCATAGGGTAATTTGAAGGGTTCACCATTAAGTCGAGAATAAACGATTTTGTGTTAAACGAAACTGCGAAGGATTTTTTTATATTATTGTCGATATGCTCGAAGTTCTTTCTCGTAAAATGTTCGAGTTTTTTACGGACCAGGTACTCTGCCTGCAGGGAAAAAATGACGAGGCATTATACATACGTATTGTCGGTTTCAAGTTGATCTAACCTGTTGGAGTGAGCTACAATTTTCTCTGAAAACGCTAAACTTTACTTAATAGAATTTATCAAACAGAATCTATCAATCATTGAGCCTTGCTGGAGGCGTTGAATCGTTGAGATCCGACGTAAACTCCTTGATACAGAGCCTTTCAGAAAAACTGGTTGAAAATGTGTTTTAAATATATCGAAGTATCACGAGTCTATCGTCCGTTGCTATATTCAGACGGTGCTCCGGCGTTTAGAGCTGACTTCACACCACGAGTCCACATATTATCGTTTCACAAATGTCTTTTCATTGCAATGGCTCTATCGGAAAAGTTCGATAAATCACGTATCAATATTTCAATTATTTTTTACACATGTTAACAATAGATTTTGATTTGTTAACAATAGAGTGACTTTTTTAATACTTTTAAACTAGATTTTTAAAATAGATGGGTTGGACAGGCACCGTAAAAACGATATTTATATTACAAGAGCCCACGACCAAAACCATGTCTCACAGTATCCCGGCTAAAATCGTATAAAATCGATAGATTAGATGACCCTAGACCCGAGTAGGTGGGCAGTAACGGTCAGAAACCCAGCAGCATCGTGAGGGGCCATTTCTGCTATGTCAAAAAAAAAATTGGTCGACGGTATTATCACATCCCGTCTGATATTGAAAATGGATGTAGATGGAAAATGGATAAAAATGATTTTCAGACGGGATGCTGCATTTTTTTTTCGTCTCATTTCTTTTTCTCAAAATGATTTCCTGGTTGGGCAATCGTCGTCTGAAAAATGTGTTCTCGGTATTTCGTCAGGACTATCATTTAACTACATTTCGGAAATCAGAGGGGATGCTATGATACAGTTTGGTCGATTTGTTGATATTTTTGAAAATTGCCTTCAGGTCAGACCCTGCTCGTGACCTCTGTCTGAACTTTGCAGTTCTCGGTTTACGGTTTTGGCCGGAATGCTACGAGACAAAATTTTTCGCTGAGGCTCTCGTGCTATTAAAGACTATAAAGGGAGGAGAAACGGAGAAACAGGAGCATGGACGTTGAGTGGGGACAGTATAGAAGGGGCCATTGAGGGATGCGGTAGAGAGGAGGCGCTCGCGCGAGCGTTCCACGGACCGAGACGAGAGCAACCTGCTCCGCCCGCGGCTCTTCTGTGCGTTTCTCTTTTCCTCTGCGGTAGCAAGGCTGAGCCTCTATCATGCCACGCTTGCGTCTTCTCGTTGCCTGTTAGAGAAACCGTGCTCTTTTATACGCCAGAGAGTAGTCGACAGAGATACAGTCTCGGGGCGCTTACATCCTTGTATGAATACGTATATATACACATATGTATATATATATATATATATATATATATATATACATATATGTATATATATACATATATATATATATAAATATAGTTAACACGGCTCTTGTCCACATATACATATATATGTACCGTGTATAAAAGGCCTGTGTTAAATCGCCGCTGGAGCCGCGCCATACACGCCTCGCCCAGCTCTACATTAATATTCCCGTCCGCGGAGCGTTCGGACGTTACTTAGACATGGTCGGTGCTTATGGTTTTCCATCTCTTTCTTTCACGCTCCGGGTGTAAAACTATCACATAATATATAAAAATGAAATACATATGCACACATAAATATACTGTACAATTAACAAGTTATCGGAGAGCTTGTATTTTCCTAACACGACAAAACATATGTACAAGCTATGTATCTTTTTTTTCCATTTTACGCGAAGCATTTAAATTTTTCTGGGTTCCAAATTATGGTACAAGGTTTGGCGGAGACTTGAATCACAACATTGATTCAGTCTTAACCGGAAAGTCATTGCCATTGAACCGAAGGTCATAGTGCAGTTCAAACTTTTCTCCTCTTTAGGTTTGCACCTAATCACCAGCTTATGTTTACACTTCCGTTTATAATAAAGGTCGCACTGAAAGGTCAACCTAAATGGGAACTCGAATTTGAGTCAACTCGACATATGAACTCAAGTTTTAACTAACGTTTGTGAACGGATTTTAAGGTAACTTTTGCACTTGAGACTTTTATGCAGGCCTTAAATTTTTTATTACTTCTGAATTGTTTAAGAAAATTTTTGTTTAAGAAGATTTCGAAAATGTAAGCCCCTGAGACTTTTTTCTAAAAATTGATTTGGAGCCTCAACTGACCCAAATTTACGTATAAAAATTTATAATCTAATAGATTATAATCTAATTAATGAAATGGAGTTGTAGAGCTTGAACGATCGTTGAAAATATCAGCACAGAATGAAACTGTAGATCCATCGGTCAATAAAATTCTGGCCATTTTGGTAAAACCAGTTTATTTGGCCACAATGTGAACAAAAATGAGGTCATTATATATTTTATCACTCGATCTCCATATATCATTGCTACATAGGGCCATATGCGTATACACACACATATATATATATATATATATATATATATATATACAGCAATTACCAGATTGGAAGCTGAAACGTGTAGGATTCAGCTTCTAATCTGGATCTGGATCACAGAATGAAGCTGTAGATCCATCGATCAATAAAATTCTGGCCATTTTGGTAAAACCAGTTTATTTGGCCACAATGTGAACAAAAATGAGGTCATTATATATTTTCACACCCGATCTCCATATATCATTGCTACATAGGGCCATATGCGTACACACACACACACATATATATATACAGCAATTACCAGATTGGAAGCTGAAACGTGTAGGATTTTTAGTCTATATATATATATATATATATATATATATATATATATATATATATATATATATATAAGCAGTGACTGGAGCTTCTCGTATCCTTTTTCAACCTTCTATCTTTTCTGCTCACCCTATATTTATCTTTTTCTTTATTTTGTACCTTCTCGCGATCGCTCTTCTCTCTTGGTAATATACGTCTCTCGTGGTTCGTTCTCGGCTCTCTCTGCTGATCTCTCGGACTGCTTCTCGCATGTCAGCTCTCCTTGTCTCGCCGCAGTTTGAGCGAGTAGGAAGGGATACGTATCTTCCTGCTCGTTCCCTCAGCCTACATACTATATATATATTTAGATATATATATATTTATATAGATATATATATATATATAGTACGTAGGCTGAGGGAATGAGCAGGAAGATACGTATGTATATATATATATAAAAGACTGTGTATACAGATACATATGTAAAGCTGGTAATGCGTGTACACGTATATTTCTTTTATTATCGTTCCATGAGCAGCTTCCCGAGCTCTTCTGGATATAGTCGGCTATATATATCGAGGATCGAGTCGATGCAGTCGTTGGCCGCGATGCACAATCTGGTCAGTGTATATTGGCATCCGCAGTATACATACTTCAAAGCGAAATTCACAACGCTTTTCGAGCAAACTAAAGAAATTGAATTTTCTTCTGATTTTTCATTAAAATTATTCCATCTGTTTCATTGTTTTTGAGCAATTATTGGAAAAAAATTAGACTGAACTTCCCAATCTTTATTCTCACTTTTTTCAAGCTAATTATAACCTGGGAGGTAAAGAATTCCGTGCCAAAGCAAAGGACTATTCTAAAGGTGTAAAAATTAATTTGTTGCTTTGATTTTCGTCGATCTTGAAAATTATTTTAAATTAGAATGGTCCTTTTGTGATTTTTAAGTGGTAAGATTTAGGCTTTCAGTACATTGTGTCAATTAGTGGAGCGATTTTTTTTTTACTTTCACTGAGCAAAGTATTTGCCAATCGAATGGAATTTATTGGAACTTTAATTAAGTTTTTTTTAATCGATCGAAATTTATTTTCTCAACTATATTTGGTCAAGATACGAATTGACGAATTTATCAGCTGGTCAATGATATCTGTATTGATAGCAATATGTACATAGTGCATAAACTGCAAATACATTTTTTTTAAAATTGGAATACTTTTTTTTTTACCAATCGAATGGAATTTATTGGAACTTTAATTAAGTTTTTTTTAATCGAGCGAAATTTATTTTCTCACCTATATTTGGTCAAGATACGAATTGACGAATTTATCAGCTAGTCAATGATATCTGTATTGATAGCAATATGTACATAGTGCATAAACTGCAAATACATTTTTTTTTAAATTGGAATACTTTTTTTTTTACCAATCGAATGGAATTTATTGGAACTTTAATTAAGTTTTTTTTAATCGAGCGAAATTTATTTTCTCACCTATATTTGGTCAAGATACGAATTGACGAATTTATCAGCTAGTCAATGATATGTGTATTGATAGCAATATTTACATAGTGCATAAACTGCAAATACATTTTTTTAAAAATTGGAATACTTTTTTTTTTTACCAATCGAATGGAATTTATTGGAACTTTAATGAAGTTTTTTCTTAATGGAGCGAAATTTATTTATGAAAAAAAAAAAATGTATTTATGGAAAAAAATGACTTATTCTAGAGTGATGAAATGTCTGTCCCCCTGTATGCAGTGAAGTTGAACAAAGCGTTTTGTTATTGATTTCTGATTGCATAATAATAATAATAATAATAATAAAATACGATTTTTATAAAAGTTTATGAGAAATTAAATAAGTAAATGAAAAGATTTAAAGATAAATAAGTAAATAAAGAAATGTATATAGTGTATAAAGAAAACCTTAATTTTTGCCACAAATTTGTATCTCAAAACTCATTTTTTTTCTCATATTTATTCACACTCGCCGATGATAGAGATGATAGAGTGTAGATTGTTATTGATTTCTGATTGCATAATCATAATAATAATAATAATAATGATAAAATACGATTTTCATAAAATTTTATGAGAAATTAAATAAGTAAATGAATAGATTTAAAGATAAATAAGTAAATAAAGAAATGTATATAATGTATAAAGAAAATCTTAATTTTTGCCACAAATTTGTATCTCAAAACTCATTTTTTTTCTCATATTTATTCACACATTCACATGATAGAGTCTCTGCATAACATTGGCCCAAGAGTAAATGTGTCCAAAGCATAAATAAAAACTCCTTGCCGCCAATTGTTTTATAAATTTTCCACTCTGTCTCTATTTTTCATTTTTCTCCATCTCTCTTTCTATCTCTCACGTTCACGTCGCGTTCTCATACAGTGTACACAATTTATCGCTCTGCCGCACTTTCGTGGGTGATTAAATCTGCTCCTGGGTCCCGGTTCGGTCTCGCGCTCCGCGAGAAAAGATATGCGATTAACCCGCGTGAGCGAGGAACTTTCATGTACATATATATATATATATATATATATATATATATATATATATGTATATATATATATATATATAATGTACAAATATCTATCTGGCATTCATACATTCATAAGCGAGCATATACCAAATGTATACACCTGTTATACATATATGGTTATATACATAAATATATAAATGTATATAGAAGGTACACGTGTACCCATACGTAAGGATGGCGTGAAACGCATTAAAATTCACGGCGAGCTGTTGAACAGAGGGCCTGTGTTGAACTATGGGCAAGCTGTTGCAGTCACGACTTGAGTCTCATACTGCAAACTCTATTCGCATCTCGTCCCATCCTATTGCTCTCCAACACTTTCCTCACTCCGATTGAACTTTCACCTCTTCGCGCCAAAAATCCAATACACACCTTTGAATTTTCCCCATAGCCTGAATTTTCATTCACTCTCGCACACGAGGATTTATCTCATGACGTTTTACATCATGTCTATGTTACTTTAACGTCGTTTTGTCAGACGACAATTTAGTTTGGGCTTACGTGTAGTACGTTTTGTACGTTTATTGTACGTAGAAAATATATTCTGCCTACGTGAGACTCAAATCGAATTTTCGAGACTCGACGAATTATTATATTATTTAAATCTCACTGTCAGGTTTTTCGTGCCTCTGTCGTCTATAATATTTTAAATTTTGTTATTTTATTATTTTGAATTTTTCCCATAGCCCTTTTCATTTTCCGAATTATTATATTATTTAAATCTCTCTGTCAGGTATATTCATTCATAATTTTTCAATCTCATAATTTTTTTATGCTATATTTATGAGTCTTTGACGACGTTGCACGATTAAAATTGCAGAATTTAAATCACGATTGATAGATAAAGTAATGACGAAAATGTCATTGGAAAAATGATATGTGTGATTTGAGAAAAAACTCGAAATTTTCTGTTCGCTTGTGTGAAAAAATTGTAAATAATTTCCACAAAATCTTATCAACTGGCAGAACAAGAAAAGATTTTTTTTTTTTTTAATTATTCGCGATTTCGATGAAAAAATAATGACGAAAATGTCATTGGAAAATTGCTATGTGTGATTTGATGAAAAACTCGAAATTTTCTGTTCGCTCGTGTGAAAAAATTGAAAAATAATTTCCACAAAGTCTTATCAACTGGCGGAACAAGAAAAGATTTTTTTTTTTTTTTAATTATTCGCGATTTCGATGAAAAAAAATGGTTCGATTGGTTCGTACCAATCGAACCATTTTTTTTTTATTGATTGATAGATAAAATAATGACGAAAATGTCATTGGAAAATTGCTATGTGTGATTTGATGAAAAATCGTAAATAATTTCCACAAAGTCTTATCAACTGGTGCAACAAGAAAAGATTTTTTTTTTTTTAATTATTCGCGATTTCGATGAAAAAAAAAATGGTACGATTGGTACGAGAATTTGTCTCAAATGTGCCACGAGATTTTCTGTAATAAAAATATACATTTCGTTCATATATTTTGACGCTTTTTTTATCTTTCTTCGCGTTTTACCATTTTCTCCAATACTGCATATTCACGAGAAGCTTCGCAGTCCTTTTTTTTTTCTTCCTCGTATCTTCATAACCGGATCGACCATGCTATTTCGGTGGAATATCAGGGATAGAATATTCATCGGTCTTTTGTGAAACTTAATGGCGAAGCAGAGTAGTATATATTTCTTCTTCTTATTTCGGTTCAACGACTTAGTTTCTCACTCTGCAGCTTCACCAAGATTTCGATAAAATCTTAACCGTCTTTCGGGACCGCATATTCGTTGAATATATATATATATATATATATATATATATATATATATATATATATATATGTAAACGAACGCGTAAATATATATATATACATATCTATCTATCATTAAGATAGATAAGCCTACATATATACATATATATATATATATATATATATATATATATATATATTTACACGTTCGTTTTAAGGCAGGTGTTTAGAAACGGTGTAGAGACAGGTATTATTAAGAGCGTTGATATATGATAATAATAGGGAACACGTTAATGCATTAATAAGGAAGTGAACGTGCTCATCATAAAATATTCAGTCCGGGATTTAATTTAGATCGAAATTATATGGAAAAAGGAAAGATATTTGATATTGTTAAATTGTCTTTAGGGATGTTGTAAATAGAAAGGAGCATTTATAGGAGCCACTGGGAAGATCAAGAAAACTTGTTAGCAGTCGGCCATTCCATTTCTTACGGGCTCGATGATCGGCAAGATCCGATCTCTCGGTATTGCGAACTTGACTCCGAGGGGCAAGTTATGGGTGATTCGCGACTGGAGACTAAACGACACGACGCGACGACGGTCATGGTCATCCGCGGATGCCTCAGTGAGACTGGCAAAACTCGATCGTCACACGCACGATGACGATCTATTGAACTTTTTCCATTTTGTAGGAGTAATTTGTGTTAAAGGTGATAATTTTTTGTTGAATTAATTATTTACGGATTTTGGATGAAGTAATCGGTGAATTATTAATTACTACTAATTACTATCATTGATATTATTTATTACCAGCACAGAACAAATAACTATTTTACGACAAGTGAAGCGATAATAAAAAGAAATCACTATAGTTTATAAAATGTTATTATTTTCTATCGTTATCGATCATACGATATTAAAACACGTCTAGATCATTATAGAACACTCGAGGAGAAATTGGCAAATATTGTCTATATTAATTACTATTAATTACCATCATTAATATTATTCCTTACTATCACAGAATAAATAACTATTTTACGACAAGTTAATTATAGAACACTCGAAGAGAAATTGGCAAATATTGTCTATATTAATTACTATTAATTACTTTCATTAATATTATTTATTACTATCACAGAACAAATAACTATTTTACGACAAGTGAAGCGATAATAAAAAGAAATCACTATAGTTTATAAAATGTTATTATTTTCTATCGTTATCGATCATACGATATTAAAACACGTCTAGATCACTATAGAACACTCGAGGAGAAATTGGCAAATATTGTCTATATTATACATCCACCTTGTCTGAGTACAGGTCGGATATAACGTGACACAAGAGTTATCCGATATTCCGTCCAAGTGCCCGCCGGGTGAGCGCTATAATAATCATCAAGTGGCAGACTAATTTTCGTCGATGCTCTCGAAGAACCTGTGGACTTAATATAATGTCTATATCTATAATATACATGTATAGCACATCATTTCGGTCCCGAAGATTCCTCGACGCTTCTCGCAACTCTATATTAGTTTCTCATATCCTATGCAAAGATGTAGTCTTGCGAATGCTAGTTCACTCGAGTATCAAGATATATCCATCCTATATTGCATTAGTGATGCATGAACGTCGATATTCATATGGCAATATGATGCGCATATTTATGCACGTCCTCAATAAGGAAGCGATGCTCGATAAAATTCTACAATCATCTAAGACTCAAGGTTAAAGGTTAAAGGTTAAATCATTATATCAAGGTTAAAGTCCTACGTAGAGATAAATCAATTTAAATTTCTTGTTAACAATAATAATATCTCAATGATTTTCTTTATTTGGTATACGCAAAATTTATACATTTCTTCAATCCTAAAATTTATATTTTTCTCATACACTCAAACTTATCTTATATTTATAACAGTTGTTCATGATCTTCTTTGCTGATTGATTTTTAATGGATTTTCATTCGTCAAACCGTAGCTCTTAATTAATTTTTTTACCCACCGGGGTCGACTTGATTAACGTATTGCTGGGATTTTTTTGCCCCCCCCCTGGTCACGTAACCGCATCGTCCAATCTCTTTTTCGAGAGAGAGAGAGAGAGAGAGAGAGAGAGAGGGGGAGAGTTACCACAATCATTAGTAGCAAAGGAGAAAAATGTTTTCATCCGGAAGATCGACGAAAGCGCGAGTTGCCTGATCGCAAGATGAGCCAGAGAGAGGAGCAGATGGCTCTCGCAATGTGTACAGGTTACACGAAAGGTCCAGAAGAGAGGGAGGGGTTTATGTATCTCGACGATTAGTTCTGGACCAAGGACCCCGTTCGTTCACCGCCTCTTTTTTATTCCTCTTTCTCTTTGTGTTTGACCCAACGCCAAGAAGAATCGGCAGCGTCAACGGTAGACATAGGGCGATAAAGGACGAGGGGGGGTGGGAAAGTAAAAGGATGCTGGAGCTCACAGAGTATCGGAGCATTTCGCTTCTTCTCTCGTTTCCTTTCGTCAAGGTACAACAAACTACTCCGCAGGCCGTTGTCCGGTTGGAGAATGGCACGCGAAAGATAGAGAGAGATAGAGTTCATAGAATGGATTATATAGAGGAAGACAGGAATAATAGAGAGGGGGTCGGATAGGATAGAAAGGAAGATGGATAGAGAAAGGGAGAAGGGAAGATGGATCGAGAGCGAGAAAGATGAATATAGAGAATGAGAGAAGGAAGGATTTATATACAGAGCGAGAGAAAGAGAGAGAGAGAGAGAGAGAGAGAGACAAGGAAAGATGGATAGAGAGAGCATCGACCCATCGCGGCTGGACCGCGAGCACAATGCATGCACTTGCCGCAGCGAGCTACTGCCTGTATGTTGCTCTCTGGCTGCCGCATCATCGTGAAAGGTGCCCAGCTCGCCTGGCGACCTTGGTACGCGTGGTTCTCGCGTGCCCGAATCTAACCGAGGCCTCACGGACATGTCCGAGCGTTCCCCCACTCTTACCTGCCACGCTATAAAAACGCTCCCCCGGGGCCATGAGGGTTCTCAGTCAGTCTCCGGCTCTCTCGGAGCTTCATTCGTCACACGCGCACTAGCTAGTCCGCATCTATTTTCCTCTCTTTCTCTCGTTCCTCTTCCTTTTTCTTCCTTCGTTCAATCCCTCGAAGAGCACTGGCCCTGCGTGCCAGCTCTACCGGCCACATCTCTTCCCTCTCTTTCTTCTCTCTTTGCTCTTCTTCTTGTTTCTCTTTTATAAGCTTCGATCCGCCATCTCTTTATAGCGCATATTACCTCTCCCACCTCTCTCTTTCTCTCTCTCTCTCTCTCTACCGATCGCCTCGACGGACTTGTACGCACTGGTACAGACGCTACACACAGGTCGCGAGAAGACAGCCATGCACGCGCCCGGTCGCGCGCTTGTAACATTCAACGATCGCGAGCACCACCCCGCGGTTACCACCATACCGGACTAGCTCCCCCTCCCCACCTATTCCTATCTGTTAACCGTGCAGGTTAGTTGATCCGTGTTGGTTGCTTGCCTCGAGCCTCACGGAAGCTCAAACCATAGAGAGAGGATCTCCGTGGTCGATAACCACGAGGTTGGACTAGTTGCTAGGATTCAGGACCGGTATTTCAACATGATCGTGCTCTGAGCAACACTAAACTGGTGGCGTGCTCCGTCGGTCCAGTGGCTATCAACCTCAATCTGCGTGGGCAAATGCTTGGACGTTTGGTCCATCCAACCCATGTGTATTGAAGCTGACATACGTATGTTTTTGTCTCTTGAGAGTTATGGCCGATTGGTCAGTGTACCTTGGGACATTTTCCTTTTGTTCTGGGATGAATGGATGGACGTCATCGAAGATATGATTCGCTTAATGCAAAACGATTGTCATAGAACAAATGACAAGAATATAGAAAAAGAAAACGATAATTATCGATCTGATCGGATTTGCTTACATGGTAAGGAGGAAGAGAGTTTCATGCTGGACGGATAATGAAATTGGAACAAGAGTCTCTTGCAATTCAAAACAAATGGTTGTCATCGAAATAAGTAGCATGAGAAAAAGTGTGCTGATCCCATCGTTCGTATGAATCGTACTGATGAGTACGATTTAATTTACGCTAAACAAGAAGCTTTTTAGAACAAATATCTATCTTACATTAGAACGATGGAGTGTCATAGCTGTGTAAGGAATGTATTTTATATTTGAAAGATTCACGATGGTCTACAAATGACTATAAATTTAATCTCGAATAAATTACAATCAAATGGTTTACGAATAAATGATTAATGATTTTATATTAAATAAACGACTCTTAATTTGATCTACATCTTGTTTTACAAGCGATGCAATAACGTTGATATGTAATGGAAGTGAATGAGTTGTATTATTACTGGAACAGAGTGAAGTTTGTTGGTAGTCAGAACCAGCTTCGTTCATTTTTGCACGAATAAATATACGAGTAAACATTGATCCATTTATGCTGAAAAAGAGTATCTGTTTGTTCGGTGCTCCAATCCCTTGTGTTTATTTTACGCTGTTCATGATAAAAAAAAAAAAAAAAAAAACGTTTCAATGCGGAAGAGGAAAAGTGCTGAGTATATTGGCAGGAGTTCCTCACTATGTTGGAAAATAAATCGTATATTAAAGTAGATATTACATCAAGAACGCGATTACAGGTTTAAGGGAGGGTCTTTGATTTTTTATTATGTGAAAAACAATAGTATCGAGCATCTCAAAAAATAGTTTGTTCGAAATGCTTTTCTGTCCATTTAAAAATACATTTAAATCGTCACATAAACAATTCCGAGAAGAGTTTTTCGACTATTTCTTTTATTTTAAAAAAATGCATCTCTTCGTACAGTTTTTAGGTTCGTTTACGAATTTTTTTTTACGCTCCTAGAACCATTTCAAATAATCGTGCACTTGAACATATGTCAAAGGGATTTTTTTCGACAAGATAAACGTGACGCGAGTTAATTAACCGAGAAACATAATTAATGCGAAACATAACAAGGCGTTGGAAAATTAATAAAAATATCATAAAATATATATGCTTTATAATTACGTATTTGGGACTGCACAGCGTCATCTATATGCACATAAACGATTCATACGGTATTCAAGAGGCTGTCAGTCGAAATGCTCAGTGAATAATCCTGTTCCGGCTTCACTCACTCACTCACTCCTTCATTCACTTCTTGAATGGGATCCCTCCTTCAATCTTCGATTCATCCAATCGTTCTAGCTCTCTCTCTCTCTCTCTCTCTCTCTCTCTCTCTCTCTCTCTCTCTCCCCGTCTCTCTCTCTCTCTCTCTGTCGAGTTCAAAAATATGATAACTCGTCAAGATGACGTGTTGGTTCCTCGAACAAAGGGGATTAATTCAAAGTTGAAGGGGCAATGATTTTTCACTACGCGTCAAACGAACGTCGACAAAGCTCCAGATATCAAAGTTGTTTATATGTATAGTACGGTATGAATAGCAACATGTCAAAGATGGTCGTTGATGCGTCCCTTTCTCTATACTTTTTTCCACTCTCTTTCTCTTTTCCGTCGTTCTACTGGACGGTCCTGAAGCAATTTTCATCATACCCAACGGATAAAACGAAGAGGGAAGAAATTACTATATACATGCTATATACATGCTAATTACTATATACATGCTGCATATAATTAATAGGGAATATAAAAATCGTACTAATGAAACCTAATCATTTATTATAATTATTAGAAGCTCTCACAGTCATCGGTATAATTTTTTTTTCAATCATGGGGGTCAGATCCATGTGGTGTGGATTGCACTATATACCACACACAGTCAGTATACATAAACGGAGTCATTGCTTTAATGGATCAAATGTAGACATGTGAAAATACAAAATCGGCAAAGAAAGCTTGACGGTCATTCTCATCAGCATCGTCGTCTCTGCAAACATGGAGAGTACAAACAGAGCTGCTTTCCTTCGATCTTTTGATATTCAGTCTTGCAACAAGAACTCAATGCCGTGGCAAAGTCGACGATGAGAAAAGCAGAAAAGGAAAGAGTTTTTTTTTCTGTTCTCTGTGTACGTGTGCCGCAATGGGAGCAAAAAAAACTAGTCCTTTCGGAAAATTTTATTTCTTCCTTTATCTCCATGTCTTTCTGTGTTTTTTTTTTCTCTGCATATTTCGCTCTTTATTGCTCGTTCTGCTGGTAGAGCGACAATAATTCCTTAATGGGATCAAGACACGCGATCCTCTGAGCTGGTACACACGCAGATAGATAGCGACGTCGAGGATGAAATGAAACGAAATGACGATGAGAAGATCTAGCCGGGGCGTTTTGAGCTCTGCTACTGCTTCTGCCTGTATATACATACATATATATATATATATATATGTACATATCATCTCCTGTCACTAGCGAATATTCAAAACACAGTACAAGAGCCTGCAACTCAACATCACATTTACATTTGTAGCATCTTTTTTAAACGTCTCTCAAGTTTGTATAATTTTGTCCACTTCAAATTTTCCCACATTTTCTGCCCCACTTAACGCGCATGCGGAGACTAGCGCGCAAGGTAGAGGGGAGTAGAAACGCGCATGCGTCGTTTGCAATGCGGAGTGGGGGGAAAGATTGGAAGAGCCATAAAGATAGATGAGGACGCGCTCGGTTAAATTGTGAGGACTCCGACTGTATGTACTCTTCACTTTTTCAATATACATCCCGGTGGACTCTACTCGTAGAAAACGATATGCTATATACACGTCAGCACCGTCTTCGTCCTCGTATTTAGTCGTCTTCTTTCGAAGGTGCATTATACCATTAAGCAATATAGCATGGCGTATATATATATATATACATGAGATTGCTTATATATATTGGAGATAGTGCTCGGTGCACATTATCCCGCTTCCCTGCAAAGATTCTGAGAAGCATCTCTGCTGGTCCCCATCGTCTATATGCCTCTCGCTTTCTCCATGGTCATTTTGCTGTTTTCTCGTTGCCGCGGCAGGGCTGCAGTAGAATGTCGAACGCCATGGAAGGAGGCGAGGTGGACGGTTTCTTGTATCACGGTATATTACTCCACAGCTGTCGCTTCTCTTCTATACCGCCTCGGCATCATACGAAGATGTGTGCATGTTGCTATACACTCATACTTGTTCGTGTGCATGGAATACATGTACTATATTAATATATATATATTATTAGTAGATATAACGTAATACACAAAGTTCTTAATTACTTATTATCAACAACGTATAACTGTCCACTTAAATGTTTACGTGACAAGAAAATTCATCGCACAAACCAGCGTAATGCACTTTATGCAATTTTATCATTATGGCTGTTTGTTTGTGTAATACAAAAAGTTTGGCAAATTATTCAATTTATAACGAAACATCGTGACTGTATTGACGATAAAAGACAAACATCCGATTCCAAAGTCGCAGAGGTCACGAAACGCAACAGGGGAACATCCAACGGAAGAACGAAAGTGCTGGCTCTTCGGGAAACTGCTATGGCTCTTGGTTGTTGGCTCAATTTCCGCTGGAGCGAACCGAGACTCAGGGTTCCTTTCTTCCTTCACGAGCACAAAACGGTCTTATCTCAACTTTCTGCCAAGTTTTAGCCTCCATCATGGCGGGTGTAACTACTTCGTTCGCCTCTCGTGTTGGACGAAACTTAAATAACTTTGAGAGGTGAACGAGAGGAGAACTACAAGATCGAGGGAACTTGGAAAAAAAAATAATAATAATAAGAACTCAGAAATAAATTGTCAGGTGTATGCGTAACTTTTCGCTTATCAGTAATCCCTCTTTCCAGTGTCAAAGTCATTATCCAAGTTTTGACGTTTCTCTCGTTCGATTGTACGTTCAATTTTTTTTCTCCTCTTTCGGAATTCTCGAAGAGGAAAAAAAATTTATGCTAAACATTTTTCAACAGTGCTTGAAATTATGTCCACATATTAATATTTGTTATTCCAACGTATGGATTTTTGACTTTTTATCACATTTCCCTTTGTTCCTGATCCATTTTTTGACACTCCACTGTACCATTTCTTTTAACTTTGCAGCATTTGCTGGAATTCCCAGTCGGGAGGGGGGAACCAGGAGAGTCAACTCTCCCGGGATCGCTGCTATCGCTTATCTATCGCTATCGGACGGGAGTTGTCTACGTATTGATTTGTCTTATTCCAACTTTTCTGGGTTTTTACGACCCATTCCTCTTTCCTCAATCACTTTCCTACACAATTCATTGTTTTACCATTTTTTACAACCGACCTCTACCCCTCTCCCCTTCTCTAATACTGTATGACATTGGCACAAGGGCACAGGGAAACTGTGAAAAAACTTTGCCGATATACAGTCGAATCTTTTGAAAGGATCTTTTGATGTTTCTACAGAGTCCAGAGTCTGGAAAAAAAGGAATTTCGCTCAACGATTCGATGCTCCAATCTAATTTGTTTCGAGCAAACGAAATTTATCAGGACGATAATTCGACAATTTTCGATTTTACCGAACAGATTCTAGTTTTATTATCGGGACTTTTTTTGATTAACAAGAATTCCATTTAAATGAAATAAAATCTACTTTCTTCTTATTGCGGTTAGCCGAATTGAGCCATCATTTCGGAATCGAAATTATCCTTGTATGCTTTCGTATCTTCAAGATTTAATAATACCATATTATTAAGCTTAATAAGACTCATCGTCTTTCCAAGGATCAAAAACCCTTGAGGATTTCGAAGAACTGAAAACCTTTATGGAGTTCAAATTTAATTTTGATTGTAAGTAATTTTCTTATTAATTTGTTTTGATTATTAGTTATCTTTTATAGCCCTCTGTAGATATTCAATTGCAGAAATAGCAGCGATTAAATTATATAAAATATATATATATATATGTGTGTGTGTGTGTGTGCTATATTACGGTCTGAGCGTTCTTTACGATTTTCTTTATCGGGATCTTCATTTTTATTCGAATTCTACGAAACTGAATAACGAGAGAGCGTGTCACAGTGTAGTTGGGTGCTTTCCGACTGTTTCTTAAATGGCAAAAGGGAGTTTGAACGTCAGGCTGCAAAGAGGCCGCTTCGAGTTGTGCTCTATATATATACCATGCTGGAGTTATTGCAACAAAATGGTTCGAAACAATCGACCCTGTTACCTCCCTTCTGTCCTTCGTCTCCTTTATACTCAGTTTCCTTTCTTTCTGCTTTTACTATTTTTTTTTCTTTTTAATATCCCATTTCTGCGATTGGCACGAAAGCTACTCAGGATATTTCGTAGAAAAACCTTGAAAATAGGCAAAATTGTTCGGAATTTTTTTAAATGCAAAAATGTCAATAAAAAAAATAATTATTTTTAATTTTTTAATTTCGGCCACGAGCGAATATAAGGAATTTTTTCTTTGAGTAAAAGTCAGATTGGTTTTTTTTTTCAAACTATATATTTATTGCTGAAAAAAAAAAAAATTATAGATATTATTAAGAAAACCCTGTAGGCAGGTATAGGGCACGAGAGAAATTAGCTTGTACCGTCTTTCAACGTCGTGCACGATTCGTGATTTCATTGGCGAACACCGCGTTGCTCATCCAGCCCCTGTGGCAGAGAGTACGTGAGTTGAATAAACGGAAAATTGAGTATCTCCCGAATTGAGGCAGAAACGCACGAGGCGTAATGAGCTTTTTCTCCTTCTACTCTATGTGGATAAGCCGATAATTAATGTAGTTTCAACGAATGATACGGATGCACTCGACGTGTGTGTAAATATCAAAGCCCGAATAATTTCGACTACCATGAGGTCGACGAAATTTTCATCAGTGCTTCATCTTTTATTTTTTTAAATATAATATATCAAATGTATGAGTTATCCAGATGGTGAAAATGATCCCTTTTAGAATTTCTCATATTATTTTATCCAGCAAATCAACCAAAAAAAAAAAAAATTTATTAATCAGCATAATATTTTTTTAATCATATAAATGGACTTTCAAACATTAATACATGCTATTTTTGTGGATTATAAATAAGTTATTCATCCATTTTGTGATTATGTAATTGTTGAATTTTTTCTGTACGATTATTGAGCGCCAAAATTTTTCATTTTATAGAAAATGTTTTTATTTATCGTTTAACGATGGCAATTCCAAAAAAAACGAGCAGGAGAATTCTCGAATCATTGAAACGTTAGAGCATAATGGTGATCGTGACGGAAAATGAAAAAATAAATTATACCCCGTGGTGTTGTTCACGTGGGCGCTGCCACAGTTGTGCACTTGGCGTGCCAAGAATTATGCACTGGGTGTCCCGATAAAAATCGCTCAACCGTTAAGGTGACTCGATAAAGCATATCTCTCTCACTTTTTTGAATTTTTTATACACAATATATATTTTTATTCAAAGATTTACCATATTTTATTCATCTGCGAATGATTAACGATCATGACGTCGTGTCCAATGCACGATGATTGTATAGAATAAGTTGAGACACATTGTGTTAATCTACAGCAATTTTTCTATCATTTTTATATGTGCAGCATTTTTAAAGTCACTCTATTATTGTCCATTTCGAGTAGAATTATACACAATTAATCAATTGATCAATAAATTAAACAATTAATCAGTTAATAGAAAGACAATCTACGTCACATTTTTATAATAAACATTATTTCTTATTCAACGATTTTCATAAATGTTGACAGACTTCGATGATGGAACCGTCTACTCTTGATTGAGTCTTTTCCAAATTGGATTTTCAATCACAAGGATACATGCTATTATTAAATTTTACAAATGATGAAAAATTAGGACACACCGAATTTTTGCTACTAAATCTGTCCTCTTTTCATAAAACCAGATTGGAAGGACTTTCATGAAGAGCTGTCAGGTGGCTCAGAAATCCATTTTTCCATGTCCTTTTCAATCCTCCCAGCTCGGAATTTTTCAGCCTACGTTTTATTAGTGATCGAAGTGCATCCACCCCTCCCTTTTGAAAATGTTTACTTTCTGTCTCCAATCAATGAATATCTGTCACTCTGAGTAATCCCTGAAACCAGTAATCCCCTCCCCCTCCCCCACTGACTCATAGAAGTGGCTTCATTCTCCGATAATTATGTTTTTTTTTTTTTTTTAACTCAGCATTTGCATGAATTCTCGTTCCCCCACTCATCATTGTTTGAGTGCGTTCTTTCATGAAAGCCTGTCCTTTTGTGACTGGACAATGGAACAAGGACTTTTAAAATTATAGCTCTCATTTATCCATTGCACGACCAGTTAACGATGAATTGTCGCCATGCGAAACACTCTCGACTCGGTTAATTGGCGCATGAAAAAAAAAAAACTCTCGAGCATCGAAGAGCGAGAGAGTGTCAATCCAATCGGATCTGATCCAAACCATTATTGATGTCCCAGAAATTAATTTTCATCGGTATGTAAGTTTGGGTTTCAGTTCCAGACGAGCAGACAGCCGTTTGTTTTACGAATCAACGTCGAAGTGATAGCGAATAGTCTCCACCTAAACTTAAAATCGTTCGTTCCCCAGAGATCGCTAAAAAAATTTAACACAAAACTAGAATAGCCCGGAAGTACTTAGTTTACATATCATACGATAAAATGGAACAAATCCCAGCTCGTTATCGTTTCTAGATCCTTTGTAAATGAGGCTGACCTCGATTACCTCGCGGTGGCAGCACGAAAATTATTTTGTTCACTGGGCACACATTGAGGGCGAGGGGCACGAGGGACGGGGTGCAGCAAACGTCGTTTATCACATTCGTGCGGAAAGCGAGAACATCCTGCGGCATTCAGACCTCCTTCCCCAAACATGTAACCCTCCTCCTTCTCTTACTCGAGCTCCTTCTTCTTCCCCCAGCCCCCAGTCCTTCAATCCACTTTCCCATCGAACTTTCAACTCTGTTTCTCTCCTCTGTTGGGCGCTATCGTACATTTTTTTCAAACCTCGTTACGTCTAATGGCGCAATTTGTGTAATGACTGCGAGGGTTCGTACATCTTCGCCGGTGTTCGGGAGAGCTCGGGCCACGCGAGCCACACGCGATCCTGTACCTGTTGAACCGGTTCGACATAATCCAACCGTGGCCATTTCTCGTGTGGCAGGGGTATTCGTGCTTCCTCCTCGTCCTCACTTCTTCTTCTTCTTCTTCTCCTTCTTTTTCTCCTTCTTCTGGCATCTTCTCACTTGTGGAACCCAACCTGTACACATATCTGTTCAGTCCAGTTCGCATTGCCTTTGTATTGGTGCGACTTCTCCTCTGCTTCTCCCCAACATTTTATACAAACTGCTCTTGAGGTCTCCCGCTCTCTTCGCTACGCACACCTTACTCCATTTTTTTTTGTTGTTATTGTTTTTTTGTTTGTGTTGTTGTGGCTGTTTCGATCCGCAGCTTCGTGCCAGCTTCCGCTGCTATTGCCGCGATGCTTTTGGCTTCTACAGGCATAGAGATGGAATACATTCTAACCGTGCACCTCCCTCTTGTGGATCCTCCGCTTGGTGGAGCTCATCGTCGTTCGATGGGACACCGGGAACGCGAGGCTTGATGGCGTCGGCCGAGCTACAGTCTATGCTCGCGTATAAACCTTCGCAACCGTCTCCTCTGCTTCTCCCCAACATTTTATACAAACTGCTCTTGAGGTCTCCCGCTCTCTTCGCTACGCACACCTTACTCGATTTTTTTTTGTTGTTATTGTTTTTTTGTTTGTGTTGTTGTGGCTGTTTCGATCCGCAGCTTCGTGCCAGCTTCCGCTGCTATTGCCGCGATGCTTTTGGCTTCTACAGGCATAGAGATGGAATACATTCTAACCGTGCACCTCCCTCTTGTGGATCCTCCGCTTGGTGGAGCTCATCGTCGTTCGATGGGACACCGGGAACGCGAGGCTTGATGGCGTCGGCCGAGCTACAGTCTATGCTCGCGTACAAACCTTCGCAACCGTCTCCTCTGCTTCTCCCCAACATTTTATACAAACTGCTCTTGAGGTCTCCCGCTCTCTTCGCTACGCACACCTTACTCGATTTTTTTTTGTTGTTATTGTTTTTTTGTTTGTGTTGTTGTGGCTGTTTCGATCCGCAGCTTCGTGCCAGCTTCCGCTGCTATTGCCGCGATGCTTTTGGCTTCTACAGGCATAGAGATGGAATACATTCTAACCGTGCACCTCCCTCTTGTGGATCCTCCGCTTGGTGGAGCTCATCGTCGTTCGATGGGACACCGGGAACGCGAGGCTTGATGGCGTCGGCCGAGCTACAGTCTATGCTCGCGTATAAACTTTCGCAACCGTCCATACCTGCCGGAGGATGCCTCGGGGCTTGACCCTTTGCTAAGAATCTCTCGCGCATCTGCTCCTTTCTTACAGCTCCACGCAGCCTCTCCTCTGGGTATCCTCCTTTTGCTTTACTTGGCTGCTTCTTTGGTCTCTCGCTCGCTCTGGTTGCGACTTCAACATTGTACCTTGCATCCCGAGATTAACATTATAGGATTCAACAGAGTCGAAAGCGAAAAGTCTGGAAGTCCTTAATG
Organism: Dyspetes luteomarginatus; assembly: GCA_963669185.1. NCBI lineage: Eukaryota > Metazoa > Arthropoda > Insecta > Hymenoptera > Ichneumonidae > Dyspetes > Dyspetes luteomarginatus. The sequence goes on from OY769911.1 coordinate 1,191,580, forward strand.
TTAGCCTGCCACGTGCACACTTATAACTTGAACTGGGAAGGAGAGGGATATTCTGGTCTCATAATGTTTGATGCTCTGCTAACGCGGATGTATGAATCCTTGTGGTCGTGTTCTTTCCGAGGGAATTTTATTTCATTCGATCATGGATGCATTAAGGAAGCTGCAGAATTGCATATTATCGTTGAATGTTCAATCGAAATTGTTTAATATTACGAAAATAGAGGGTAGGGTTTCCGATATGCCCTGCTGCGAATTGACAAAGTAGGCAGATGCTGCAAAGTTTGTTGGTACAAAAGTTAAATCACGTGATGGGACGTTTGCTGTAACGTTTTTAAACTGAGTTTTGCTACACACTAGATAAAATGGCTCAACAGCCAACCAGGCCTCAAGCAGGCTTCGTTGCAACTCATACCCCCGGACGAAGGACGAACGAGTTTACTTATTTTTTATTCTTTTTTTTTTTCCTTCTTTTCAATTCTTCTCCCTTATTCTCCATTAAAATTGGCGTACGCGTGCAGTAGCGGCAGTTCGTGTCTGTCGAAAAAATACATACTGCGGTCACCATTTCAATACATACCACCTCCATTTGGTGCTTTCGTAATATAATCGCATTCGTACATTATATATACATATATATGTACGCGTATTATGTATTTTTATACATCGCTGTGTGCCGACCTCTCGTTATTTAAATTGGTCCATCCAAATTGGCCCTCGGATGAATGTTGAAATTTTATGCTCGTCCCCCCTCGATGTACTCAACGAAGAGAAAGAGAGAGAGAAGAAATTACGAAAATTCATCGCAAAGCTTTTATCGGACCGATAAAGCCAATTTATTATGCCACTACCGTAGACAATAAATCAGTTGACACATTGAATCTTTTTCAACATATTCCTTCAGCATTGTCATAAAAAATTATTTCGCAGCCAGCAACAATCATCTATCGCAACTGAAATTAATACATGATAAAAATTTGTTTCATTCCGATATGAATTTTATTTGGAAAAACAAATTCATGTTCGTGGCAATATTTTATATCCTCGCTCAGCTGTATGTTTGGACAAAACTTCGGTTTATTCTCCATTGTCTACGAAGCTTATTTATTCGCAAATTTTTCATGAAAAATATTAAGTATACATTTTTTTTTTTTTCGTTATTGCCACTATTGCAATTACACGCTAATTCACAGACTTAAAAAAAGCTCTTGTTCAATCCAGTAGTTGTACGATTTGTCCTTTTTTTGCCCCTTTTCTTCGTATATACGTAGGGGGTGTTCCATTTCATTTCGTAAACTCGGTATAAAACCGAGACGATTATAAATTACTGTATTATGAAAAGTCAAATGGGGGGTGTGGCATTAGTAAGAAATATATACGAGAATAAGTCCAGACTAATCGGCCTAAAAGCATTGTGGAGTGGGCAGACGAGGTGGTAATGGGACCTTCGAGGGATGGTGGGGTGGGTTGGGGGGGGGGACTCGTTGCTATGACGATGCTTTGGCTTATGTGAATGACTGGCTGCGCCACCCAATGGGATAAAAAACGACATGGAGAGAAAAGACCTCTTGTTCCAGGTACTGTACGTAGATTCCAGCAGACTATTATGTCACGTGTTCACCTACCGAAACAATTGGAAAGACCCTTAGAATTTTCGACGAGCATTGGAGGGTGTCTGGGCAACCTCAATTATTTTTCTCTCCCATATCAGAGATTTTGGACTTGTCACATTTTTTAATTGACCTCAGGATTAATAAAAAATTATTACAAACTTCCAGCTGTCATGAAAATTTTAGCTATTGGAATTCTCGATTTGGAGAATATTCTCGTACAACCCTGGAGGAGAAATTAATAATTTGGTGTCCCAATAATCATGCTTAATAAAATATCAATCCATGGTTCATCTATTTTATTGACCCAGTGAGATTAGTGAAGACTTGGTGGACTGACCAGAATTGGAACATTAATGAAAAAAAATTTACCAAAATCTGTACTGATTTTTCACATTTTTTTTCATCGTCTCGTTTAATTACGTAATATTGTAAAAATATTAATATTTGCAAAGAGGTTGAGATCTCTCATAGCATTTTATGATAATTGCATACAGCAATAGTCTCGATAAATATTAAAGTTGGCTATTTTCGTACAGTGCATATAAAAGTGGTGCAAATGTGGAAAATGGTCAATAACATGGGTCGTTTCTGAATTGTCCATCAATGGACATGCCAATCCAGTGGTAAAATTAGCATTTCATCGTACCCCTTTTACCATTTGTCCCAAAACCCTTAAAAATAATTTTACCAAAATTTAATAAATTTGAGATAATTGCTGTTGAAATCAGGAACATTCCAAACTTGATGTAATTGCTGTTGAAATCAGCAAGCTTCACATGTATCACTCATATTAAAAACATGCTAATATCCTATTTTATCTTGCAGTTTTTAAACCGTTTTTAAGATTATTAAAAAAAACTAGAAACTGATGGTGAGGGCACTATCCGGACATTCTGGAAAAATTTCAGAATGATCTAACACGCTAACACGTAATAAGCAGCCTAAAAGTTTCCCTCCATTCGTTTGTCTTCAACGAGCCCCACTTACCGCGCCACACGCGGTTCTCCTTCTTCTTCTTCTTCTTCTTCCCCCTCCCCTCCTACGTATCCTCTTTATCTTTTCCATTCCCCCATTTCCCAAGCCTCGCCGAAACCTTCCCTCTTCATATGACTCCCCCTTCTCCATCCCTTTATCGTTTGCCATTTCTCGACGACCTTTTCCTCCCTCCACTCTATATCGCATCGCCCGAGAAGCTGCTGGGCTCTACACTTTCTCCAGCCCTCCTGCCCTCAGCCCTCGAGCCCACCGGAGCACACTCAAGAACCTCAAGACTCGTCGAAACTTTTGATGGATCTGTTTTCATCCCCCCTTGCACAGGCTTTTCCCAGGCAGCCCAGAGAAAGAGAGGGGGGGAGGGTGGAGTGGGGTGGGGTGGGGGGATAGAGAACTCTCTGGTGTGATAAATTGTTCAACTCGCGGATCCCTGGTTATATATACCTGGTGAACGCGGGATCGTAATCTCATTTTCGTGACTGCGTGCTGGCCTCTACGAACTGGCTATATACCCATACATATATATATAGCACTATAAAATTCAGAGGGCGCGTGGTTATTCGAACGTAAGGGAGATTCGTTTAATGGTAAATTTTCATTCAATCTCGAATTTTTGAATTACTCAATCGCATATTCACACAAAGTTCCAGAGTTGAACTGTGCAAAAATGCTTCCGACCATTGGGTCAGGCGGTATGTAATGATTAAAGCAGAAAAATCCAATCTCCATTTTGAAATTCAATAGCCGGAATTAATTAGGGGCACCCTCGATTAAAAAATTGACAGTCAATATTGAAATGAGATTGTGAACTCATCGTCGAAAATCAATCGCTCTTTTTATCGTCAGTGTTTTTAGATTTTTGGGCATGTTCTCGATTCTCAGAGGGTCTCATTTACGTCATTAAATTGAACCTTAAAAAAAGTGCCAGTTTTCCACAGTTCCTCTCTTGATTGCTCTACTTTGCAGCCTCGAGCATCCTTAAGAAAATGGTGAAACAAAAGGTTGATCGTTTTCTATACAATCATGCTACACAGCGATATAAAATACGTGTGAGCCAAGCAGGATACCGCAGAAGCGGTAATTTACATTCTTCTGTACATCCAGTTCTGCGACTTTACAGCGAGCACAGCATGGCCAAGAATCCAGACGCACCTATGCCAGCATGAAACCCGATGAGTGTTGATCGTCGTCCAATTTCACCGCTATATCTATATATCTACATACACACATTCGTGTGGTATCGGTGGAGTATCGCGTACGCATGAAACGATAGTTATACATGTATAACAACCTAAGGTACACTGTGCTATAACGCGAATCGCGTATGTATAATAGATACGAGAGTATACATCGCTACAGTCAAAGTTTCCGCAACTTATCTGGTTCCGATCGGACCGTTCGTTTGTTTCCTCTCCAGCCTCCAATCTAAGTCCCTAAATCCATCCAAGACTTGTCATGGAGGCCTGTTTACAATCCGTTATGAGGCCCATGTCATTATAACTGACCGAAAATAATTCCAGTCGGGATCGCCAGAGGGATTATCTGAGTCCAGATCACGATGCTTGCCAAGCTTGTTCATGAGCAATGAGGCCAATTTTACAAACAAAGTCGAATAACCGAATGTAAACGAAATACAAATGTAAGAATTAATATTCATGGTACAGTCGAAATTTCGCTGGGTCTGCACGACTACCTGCCCCCACTACTATGCGCCGTGAACTACCGCGTTCCTTTCCCCCACTTTTTCCTGATGCGACGCCACACCCTCGGCGCATCGGATTGGCCAGGCCGAGGTGGAGTGGAGGGGGACGCCAATCGAGGCATCTTTCGGTCACTGTACGTACAAAATGAGGAAACCAACTGGGTTTCTACTCTAACGGGTCAAGCTTTTTGCAAATGTCTGAGGAGTCACGAGTTAAATTGCGAGGACTTGGACTGTATATGCACAGGAGGTTAGCATGCTAGAACGCATAAATATAACCACGGGTAGATCTCACCTTCAGTCTCATCAGAAAAGTCTCCTCTCTTGTGGCAGAGAACTCTCGGGTATCGGAGAGAAGACGATGGGTGTACAGGACGTAGCGCACCTGCTTGCCTCGAGGCAAAGTTTAGATATAGTAAAGTATATAGAGTAAGTATATTCTACAATCCGAGTACAGTGACTCCACCTCGTGGCTTTACTCTGAAACATAATACAACATGGAGCGTCACATGCGTGCTCCCCGAAAGGCTCATTCCATGAACTCATTCTCGATAAGTTTTCATACAGCTGAAAAGTAAGCATAAGTCGAACTATTAACCATAATCACGTTTATCACTTTTTCAATGCATTTTCTATCCTAGCAATAAAGATCAACGTGTGTGGAATTAAAACAAATACATATTAGCAAATTGAACAGCGGGAGACGTGAGGGTCATATAAATTGAAGGGTCATTCGTGACAAAGATGAAAGAGGAAAGTAATTGTAAGAAAAGCTGCAACATTTTAACATATTCTGCTAAAACTATCAGCTGTTCAGTCATAAACAACGTTCACACACCAAAGGATTTCGCTGTATGCGTGTAGAAAAATCACGATGATGCTCTATTTTCGAGATTTCTACCTCTCAAAGGAAGTATTAAAAAAAAAATCCAGGCCAGATCGTTTGCAAGAGCTTTTCTGTGATAAAAACAGGATACATAAGCCTCGATTACTGGCTAATTATACATATAATGATCTCTTTTTATCAATCAGTACAATATACATTACTCACCGATATTAATTTCTTGCTGAAAGTTCAGGTGAAGGAGAATCTTGCCTGGTTTCCCACCTGAAGCTGGTATAACGTCACATAAAATTTTAATGCATCTCACGTACTGCCAATATAGATACTCTCTGTACACGTACACATGCACAGATATAGGACTGCACTTATATACACTACAACATGCACACACACACATATATGTATATAGGTAAAGTACACATATAGGTAAAGGTGCATATGCAATACGCAGTTTGGGAATCAGATGAAGGAGACCAAAGAATCTTCTCCACTTATCTATACATTGATTCTTATTGGTACTTCTCTCTCCGCGACCTGTCGCCCCCGCCCCCTCCCTTCTCACTGCTTCGCTCTCTCGAATTCTCTCGATCGTTTCTGTGAAATGACGATATTGAATTTCTCCTTCGTGAATTCAATTCTGCACAGCGATATGCCAGTAATTTATTTGATATTGTCAAGTTCGTGACTTCCATTACGACTGTCTGTCATCGGTGGTGCAACACGTACAGCACGACAAAAGCTCGTGGAAAATAAAGAACCAACTTCTGACATAAATACAAATGGTAAAATAAAGAGGGTCAGGGAGACAAGGGAGATATTTTTTTTATTTTTCAAGGCTGCACAGCGTTCCTTCGAGCCTAAAACTAAAAAGCTTTCTGAAACAAAAAAATCTGACAAACACTCTCGGGAGTCTCGAGGTAGACGTAGATTTATTTCTATATATGTGTGCATGCTGTGTTTGCGGGACCCGCTTTGTCGTTTTCTGCATTCAGTGCCCTACTTTCCTACATTTATTTCTCCTACTCCCATTTTTACAGGGTCGCTTAAATTACTCTCTTGTTCTGCTTATTTTTTTGTCTTTCTCTCTTTCTACTTTTACAAAAAGGAAAAAAAAAGTCGCCTGTGGATCGAGTAATTTGGAATTCATTCAGTTTATTCAAAGTGACCTGCGTCGTGGAGTTAAAAGGAATAAAACATTTTTTCAATTTTTCATACAATTACTATCTTCACACACATATTTTTTCCCACTCGTCAGCTGCACTCCGTTTCAAGAAAATCCGTCGAATCACATAAATATTTTTTCATAACATTTGGAATGTTCAACTTTAAAAGTTGGCAATTGCCTGGGTGTGTCACATGTGCCTTATATCTTGAAACGCCCTTGGAATTCTTTTGTTACCAAGTCACATCCATGATTTCGTATTAAAACAATTAAAAGATCGTGAAAAAGGTGTTTTGGTATATACAGCTTTTAGCAAAATCTCTAATCACCATACATAATTGCCATCATTTACAATTAGGAAGCAATTCCGATCGCGTTACACACTGTACCCCACTCTCCAGTATGAAATTGCTCGGCTACATATTGATTTTCCTTTTCATCCATCCCAGCCCAGCATATCCATTGATATGGACCCAGCATTTCCATTATGGGCACGTAATCAATATATACTCTCATTATTGAAATAGTATGAGTAAAGCAAGAGTGATTGACCATCATCCTGTCAATGACACTGCATACGTAATAAATTACCTTGGTTAGAAAAAGCCACAGGTACGTTATTCACTGTTATTTTTCAACTGCTCAAGCGGTCAATCATTGAAGTGTTCACCCCCCGACTCCGTATTATTGAAATTTTGAAATGTAAATATTATTTTACAATGCAAAGGTCGCTCAAATGTGCATCTTATAAAAAAAAAAAAAATTACATATCGGAGAGCTCTTGCTTCTCTTTTTCTCACAGTATACCGAACGCTCCCTGGGTACGTAGATGCCCCCAAAGTGTACTAAACCGGCAGGTGGCGCGCGGAGATTCAATTCGCGCGCGGCAAGTTTCGATTAAGAAATTCAATAAGTAGATTTGAACGGCTTAAAAATACGAAGAGAGATTTTGTACTCAACGATGTGATGAACCCCGTTACAGGCCCTGCAACGATGAAAGCAAATAGTTGCAAATCTTTTTAAAACGTGTCACTGCTGCTGCAGTGCATTTATCGTGCAAATGGGCGTTCCCCAAAGTCAATATTCGGACCAGTTGAGGGAAAGCAAACGCGAGAATATGACGTTTTTTTTTTTTTTTGGTAAACTTGGATGGACTCAAGAGGCAACGACGTTTATAGACACCCAGGCAAATATTCGTACTATTGATCGTAAATAAACGCATGGTGGATTTTATTGATGTATACCCCCGACTGTAGAGGGCGCGTCGGTGCGAACTATATTAGTACACGTGGGTTTTGTTGATGATACTTTATTTATACAAATATTGAATGTAGCATCGCCGCTCTGTCGTCTTGAGTATCTACAAATAACGTTTGAACGATTTTTTTTTTCTTTTCGTGTGTTTTTATCGCTCAAGTGTTTTTTTTTTGTCCGAATCGACCAAGCCAACGACAACGACTTTTGTTTCATAGCGAGGGGGAAATTTTTTAACCAAGGCGTCATGCCGCGCGTCACCAACGAGAGTCAATTACTGGTGGTAGGGAACGACTTGTCTCCATGCTTTTTTTTTCTCAAACAAACAACTCGAACCTCTTTCTTCGCTGTCACTATATTATTACGCTCTTCTACGATGGTTGGTACGCGAGCGGGCCACTTCTCTTTATCAGTGCATTCCTTCCAGACTCGTCCTGCACGTGATGATGACAATTTTCTGATGATTTATTCTGATTTATTTTACAATCAGCACTTTGCATTTCGTAACTGATTTAGAATATCTCAATAATTCCATTGTTCTTTTTAACAAAAATATTTGTTTAATTTTGAGAAAAGTTTATGCCAGTTCGTCCATTTAATTGTCTCGTAGTTTTAGCATTATTGCGTTTGCTCAAATAATTTTTATTTATCGAATAAAAATGAATAAAACGTGGCTGGTTGTTTTGTTTTCATTGAATCTAATTCGGCCATCTTGATGAAAAATGTGTCGAAAGTTTAGAGGTTATGGAGCCATATAGACACCCATTTTGTGTTGATTTTGTCATTGGAATTTTTACACAGCTTTAACAGCTTTAAAACTTTTCTTGACAAGAACCAAATAAAATTGTCAACAAGCTTGTAAATTATTGTTGAGGAGTGAAAAAAAATGTCCAGGGACATTCTGGTGGCATTGGAATACTCCATATAATTCGTCTTTATCACGTAGCAAACCAGCATCAATGACAGCCTGCCTCAGTCTATCAGAAATATATATATATATATATATATATATATATATATATATATATATTTATGTCTACCTCACTTTGTCGTGGGGATATAGCGCTAGTTTTAATTGCACTCCCAATTAGTGCACGCGTTCGATCGAGTACACTCGACTTGCGATTGGTGACCGAAACACGTGTCCAATTATCCAACGTAACACTCGAGCCTGAACCTCGCTATGCATACATACATTCTCCCCCTTTACCGCATGTGGGCGAAAGGCAAATCCTCCGACGCACCGCCAATTTCTATACCATCGGTATATACCCATATCCGTTCTACTTAAATCCGTCACACTCGACAATTGTCACGTACCTGTCATCACGACTCGACATAGCGAGTGTTAATTGACATTTGTATTACACGTCAGACTTATTCTAGATTCTTGTTTCCGCTTGGATATATCGGTCTCGGTTGCTTATCAAGGAACCATAAGGCTTGACGTGTTCAAGTTTTGTGTTCACGAGTCCAACAATCAAAATTGTCTATTTCATTACGAATAATTTTTCGTTTAATTCATGAAAAAGTTGGCAAAATTATACTTAAATTATACCCTTTGATTACGTGCCCCCTGCCTAACTTTTAATATTTCTACTAATTTGCATAACTGATGATTTCCAGCTTGCCTAAACCTAAATATTATTGTAATCCCCGATCGCCTTGTTCGTATCCATACAATTACATAAGATGGATCGTGGTGGGCTGTAAAAAATCGTAATTGGGGCCTCTTCGTAATTAAATCCAATTAGAGGTTGTTCAGATAGAAATATCATAGAAATATTATATGTACAAGCGATCAAACCCAAACTGAATGGTTCGTCAATTAATCCTTAATGCAGTCGTGTTGAACCTGTACTTGTCATTTAAGAATTGACGAACGCTTTTTTTATTGGCAAATCACATAATATGATGTATTGTCGAAGAGGTCTTCGCTTTTACGATCTGACCTTGTGGGTGCGCAAACAAGGTACTATGTACAGTCCTGTGTATAGGTGCTCGCAAAAGAACACACGGATACACGCATTCCATCAAATACAACTACGCTCGAAGTAGCATTTCTTGCGATACGAGCTAAGAGCTCCAGGTTCAAGGTGCCCTTCACCTTACATCTTTTCTGACTCCTCTTTCCATCTAACCATTCTGTGTTTACGCCGAAATTTCCTCATACCCTTTACACCATCCTCTTCCTTTACAATATACTGGGCTTGTGTATATTTCGACGTTGCGTTCTTCAGCCAACATTTTCTCACCGTCGTTCCTTCGTACCAATTCCAACCCCTCATCGTTCTCTTGTATACCCATAGTTACCCTCTTTCTCAAATCAACCCTCCTGCCAAATCTCGTTCTCACTCCGGAGTTTTGCCTCCCCCATATCCGTGATGCCCTCTCGTCTCCTTTTCCTCCTCCTTGCAAACCTCTGCCGTTTCTCCCCTCTAACCCAAAACAGTTCCTTTTCCACCGAGGCACGTTGGCGAACATTTGCGAAATCTCGGCAAAACTTCCGTCATAAATAAAGTGTAAACAATGGAGACTCAGAGAGAGAGAGAGAGAGAGAGAGAGAGAGAGAGAGAGAGAGAGAGAGAGAGAGAGAGAAGCACAACCCATAACACTCTATGGAAACTGAGGGGCCAACCAGAAAGCTCACCAGAGCCATACAAACAGTGTAGCAGCATCAGCATCAGACAAACTATAGCTCTTTGCGCCTATGTGCCCTATCTCGTATAACTCATGATGGCCCTCTTCAGCCCCCCCAGCCGCTCCTCCACCATACCGCAGAATAAACCAGCCAAGCAGTGTGCATGTAGTCTCGAATGGCCACAAGAATAACGCTCTCTTCACCTAAGGTCGCTTGGAATATGACTTCTTCTTCCTTTTGGTCCAATAAAACTTGCTATCGCACAATAACTCAACTTTAACCTCAAGGTAGGTCCTGTCAAGACTCATATATAATTTAACCCACTTAACCCGGAGAATAAATGAAAAAATATTGGCTAATTAATTGCAATGCTTTCTTGATCCCTTGTAAAAATTTGACTAGTCAGGATCCATTTTGAATTTAGGAATGTGTCAGTAATCTTCTCGAGTACTCTTTGAAGCTGGATCTGCACCTTTTAGATCCATTTTTTTAGATCACTTTGTCCAAATTGTACAACTGGAATGAACTTTTGGCGAGGTCACTTTGGTCCAGAAAGACATTAAATTACACGCTGATCATTGATGAACTGATCTACTTCACTATACACGCGAAAGTTATTCATTTACGTCGTTTAAATGCTACTGAAAGATCTCATTACTTCGTAATTTCTGGGCTTCTTTTTACGACCTGAAATGAAGAGAACTTAGAAATGAACAGATCTACTTCACTATACACGCGATAGTTATCCATTTACGTCGTTTAAATGCTACTGAAAGATCTCATTACTTTGTAATTTCTGGGGTTCTTTTTACGACCTGAAAATGCCACCACTATATATGTACACTCTCGTTGAAGCTTTTAGTGTAATAGAATTCCTGATATTGGAACGAGCTTGGTTTGTACGAGAATGAAATGTTTTGAAAACATGTGGCACGAAGTAACGAGCGTAAAGAGTACGTTCCATTGGTCTCTTCGGTATAAAATTTCACAGTAATGCATCAGCTTGTATTATTTCGATCGATAAACATAGCAGAGAAGTTCATCGTTACACTTTCCAAATTGCATTTGTCCTTGCGATTGAAGTAAACGTCGAGAAAAAATTGAACAAATTGTACGCGTTGGTACATCAGCAAAAACGACAGAGAGTATTCGCCTAATAACATACGTCAGTGGACAGCAGCATGAAAATTTTTTGCCACGTAAAATTATTGAAATTTTGAAAATAAGCCTGAAGTTCGATTAATAATTTTTGAACACGTGAACGACGTAATCAAGAAATAAAGCTGAGACACATTATTTAGATAAACGTTAAAGCAAAGGAATACAATGATGACGAAAATAATCTTGGGGACCTCTCCGATATTTCCTGATATATTAGAGGAATATATTAGAGCTGGGTCATGCCAGAGGTCAAAGTTGAGTTGTTTCTGTAAAAAATCGAATATAACTAAGAATATAAATTCTGAAAATAAGCCTGAAGTTCGATTAATAATTTTTGAACACGTGAACGACGTAATCAAGAAATAAAGCTGAGACACATTATTTAGATAAACGTTAAAGCAAAGGAATACAATGATGACGAAAATAATCTTGGGAATCTCTCCGATATTTCCTGATATATTAGAGCTGGGTCATGCCAGAGGACAAAGTTAAGTTGTTTCTGTAAAAAATCGATAACACAATTTATGTTAAAAGTACGAAAAAAATTACATTCGTTGACAAAAAAAATATTCGAACTGTCCTGGACCTGTCCTCAATTTTTCGTGAATATGATTCTTCGAGTCATCATAGCAGTGTGGATATTTTGAATTTCGTTTGTTTCGCTCTCTATATGGACTAACATATTGGACCAACCGAGAGTGAGACATTTTCCATTGATTGATTGACACGTTCAATTCCAAATTTGTCTTAATGTATTCATCTCCAAGTACGAGAATCGAGGAACAAGAATATTTTGCCAGATTTCAGAAACTAGTTCGTATGGATTATTAAGGCACTAATGGCTTTCGTATAATTTCGACAGGAACGCTCAGGTGAAGGTGCAGAGTGACTTATTCCCGTCATATTTGAACCCATGAATGATATTAGATTCGACCTATATATATATATAGGTCGAATTTAATATCATTTATGGGTTTATATATATATATATATATATCACGTATCCACTAGAAATGCCCATCTGCGGCGTGGCAATAAAATTGTCAGGATCGTGAATTAATCGAGTAGCTCCGATATCCGTCGAAGAAAGCTGGATAGGTTTCCCTCTGACTTTTCCAAGTTCCTTTTCTCCACCACTTTGGAACTTGAAGCAACCTTCTCTTCCTTCTCTTGAGTGACTCGGAGCTCAGCACATCGACAAACTCTACCACACCTCAGTCCTCCTCTGACTCGGTGGCCTTTTCTCATCTCCGTTTGATTCGTGGATTTCGCACCTCCTGGAGGGGGTTCTGGCTGAGTGTGTAAACCCTCGAGAGAAAAGCTCACCAGCATCTACGTAGCTGATAAGTTTTTAGTGATATAACTCGATCAATACAGGTAGGAGGAGGGCAGCTCGTTCATCGAGGTAGCCTCAGGACGTCTCTTCTATATGTATACTGTTGTATTATTATTATTATTATTCTTATTTTTACATCATTATCATTATTATAAAGTAGGATATTGGAGAAATGAGCAGATGCTGGCCAATTGTTGAAAAAGTTATCTTCGATCATCAAGGATCTAGAAGTAATAACAAGCAATGATCGTCTTCCATCGTACTTGAATCTCCTTTTTTTTTTTATTCCATTGCTACTCCAAAATGCAACTTTCTCTTGTAAGAAATTTTTTTAATTGTCTTGATGGATGACTCTGTTTTGGCCAAAGGCATAAAAATCTCGTTGGTCGTTCTAAACTGGAAAAATGCATGGAAATTTTTTCATAGAAAATACTGGATGTTTTGTACTCTTGGGCTTTTGCAGATCCTTTATACGAGCCTTCGATCATCAAGGATCTAGAAGTAATAACAAGCAATGATCGTCTTCCATCGTACTTGAATCTCCTTTTTTTTTTTATTCCATTGCTACTCCAAAATGCAACTTTCTCTTGTAAGAAATTTTTTTAATTGTCTTGATGGATGACTCTGTTTTGGCCAAAGGCATAAAAATCTCGTTGGTCGTTCTAAACTGGAAAAATACATGGAAATTTTTTCATAGAAAATACTGGATGTTTTGTACTCTTGGGCTTTTGCAGATTCTTTATTCGAGCTTTTTGTTGTTTTATTTTCTTTAATTTTCTTGCGTATATCTTTCGCCATCTCTCCATTAAAAATACAGCAGAGGTACAAAAAAAAAAGAGGCACCGGCGACACGCGACATCGAGTCCAGGCCCCAGAAAAATATTACGGATATATATATATATATAAATGGGGCGAGAGAGAGAGAGAGTACAACGGATAAAAGGCTCTCCACTATTCTCTTTTACTCGGCGTACAGGGCGCAACGGGATCTACAGATGGAATATCTGGGTTACCCGGCTTTTCAGTTTAACAGTTTCACTACTTTTCTTTCAGCATATATGTGTATTCTCTACCTCGTCCATTTCCTTTGTTCGGAGACCGAAACAATTATATGAAACATTTTTAACTTTTTTTTTACTCGTGTTTTTTTTTTACCTCCTTCAACCGAGTGGAATACTGGAATCCCTTAGGGAGCCAGTCTGTCGTGGAGATTCCAGTATTAATCCACGATCATTAGTCGCTATTGTTACAATTAACAGATTTTATATTAAAGCACGGACTGTTCTTTGTAATAATCCGTGAGCTCGTGATACGTCATTAAAAATATTTTGATAAAATTTTGTCGGGTTAAAAAAAACCGGTAAATTAAAAATTTAATCATCGTTTACTCTTCCCCCCCCCCCGTTCGTTTATAAAAATTATATTGCGAATAAGCGTCTTCTTTTAAATTTAAAGATGCTGTGTAAGTAAATGGAAAATAGTCAATATGAAAATCATTTCATTTCCAGATATCTTTGGAATAATTTGAATTATCAACCGAGTGGAATACTGGAATCCCTTAGGGAGCCAGTCTGTCGTGGAGATTCCAGTATTAATCCACGATCATTAGTCGCTATTGTTACAATTAACAGATTTTATATTAAAGCACGGACTCTTTTTCTTTGCAATAATCCGTGAGCTCGTGATACGTCATTAAAAATATTTTGATAAAATTTTGTCGGGTTAAAAAAAACCGATAAATTAAAAATTTAATCATCGTTTACTCTTCCCCCCCCCGTTCGTTTATAAAAATTATATTGCGAATAAGCGTGTTCTTTTAAATTTAAAGATGCTGTGTAAGTAAATGGAAAATAGTCAATAGTCATTTAATTTCCAGATATCTTTTGAATAATTAATTTTTTAAAAGAAAAAGCTCTCTGATTTTTTTTTATTCTATTACGAAAAATAAAAAAATTATAATTCTTCCATCGATTTATTCTAAATGGATTTTAGTATAAATGTTTTCGATATGTGGCATTGACAATTGAGCTGGAATAAATGTGTTCCTTGCTTTGAAAAATTTGGTCCCAGGGAATAAAATCTCTTATCTCTCTCTCTCTCTCTCGCTTCTTCCTGTGACGAGGTCACATCGGCGTACGAAGTTGCTTCGTAAGAGGTTTTCTCCTTTGCCCTGGCTAAACTCGACGTAAAAACTTTCTCCCTTTTTCCGCTCGACCCCTCTCTGCGTTTATTCCACGTCGCGTGTATGCTCGCGTGTATGCTCGCGCACCTTTACCGCACTTCAATCTATGACGGAGCGAGAACCCCGTTTTTAACCTCCTCCTTAAGAGGATGTGAAAGCTCTTTTTTACCATCGGAGCAGACCTAAATTTTCGTGCAAATAACATTGCAAAACTATCAAACCAAATAAACGGAAATTTTAGTATATAATCCAGTTAGTAGTATCATATAAGGTGACATTCTTAGAATTTTAAAATTCCAAAAAAAAAATTACAGTTTGCATTGCCACCAGTTATCTGTAAAATAAAAATGGATTTACTGCCCTTCAAAGCTAGTTATGCAAAAAATCCTTTATGTCACCCTATGCAGTAATCAAAAACTTACACACTGAGTACTTATACATTTTTTTAGGTGCGAAACTTCGGCAATACTATTTGCACGAAAATTTTTGTGGTAAGAGTAATCTTACCACAAAAATTTTGTACAAAAATGCAGGTAACTGCATACAAACCGTGGCCGATCAGTTTAGCCCAAATTTGGTTCGCGAACATTCCGCTAAAGAGGCTACGAGGGCCGGTCGAAAAATGTACTTTACGAGGGCCGGTTGAAAAACTGATTTTACGAGGGCCGGTTGAAAAATGTACTTTACGAGGGCCGGTTGAAAAATTGACTTTACGAGGGCCGGTTGAAAAATCTACCTTACGAGGGCCGGTTGGAAAATTGACTTTACGAGGGCCGGTTGAAAAATCTACCTTACGAGGGCCGGTTGAAAAATTGACTTTACGAGGGCCGGTTGAAAAATTGACTTTACGAGGGCCGGTTGAAAAATTGACTTTACGAGGGCCGGTTGAAAAATTGACTTTACGAGGGCCGGTTGAAAAATTTACTTTCGAGGGCCGGTTGAATATTAACTTTACGAGGGCCGGTTGAAAAATTGACTTTACGAGGGCCGGTTGAAAAATTGACTTTACGAGGGCCGGTTGAAAAACTGATTTTACGAGGGCCGGTTGAAAATCTACCTTACGAGGGCCGGTTGAAAAATTGACTTTACGAGGGCCGGTTGAAAAATGTACTTTACGAGGGCCGGTTGCAAAATTGACTTTACGAGGGCCGGTTGAAAAATTTACTTTCGAGGGCCGGTTGAATATTAAATTTACGAGGGCCGGTTGAAAAATTTACTTTACGAGGGCCGGTTGAAAAATTGACTTTACGAGGGCCGGTTGAAAAATTGACTTTACGAGGGCCGGTTGAAAAACTGATTTTACGAGGGCCGGTTGAAAATCTACCTTACGAGGGCCGGTTGAAAAATTGACTTTACGAGGGCCGGTTGAAAAATTGACTTTACGAGGGCCGGTTGAAAAACTGATTTTACGAGGGCCGGTTGAAAATCTACCTTACGAGGACCGGTTGAAAAATGTACTTTACGAGGGCCGGTTGAAAAATTGACTTTACGAGGGCCGGTTAAAAAATTGACTTTACGAGGGCCGGTTGAAAAATTGACTTTACGAGGGCCGGTTGAAAAATTGACTTTACGAGGGCCGGTTGAAAAATTGACTTTACGAGGGCCGGTTGAAAAATTTACTTTCGAGGGCCGGTTGAATATTAACTTTACGAGGGCCGGTTGAAAAATTGACTTTACGAGGGCCGGTTGAAAAATTGACTTTACGAGGGCCGGTTGAAAAACTGATTTTACGAGGGCCGGTTGAAAATCTACCTTACGAGGGCCGGTTGAAAAATTGACTTTACGAGGGCCGGTTGAAAAATGTACTTTACGAGGGCCGGTTGCAAAATTGACTTTACGAGGGCCGGTTGAAAAATTTACTTTCGAGGGCCGGTTGAATATTAAATTTACGAGGGCCGGTTGAAAAATTTACTTTACGAGGGCCGGTTGAAAAATTGACTTTACGAGGGCCGGTTGAAAAATTGACTTTACGAGGGCCGGTTGAAAAACTGATTTTACGAGGGCCGGTTGAAAATCTACCTTACGAGGGCCGGTTGAAAAATTGACTTTACGAGGGCCGGTTGAAAAATTGACTTTACGAGGGCCGGTTGAAAAACTGATTTTACGAGGGCCGGTTGAAAATCTACCTTACGAGGACCGGTTGAAAAATGTACTTTACGAGGGCCGGTTGAAAAATTGACTTTACGAGGGCCGGTTAAAAAATTGACTTTACGAGGGCCGGTTGAAAAATTGACTTTACGAGGGCCGGTTGAAAAATTGACTTTACGAGGGCCGGTTGAAAAATTTACTTTACGAGGGCCGGTTGAAAAATTGACTTTACGAGGGCCGGTTGAAAAATGTACTTTACGAGGGCCGGTTGAAAAATTGACTTTACGAGGGCCGGTTGCAAAATCTACCTTACGAGGGCCGGTTGAAAAATTGACTTTACGAGGGCCGGTTGAAAAATCTACCTTACGAGGGCCGGTTGAAAAATGAACCCAAACCCAACTTCCGGTTCGGTTAGACGTCACTTCCGGTTAGGTCAGACGTCTAACCCAACCGGAAGTTGGGTTAGACGTCACTTCCGGTTGGGTTAGACGTCGAACCAAACCGGAAGTTGGGTTAGACATCTAACCCAACCGGAAGTGACGTCTAACCCAACTTCCGGTTTGGTTAGACGTCTAACCCAACCGGAAGTGACGTCTAACCCAACTTCCGGTTAGCTTAGACATCTAACCCAACCGGAAGTGACGTCTAACCCAACCGGAAGTGACGTCTAACCCAACTTCCGGTTTGGTTAGACGTCTAAGCTAACCGGAAGTTGGGTTAGACGTCACTTCCGGTTGGGTTAGACGTCACTTCCGGTTGGGTTAGATGTCCAAGCTAACCGGAAGTTGGGTTAGACGTCACTTCCAGTTGGGTTAGACGTCTAACCCAACCAGAAGTTGGGTTAGACGTCACTTCCGGTTGGGTTAGATGTCTAAGCTAACCGGAAGTTGGGTTAGACGTCACTTCCGTTTGGGTTAAATGTCTAAGCTAACCGGAAGTTGGGTTAGACGTCACTTCCGGTCGGGTTAGACGTCTAACCAAACCGGAAGTGACGTCTAACCCAACTTCCGGTTTGGTTAGACGTCTAACCCAACCGGAAGTGACGCCAAACCCAACTTCCGGTTGGGTTAAACGTCTAACCCAACCGGAAGTGACGCCAAACCCAACTTCCGGTTGGGTTAGACGTCTAACCCAACCGGAAATGACCCAAACCCAACTTCCGGTTGGGTTAGACGTCTAACCCAACCGGAAGTGACGTATAACCCAACTTCCGGTTGAATTAGACGTCTGACCTAACCGGAAGTGACGTCTAACCCAACTTCCGGTTTGGTTAGACCTCTAACCCAACCGGAAGTGACGTCTAACCGGTTGAAAAATTGACTTTACGAGGGCCGGTTGAAAAATTTACTTTCGAGGGCCGGTTGAAAATCTACCTTACGAGGGCCGGTTGAAAAATGTACTTTACGAGGGCCGGTTGAAAAATTGACTTTACGAGGGCCGGTTGAAAAATTGACTTTACGAGGGCCGGTTGAAAAATTTACTTTCGAGGGCCGGTTGAATATTAAATTTACGAGGGCCGGTTGAAAAATTTACTTTACGAGGGCCGGTTGAAAAATTTACTTTACGAGGGCCGGTTGAAAAATTGACTTTACGAGGGCCGGTTGAAAAACTGATTTTACGAGGGCCGGTTGAAAATCTACCTTACGAGGGCCGGTTGAAAAATTGACTTTACGAGGGCCGGTTGAAAAATTGACTTTACGAGGGCCGGTTGAAAAACTGATTTTACGAGGGCCGGTTGAAAATCTACCTTACGAGGACCGGTTGAAAAATGTACTTTACGAGGGCCGGTTGAAAAATTGACTTTACGAGGGCCGGTTAAAAAATTGACTTTACGAGGGCCGGTTGAAAAATTGACTTTACGAGGGCCGGTTGAAAAATTGACTTTACGAGGGCCGGTTGAAAAATTTACTTTACGAGGGCCGGTTGAAAAATTGACTTTACGAGGGCCGGTTGAAAAACTGATTTTACGAGGGCCGGTTGAAAATCTACCTTACGAGGGCCGGTTGAAAAATTGACTTTACGAGGGCCGGTTGAAAAATTGACTTTACGAGGGCCGGTTGAAAAACTGATTTTACGAGGGCCGGTTAAAAAATTGACTTTACGAGGGCCGGTTGAAAAATTGACTTTACGAGGGCCGGTTGAAAAATTTACTTTACGAGGGCCGGTTGAAAAATCTACCTTACGAGGGCCGGTTGAAAAATTGACTTTACGAGGGCCGGTTGAAAAATTGACTTTACGAGGGCCGGTTGAAAAATTGACTTTACGAGGGCCGGTTGAAAAATTGACTTTACGAGGGCCGGTTGAAAAATTGACTTTACGAGGGCCGGTTGAAAAATTGACTTTACGAGGGCCGGTTGAAAAATTGACTTTACGAGGGCCGGTTGAAAAATTGACTTTACGAGGGCCGGTTGAAAAATTGACTTTACGAGGGCCGCTTGAAAAATTGACTTTACGAGGGCCGGTTGAAAAACTGATTTTACGAGGGCCGGTTGAAAATCTACCTTACGAGGGCCGGTTGAAAAATGTACTTTACGAGGGCTGGTTGAAAAATTGATTTTACGAGGGCCGGTTGAAAAATCTACCTTACGACGGCCGGTTGAAAAATTGACTTTACGAGGGCCGGTTGAAAAATTGACTTTACGAGGGCCGGTTGAAAAATTGACTTTACGAGGGCCGGTTGAAAAATTGACTTTACGAGGGCCGGTTGAAAAATTGACTTTACGAGGGCCGGTTGAAAAACTGATTTTACGAGGGCCGGTTGAAAATCTACCTTACGAGGGCCGGTTGAAAAATGTACTTTACGAGGGCCGGTTGAAAAATTGACTTTACGAGGGCCGGTTGAAAAATTGACTTTACGAGGGCCGGTTGAAAAATCTACCTTACGAGGGCCGGTTGAAAAATTGACTTTACGAGGGCCGGTTGAAAAATTGACTTTACGAGGGCCGGTTGAAAAATTGACTTTACGAGGGCCGGTTGAAAAATTGACTTTACGAGGGCCGGTTGAAAAATTGACTTTACGAGGGCCGGTTGAAAAATCTACCTTACGAGGGCCGGTTGAAAAATTGACTTTACGAGGGCCGGTTGAAAAATTGACTTTACGAGGGCCGGTTGAAAAATTGACTTTACGAGGGCCGGTTGAAAAATTGACTTTACGAGGGCCGGTTGAAAAACTGATTTTACGAGGGCCGGTTGAAAATCTACCTTACGAGGGCCGGTTGAAAAATGTACTTTACGAGGGCCGGTTGAAAAATTGATTTTACGAGGGCCGGTTGAAAAATCTACCTTACGAGGGCCGGTTGAAAAATTGACTTTACGAGGGCCGGTTGAAAAATTGACTTTACGAGGGCCGGTTGAAAAATTGACTTTACGAGGGCCGGTTGAAAAATTGACTTTACGAGGGCCGGTTGAAAAATTGACTTTACGAGGGCCGGTTGAAAAATTGACTTTACGAGGGCCGGTTGAAAAATTGACTTTACCAGGGCCGGTTGAAAAACTGATTTTACGAGGGCCGGTTGAAAATCTACCTTACGAGGGCCGGTTGAAAAATTGACTTTACGAGGGCCGGTTGAAAAATTGACTTCACGAGGGCCGGTTGAATAATTGACTTTACGAGGGCCGGTTGAAAAATTGACTTTACGAGGGCCGGTTGAAAAATTGACTTCACGAGGGCCGGTTGAAAAATTTACTTTCGAGGGCCGGTTGAATATTAAATTTACGAGGGCCGGTTGAAAAATTTACTTTACGAGGGCCGGTTGAAAAATTGTCTTTACGAGGGTCGGTTGAAAAATTGACTTTACGAGGGCCGGTTGAAAAATTGACTTTACGAGGGCCGGTTGAAAAATTGACTTTACGAGGGCCGGTTGAAAAACTGATTTTACGAGGGCCGGTTGAAAATCTACCTTACGAGGACCGGTTGAAAAATGTACTTTACGAGGGCCGGTTGAAAAATTGACTTTACGAGGGCCGGTTAAAAAATTGACTTTACGAGGGCCGGTTGAAAAATTGACTTTACGAGGGCCGGTTGAAAAATTGACTTTACGAGGGCCGGTTGAAAAATTTACTTTACGAGGGCCGGTTGAAAAATGTACTTTACGAGGGCCGGTTGAAAAATTGACTTTACGAGGGCCGGTTGAAAAATTGACTTTACGAGGGCCGGTTGAAAAATTTACTTTCGAGGGCCGGTTGAATATCAAATTTACGAGGGCCGGTTGAAAAATTTACTTTACGAGGGCCGGTTGAAAAATTGACTTTACGAGGGCCGGTTGAAAAATTGACTTTACGAGGGCCGGTTGAAAAACTGATTTTACGAGGGCCGGTTGAAAATCTACCTTACGAGGGCCGGTTGAAAAATTGACTTTACGAGGGCCGGTTGAAAAATTGACTTTACGAGGGCCGGTTGAAAAACTGATTTTACGAGGGCCGGTTGAAAATCTACCTTACGAGGACCGGTTGAAAAATGTACTTTACGAGGGCCGGTTGAAAAATTGACTTTACGAGGGCCGGTTAAAAAATTGACTTTACGAGGGCCGGTTGAAAAATTGACTTTACGAGGGCCGGTTGAAAAATTTACTTTACGAGGGCCGGTTGAAAAATTTACTTTACGAGGGCCGGTTGAAAAATTGACTTTACGAGGGCCGGTTGAAAATCTACCTTACGAGGGCCGGTTGAAAAATTGACTTTACGAGGGCCGGTTGAAAAATGTACTTTACGAGGGCCGGTTGAAAAATTGACTTTACGAGGGCCGGTTGCAAAATCTACCTTACGAGGGCCGGTTGAAAAATTGACTTTACGAGGGCCGGTTGAAAAATCTACCTTACGAGGGCCGGTTGAAAAATGAACCCAAACCCAACTTCCGGTTCGGTTAGACGTCTAACCAAACCGGAAGTTGGGTTAGACATCTAACCCAACCGGAAGTGACGTCTAACCCAACTTCCGGTTTGGTTAGACGTCTAACCCAACCGGAAGTGACGTCTAACCCAACTTCCGGTTAGCTTAGACATCTAACCCAACCGGAAGTGACGTCTAACCCAACCGGAAGTGACGTCTAACCCAACTTCCGGTTTGGTTAGACGTCTAAGCTAACCGGAAGTTGGGTTAGACGTCACTTCCGGTTGGGTTAGACGTCACTTCCGGTTGGGTTAGATGTCCAAGCTAACCGGAAGTTGGGTTAGACGTCACTTCCAGTTGGGTTAGACGTCTAACCCAACCAGAAGTTGGGTTAGACGTCACTTCCGGTTGGGTTAGATGTCTAAGCTAACCGGAAGTTGGGTTAGACGTCACTTCCGTTTGGGTTAAATGTCTAAGCTAACCGGAAGTTGGGTTAGACGTCACTTCCGGTCGGGTTAGACGTCTAACCAAACCGGAAGTGACGTCTAACCCAACTTCCGGTTTGGTTAGACGTCTAACCCAACCGGAAGTGACGCCAAACCCACCTTCCGGTTGGGTTAAACGTCTAACCCAACCGGAAGTGACGCCAAACCCAACTTCCGGTTGGGTTAGACGTCTAACCCAACCGGAAATGACCCAAACCCAACTTCCGGTTGGGTTAGACGTCTAACCCAACCGGAAGTGACGTCTAACCCAACCGGAAGTGACGTATAACCCAACTTCCGGTTGAATTAGACGTCTGACCTAACCGGAAGTGACGTCTAACCCAACTTCCGGTTTGGTTAGACCTCTAACCCAACCGGAAGTGACGTCTAACCGGTTGAAAAATTGACTTTACGAGGGCCGGTTGAAAAATTTACTTTCGAGGGCCGGTTGAAAATCTACCTTACGAGGGCCGGTTGAAAAATGTACTTTACGAGGGCCGGTTGAAAAATTGACTTTACGAGGGCCGGTTGAAAAATTGACTTTACGAGGGCCGGTTGAAAAATTTACTTTCGAGGGCCGGTTGAATATTAAATTTACGAGGGCCGGTTGAAAAATTTACTTTACGAGGGCCGGTTGAAAAATTGACTTTACGAGGGCCGGATGAAAAATTGACTTTACGAGGGCCGGTTGAAAAACTGATTTTACGAGGGCCGGTTGAAAATCTACCTTACGAGGGCCGGTTGAAAAATTGACTTTACGAGGGCCGGTTGAAAAATTGACTTTACGAGGGCCGGTTGAAAAACTGATTTTACGAGGGCCGGTTGAAAATCTACCTTACGAGGACCGGTTGAAAAATGTACTTTACGAGGGCCGGTTGAAAAATTGACTTTACGAGGGCCGGTTAAAAAATTGACTTTACGAGGGCCGGTTGAAAAATTGACTTTACGAGGGCCGGTTGAAAAATTGACTTTACGAGGGCCGGTTGAAAAATTTACTTTACGAGGGCCGGTTGAAAAATTGACTTTACGAGGGCCGGTTGAAAAACTGATTTTACGAGGGCCGGTTGAAAATCTACCTTACGAGGGCCGGTTGAAAAATTGACTTTACGAGGGCCGGTTGAAAAATTGACTTTACGAGGGCCGGTTGAAAAACTGATTTTACGAGGGCCGGTTAAAAAATTGACTTTACGAGGGCTGGTTGAAAAATTGACTTTACGAGGGCCGGTTGAAAAATTTACTTTACGAGGGCCGGTTGAAAAATCTACCTTACGAGGGCCGGTTGAAAAATTGACTTTACGAGGGCCGGTTGAAAAATTGACTTTACGAGGGCCGGTTGAAAAATTGACTTTACGAGGGCCGGTTGAAAAATTGACTTTACGAGGGCCGGTTGAAAAATGTACTTTACGAGGGCCGGTTGAAAAATTGACTTTACGAGGGCCGGTTGAAAAATCTACCTTACGAGGGCCGGTTGGAAAATTGACTTTACGAGGGCCGGTTGAAAAATCTACCTTACGAGGGCCGGTTGAAAAATCTACCTTACGAGGGCCGGTTGAAAAATTGACTTTACGAGGGCCGGTTGAAAAATTGACTTTACGAGGGCCGGTTGAAAAATTGACTTTACGAGGGCCGGTTGAAAAATTGACTTTACCAGGGCCGGTTGAAAAACTGATTTTACGAGGGCCGGTTGAAAATCTACCTTACGAGGGCCGGTTGAAAAATTGACTTTACGAGGGCCGGTTGAAAAATTGACTTCACGAGGGCCGGTTGAATAATTGACTTTACGAGGGCCGGTTGAAAAATTGACTTTACGAGGGCCGGTTGAAAAATTGACTTCACGAGGGCCGGTTGAATAATTGACTTTACGAGGGCCGGTTGAAAAATTGACTTTACGAGGGCCGGTTGAAAAATTGACTTTACGAGGGCCGGTTGAAAAATTAACTTTACGAGGGCCGGTTGAAAAATTGACTTTACGAGGGCCAGTTGAAAAATTGACTTTACGAGGGCCGGTTGAAAAATTGACTTTACGAGGGCCGGTTGAAAAATTTACTTTCGAGGGCCGGTTGAATATTAAATTTACGAGGGCCGGTTGAAAAATTTACTTTACGAGGGCCGGTTGAAAAATTGTCTTTACGAGGGTCGGTTGAAAAATTGACTTTACGAGGGCCGGTTGAAAAATTGACTTTACGAGGGCCGGTTGAAAAATTGACTTTACGAGGGCCGGTTGAAAAATTGACTTTACGAGGGCCGGTTGAAAAATTTACTTTCGAGGGCCGGTTGAATATTAACTTTACGAGGGCCGGTTGAAAAATTTACTTTACGAGGGCCGGTTGAAAAGTTGACTTTACGAGGGCCGGTTGAAAAATCTACCTTACGAGGGCCGGTTGAAAAATTGACTTTACGAGGGCCGGTTGAAAAATTTACTTTCGAGGGCCGGTTGAATATTAACTTTACGAGGGCCGGTTGAAAAATTGACTTTACGAGGGCCGGTTGAAAAATTAACTTTACGAGGGCCGGTTGAAAAATTGACTTTACGAGGGCCGGTTGAAAAATTGACTTTACGAGGGCCGGTTGAAAAACTGATTTTACGAGGGCCGGTTGAAAATCTACCTTACGAGGGCCGGTTGAAAAATTGACTTTACGAGGGCCGGTTGAAAAATTGACTTTACGAGGGCCGGTTGAAAAATTGACTTTACGAGGGCCGGTTGAAAAACTGATTTTACGAGGGCCGGTTGAAAATCTACCTTACAAGGGCCGGTTGAAAAATTGACTTTACGAGGGCCGGTTGAAAAATGTACTTTACGAGGGCCGGTTGAAAAATTGACTTTACGAGGGCCGGTTGAAAAATTTACTTTCGAGGGCCGGTTGAATATTAAATTTACGAGGGCCGGTTGAAAAATTTACTTTACGAGGGCCGGTTGAAAAATTGACTTTACGAGGGCCGGTTGAAAAATTGACTTTACGAGGGCCGGTTGAAAAACTGATTTTACGAGGGCCGGTTGAAAATCTACCTTACGAAGGCCGGTTGAAAAATTGACTTTACGAGGGCCGGTTGAAAAATTTACTTTCGAGGGCCGGTTGAATATTAAATTTACGAGGGCCGGTTGAAAAATTTACTTTACGAGGGCCGGTTGAAAAATTGACTTTACGAGGGCCGGTTGAAAAATTGACTTTACGAGGGCCGGTTGAAAAACTGATTTTACGAGGGCCGGTTGAAAATCTACCTTACGAGGGCCGGTTGAAAAATTGACTTTACGAGGGCCGGTTGAAAAATTGACTTTACGAGGGCCGGTTGAAAAACTGATTTTACGAGGGCCGGTTGAAAATCTACCTTACGAGGACCGGTTGAAAAATGTACTTTACGAGGGCCGGTTGAAAAATTGACTTTACGAGGGCCGGTTAAAAAATTGACTTTACGAGGGCCGGTTGAAAAATTGACTTTACGAGGGCCGGTTGAAAAATTGACTTTACGAGGGCCGGTTGAAAAATTTACTTTACGAGGGCCGGTTGAAAAATTGACTTTACGAGGGCCGGTTGAAAAATGTACTTTACGAGGGCCGGTTGAAAAATTGACTTTACGAGGGCCGGTTGCAAAATCTACCTTACGAGGGCCGGTTGAAAAATTGACTTTACGAGGGCCGGTTGAAAAATCTACCTTACGAGGGCCGGTTGAAAAATGAACCCAAACCCAACTTCCGGTTCGGTTAGACGTCACTTCCGGTTAGGTCAGACGTCTAACCCAACCGGAAGTTGGGTTAGACGTCACTTCCGGTTGGGTTAGACGTCGAACCAAACCGGAAGTTGGGTTAGACATCTAACCCAACCGGAAGTGACGTCTAACCCAACTTCCGGTTTGGTTAGACGTCTAACCCAACCGGAAGTGACGTCTAACCCAACTTCCGGTTAGCTTAGACATCTAACCCAACCGGAAGTGACGTCTAACCCAACCGGAAGTGACGTCTAACCCAACTTCCGGTTTGGTTAGACGTCTAAGCTAACCGGAAGTTGGGTTAGACGTCACTTCCGGTTGGGTTAGACGTCACTTCCGGTTGGGTTAGATGTCCAAGCTAACCGGAAGTTGGGTTAGACGTCACTTCCAGTTGGGTTAGACGTCTAACCCAACCAGAAGTTGGGTTAGACGTCACTTCCGGTTGGGTTAGATGTCTAAGCTAACCGGAAGTTGGGTTAGACGTCACTTCCGTTTGGGTTAAATGTCTAAGCTAACCGGAAGTTGGGTTAGACGTCACTTCCGGTCGGGTTAGACGTCTAACCAAACCGGAAGTGACGTCTAACCCAACTTCCGGTTTGGTTAGACGTCTAACCCAACCGGAAGTGACGCCAAACCCAACTTCCGGTTGGGTTAAACGTCTAACCCAACCGGAAGTGACGCCAAACCCAACTTCCGGTTGGGTTAGACGTCTAACCCAACCGGAAATGACCCAAACCCAACTTCCGGTTGGGTTAGACGTCTAACCCAACCGGAAGTGACGTATAACCCAACTTCCGGTTGAATTAGACGTCTGACCTAACCGGAAGTGACGTCTAACCCAACTTCCGGTTTGGTTAGACCTCTAACCCAACCGGAAGTGACGTCTAACCGGTTGAAAAATTGACTTTACGAGGGCCGGTTGAAAAATTTACTTTCGAGGGCCGGTTGAAAATCTACCTTACGAGGGCCGGTTGAAAAATGTACTTTACGAGGGCCGGTTGAAAAATTGACTTTACGAGGGCCGGTTGAAAAATTGACTTTACGAGGGCCGGTTGAAAAATTTACTTTCGAGGGCCGGTTGAATATTAAATTTACGAGGGCCGGTTGAAAAATTTACTTTACGAGGGCCGGTTGAAAAATTTACTTTACGAGGGCCGGTTGAAAAATTGACTTTACGAGGGCCGGTTGAAAAACTGATTTTACGAGGGCCGGTTGAAAATCTACCTTACGAGGGCCGGTTGAAAAATTGACTTTACGAGGGCCGGTTGAAAAATTGACTTTACGAGGGCCGGTTGAAAAACTGATTTTACGAGGGCCGGTTGAAAATCTACCTTACGAGGACCGGTTGAAAAATGTACTTTACGAGGGCCGGTTGAAAAATTGACTTTACGAGGGCCGGTTAAAAAATTGACTTTACGAGGGCCGGTTGAAAAATTGACTTTACGAGGGCCGGTTGAAAAATTGACTTTACGAGGGCCGGTTGAAAAATTTACTTTACGAGGGCCGGTTGAAAAATTGACTTTACGAGGGCCGGTTGAAAAACTGATTTTACGAGGGCCGGTTGAAAATCTACCTTACGAGGGCCGGTTGAAAAATTGACTTTACGAGGGCCGGTTGAAAAATTGACTTTACGAGGGCCGGTTGAAAAACTGATTTTACGAGGGCCGGTTAAAAAATTGACTTTACGAGGGCCGGTTGAAAAATTGACTTTACGAGGGCCGGTTGAAAAATTTACTTTACGAGGGCCGGTTGAAAAATCTACCTTACGAGGGCCGGTTGAAAAATTGACTTTACGAGGGCCGGTTGAAAAATTGACTTTACGAGGGCCGGTTGAAAAATTGACTTTACGAGGGCCGGTTGAAAAATTGACTTTACGAGGGCCGGTTGAAAAATTGACTTTACGAGGGCCGGTTGAAAAATTGACTTTACGAGGGCCGGTTGAAAAATTGACTTTACGAGGGCCGGTTGAAAAATTGACTTTACGAGGGCCGGTTGAAAAATTGACTTTACGAGGGCCGCTTGAAAAATTGACTTTACGAGGGCCGGTTGAAAAACTGATTTTACGAGGGCCGGTTGAAAATCTACCTTACGAGGGCCGGTTGAAAAATGTACTTTACGAGGGCTGGTTGAAAAATTGATTTTACGAGGGCCGGTTGAAAAATCTACCTTACGACGGCCGGTTGAAAAATTGACTTTACGAGGGCCGGTTGAAAAATTGACTTTACGAGGGCCGGTTGAAAAATTGACTTTACGAGGGCCGGTTGAAAAATTGACTTTACGAGGGCCGGTTGAAAAATTGACTTTACGAGGGCCGGTTGAAAAACTGATTTTACGAGGGCCGGTTGAAAATCTACCTTACGAGGGCCGGTTGAAAAATGTACTTTACGAGGGCCGGTTGAAAAATTGACTTTACGAGGGCCGGTTGAAAAATTGACTTTACGAGGGCCGGTTGAAAAATCTACCTTACGAGGGCCGGTTGAAAAATTGACTTTACGAGGGCCGGTTGAAAAATTGACTTTACGAGGGCCGGTTGAAAAATTGACTTTACGAGGGCCGGTTGAAAAATTGACTTTACGAGGGCCGGTTGAAAAATTGACTTTACGAGGGCCGGTTGAAAAATCTACCTTACGAGGGCCGGTTGAAAAATTGACTTTACGAGGGCCGGTTGAAAAATTGACTTTACGAGGGCCGGTTGAAAAATTGACTTTACGAGGGCCGGTTGAAAAATTGACTTTACGAGGGCCGGTTGAAAAACTGATTTTACGAGGGCCGGTTGAAAATCTACCTTACGAGGGCCGGTTGAAAAATGTACTTTACGAGGGCCGGTTGAAAAATTGATTTTACGAGGGCCGGTTGAAAAATCTACCTTACGAGGGCCGGTTGAAAAATTGACTTTACGAGGGCCGGTTGAAAAATTGACTTTACGAGGGCCGGTTGAAAAATTGACTTTACGAGGGCCGGTTGAAAAATTGACTTTACGAGGGCCGGTTGAAAAATTGACTTTACGAGGGCCGGTTGAAAAATTGACTTTACGAGGGCCGGTTGAAAAATTGACTTTACCAGGGCCGGTTGAAAAACTGATTTTACGAGGGCCGGTTGAAAATCTACCTTACGAGGGCCGGTTGAAAAATTGACTTTACGAGGGCCGGTTGAAAAATTGACTTCACGAGGGCCGGTTGAATAATTGACTTTACGAGGGCCGGTTGAAAAATTGACTTTACGAGGGCCGGTTGAAAAATTGACTTCACGAGGGCCGGTTGAAAAATGTACTTTACGAGGGCCGGTTGAAAAATTGACTTTACGAGGGCCGGTTGAAAAATTGACTTTACGAGGGCCGGTTGAAAAATTTACTTTCGAGGGCCGGTTGAATATCAAATTTACGAGGGCCGGTTGAAAAATTTACTTTACGAGGGCCGGTTGAAAAATTGACTTTACGAGGGCCGGTTGAAAAATTGACTTTACGAGGGCCGGTTGAAAAACTGATTTTACGAGGGCCGGTTGAAAATCTACCTTACGAGGGCCGGTTGAAAAATTGACTTTACGAGGGCCGGTTGAAAAATTGACTTTACGAGGGCCGGTTGAAAAACTGATTTTACGAGGGCCGGTTGAAAATCTACCTTACGAGGACCGGTTGAAAAATGTACTTTACGAGGGCCGGTTGAAAAATTGACTTTACGAGGGCCGGTTAAAAAATTGACTTTACGAGGGCCGGTTGAAAAATTGACTTTACGAGGGCCGGTTGAAAAATTTACTTTACGAGGGCCGGTTGAAAAATTTACTTTACGAGGGCCGGTTGAAAAATTGACTTTACGAGGGCCGGTTGAAAATCTACCTTACGAGGGCCGGTTGAAAAATTGACTTTACGAGGGCCGGTTGAAAAATGTACTTTACGAGGGCCGGTTGAAAAATTGACTTTACGAGGGCCGGTTGCAAAATCTACCTTACGAGGGCCGGTTGAAAAATTGACTTTACGAGGGCCGGTTGAAAAATCTACCTTACGAGGGCCGGTTGAAAAATGAACCCAAACCCAACTTCCGGTTCGGTTAGACGTCTAACCAAACCGGAAGTTGGGTTAGACATCTAACCCAACCGGAAGTGACGTCTAACCCAACTTCCGGTTTGGTTAGACGTCTAACCCAACCGGAAGTGACGTCTAACCCAACTTCCGGTTAGCTTAGACATCTAACCCAACCGGAAGTGACGTCTAACCCAACCGGAAGTGACGTCTAACCCAACTTCCGGTTTGGTTAGACGTCTAAGCTAACCGGAAGTTGGGTTAGACGTCACTTCCGGTTGGGTTAGACGTCACTTCCGGTTGGGTTAGATGTCCAAGCTAACCGGAAGTTGGGTTAGACGTCACTTCCAGTTGGGTTAGACGTCTAACCCAACCAGAAGTTGGGTTAGACGTCACTTCCGGTTGGGTTAGATGTCTAAGCTAACCGGAAGTTGGGTTAGACGTCACTTCCGTTTGGGTTAAATGTCTAAGCTAACCGGAAGTTGGGTTAGACGTCACTTCCGGTCGGGTTAGACGTCTAACCAAACCGGAAGTGACGTCTAACCCAACTTCCGGTTTGGTTAGACGTCTAACCCAACCGGAAGTGACGCCAAACCCACCTTCCGGTTGGGTTAAACGTCTAACCCAACCGGAAGTGACGCCAAACCCAACTTCCGGTTGGGTTAGACGTCTAACCCAACCGGAAATGACCCAAACCCAACTTCCGGTTGGGTTAGACGTCTAACCCAACCGGAAGTGACGTCTAACCCAACCGGAAGTGACGTATAACCCAACTTCCGGTTGAATTAGACGTCTGACCTAACCGGAAGTGACGTCTAACCCAACTTCCGGTTTGGTTAGACCTCTAACCCAACCGGAAGTGACGTCTAACCGGTTGAAAAATTGACTTTACGAGGGCCGGTTGAAAAATTTACTTTCGAGGGCCGGTTGAAAATCTACCTTACGAGGGCCGGTTGAAAAATGTACTTTACGAGGGCCGGTTGAAAAATTGACTTTACGAGGGCCGGTTGAAAAATTGACTTTACGAGGGCCGGTTGAAAAATTTACTTTCGAGGGCCGGTTGAATATTAAATTTACGAGGGCCGGTTGAAAAATTTACTTTACGAGGGCCGGTTGAAAAATTGACTTTACGAGGGCCGGATGAAAAATTGACTTTACGAGGGCCGGTTGAAAAACTGATTTTACGAGGGCCGGTTGAAAATCTACCTTACGAGGGCCGGTTGAAAAATTGACTTTACGAGGGCCGGTTGAAAAATTGACTTTACGAGGGCCGGTTGAAAAACTGATTTTACGAGGGCCGGTTGAAAATCTACCTTACGAGGACCGGTTGAAAAATGTACTTTACGAGGGCCGGTTGAAAAATTGACTTTACGAGGGCCGGTTAAAAAATTGACTTTACGAGGGCCGGTTGAAAAATTGACTTTACGAGGGCCGGTTGAAAAATTGACTTTACGAGGGCCGGTTGAAAAATTTACTTTACGAGGGCCGGTTGAAAAATTGACTTTACGAGGGCCGGTTGAAAAACTGATTTTACGAGGGCCGGTTGAAAATCTACCTTACGAGGGCCGGTTGAAAAATTGACTTTACGAGGGCCGGTTGAAAAATTGACTTTACGAGGGCCGGTTGAAAAACTGATTTTACGAGGGCCGGTTAAAAAATTGACTTTACGAGGGCTGGTTGAAAAATTGACTTTACGAGGGCCGGTTGAAAAATTTACTTTACGAGGGCCGGTTGAAAAATCTACCTTACGAGGGCCGGTTGAAAAATTGACTTTACGAGGGCCGGTTGAAAAATTGACTTTACGAGGGCCGGTTGAAAAATTGACTTTACGAGGGCCGGTTGAAAAATTGACTTTACGAGGGCCGGTTGAAAAATGTACTTTACGAGGGCCGGTTGAAAAATTGACTTTACGAGGGCCGGTTGAAAAATCTACCTTACGAGGGCCGGTTGGAAAATTGACTTTACGAGGGCCGGTTGAAAAATCTACCTTACGAGGGCCGGTTGAAAAATCTACCTTACGAGGGCCGGTTGAAAAATTGACTTTACGAGGGCCGGTTGAAAAATTGACTTTACGAGGGCCGGTTGAAAAATTGACTTTACGAGGGCCGGTTGAAAAATTGACTTTACCAGGGCCGGTTGAAAAACTGATTTTACGAGGGCCGGTTGAAAATCTACCTTACGAGGGCCGGTTGAAAAATTGACTTTACGAGGGCCGGTTGAAAAATTGACTTCACGAGGGCCGGTTGAATAATTGACTTTACGAGGGCCGGTTGAAAAATTGACTTTACGAGGGCCGGTTGAAAAATTGACTTCACGAGGGCCGGTTGAATAATTGACTTTACGAGGGCCGGTTGAAAAATTGAC
This sequence comes from Dyspetes luteomarginatus, assembly GCA_963669185.1. Taxonomy (NCBI): domain Eukaryota; kingdom Metazoa; phylum Arthropoda; class Insecta; order Hymenoptera; family Ichneumonidae; genus Dyspetes; species Dyspetes luteomarginatus. The sequence continues at coordinate 1,223,950 of OY769911.1, forward strand.
TTTACGAGGGCCGGTTGAAAAATTGACTTTACGAGGGCCGGTTGAAAAATTAACTTTACGAGGGCCGGTTGAAAAATTGACTTTACGAGGGCCAGTTGAAAAATTGACTTTACGAGGGCCGGTTGAAAAATTGACTTTACGAGGGCCGGTTGAAAAATTTACTTTCGAGGGCCGGTTGAATATTAAATTTACGAGGGCCGGTTGAAAAATTTACTTTACGAGGGCCGGTTGAAAAATTGTCTTTACGAGGGTCGGTTGAAAAATTGACTTTACGAGGGCCGGTTGAAAAATTGACTTTACGAGGGCCGGTTGAAAAATTGACTTTACGAGGGCCGGTTGAAAAATTGACTTTACGAGGGCCGGTTGAAAAATTTACTTTCGAGGGCCGGTTGAATATTAACTTTACGAGGGCCGGTTGAAAAATTTACTTTACGAGGGCCGGTTGAAAAGTTGACTTTACGAGGGCCGGTTGAAAAATCTACCTTACGAGGGCCGGTTGAAAAATTGACTTTACGAGGGCCGGTTGAAAAATTTACTTTCGAGGGCCGGTTGAATATTAACTTTACGAGGGCCGGTTGAAAAATTGACTTTACGAGGGCCGGTTGAAAAATTAACTTTACGAGGGCCGGTTGAAAAATTGACTTTACGAGGGCCGGTTGAAAAATTGACTTTACGAGGGCCGGTTGAAAAACTGATTTTACGAGGGCCGGTTGAAAATCTACCTTACGAGGGCCGGTTGAAAAATTGACTTTACGAGGGCCGGTTGAAAAATTGACTTTACGAGGGCCGGTTGAAAAATTGACTTTACGAGGGCCGGTTGAAAAACTGATTTTACGAGGGCCGGTTGAAAATCTACCTTACAAGGGCCGGTTGAAAAATTGACTTTACGAGGGCCGGTTGAAAAATGTACTTTACGAGGGCCGGTTGAAAAATTGACTTTACGAGGGCCGGTTGAAAAATTTACTTTCGAGGGCCGGTTGAATATTAAATTTACGAGGGCCGGTTGAAAAATTTACTTTACGAGGGCCGGTTGAAAAATTGACTTTACGAGGGCCGGTTGAAAAATTGACTTTACGAGGGCCGGTTGAAAAACTGATTTTACGAGGGCCGGTTGAAAATCTACCTTACGAAGGCCGGTTGAAAAATTGACTTTACGAGGGCCGGTTGAAAAATTTACTTTCGAGGGCCGGTTGAATATTAAATTTACGAGGGCCGGTTGAAAAATTTACTTTACGAGGGCCGGTTGAAAAATTGACTTTACGAGGGCCGGTTGAAAAATTGACTTTACGAGGGCCGGTTGAAAAACTGATTTTACGAGGGCCGGTTGAAAATCTACCTTACGAGGGCCGGTTGAAAAATTGACTTTACGAGGGCCGGTTGAAAAATTGACTTTACGAGGGCCGGTTGAAAAACTGATTTTACGAGGGCCGGTTGAAAATCTACCTTACGAGGACCGGTTGAAAAATGTACTTTACGAGGGCCGGTTGAAAAATTGACTTTACGAGGGCCGGTTAAAAAATTGACTTTACGAGGGCCGGTTGAAAAATTGACTTTACGAGGGCCGGTTGAAAAATTTACTTTACGAGGGCCGGTTGAAAAATTTACTTTACGAGGGCCGGTTGAAAAATTGACTTTACGAGGGCCGGTTGAAAATCTACCTTACGAGGGCCGGTTGAAAAATTGACTTTACGAGGGCCGGTTGAAAAATGTACTTTACGAGGGCCGGTTGAAAAATTGACTTTACGAGGGCCGGTTGCAAAATCTACCTTACGAGGGCCGGTTGAAAAATTGACTTTACGAGGGCCGGTTGAAAAATCTACCTTACGAGGGCCGGTTGAAAAATGAACCCAAACCCAACTTCCGGTTCGGTTAGACGTCACTTCCGGTTAGGTCAGACGTCTAACCCAACCGGAAGTTGGGTTAGACGTCACTTCCGGTTGGGTTAGACGTCTAACCAAACCGGAAGTTGGGTTAGACATCTAACCCAACCGGGAGTGACGTCTAACCCAACTTCCGGTTTGGTTAGACGTCTAACCCAACCGGAAGTGACGTCTAACCCAACTTCCGGTTAGCTTAGACATCTAACCCAACCGGAAGTGACGTCTAACCCAACCGGAAGTGACGTCTAACCCAACTTCCGGTTTGGTTAGACGTCTAAGCTAACCGGAAGTTGGGTTAGACGTCACTTCCGGTTGGGTTAGACGTCACTTCCGGTTGGGTTAGATGTCCAAGCTAACCGGAAGTTGGGTTAGACGTCACTTCCAGTTGGGTTAGACGTCTAACCCAACCAGAAGTTGGGTTAGACGTCACTTCCGGTTGGGTTAGATGTCTAAGCTAACCGGAAGTTGGGTTAGACGTCACTTCCGTTTGGGTTAAATGTCTAAGCTAACCGGAAGTTGGGTTAGACGTCACTTCCGGTCGGGTTAGACGTCTAACCAAACCGGAAGTGATGTCTAACCCAACTTCCGGTTTGGTTAGACGTCTAACCCAACCGGAAGTGACGCCAAACCCACCTTCCGGTTGGGTTAAACGTCTAACCCAACCGGAAGTGACGCCAAACCCAACTTCCGGTTGGGTTAGACGTCTAACCCAACCGGAAATGACCCAAACCCAACTTCCGGTTGGGTTAGACGTCTAACCCAACCGGAAGTGACGTATAACCCAACTTCCGGTTGAATTAGACGTCTGACCTAACCGGAAGTGACGTCTAACCCAACTTCCGGTTTGGTTAGACCTCTAACCCAACCGGAAGTGACGTCTAACCGGTTGAAAAATTGACTTTACGAGGGCCGGTTGAAAAATTTACTTTCGAGGGCCGGTTGAAAATCTACCTTACGAGGGCCGGTTGAAAAATGTACTTTACGAGGGCCGGTTGAAAAATTGACTTTACGAGGGCCGGTTGAAAAATTGACTTTACGAGGGCCGGTTGAAAAATTTACTTTCGAGGGCCGGTTGAATATTAAATTTACGAGGGCCGGTTGAAAAATTTACTTTACGAGGGCCGGTTGAAAAATTGACTTTACGAGGGCCGGTTGAAAAATTGACTTTACGAGGGCCGGTTGAAAAACTGATTTTACGAGGGCCGGTTGAAAATCTACCTTACGAGGGCCGGTTGAAAAATTGACTTTACGAGGGCCGGTTGAAAAATTGACTTTACGAGGGCCGGTTGAAAAACTGATTTTACGAGGGCCGGTTGAAAATCTACCTTACGAGGACCGGTTGAAAAATGTACTTTACGAGGGCCGGTTGAAAAATTGACTTTACGAGGGCCGGTTAAAAAATTGACTTTACGAGGGCCGGTTGAAAAATTGACTTTACGAGGGCCGGTTGAAAAATTGACTTTACGAGGGCCGGTTGAAAAATTTACTTTACGAGGGCCGGTTGAAAAATTGACTTTACGAGGGCCGGTTGAAAAACTGATTTTACGAGGGCCGGTTGAAAATCTACCTTACGAGGGCCGGTTGAAAAATTGACTTTACGAGGGCCGGTTGAAAAATTGACTTTACGAGGGCCGGTTGAAAAACTGATTTTACGAGGGCCGGTTAAAAAATTGACTTTACGAGGGCCGGTTGAAAAATTGACTTTACGAGGGCCGGTTGAAAAATTTACTTTACGAGGGCCGGTTGAAAAATCTACCTTACGAGGGCCGGTTGAAAAATTGACTTTACGAGGGCCGGTTGAAAAATTGACTTTACGAGGGCCGGTTGAAAAATTGACTTTACGAGGGCCGGTTGAAAAATTGACTTTACGAGGGCCGGTTGAAAAATGTACTTTACGAGGGCCGGTTGAAAAATTGACTTTACGAGGGCCGGTTGAAAAATCTACCTTACGAGGGCCGGTTGGAAAATTGACTTTACGAGGGCCGGTTGAAAAATCTACCTTACGAGGGCCGGTTGAAAAATTGACTTTACGAGGGCCGGTTGAAAAATTGACTTCACGAGGGCCGGTTGAAAAATTGACTTTACGAGGGCCGGTTGAAAAATTGACTTTACGAGGGCCGGTTGAAAAATTGACTTTACGAGGGCCGGTTGAAAAATTGACTTTACGAGGGCCGGTTGAAAAATTGACTTTACGAGGGCCGGTTGAATATTGACTTTACGAGGGCCGGTTGAAAAACTGATTTTACGAGGGCCGGTTGAAAATCTACCTTACGAGGGCCGGTTGAAAAATGTACTTTACGAGGGCCGGTTGAAAAATTGACTTTACGAGGGCCGGTTGAAAAATCTACCTTACGAGGGCCGGTTGGAAAATTGACTTTACGAGGGCCGGTTGAAAAATTGACTTTACGAGGGCCGGTTGAAAAATCTACCTTACGAGGGCCGGTTGAAAAATTGACTTTACGAGGGCCGGTTGAAAAATTGACTTTACGAGGGCCGGTTGAAAAATTGACTTTACGAGGGCCGGTTGAAAAATCTACCTTACGAGGGCCGGTTGAAAATTGACTTTACGAGGGCCGGTTGAAAAATTGACTTTACGAGGGCCGGTTGAAAAATTGACTTTACGAGGGCCGGTTGAAAAATTGACTTTACGAGGGCCGGTTAAAAAATTGACTTTACGAGGGCCGGTTGAAAAATTGACTTTACGAGGGCCGGTTGAAAAATTTACTTTACGAGGGCCGGTTGAAAAATTTACTTTACGAGGGCCGGTTGAAAAATTGACTTTACGAGGGCCGGTTGAAAATCTACCTTACGAGGGCCGGTTGAAAAATTGACTTTACGAGGGCCGGTTGAAAAATGTACTTTACGAGGGCCGGTTGAAAAATTGACTTTACGAGGGCCGGTTGCAAAATCCACCTTACGAGGGCTGGTTGAAAAATTGACTTTACGAGGGCCGGTTGAAAAATCTACCTTACGAGGGCCGGTTGAAAAATGAACCCAAACCCAACTTCCGGTTCGGTTAGACGTCACTTCCGGTTAGGTCAGACGTCTAACCCAACCGGAAGTTGGGTTAGACGTCACTTCCGGTTGGGTTAGACGTCTAACCAAACCGGAAGTTGGGTTAGACATCTAACCCAACCGGAAGTGATGTCTAACCCAACTTCCGGTTTGGTTAGACGTCTAACCGAACCGAAAGTGACGTCTAACCCAACTTCCGGTTAGCTTAGACATCTAACCCAACCGGAAGTGACGTCCAACCCAACCGGAAGTGACGTCTAACCCAACTTCCGGTTTGGTTAGACGTCTAAGCTAACCGGAAGTTAGGTTAGACGTCACTTCCGGTTGGGTTAGACGTCACTTCCGGTTGGGTTAGTTGTCCAAGCTAACCGGAAGTTGGGTTAGACGTCACTTCCAGTTGGGTTAGACGTCTAACCCAAACAGAAGTTGGGTTAGACGTCACTTCCGGTTGGGTTAGATGTCTAAGCTAACCGGAAGTTGGGTTAGATGTCTAAGCTAACCGGAAGTTGGGTTAGACGTCTAACCCAACCGGAAGTGACGCCAAACCCAACTTCCGGTTGGGTTAAACGTCTAACCCAACCGGAAGTGACGTCAAACCCAACTTCCGGTTGGGTTAGACGTCTAACCCAACCGGAAGTGACCCAAACCCAACTTCCGGTTGGGTTAGACGTCTAACCCAACCGGAAGTGACGTCTAACCCAACCGGAAGTGACGTATAACCCAACTTCCGGTTGAATTAGACGTCTGACCTAACCGGAAGTGACGTCTAACCCAACTTCCGGTTTGGTTAGACCTCTAACCCAACCGGAAGTGACGTCTAACCGGTTGAAAAATTGACTTTACGAGGGCCGGTTGAAAAATTTACTTTCGAGGGCCGGTTGAAAATCTACCTTACGAGGGCCGGTTGAAAAATGTACTTTACGAGGGCCGGTTGAAAAATTGACTTTACGAGGGCCGGTTGAAAAATTGACTTTACGAGGGCCGGTTGAAAAATTTACTTTCGAGGGCCGGTTGAATATTAAATTTACGAGGGCCGGTTGAAAAATTGACTTTACGAGGGCCGGTTGAAAAATTGACTTTACGAGGGCCGGTTGAAAAACTGATTTTACGAGGGCCGGTTGAAAATCTACCTTACGAGGGCCGGTTGAAAAATTGACTTTACGAGGGCCGGTTGAAAAATTGACTTTACGAGGGCCGGTTGAAAAACTGATTTTACGAGGGCCGGTTGAAAATCTACCTTACGAGGACCGGTTGAAAAATGTACTTTACGAGGGCCGGTTGAAAAATTGACTTTACGAGGGCCGGTTAAAAAATTGACTTTACGAGGGCCGGTTGAAAAATTGACTTTACGAGGGCCGGTTGAAAAATTGACTTTACGAGGGCCGGTTGAAAAATTTACTTTACGAGGGCCGGTCGAAAAATTGACTTTACGAGGGCCGGTTGAAAAACTGATTTTACGAGGGCCGGTTGAAAATCTACCTTACGAGGGCCGGTTGAAAAATTGACTTTACGAGGGCCGGTTGAAAAATTGACTTTACGAGGGCCGGTTGAAAAATTGACTTTACGAGGGCCGGTTGAAAAATTGACTTTACGAGGGCCGGTTGAAAAATTGACTTTACGAGGGCCGGTTGAAAAATTGACTTTACGAGGGCCGGTTGAAAAATCTACCTTACGAGGGCCGGTTGAAAAATTGACTTTACGAGGGCCGGTTGAAAAATTGACTTTACGAGGGCCGGTTAAAAAATTGACTTTACGAGGGCCGGTTGAAAAATTGACTTTACGAGGGCCGGTTGAAAAACTGATTTTACGAGGGCCGGTTGAAAATCTACCTTACGAGGGCCGGTTGAAAAATGTACTTTACGAGGGCCGGTTGAAAAATTGATTTTACGAGGGCCGGTTGAAAAATCTACCTTACGAGGGCCGGTTGAAAAATTGACTTTACGAGGGCCGGTTGAAAAATTGACTTTACGAGGGCCGGTTGAAAAATTGACTTTACGAGGGCCGGTTGAAAAATTGACTTTACGAGGGCCGGTTGAAAAATTGACTTTACGAGGGCCGGTTGAAAAATTGACTACGAGGGCCGGTTGAAAAATTGACTTTACCAGGGCCGGTTGAAAAACTGATTTTACGAGGGCCGGTTGAAAATCTACCTTACGAGGGCCGGTTGAAAAATGTACTTTACGAGGGCCGGTTGAAAAATTGACTTCACGAGGGCCGGTTGAATAATTGACTTTACGAGGGCCGGTTGAAAAATTGACTTTACGAGGGCCGGTTGAAAAATTGACTTTACGAGGGCCGGTTGAAAAATTAACTTTACGAGGGCCGGTTGAAAAATTGACTTTACGAGGGCCAGTTGAAAAATTGACTTTACGAGGGCCGGTTGAAAAATTGACTTTACGAGGGCCGGTTGAAAAATTTACTTTCGAGGGCCGGTTGAATATTAAATTTACGAGGGCCGGTTGAAAAATTTACTTTACGAGGGCCGGTTGAAAAATTGTCTTTACGAGGGTCGGTTGAAAAATTGACTTTACGAGGGCCGGTTGAAAAATTGACTTTACGAGGGCCGGTTGAAAAATTGACTTTACGAGGGCCGGTTGAAAAATTGACTTTACGAGGGCCGGTTGAAAAATTTACTTTCGAGGGCCGGTTGAATATTAACTTTACGAGGGCCGGTTGAAAAATTTACTTTACGAGGGCCGGTTGAAAAGTTGACTTTACGAGGGCCGGTTGAAAAATCTACCTTACGAGGGCCGGTTGAAAAATTGACTTTACGAGGGCCGGTTGAAAAATTTACTTTCGAGGGCCGGTTGAATATTAACTTTACGAGGGCCGGTTGAAAAATTGACTTTACGAGGGCCGGTTGAAAAATTAACTTTACGAGGGCCGGTTGAAAAATTGACTTTACGAGGGCCGGTTGAAAAATTGACTTTACGAGGGCCGGTTGAAAAACTGATTTTACGAGGGCCGGTTGAAAATCTACCTTACGAGGGCCGGTTGAAAAATTGACTTTACGAGGGCCGGTTGAAAAATTGACTTTACGAGGGCCGGTTGAAAAATTGACTTTACGAGGGCCGGTTGAAAAACTGATTTTACGAGGGCCGGTTGAAAATCTACCTTACAAGGGCCGGTTGAAAAATTGACTTTACGAGGGCCGGTTGAAAAATGTACTTTACGAGGGCCGGTTGAAAAATTGACTTTACGAGGGCCGGTTGAAAAATTTACTTTCGAGGGCCGGTTGAATATTAAATTTACGAGGGCCGGTTGAAAAATTTACTTTACGAGGGCCGGTTGAAAAATTGACTTTACGAGGGCCGGTTGAAAAATTGACTTTACGAGGGCCGGTTGAAAAACTGATTTTACGAGGGCCGGTTGAAAATCTACCTTACGAAGGCCGGTTGAAAAATTGACTTTACGAGGGCCGGTTGAAAAATTGACTTTACGAGGGCCGGTTGAAAAACTGATTTTACGAGGGCCGGTTGAAAATCTACCTTACGAGGACCGGTTGAAAAATGTACTTTACGAGGGCCGGTTGAAAAATTGACTTTACGAGGGCCGGTTAAAAAATTGACTTTACGAGGGCCGGTTGAAAAATTGACTTTACGAGGGCCGGTTGAAAAATTGACTTTACGAGGGCCGGTTGAAAAATTGACTTTACGAGGGCCGGTTGAAAAATTTACTTTCGAGGGCCGGTTGAATATTAAATTTACGAGGGCCGGTTGAAAAATTGACTTTACGAGGGCCGGTTGAAAAATTTACTTTACGAGGGCCGGTTGAAAAATCTACCTTACGAGGGCCGGTTGAAAAATTGACTTTACGAGGGCCGGTTGAAAAATTTACTTTCGAGGGCCGGTTGAATATTAAATTTACGAGGGCCGGTTGAAAAATTGACTTTACGAGGGCCGGTTGAAAAACTGATTTTACGAGGGCCGGTTGAAAATCTACCTTACGAGGACCGGTTGAAAAATGTACTTTACGAGGGCCGGTTGAAAAATTGACTTTACGAGGGCCGGTTAAAAAATTGACTTTACGAGGGCCGGTTGAAAAATGTACTTTACGAGGGCCGGTTGAAAAATTGACTTTACGAGGGCCGGTTGAAAAATTGACTTTACGAGGGCCGGTTGAAAAATTTACTTTCGCGGGCCGGTTGAATATTAAATTTACGAGGGCCGGTTGAAAAATTGACTTTACGAGGGCCGGTTGAAAAATTTACTTTACGAGGGCCGGTTGAAAAATCTACCTTACGAGGGCCGGTTGAAAAATTGACTTTACGAGGGCCGGTTGAAAAACTGACTTTACGAGGGCCGGTTGAAAAATTTACTTTACGAGGGCCGGTTGAAAAATTGACTTTACGAGGGCCGGTTGAAAAACTGATTTTACGAGGGCCGGTTGAAAATCTACCTTACGAGGGCCGGTTGAAAAATTGACTTTACGAGGGCCGGTTGAAAAATTGACTTTACGAGGGCCGGTTGAAAAACTGATTTTACGAGGGCCGGTTAAAAAATTGACTTTACGAGGGCCGGTTGAAAAATTGACTTTACGAGGGCCGGTTGAAAAATTGACTTTACGAGGGCCGGTTGAAAAATTGACTTTACGAGGGCCGGTTGAAAAATTGACTTTACGAGGGCCGGTTGAAAAATTGACTTTACGAGGGCCGGTTGAAAAATTGACTTTACGAGGGCCGGTTGAAAAATTGACTTTACGAGGGCCGGTTGAAAAATTGACTTTACGAGGGCCGGTTGAAAAATTGACTTTACGAGGGCCGGTTGAAAAATTGACTTTACGAGGGCCGGTTGAAAAATTGACTTTACGAGGGCCGGTTGAAAAATTGACTTTACGAGGGCCGGTTGAAAAATTTACTTTCGAGGGCCGGTTGAATATTAACTTTACGAGGGCCGGTTGAATATTAACTTTACGAGGGCCGGTTGAAAAATTGACTTTACGAGGGCCGGTTGAAAAATTTACTTTACGAGGGCCGGTTGAAAAATTGACTTTACGAGGGCCGGTTGAAAAATTGACTTTACGAGGGCCGGTTGAAAAATCTACCTTACGAGGGCCGGTTGAAAAATTGACTTTACGAGGGCCGGTTGAAAAATTGACTTTACGAGGGCCGGTTGAAAAATTGACTTTACGAGGGCCGGTTGAAAAACTGATTTTACGAGGGCCGGTTGAAAATCTACCTTACGAGGGCCGGTTGAAAAATTGACTTTACGAGGGCCGGTTGAAAAATTTACTTTACGAGGGCCGGTTGAAAAATCTACCTTACGAGGGCCGGTTGAAAAATTGACTTTACGAGGGCCGGTTGAAAAATTGACTTTACGAGGGCCGGTTGAAAAATTGACTTTACGAGGGCCGGTTGAAAAATTGACTTTACGAGGGCCGGTTGAATATTGACTTTACGAGGGCCGGTTGAAAAACTGATTTTACGAGGGCCGGTTGAAAATCTACCTTACGAGGGCCGGTTGAAAAATGTACTTTACGAGGGCCGGTTGAAAAATTGACTTTACGAGGGCCGGTTGAAAAATCTACCTTACGAGGGCCGGTTGGAAAATTGACTTTACGAGGGCCGGTTGAAAAATTGACTTTACGAGGGCCGGTTGAAAAATCTACCTTACGAGGGCCGGTTGAAAAATTGACTTTACGAGGGCCGGTTGAAAAATTGACTTTACGAGGGCCGGTTGAAAAATTGACTTTACGAGGGCCGGTTGAAAAATCTACCTTACGAGGGCCGGTTGAAAATTGACTTTACGAGGGCCGGTTGAAAAATTGACTTTACGAGGGCCGGTTGAAAAATTGACTTTACGAGGGCCGGTTGAAAAATTGACTTTACGAGGGCCGGTTGAAAAACTGATTTTACGAGGGCCGGTTGAAAATCTACCTTACGAGGGCCGGTTGAAAAATGTACTTTACGAGGGCCGGTTGAAAAATTGATTTTACGAGGGCCGGTTGAAAAATCTACCTTACGAGGGCCGGTTGAAAAATTGACTTTACGAGGGCCGGTTGAAAAATTGACTTTACGAGGGCCGGTTGAAAAACTGATTTTACGAGGGCCTGTTGAAAATCTACCTTACGAGGGCCGGTTGAAAAATGTACTTTACGAGGGCCGGTTGAAAAATTGACTTTACGAGGGCCGGTTGAAAAACTGATTTTACGAGGGCCGGTTAAAAAATTGACTTTACGAGGGCCGGTTGAAAAATTGACTTTACGAGGGCCGGTTGAAAAATTTACTTTACGAGGGCCGGTTGAAAAATCTACCTTACGAGGGCCGGTTGAAAAATTGACTTTACGAGGGCCGGTTGAAAAATTGACTTTACGAGGGCCGGTTGAAAAATTGACTTTACGAGGGCCGGTTGAAAAATTGACTTTACGAGGGCCGGTTGAAAAACTGATTTTACGAGGGCCGGTTGAAAATCTACCTTACGAGGGCCGGTTGAAAAATGTACTTTACGAGGGCCGGTTGAAAAATTGACTTTACGAGGGCCGGTTGAAAAATCTACCTTACGAGGGCCGGTTGGAAAATTGACTTTACGAGGGCCGGTTGAAAAATCTACCTTACGAGGGCCGGTTGAAAAATTGACTTTACGAGGGCCGGTTGAAAAATTGACTTTACGAGGGCCGGTTGAAAAATTGACTTTACGAGGGCCGGTTGAAAAATTGACTTTACGAGGGCCGGTTGAAAAATTGACTTTACGAGGGCCGGTTGAAAAATTGACTTTACGAGGGCCGGTTGAAAAATCTACCTTACGAGGGCCGGTTGAAAATTGACTTTACGAGGGCCGGTTGAAAAATTGACTTTACGAGGGCCGGTTGAAAAATTGACTTTACGAGGGCCGGTTGAAAAATTGACTTTACGAGGGCCGGTTGAAAAACTGATTTTACGAGGGCCGGTTGAAAATCTACCTTACGAGGGCCGGTTGAAAAATGTACTTTACGAGGGCCGGTTGAAAAATTGATTTTACGAGGGCCGGTTGAAAATCTACCTTACGAGGGCCGGTTGAAAAATTGACTTTACGAGGGCCGGTTGAAAAATTGACTTTACGAGGGCCGGTTGAAAAATTGACTTTACGAGGGCCGGTTGAAAAATCTACCTTACGAGGGCCGGTTGAAATTTGACTTTACGAGGGCCGGTTGAAAAATTGACTTTACGAGGGCCGGTTGAAAAATTGACTTTACGAGGGCCGGTTGAAAAATTGACTTTACGAGGGCCGGTTGAAAAACTGATTTTACCAGGGCCGGTTGAAAATTGACTTTACGAGGGCCGGTTGAAAAATTGACTTTACGAGGGCCGGTTGAAAAATTGACTTTACGAGGGCCGGTTGAAAAATTGACTTTACGAGGGCCGGTTGAAAAACTGATTTTACGAGGGCCGGTTGAAAATCTACCTTACGAGGGCCGGTTGAAAAATGTACTTTACGAGGGCCGGTTGAAAAATTGATTTTACGAGGGCCGGTTGAAAAATCTACCTTACGAGGGCCGGTTGAAAAATTGACTTTACGAGGGCCGGTTGAAAAATTGACTTTACGAGGGCCGGTTGAAAAATTGACTTTACGAGGGCCGGTTGAAAAATTGACTTTACGAGGGCCGGTTGAAAATTGACTTTACGAGGGCCGGTTGAAAAACTGATTTTACGAGGGCCGGTTGAAAATCTACCTTACGAGGGCCGGTTGAAAAATGTACTTTACGAGGGCCGGTTGAAAAATTGACTTTACGAGGGCCGGTTGAAAAATCTACCTTACGAGGGCCGGTTGGAAAATTGACTTTACGAGGGCCGGTTGAAAAATTGACTTTACGAGGGCCGGTTGAAAAATCTACCTTACGAGGGCCGGTTGAAAAATTGACTTTACGAGGGCCGGTTGAAAAATTGACTTTACGAGGGCCGGTTGAAAAATTGACTTTACGAGGGCCGGTTGAAAAATTGACTTTACGAGGGCCGGTTGAAAAATCTACCTTACGAGGGCCGGTTGAAAAATTGACTTTACGAGGGCCGGTTGAAAAATTGACTTTACGAGGGCCGGTTGAAAAATTGACTTTACGAGGGCCGGTTGAAAAACTGATTTTACGAGGGCCGGTTGAAAATCTACCTTACGAGGGCCGGTTGAAAAATGTACTTTACGAGGGCCGGTTGAAAAATTGATTTTACGAGGGCCGGTTGAAAAATCTACCTTACGAGGGCCGGTTGAAAAATTGACTTTACGAGGGCCGGTTGAAAAATTGACTTTACGAGGGCCGGTTGAAAAATTGACTTTACGAGGGCCGGTTGAAAAATTGACTTTACGAGGGCCGGTTGAAAAATTGACTTTACGAGGGCCGGTTTAAAAATTGACTTTACGAGGGCCGGTTGAAAAATTTACTTTACGAGGGCCGGTTGAAAAATCTACCTTACGAGGGCCGGTTGAAAAATTGACTTTACGAGGGCCGGTTGAAAAATTGACTTTACGAGGGCCGGTTGAAAAATTGACTTTACGAGGGCCGGTTGAAAAATTGACTTTACGAGGGCCGGTTGAAAAACTGATTTTACGAGGGCCGGTTGAAAATCTACCTTACGAGGGCCGGTTGAAAAATTAACTTTACGAGGGCCGGTTGAAAAATTGACTTTACGAGGGCCAGTTGAAAAATTGACTTTACGAGGGCCGGTTGAAAAATTGACTTTACGAGGGCCGGTTGAAAAATTTACTTTCGAGGGCCGGTTGAATATTAAATTTACGAGGGCCGGTTGAAAAATTTACTTTACGAGGGCCGGTTGAAAAATTGTCTTTACGAGGGTCGGTTGAAAAATTGACTTTACGAGGGCCGGTTGAAAAATTGACTTTACGAGGGCCGGTTGAAAAATTGACTTTACGAGGGCCGGTTGAAAAATTGACTTTACGAGGGCCGGTTGAAAAATTTACTTTCGAGGGCCGGTTGAATATTAACTTTACGAGGGCCGGTTGAAAAATTTACTTTACGAGGGCCGGTTGAAAAGTTGACTTTACGAGGGCCGGTTGAAAAATCTACCTTACGAGGGCCGGTTGAAAAATTGACTTTACGAGGGCCGGTTGAAAAATTGACTTTACGAGGGCCGGTTGAAAAACTGATTTTACGAGGGCCGGTTGAAAATCTACCTTACGAGGACCGGTTGAAAAATGTACTTTACGAGGGCCGGTTGAAAAATTGACTTTACGAGGGCCGGTTGAAAAATTTACTTTCGAGGGCCGGTTGAATATTAAATTTACGAGGGCCGGTTGAAAAATTGACTTTACGAGGGCCGGTTGAAAAATTGACTTTACGAGGGCCGGTTGAAAAATTGACTTTACGAGGGCCGGTTGAAAAACTGATTTTACGAGGGCCGGTTGAAAATCTACCTTACGAGGGCCGGTTGAAAAATTGACTTTACGAGGGCCGGTTGAAAAATTGACTTTACGAGGGCCGGTTGAAAAACTGATTTTACGAGGGCCGGTTGAAAATCTACCTTACGAGGACCGGTTGAAAAATGTACTTTACTAGGGCCGGTTGAAAAATTGACTTTACGAGGGCCGGTTAAAAAATTGACTTTACGAGGGCCGGTTGAAAAATTGACTTTACGAGGGCCGGTTGAAAAATTGACTTTACGAGGGCCGGTTGAAAAATTGTCTTTACGAGGGCCGGTTGAAAAACTGATTTTACGAGGGCCGGTTGAAAATCTACCTTACGAGGGATGGTTGAAAAATGTACTTTACGAGGGCCGGTTGAAAAATTGACTTTACGAGGGCCGGTTGAAAAACTGATTTTACGAGGGCCGGTTGAAAATCTACCTTACGAGGACCGGTTGAAAAATGTACTTTACGAGGGCCGGTTGAAAAATTGACTTTACGAGGGCCGGTTAAAAAATTGACTTTACGAGGGCCGGTTGAAAAATTGACTTTACGAGGGCCGGTTGAAAAATTTACTTTACGAGGGCCGGTTGAAAAATTTACTTTACGAGGGCCGGTTGAAAAATTGACTTTACGAGGGCCGGTTGAAAATCTACCTTACGAGGGCCGGTTGAAAAATTGACTTTACGAGGGCCGGTTGAAAAATGTACTTTACGAGGGCCGGTTGAAAAATTGACTTTACGAGGGCCGGTTGCAAAATCTACCTTACGAGGGCCGGTTGAAAAATTGACTTTACGAGGGCCGGTTGAAAAATCTACCTTACGAGGGCCGGTTGAAAAATGAACCCAAACCCAACTTCCGGTTCGGTTAGACGTCACTTCCGGTTAGGTCAGACGTCTAACCCAACCGGAAGTTGGGTTAGACGTCACTTCCGGTTGGGTTAGACGTCTAACCAAACCGGAAGTTGGGTTAGACATCTAACCCAACCGGGAGTGACGTCTAACCCAACTTCCGGTTTGGTTAGACGTCTAACCCAACCGGAAGTGACGTCTAACCCAACTTCCGGTTAGCTTAGACATCTAACCCAACCGGAAGTGACGTCTAACCCAACCGGAAGTGACGTCTAACCCAACTTCCGGTTTGGTTAGACGTCTAAGCTAACCGGAAGTTGGGTTAGACGTCACTTCCGGTTGGGTTAGACGTCACTTCCGGTTGGGTTAGATGTCCAAGCTAACCGGAAGTTGGGTTAGACGTCACTTCCAGTTGGGTTAGACGTCTAACCCAACCAGAAGTTGGGTTAGACGTCACTTCCGGTTGGGTTAGATGTCTAAGCTAACCGGAAGTTGGGTTAGACGTCACTTCCGTTTGGGTTAAATGTCTAAGCTAACCGGAAGTTGGGTTAGACGTCACTTCCGGTCGGGTTAGACGTCTAACCAAACCGGAAGTGATGTCTAACCCAACTTCCGGTTTGGTTAGACGTCTAACCCAACCGGAAGTGACGCCAAACCCACCTTCCGGTTGGGTTAAACGTCTAACCCAACCGGAAGTGACGCCAAACCCAACTTCCGGTTGGGTTAGACGTCTAACCCAACCGGAAATGACCCAAACCCAACTTCCGGTTGGGTTAGACGTCTAACCCAACCGGAAGTGACGTCTAACCCAACCGGAAGTGACGTATAACCCAACTTCCGGTTGAATTAGACGTCTGACCTAACCGGAAGTGACGTCTAACCCAACTTCCGGTTTGGTTAGACCTCTAACCCAACCGGAAGTGACGTCTAACCGGTTGAAAAATTGACTTTACGAGGGCCGGTTGAAAAATTTACTTTCGAGGGCCGGTTGAAAATCTACCTTACGAGGGCCGGTTGAAAAATGTACTTTACGAGGGCCGGTTGAAAAATTGACTTTACGAGGGCCGGTTGAAAAATTGACTTTACGAGGGCCGGTTGAAAAATTTACTTTCGAGGGCCGGTTGAATATTAAATTTACGAGGGCCGGTTGAAAAATTTACTTTACGAGGGCCGGTTGAAAAATTGACTTTACGAGGGCCGGTTGAAAAATTGACTTTACGAGGGCCGGTTGAAAAACTGATTTTACGAGGGCCGGTTGAAAATCTACCTTACGAGGGCCGGTTGAAAAATTGACTTTACGAGGGCCGGTTGAAAAATTGACTTTACGAGGGCCGGTTGAAAAACTGATTTTACGAGGGCCGGTTGAAAATCTACCTTACGAGGACCGGTTGAAAAATGTACTTTACGAGGGCCGGTTGAAAAATTGACTTTACGAGGGCCGGTTAAAAAATTGACTTTACGAGGGCCGGTTGAAAAATTGACTTTACGAGGGCCGGTTGAAAAATTGACTTTACGAGGGCCGGTTGAAAAATTTACTTTACGAGGGCCGGTTGAAAAATTGACTTTACGAGGGCCGGTTGAAAAACTGATTTTACGAGGGCCGGTTGAAAATCTACCTTACGAGGGCCGGTTGAAAAATTGACTTTACGAGGGCCGGTTGAAAAATTGACTTTACGAGGGCCGGTTGAAAAACTGATTTTACGAGGGCCGGTTAAAAAATTGACTTTACGAGGGCCGGTTGAAAAATTGACTTTACGAGGGCCGGTTGAAAAATTTACTTTACGAGGGCCGGTTGAAAAATCTACCTTACGAGGGCCGGTTGAAAAATTGACTTTACGAGGGCCGGTTGAAAAATTGACTTTACGAGGGCCGGTTGAAAAATTGACTTTACGAGGGCCGGTTGAAAAATTGACTTTACGAGGGCCGGTTGAAAAATGTACTTTACGAGGGCCGGTTGAAAAATTGACTTTACGAGGGCCGGTTGAAAAATCTACCTTACGAGGGCCGGTTGGAAAATTGACTTTACGAGGGCCGGTTGAAAAATCTACCTTACGAGGGCCGGTTGAAAAATTGACTTTACGAGGGCCGGTTGAAAAATTGACTTCACGAGGGCCGGTTGAAAAATTGACTTTACGAGGGCCGGTTGAAAAATTGACTTTACGAGGGCCGGTTGAAAAATTGACTTTACGAGGGCCGGTTGAAAAATTGACTTTACGAGGGCCGGTTGAAAAATTGACTTTACGAGGGCCGGTTGAATATTGACTTTACGAGGGCCGGTTGAAAAACTGATTTTACGAGGGCCGGTTGAAAATCTACCTTACGAGGGCCGGTTGAAAAATGTACTTTACGAGGGCCGGTTGAAAAATTGACTTTACGAGGGCCGGTTGAAAAATCTACCTTACGAGGGCCGGTTGGAAAATTGACTTTACGAGGGCCGGTTGAAAAATTGACTTTACGAGGGCCGGTTGAAAAATCTACCTTACGAGGGCCGGTTGAAAAATTGACTTTACGAGGGCCGGTTGAAAAATTGACTTTACGAGGGCCGGTTGAAAAATTGACTTTACGAGGGCCGGTTGAAAAATCTACCTTACGAGGGCCGGTTGAAAATTGACTTTACGAGGGCCGGTTGAAAAATTGACTTTACGAGGGCCGGTTGAAAAATTGACTTTACGAGGGCCGGTTGAAAAATTGACTTTACGAGGGCCGGTTAAAAAATTGACTTTACGAGGGCCGGTTGAAAAATTGACTTTACGAGGGCCGGTTGAAAAATTTACTTTACGAGGGCCGGTTGAAAAATTTACTTTACGAGGGCCGGTTGAAAAATTGACTTTACGAGGGCCGGTTGAAAATCTACCTTACGAGGGCCGGTTGAAAAATTGACTTTACGAGGGCCGGTTGAAAAATGTACTTTACGAGGGCCGGTTGAAAAATTGACTTTACGAGGGCCGGTTGCAAAATCCACCTTACGAGGGCTGGTTGAAAAATTGACTTTACGAGGGCCGGTTGAAAAATCTACCTTACGAGGGCCGGTTGAAAAATGAACCCAAACCCAACTTCCGGTTCGGTTAGACGTCACTTCCGGTTAGGTCAGACGTCTAACCCAACCGGAAGTTGGGTTAGACGTCACTTCCGGTTGGGTTAGACGTCTAACCAAACCGGAAGTTGGGTTAGACATCTAACCCAACCGGAAGTGATGTCTAACCCAACTTCCGGTTTGGTTAGACGTCTAACCGAACCGAAAGTGACGTCTAACCCAACTTCCGGTTAGCTTAGACATCTAACCCAACCGGAAGTGACGTCCAACCCAACCGGAAGTGACGTCTAACCCAACTTCCGGTTTGGTTAGACGTCTAAGCTAACCGGAAGTTAGGTTAGACGTCACTTCCGGTTGGGTTAGACGTCACTTCCGGTTGGGTTAGTTGTCCAAGCTAACCGGAAGTTGGGTTAGACGTCACTTCCAGTTGGGTTAGACGTCTAACCCAAACAGAAGTTGGGTTAGACGTCACTTCCGGTTGGGTTAGATGTCTAAGCTAACCGGAAGTTGGGTTAGATGTCTAAGCTAACCGGAAGTTGGGTTAGACGTCTAACCCAACCGGAAGTGACGCCAAACCCAACTTCCGGTTGGGTTAAACGTCTAACCCAACCGGAAGTGACGTCAAACCCAACTTCCGGTTGGGTTAGACGTCTAACCCAACCGGAAGTGACCCAAACCCAACTTCCGGTTGGGTTAGACGTCTAACCCAACCGGAAGTGACGTCTAACCCAACCGGAAGTGACGTATAACCCAACTTCCGGTTGAATTAGACGTCTGACCTAACCGGAAGTGACGTCTAACCCAACTTCCGGTTTGGTTAGACCTCTAACCCAACCGGAAGTGACGTCTAACCGGTTGAAAAATTGACTTTACGAGGGCCGGTTGAAAAATTTACTTTCGAGGGCCGGTTGAAAATCTACCTTACGAGGGCCGGTTGAAAAATGTACTTTACGAGGGCCGGTTGAAAAATTGACTTTACGAGGGCCGGTTGAAAAATTGACTTTACGAGGGCCGGTTGAAAAATTTACTTTCGAGGGCCGGTTGAATATTAAATTTACGAGGGCCGGTTGAAAAATTGACTTTACGAGGGCCGGTTGAAAAATTGACTTTACGAGGGCCGGTTGAAAAACTGATTTTACGAGGGCCGGTTGAAAATCTACCTTACGAGGGCCGGTTGAAAAATTGACTTTACGAGGGCCGGTTGAAAAATTGACTTTACGAGGGCCGGTTGAAAAACTGATTTTACGAGGGCCGGTTGAAAATCTACCTTACGAGGACCGGTTGAAAAATGTACTTTGCGAGGGCCGGTTGAAAAATTGACTTTACGAGGGCCGGTTAAAAAATTGACTTTACGAGGGCCGGTTGAAAAATTGACTTTACGAGGGCCGGTTGAAAAATTGACTTTACGAGGGCCGGTTGAAAAATTTACTTTACGAGGGCCGGTCGAAAAATTGACTTTACGAGGGCCGGTTGAAAAACTGATTTTACGAGGGCCGGTTGAAAATCTACCTTACGAGGGCCGGTTGAAAAATTGACTTTACGAGGGCCGGTTGAAAAATTGACTTTACGAGGGCCGGTTGAAAAATTGACTTTACGAGGGCCGGTTGAAAAATTGACTTTACGAGGGCCGGTTGAAAAATTGACTTTACGAGGGCCGGTTGAAAAATTGACTTTACGAGGGCCGGTTGAAAAATCTACCTTACGAGGGCCGGTTGAAAAATTGACTTTACGAGGGCCGGTTGAAAAATTGACTTTACGAGGGCCGGTTAAAAAATTGACTTTACGAGGGCCGGTTGAAAAATTGACTTTACGAGGGCCGGTTGAAAAACTGATTTTACGAGGGCCGGTTGAAAATCTACCTTACGAGGGCCGGTTGAAAAATGTACTTTACGAGGGCCGGTTGAAAAATTGATTTTACGAGGGCCGGTTGAAAAATCTACCTTACGAGGGCCGGTTGAAAAATTGACTTTACGAGGGCCGGTTGAAAAATTGACTTTACGAGGGCCGGTTGAAAAATTGACTTTACGAGGGCCGGTTGAAAAATTGACTTTACGAGGGCCGGTTGAAAAATTGACTTTACGAGGGCCGGTTGAAAAATTGACTACGAGGGCCGGTTGAAAAATTGACTTTACCAGGGCCGGTTGAAAAACTGATTTTACGAGGGCCGGTTGAAAATCTACCTTACGAGGGCCGGTTGAAAAATGTACTTTACGAGGGCCGGTTGAAAAATTGACTTCACGAGGGCCGGTTGAATAATTGACTTTACGAGGGCCGGTTGAAAAATTGACTTTACGAGGGCCGGTTGAAAAATTGACTTTACGAGGGCCGGTTGAAAAATTAACTTTACGAGGGCCGGTTGAAAAATTGACTTTACGAGGGCCAGTTGAAAAATTGACTTTACGAGGGCCGGTTGAAAAATTGACTTTACGAGGGCCGGTTGAAAAATTTACTTTCGAGGGCCGGTTGAATATTAAATTTACGAGGGCCGGTTGAAAAATTTACTTTACGAGGGCCGGTTGAAAAATTGTCTTTACGAGGGTCGGTTGAAAAATTGACTTTACGAGGGCCGGTTGAAAAATTGACTTTACGAGGGCCGGTTGAAAAATTGACTTTACGAGGGCCGGTTGAAAAATTGACTTTACGAGGGCCGGTTGAAAAATTTACTTTCGAGGGCCGGTTGAATATTAACTTTACGAGGGCCGGTTGAAAAATTTACTTTACGAGGGCCGGTTGAAAAGTTGACTTTACGAGGGCCGGTTGAAAAATCTACCTTACGAGGGCCGGTTGAAAAATTGACTTTACGAGGGCCGGTTGAAAAATTTACTTTCGAGGGCCAGTTGAAAAATTGACTTTACGAGGGCCGGTTGAAAAATCTACCTTACGAGGGCCGGTTGAAAAAGTGACTTTACGAGGGCCGGTTGAAAAATTGACTTTACGAGGGCCGGTTGAAAAATTGACTTTACAAGGGCCGGTTGAAAAATTGACTTTACAAGGGCCGGTTGAAAAATTGACTTCACGAGGGCCGGTTGAAAAATTGACTTTACGAGGGCCGGTTGAAAAATTGACTTTACGAGGGCCGGTTGAAAAATTGACTTTACGAGGGCCGGTTGAAAAATTGACTTTACGAGGGCCGGTTGAAAAATCTAACTTACGAGGGCCGCTTGAAAAATTGACTTTACGAGGGCTGGTTGAAAAACCTACCTTACGAGGGCCGGTTGAAAAATTGACTTTACGAGGGCCGGTTGAAAAATTGACTTTACGAGGGCCGGTTGAAAAATTGACTTTACGAGGGCCGGTTCAAAAATCTACCTTACGAGGGCCGGTTGAAAAATTGACTTTACGAGACGTCGAACCCAACCGGAAGTGACGTCTTACCCAACTTCCGGTTGGGTTCGACGTCTAACCCAACCGGAAGTTGGGTTGGACGTCACTTCCGGTTGGGTTAGACGTCACTTTCGGTTGGGTTAGACGTCTAACCCAACCGGAAGTTGGGTTAGACGTCACTTCCGGTTGTGTTAGACGTCTAACCCGACCGGAAGTTGGGTTAGACGTCACTTCCGGTTGTGTTAGACGTTTAACCCAACCGGAAGTTGGGTTTGGCGTCACTTCCGGTTGGGTTAGCCGTCACTTCCGGTTGGGTTAGTCGTCTAACCCAACCGGAAGTGACGTCGAGTGAGGGCCGGTTGAAAAATTAACTTTACGAGGGCCGGTTTAAAGATCTACCTTACGAGGGCCGGTTGAAAAATAGACTTTACGAGGGCCGGTTGAAAAAGTGACTTTACGAAGGCCGGTTGAAAAATTGACTTTACGAGGGCCGGTTGAAAAATTGACTTTACGAGGGCCGGTTGAAAAATTGACTTTACGAGGGCCGGTTGAAAAATCTACCTTACGAGGGCCGGTTGAAAAATTGACTTTACGAGGGCCGGTTGAAAAATCTACCTTACGAGGGCCGGTTGAAAAAGTGACTTTACGAGGGCCGGTTGAAAAATTGACTTTACGAGGGCCGGTTGAAAAATTGACTTTACGAGGGCCGGTTGAAAAATTGACTTTACAAGGGCCGGTTGAAAAATTGACTTTACAAGGGCCGGTTGAAAAATTGACTTTACGAGGGCCGGTTGAAAAATTGACTTTACGAGGGCCGGTTGAAAAATTTACTTTACGAGGGTCGGTTGAAAAATTTACTTTACGAGGGCCGGTTGACAAGTTGACTTTACGAGGGCCGGTTGAAAAATCTACCTTACGAGGGCCGGTTGAAAAATTGACTTTACGAGGGCCGGTTGAAAAATTTACTTTCGAGGGCCGGTTGAATATTAACTTTACGAGGGCCGGTTGAAAAATTGACTTTACGAGGGCCGGTTGAAAAATTGACTTCACGAGGGCCGGTTGAATAATTGACTTTACGAGGGCCGCTTGAAAAATTGACTTTACGAGGGCTGGTTGAAAAACCTACCTTACGAGGGCCGGTTGAAAAATTGACTTTACGAGGGCCGGTTGAAAAATTGACTTTACGAGGGCCGGTTGAAAAATTGACTTTACGAGGGCCGGTTCAAAAATCTACCTTACGAGGGCCGGTTGAAAAATTGACTTTACGAGACGTCGAACCCAACCGGAAGTGACGTCTTACCCAACTTCCGGTTGGGTTCGACGTCTAACCCAACCGGAAGTTGGGTTGGACGTCACTTCCGGTTGGGTTAGACGTCACTTTCGGTTGGGTTAGACGTCTAACCCAACCGGAAGTTGGGTTAGACGTCACTTCCGGTTGTGTTAGACGTCTAACCCGACCGGAAGTTGGGTTAGACGTCACTTCCGGTTGTGTTAGACGTTTAACCCAACCGGAAGTTGGGTTTGGCGTCACTTCCGGTTGGGTTAGCCGTCACTTCCGGTTGGGTTAGTCGTCTAACCCAACCGGAAGTGACGTCGAGTGAGGGCCGGTTGAAAAATTAACTTTACGAGGGCCGGTTTAAAGATCTACCTTACGAGGGCCGGTTGAAAAATAGACTTTACGAGGGCCGGTTGAAAAAGTGACTTTACGAAGGCCGGTTGAAAAATTGACTTTACGAGGGCCGGTTGAAAAATTGACTTTACGAGGGCCGGTTGAAAAATTGACTTTACGAGGGCCGGTTGAAAAATCTACCTTACGAGGGCCGGTTGAAAAATTGACTTTACGAGGGCCGGTTGAAAAATCTACCTTACGAGGGCCGGTTGAAAAAGTGACTTTACGAGGGCCGGTTGAAAAATTGACTTTACGAGGGCCGGTTGAAAAATTGACTTTACGAGGGCCGGTTGAAAAATTGACTTTACAAGGGCCGGTTGAAAAATTGACTTTACAAGGGCCGGTTGAAAAATTGACTTTACGAGGGCCGGTTGAAAAATTGACTTTACGAGGGCCGGTTGAAAAATTTACTTTACGAGGGTCGGTTGAAAAATTTACTTTACGAGGGCCGGTTGACAAGTTGACTTTACGAGGGCCGGTTGAAAAATCTACCTTACGAGGGCCGGTTGAAAAATTGACTTTACGAGGGCCGGTTGAAAAATTTACTTTCGAGGGCCGGTTGAATATTAACTTTACGAGGGCCGGTTGAAAAATTGACTTTACGAGGGCCGGTTGAAAAATTGACTTCACGAGGGCCGGTTGAATAATTGACTTTACGAGGGCCGGTTGAAAAATTGACTTTACGAGGGCCGGTTGAAAAATTGACTTTACGAGGGCCGGTTGAAAAATTAACTTTACGAGGGCCGGTTGAAAAATTGACTTTACGAGGGCCGGTTGAAAAATTGACTTTACGAGGGCCGGTTGAAAAACTGATTTTACGAGGGCCGGTTGAAAATCTACCTTACGAGGGCCGGTTGAAAAATTGACTTTACGAGGGCCGGTTGAAAAATTGACTTTACGAGGGCCGGTTGAAAAATTGACTTTACGAGGGCCGGTTGAAAAACTGATTTTACGAGGGCCGGTTGAAAATCTACCTTACGAGGGCCGGTTGAAAAATTGACTTTACGAGGGCCGGTTGAAAAATGTACTTTACGAGGGCCGGTTGAAAAATTGACTTTACGAGGGCCGGTTGAAAAATTTACTTTCGAGGGCCGGTTGAATATTAAATTTACGAGGGCCGGTTGAAAAATTTACTTTACGAGGGCCGGTTGAAAAATTGACTTTACGAGGGCCGGTTGAAAAATTGACTTTACGAGGGCCGGTTGAAAAACTGATTTTACGAGGGCCGGTTGAAAATCTACCTTACGAGGGCCGGTTGAAAAATTGACTTTACGAGGGCCGGTTGAAAAATTGACTTTACGAGGGCCGGTTGAAAAACTGATTTTACGAGGGCCGGTTGAAAATCTACCTTACGAGGACCGGTTGAAAAATGTACTTTACGAGGGCCGGTTGAAAAATTGACTTTACGAGGGCCGGTTAAAAAATTGACTTTACGAGGGCCGGTTGAAAAATTGACTTTACGAGGGCCGGTTGAAAAATTTACTTTACGAGGGCCGGTTGAAAAATTTACTTTACGAGGGCCGGTTGAAAAATTGACTTTACGAGGGCCGGTTGAAAATCTACCTTACGAGGGCCGGTTGAAAAATTGACTTTACGAGGGCCGGTTGAAAAATGTACTTTACGAGGGCCGGTTGAAAAATTGACTTTACGAGGGCCGGTTGCAAAATCTACCTTACGAGGGCCGGTTGAAAAATTGACTTTACGAGGGCCGGTTGAAAAATCTACCTTACGAGGGCCGGTTGAAAAATGAACCCAAACCCAACTTCCGGTTCGGTTAGACGTCACTTCCGGTTAGGTCAGACGTCTAACCCAACCGGAAGTTGGGTTAGACGTCACTTCCGGTTGGGTTAGACGTCTAACCAAACCGGAAGTTGGGTTAGACATCTAACCCAACCGGAAGTGAGGTCTAACCCAACTTCCGGTTTGGTTAGACGTCTAACCCAACCGGAAGTGACGTCTAACCCAACTTCCGGTTAGCTTAGACATCTAACCCAACCGGAAGTGACGTCTAACCCAACCGGAAGTGACGTCTTACCCAACTTCCGGTTTGGTTAGACGTCTAAGCTAACCGGAAGTTGGGTTAGACGTCACTTCCGGTTGGGTTAGACGTCACTTCCGGTTGGGTTAGATGTCCAAGCTAACCGGAAGTTGGGTTAGACGTCACTTCCAGTTGGGTTAGACGTCTAACCCAACCAGAAGTTGGGTTAGACGTCACTTCCGGTTGGGTTAGATGTCTAAGCTAACCGGAAGTTGGGTTAGACGTCACTTCCGTTTGGGTTAGACGTCTAACCCAACCGGAAGTGACGTCTAACCCAACCGGAAGTGACGTATAACCCAACTTCCGGTTGAATTAGACGTCTGACCTAACCGGAAGTGACGTCTAACCCAACTTCCGGTTTGGTTAGACCTCTAACCCAACCGGAAGTGACGTCTAACCGGTTGAAAAATTGACTTTACGAGGGCCGGTTGAAAAATTTACTTTCGAGGGCCGGTTGAAAATCTACCTTACGAGGGCCGGTTGAAAAATGTACTTTACGAGGGCCGGTTGAAAAATTGACTTTACGAGGGCCGGTTGAAAAATTGACTTTACGAGGGCCGGTTGAAAAATTTACTTTCGAGGGCCGGTTGAATATTAAATTTACGAGGGCCGGTTGAAAAATTTACTTTACGAGGGCCGGTTGAAAAATTGACTTTACGAGGGCCGGTTGAAAAATTGACTTTACGAGGGCCGGTTGAAAAACTGATTTTACGAGGGCCGGTTGAAAATCTACCTTACGAGGGCCGGTTGAAAAATTGACTTTACGAGGGCCGGTTGAAAAATTGACTTTACGAGGGCCGGTTGAAAAACTGATTTTACGAGGGCCGGTTGAAAATCTACCTTACGAGGACCGGTTGAAAAATGTACTTTACGAGGGCCGGTTGAAAAATTGACTTTACGAGGGCCGGTTAAAAAATTGACTTTACGAGGGCCGGTTGAAAAATTGACTTTACGAGGGCCGGTTGAAAAATTGACTTTACGAGGGCCGGTTGAAAAATTTACTTTACGAGGGCCGGTTGAAAAATTGACTTTACGAGGGCCGGTTGAAAAACTGATTTTACGAGGGCCGGTTGAAAATCTACCTTACGAGGGCCGGTTGAAAAATTGACTTTACGAGGGCCGGTTGAAAAATTGACTTTACGAGGGCCGGTTGAAAAACTGATTTTACGAGGGCCGGTTAAAAAATTGACTTTACGAGGGCCGGTTGAAAAATTGACTTTACGAGGGCCGGTTGAAAAATTTACTTTACGAGGGCCGGTTGAAAAATCTACCTTACGAGGGCCGGTTGAAAAATTGACTTTACGAGGGCCGGTTGAAAAATTGACTTTACGAGGGCCGGTTGAAAAATTGACTTTACGAGGGCCGGTTGAAAAATTGACTTTACGAGGGCCGGTTGAAAAATGTACTTTACGAGGGCCGGTTGAAAAATTGACTTTACGAGGGCCGGTTGAAAAATCTACCTTACGAGGGCCGGTTGGAAAATTGACTTTACGAGGGCCGGTTGAAAAATCTACCTTACGAGGGCCGGTTGAAAAATTGACTTTACGAGGGCCGGTTGAAAAATTGACTTTACGAGGGCCGGTTGAAAAATTGACTTTACGAGGGCCGGTTGAAAAATTGACTTTACGAGGGCCGGTTGAAAAATTGACTTTACGAGGGCCGGTTGAAAAATTGACTTTACGAGGGCCGGTTGAAAAATTGACTTTACGAGGGCCGGTTGAATATTGACTTTACGAGGGCCGGTTGAAAAACTGATTTTACGAGGGCCGGTTGAAAATCTACCTTACGAGGGCCGGTTGAAAAATGTACTTTACGAGGGCCGGTTGAAAAATTGACTTTACGAGGGCCGGTTGAAAAATCTACCTTACGAGGGCCGGTTGGAAAATTGACTTTACGAGGGCCGGTTGAAAAATTGACTTTACGAGGGCCGGTTGAAAAATCTACCTTACGAGGGCCGGTTGGAAAATTGACTTTACGAGGGCCGGTTGAAAAATTGACTTTACGAGGGCCGGTTGAAAAATTGACTTTACGAGGGCCGGTTGAAAAATTTACTTTCGAGGGCCGGTTGAATATTAACTTTACGAGGGCCGGTTGAATATTAACTTTACGAGGGCCGGTTGAAAAATTGACTTTACGAGGGCCGGTTGAAAAATTGACTTTACGAGGGCCGGTTGAAAAATTGACTTTACGAGGGCCGGTTGAAAAATTGACTTTACGAGGGCCGGTTGAAAAATTGACTTTACGAGGGCCGGTTGAAAAATTGACTTTACGAGGGCCGGTTGAAAAATTGACTTTACGAGGGCCGGTTGAAAAATTTACTTTCGAGGGCCGGTTGAATATTAACTTTACGAGGGCCGGTTGAATATTAACTTTACGAGGGCCGGTTGAAAAATTGACTTTACGAGGGCCGGTTGAAAAACTGATTTTACGAGGGCCGGTTGAAAATCTACCTTACGAGGGCCGGTTGAAAAATTGACTTTACGAGGGCCGGTTGCAAAATCTACCTTACGAGGGCCGGTTGAAAAATTGACTTTACGAGGGCCGGTTGAAAAATCTACCTTACGAGGGCCGGTTGAAAAATGAACCCAAACCCAACTTCCGGTTCGGTTAGACGTCACTTCCGGTTAGGTCAGACGTCTAACCCAACCGGAAGTTGGGTTAGACGTCACTTCCGGTTGGGTTAGACGTCTAACCAAACCGGAAGTTGGGTTAGACATCTAACCCAACCGGAAGTGAGGTCTAACCCAACTTCCGGTTTGGTTAGACGTCTAACCCAACCGGAAGTGACGTCTAACCCAACTTCCGGTTAGCTTAGACATCTAACCCAACCGGAAGTGACGTCTAACCCAACCGGAAGTGACGTCTAACCCAACTTCCGGTTTGGTTAGACGTCTAAGCTAACCGGAAGTTGGGTTAGACGTCACTTCCGGTTGGGTTAGACGTCACTTCCGGTTGGGTTAGATGTCCAAGCTAACCGGAAGTTGGGTTAGACGTCACTTCCAGTTGGGTTAGACGTCTAACCCAACCAGAAGTTGGGTTAGACGTCACTTCCGGTTGGGTTAGATGTCTAAGCTAACCGGAAGTTGGGTTAGACGTCACTTCCGTTTGGGTTAGACGTCTAACCCAACCGGAAGTGACGTCTAACCCAACCGGAAGTGACGTATAACCCAACTTCCGGTTGAATTAGACGTCTGACCTAACCGGAAGTGACGTCTAACCCAACTTCCGGTTTGGTTAGACCTCTAACCCAACCGGAAGTGACGTCTAACCGGTTGAAAAATTGACTTTACGAGGGCCGGTTGAAAAATTTACTTTCGAGGGCCGGTTGAAAATCTACCTTACGAGGGCCGGTTGAAAAATGTACTTTACGAGGGCCGGTTGAAAAATTGACTTTACGAGGGCCGGTTGAAAAATTGACTTTACGAGGGCCGGTTGAAAAATTTACTTTCGAGGGCCGGTTGAATATTAAATTTACGAGGGCCGGTTGAAAAATTTACTTTACGAGGGCCGGTTGAAAAATTGACTTTACGAGGGCCGGTTGAAAAATTGACTTTACGAGGGCCGGTTGAAAAATTGACTTTACGAGGGCCGGTTGAAAAATTTACTTTCGAGGGCCGGTTGAATATTAACTTTACGAGGGCCGGTTGAATATTAACTTTACGAGGGCCGGTTGAAAAATTGACTTTACGAGGGCCGGTTGAAAAACTGATTTTACGAGGGCCGGTTGAAAATCTACCTTACGAGGGCCGGTTGAAAAATTGACTTTACGAGGGCCGGTTGAAAAATCTACCTTACGAGGGCCGGTTGAAAAATTGACTTTACGAGGGCCGGTTGAAAAATTGACTTTACGAGGGCCGGTTGAAAAATTGACTTTACGAGGGCCGGTTGAAAAATTGACTTTACGAGGGCCGGTTGAAAAATTTACTTTCGAGGGCCGGTTGAATATTAACTTTACGAGGGCCGGTTGAAAAATTGACTTTACGAGGGCCGGTTGAAAAACTGATTTTACGAGGGCCGGTTGAAAATCTACCTTACGAGGGCCGGTTGAAAAATTGACTTTACGAGGGCCGGTTGAAAAATCTACCTTACGAGGGCCGGTTGAAAAATTGACTTTACGAGGGCCGATTGAAAAATTGACTTTACGAGGGCCGGTTGAAAAATTGACTTTACGAGGGCCGGTTGAAAAATTGTCTTTACGAGGGTCGGTTGAAAAATTGACTTTACGAGGGCCGGTTGAAAAATTGACTTTACTAGGGCCGGTTGAAAAATTGACTTTACGAGGGCCGGTTGAAAAATTGACTTTACGAGGGCCGGTTGAAAAATTGACTTTACGAGGGCCGGTTGAAAAATTGACTTTACGAGGGCCGGTTGAAAAATTGACTTTACGAGGGCCGGTTGAAAAATTTACTTTCGAGGGCCGGTTGAATATTAACTTTACGAGGGACGGTTGAAAAATTTACTTTACGAGGGCCGGTTGAAAAACTGATTTTACGAGGGCCGGTTGAAAATCTACCTTACGAGGGCCGGTTGAAAAATTGACTTTACGAGGGCCGGTTGAAAAATTGACTTCACGAGGGCCGGTTGAATAATTGACTTTACGAGGGCCGGTTGAAAAATTGACTTTACGAGGGCCGGTTGAAAAATTGACTTTACGAGGGCCGGTTGAAAAATTGACTTTACGAGGGCCGGTTGAAAAATTGACTTTACGAGGGCCGGTTGAAAAATTTACTTTCGAGGGCCGGTTGAATATTAACTTTACGAGGGCCGGTTGAAAAATTTACTTTACGAGGGCCGGTTGAAAAATTGACTTTACGAGGGCCGGTTGAAAAATTGACTTTACGAGGGCCGGTTGAAAAATTGACTTTACGAGGGCCGGTTGAAAAATTGACTTTACGAGGGCCGGTTGAAAAATTTACTTTCGAGGGCCGGTTGAATATTAACTTTACGAGGGCCGGTTGAAAAATTTACTTTACGAGGGCCGGTTGAATATTAAATTTACGAGGGCCGGTTGAAAAATTTACTTTACGAGGGCCGGTTGAAAAATTGACTTTACGAGGGCCGGTTGAAAAATTAACTTTACGAGGGCCGGTTGAAAAATTGACTTTACGAGGGCCAGTTGAAAAATTGACTTTACGAGGGCCGGTTGAAAAATTGACTTTACGAGGGCCGGTTGAAAAATTTACTTTCGAGGGCCGGTTGAATATTAAATTTACGAGGGCCGGTTGAAAAATTTACTTTACGAGGGCCGGTTGAAAAATTGTCTTTACGAGGGTCGGTTGAAAAATTGACTTTACGAGGGCCGGTTGAAAAATTGACTTTACGAGGGCCGGTTGAAAAATTGACTTTACGAGGGCCGGTTGAAAAATTGACTTTACGAGGGCCGGTTGAAAAATTTACTTTCGAGGGCCGGTTGAATATTAACTTTACGAGGGCCGGTTGAAAAATTTACTTTACGAGGGCCGGTTGAAAAGTTGACTTTACGAGGGCCGGTTGAAAAATCTACCTTACGAGGGCCGGTTGAAAAATTGACTTTACGAGGGCCGGTTGAAAAATTTACTTTCGAGGGCCAGTTGAAAAATTGACTTTACGAGGGCCGGTTGAAAAATCTACCTTACGAGGGCCGGTTGAAAAAGTGACTTTACGAGGGCCGGTTGAAAAATTGACTTTACGAGGGCCGGTTGAAAAATTGACTTTACAAGGGCCGGTTGAAAAATTGACTTTACAAGGGCCGGTTGAAAAATTGACTTCACGAGGGCCGGTTGAAAAATTGACTTTACGAGGGCCGGTTGAAAAATTGACTTTACAAGGGCCGGTTGAAAAATTGACTTCACGAGGGCCGGTTGAAAAATTGACTTTACGAGGGCCGGTTGAAAAATTGACTTTACGAGGGCCGGTTGAAAAATTGACTTTACGAGGGCCGGTTGAAAAATTGACTTTACGAGGGCCGGTTGAAAAATCTAACTTACGAGGGCCGCTTGAAAAATTGACTTTACGAGGGCTGGTTGAAAAACCTACCTTACGAGGGCCGGTTGAAAAATTGACTTTACGAGGGCCGGTTGAAAAATTGACTTTACGAGGGCCGGTTGAAAAATTGACTTTACGAGGACCGGTTCAAAAATCTACCTTACGAGGGCCGGTTGAAAAATTGACTTTACGAGACGTCGAACCCAACCGGAAGTGACGTCTTACCCAACTTCCGGTTGGGTTCGACGTCTAACCCAACCGGAAGTTGGGTTGGACGTCACTTCCGGTTGGGTTAGACGTCACTTTCGGTTGGGTTAGACGTCTAACCCAACCGGAAGTTGGGTTAGACGTCACTTCCGGTTGTGTTAGACGTCTAACCCGACCGGAAGTTGGGTTAGACGTCACTTCCGGTTGTGTTAGACGTTTAACCCAACCGGAAGTTGGGTTTGGCGTCACTTCCGGTTGGGTTAGCCGTCACTTCCGGTTGGGTTAGTCGTCTAACCCAACCGGAAGTGACGTCGAGTGAGGGCCGGTTGAAAAATTAACTTTACGAGGGCCGGTTTAAAGATCTACCTTACGAGGGCCGGTTGAAAAATAGACTTTACGAGGGCCGGTTGAAAAAGTGACTTTACGAAGGCCGGTTGAAAAATTGACTTTACGAGGGCCGGTTGAAAAATTGACTTTACGAGGGCCGGTTGAAAAATTGACTTTACGAGGGCCGGTTGAAAAATCTACCTTACGAGGGCCGGTTGAAAAATTGACTTTACGAGGGCCGGTTGAAAAATCTACCTTACGAGGGCCGGTTGAAAAAGTGACTTTACGAGGGCCGGTTGAAAAATTGACTTTACGAGGGCCGGTTGAAAAATTGACTTTACGAGGGCCGGTTGAAAAATTGACTTTACAAGGGCCGGTTGAAAAATTGACTTTACAAGGGCCGGTTGAAAAATTGACTTTACGAGGGCCGGTTGAAAAATTGACTTTACGAGGGCCGGTTGAAAAATTTACTTTACGAGGGTCGGTTGAAAAATTTACTTTACGAGGGCCGGTTGACAAGTTGACTTTACGAGGGCCGGTTGAAAAATCTACCTTACGAGGGCCGGTTGAAAAATTGACTTTACGAGGGCCGGTTGAAAAATTTACTTTCGAGGGCCGGTTGAATATTAACTTTACGAGGGCCGGTTGAAAAATTGACTTTACGAGGGCCGGTTGAAAAATTGACTTCACGAGGGCCGGTTGAATAATTGACTTTACGAGGGCCGCTTGAAAAATTGACTTTACGAGGGCTGGTTGAAAAACCTACCTTACGAGGGCCGGTTGAAAAATTGACTTTACGAGGGCCGGTTGAAAAATTGACTTTACGAGGGCCGGTTGAAAAATTGACTTTACGAGGGCCGGTTCAAAAATCTACCTTACGAGGGCCGGTTGAAAAATTGACTTTACGAGACGTCGAACCCAACCGGAAGTGACGTCTTACCCAACTTCCGGTTGGGTTCGACGTCTAACCCAACCGGAAGTTGGGTTGGACGTCACTTCCGGTTGGGTTAGACGTCACTTTCGGTTGGGTTAGACGTCTAACCCAACCGGAAGTTGGGTTAGACGTCACTTCCGGTTGTGTTAGACGTCTAACCCGACCGGAAGTTGGGTTAGACGTCACTTCCGGTTGTGTTAGACGTTTAACCCAACCGGAAGTTGGGTTTGGCGTCACTTCCGGTTGGGTTAGCCGTCACTTCCGGTTGGGTTAGTCGTCTAACCCAACCGGAAGTGACGTCGAGTGAGGGCCGGTTGAAAAATTAACTTTACGAGGGCCGGTTTAAAGATCTACCTTACGAGGGCCGGTTGAAAAATAGACTTTACGAGGGCCGGTTGAAAAAGTGACTTTACGAAGGCCGGTTGAAAAATTGACTTTACGAGGGCCGGTTGAAAAATTGACTTTACGAGGGCCGGTTGAAAAATTGACTTTACGAGGGCCGGTTGAAAAATCTACCTTACGAGGGCCGGTTGAAAAATTGACTTTACGAGGGCCGGTTGAAAAATCTACCTTACGAGGGCCGGTTGAAAAAGTGACTTTACGAGGGCCGGTTGAAAAATTGACTTTACGAGGGCCGGTTGAAAAATTGACTTTACGAGGGCCGGTTGAAAAATTGACTTTACAAGGGCCGGTTGAAAAATTGACTTTACAAGGGCCGGTTGAAAAATTGACTTTGCGAGGGCCGGTTGAAAAATTGACTTTACGAGGGCCGGTTGAAAAATTTACTTTACGAGGGTCGGTTGAAAAATTTACTTTACGAGGGCCGGTTGACAAGTTGACTTTACGAGGGCCGGTTGAAAAATCTACCTTACGAGGGCCGGTTGAAAAATTGACTTTACGAGGGCCGGTTGAAAAATTTACTTTCGAGGGCCGGTTGAATATTAACTTTACGAGGGCCGGTTGAAAAATTGACTTTACGAGGGCCGGTTGAAAAATTGACTTCACGAGGGCCGGTTGAATAATTGACTTTACGAGGGCCGGTTGAAAAATTGACTTTACGAGGGCCGGTTGAAAAATTGACTTTACGAGGGCCGGTTGAAAAATTAACTTTACGAGGGCCGGTTGAAAAATTGACTTTACGAGGGCCGGTTGAAAAATTGACTTTACGAGGGCCGGTTGAAAAACTGATTTTACGAGGGCCGGTTGAAAATCTACCTTACGAGGGCCGGTTGAAAAATTGACTTTACGAGGGCCGGTTGAAAAATTGACTTTACGAGGGCCGGTTGAAAAATTGACTTTACGAGGGCCGGTTGAAAAACTGATTTTACGAGGGCCGGTTGAAAATCTACCTTACGAGGGCCGGTTGAAAAATTGACTTTACGAGGGCCGGTTGAAAAATGTACTTTACGAGGGCCGGTTGAAAAATTGACTTTACGAGGGCCGGTTGAAAAATTTACTTTCGAGGGCCGGTTGAATATTAAATTTACGAGGGCCGGTTGAAAAATTTACTTTACGAGGGCCGGTTGAAAAATTGACTTTACGAGGGCCGGTTGAAAAATTGACTTTACGAGGGCCGGTTGAAAAACTGATTTTACGAGGGCCGGTTGAAAATCTACCTTACGAGGGCCGGTTGAAAAATTGACTTTACGAGGGCCGGTTGAAAAATTGACTTTACGAGGGCCGGTTGAAAAACTGATTTTACGAGGGCCGGTTGAAAATCTACCTTACGAGGACCGGTTGAAAAATGTACTTTACGAGGGCCGGTTGAAAAATTGACTTTACGAGGGCCGGTTAAAAAATTGACTTTACGAGGGCCGGTTGAAAAATTGACTTTACGAGGGCCGGTTGAAAAATTTACTTTACGAGGGCCGGTTGAAAAATTTACTTTACGAGGGCCGGTTGAAAAATTGACTTTACGAGGGCCGGTTGAAAATCTACCTTACGAGGGCCGGTTGAAAAATTGACTTTACGAGGGCCGGTTGAAAAATGTACTTTACGAGGGCCGGTTGAAAAATTGACTTTACGAGGGCCGGTTGCAAAATCTACCTTACGAGGGCCGGTTGAAAAATTGACTTTACGAGGGCCGGTTGAAAAATCTACCTTACGAGGGCCGGTTGAAAAATGAACCCAAACCCAACTTCCGGTTCGGTTAGACGTCACTTCCGGTTAGGTCAGACGTCTAACCCAACCGGAAGTTGGGTTAGACGTCACTTCCGGTTGGGTTAGACGTCTAACCAAACCGGAAGTTGGGTTAGACATCTAACCCAACCGGAAGTGAGGTCTAACCCAACTTCCGGTTTGGTTAGACGTCTAACCCAACCGGAAGTGACGTCTAACCCAACTTCCGGTTAGCTTAGACATCTAACCCAACCGGAAGTGACGTCTAACCCAACCGGAAGTGACGTCTAACCCAACTTCCGGTTTGGTTAGACGTCTAAGCTAACCGGAAGTTGGGTTAGACGTCACTTCCGGTTGGGTTAGACGTCACTTCCGGTTGGGTTAGATGTCCAAGCTAACCGGAAGTTGGGTTAGACGTCACTTCCAGTTGGGTTAGACGTCTAACCCAACCAGAAGTTGGGTTAGACGTCACTTCCGGTTGGGTTAGATGTCTAAGCTAACCGGAAGTTGGGTTAGACGTCACTTCCGTTTGGGTTAGACGTCTAACCCAACCGGAAGTGACGTCTAACCCAACCGGAAGTGACGTATAACCCAACTTCCGGTTGAATTAGACGTCTGACCTAACCGGAAGTGACGTCTAACCCAACTTCCGGTTTGGTTAGACCTCTAACCCAACCGGAAGTGACGTCTAACCGGTTGAAAAATTGACTTTACGAGGGCCGGTTGAAAAATTTACTTTCGAGGGCCGGTTGAAAATCTACCTTACGAGGGCCGGTTGAAAAATGTACTTTACGAGGGCCGGTTGAAAAATTGACTTTACGAGGGCCGGTTGAAAAATTGACTTTACGAGGGCCGGTTGAAAAATTTACTTTCGAGGGCCGGTTGAATATTAAATTTACGAGGGCCGGTTGAAAAATTTACTTTACGAGGGCCGGTTGAAAAATTGACTTTACGAGGGCCGGTTGAAAAATTGACTTTACGAGGGCCGGTTGAAAAACTGATTTTACGAGGGCCGGTTGAAAATCTACCTTACGAGGGCCGGTTGAAAAATTGACTTTACGAGGGCCGGTTGAAAAATTGACTTTACGAGGGCCGGTTGAAAAACTGATTTTACGAGGGCCGGTTGAAAATCTACCTTACGAGGACCGGTTGAAAAATGTACTTTACGAGGGCCGGTTGAAAAATTGACTTTACGAGGGCCGGTTAAAAAATTGACTTTACGAGGGCCGGTTGAAAAATTGACTTTACGAGGGCCGGTTGAAAAATTGACTTTACGAGGGCCGGTTGAAAAATTTACTTTACGAGGGCCGGTTGAAAAATTGACTTTACGAGGGCCGGTTGAAAAACTGATTTTACGAGGGCCGGTTGAAAATCTACCTTACGAGGGCCGGTTGAAAAATTGACTTTACGAGGGCCGGTTGAAAAATTGACTTTACGAGGGCCGGTTGAAAAACTGATTTTACGAGGGCCGGTTAAAAAATTGACTTTACGAGGGCCGGTTGAAAAATTGACTTTACGAGGGCCGGTTGAAAAATTTACTTTACGAGGGCCGGTTGAAAAATCTACCTTACGAGGGCCGGTTGAAAAATTGACTTTACGAGGGCCGGTTGAAAAATTGACTTTACGAGGGCCGGTTGAAAAATTGACTTTACGAGGGCCGGTTGAAAAATTGACTTTACGAGGGCCGGTTGAAAAATGTACTTTACGAGGGCCGGTTGAAAAATTGACTTTACGAGGGCCGGTTGAAAAATCTACCTTACGAGGGCCGGTTGGAAAATTGACTTTACGAGGGCCGGTTGAAAAATCTACCTTACGAGGGCCGGTTGAAAAATTGACTTTACGAGGGCCGGTTGAAAAATTGACTTTACGAGGGCCGGTTGAAAAATTGACTTTACGAGGGCCGGTTGAAAAATTGACTTTACGAGGGCCGGTTGAAAAATTGACTTTACGAGGGCCGGTTGAAAAATTGACTTTACGAGGGCCGGTTGAAAAATTGACTTTACGAGGGCCGGTTGAATATTGACTTTACGAGGGCCGGTTGAAAAATTGACTTTACGAGGGCCGGTTGAAAAATTGACTTTACGAGGGCCGGTTGAAAAACTGATTTTACGAGGGCCGGTTGAAAATCTACCTTACGAGGGCCGGTTGAAAAATTGACTTTACGAGGGCCGGTTGAAAAATTGACTTTACGAGGGCCGGTTGAAAAACTGATTTTACGAGGGCCGGTTAAAAAATTGACTTTACGAGGGCCGGTTGAAAAATTGACTTTACGAGGGCCGGTTGAAAAATTTACTTTACGAGGGCCGGTTGAAAAATCTACCTTACGAGGGCCGGTTGAAAAATTGACTTTACGAGGGCCGGTTGAAAAATTGACTTTACGAGGGCCGGTTGAAAAATTGACTTTACGAGGGCCGGTTGAAAAATTGACTTTACGAGGGCCGGTTGAAAAATGTACTTTACGAGGGCCGGTTGAAAAATTGACTTTACGAGGGCCGGTTGAAAAATCTACCTTACGAGGGCCGGTTGGAAAATTGACTTTACGAGGGCCGGTTGAAAAATCTACCTTACGAGGGCCGGTTGAAAAATTGACTTTACGAGGGCCGGTTGAAAAATTGACTTTACGAGGGCCGGTTGAAAAATTGACTTTACGAGGGCCGGTTGAAAAATTGACTTTACGAGGGCCGGTTGAAAAATTGACTTTACGAGGGCCGGTTGAAAAATTGACTTTACGAGGGCCGGTTGAAAAATTGACTTTACGAGGGCCGGTTGAATATTGACTTTACGAGGGCCGGTTGAAAAACTGATTTTACGAGGGCCGGTTGAAAATCTACCTTACGAGGGCCGGTTGAAAAATGTACTTTACGAGGGCCGGTTGAAAAATTGACTTTACGAGGGCCGGTTGAAAAATCTACCTTACGAGGGCCGGTTGGAAAATTGACTTTACGAGGGCCGGTTGAAAAATTGACTTTACGAGGGCCGGTTGAAAAATCTACCTTACGAGGGCCGGTTGGAAAATTGACTTTACGAGGGCCGGTTGAAAAATTGACTTTACGAGGGCCGGTTGAAAAATTTACTTTCGAGGGCCGGTTGAATATTAACTTTACGAGGGCCGGTTGAATATTAACTTTACGAGGGCCGGTTGAAAAATTGACTTTACGAGGGCCGGTTGAAAAACTGATTTTACGAGGGCCGGTTGAAAATCTACCTTACGAGGGCCGGTTGAAAAATTGACTTTACGAGGGCCGGTTGAAAAATCTACCTTACGAGGGCCGGTTGAAAAATTGACTTTACGAGGGCCGGTTGAAAAATTGACTTTACGAGGGCCGGTTGAAAAATTGACTTTACGAGGGCCGGTTGAAAAATTGACTTTACGAGGGCCGGTTGAAAAATTTACTTTCGAGGGCCGGTTGAATATTAACTTTACGAGGGCCGGTTGAAAAATTGACTTTACGAGGGCCGGTTGAAAAACTGATTTTACGAGGGCCGGTTGAAAATCTACCTTACGAGGGCCGGTTGAAAAATTGACTTTACGAGGGCCGGTTGAAACATGTACTTTACGAGGGCCGGTTGAAAAATTGACTTTACGAGGGCCGGTTGAAAAATCTACCTTACGAGGGCCGGTTGAAAAATGAACCCAAACCCAACTTCCGGTTCGGTTAGACGTCACTTCCGGTTAGGTCAGACGTCTAACCCAACCGGAAGTTGGGTTAGACGTCACTTCCGGTTGGGTTAGACGTCTAACCAAACCGGAAGTTGGGTTAGACATCTAACCCAACCGGAAGTGACGTCTAACCCAACTTCCGGTTTGGTTAGACGTCTAACCGAACCGAAAGTGACGTCTAACCCAACTTCCGGTTAGCTTAGACATCTAACCCAACCGGAAGTGACGTCCAACCCAACCGGAAGTGACGTCTAACCCAACTTCCGGTTTGGTTAGACGTCTAAGCTAACCGGAAGTTGGGTTAGACGTCACTTCCGGTTGGGTTAGACGTCACTTCCGGTTGGGTTAGTTGTCCAAGCTAACCGGAAGTTGGGTTAGACGTCACTTCCAGTTGGGTTAGACGTCTAACCCAAACAGAAGTTGGGTTAGACGTCACTTCCGGTTGGGTTAGATGTCTAAGCTAACCGGAAGTTGGGTTAGACGTCACTTCCGTTTGGGTTAGATGTCTAAGCTAACCGGAAGTTGGGTTAGACGTCACTTCCGTTTGGGTTAGATGTCTAAGCTAACCGGAAGTTGGGTTAGACGTCTAACCCAACCGGAAGTGACGCCAAACCCAACTTCCGGTTGGGTTAAACGTCTAACCCAACCGGAAGTGACGTCAAACCCAACTTCCGGTTGGGTTAGACGTCTAACCCAACCGGAAGTGACCCAAACCCAACTTCCGGTTGGGTTAGACGTCTAACCCAACCGGAAGTGACGTCTAACCCAACTGGAAGTGACGTATAACCCAACTTCCGGTTGAATTAGACGTCTGACCTAACCGGAAGTGACGTCTAACCCAACTTCCGGTTTGGTTAGACCTCTAACCCAACCGGAAGTGACGTCTAACCGGTTGAAAAATTGACTTTACGAGGGCCGGTTGAAAAATTTACTTTCGAGGGCCGGTTGAAAATCTACCTTACGAGGGCCGGTTGAAAAATGTACTTTACGAGGGCCGGTTGAAAAATTGACTTTACGAGGGCCGGTTGAAAAATTGACTTTACGAGGGCCGGTTGAAAAATTTACTTTCGAGGGCCGGTTGAATATTAAATTTACGAGGGCCGGTTGAAAAATTGACTTTACGAGGGCCGGTTGAAAAATTGACTTTACGAGGGCCGGTTGAAAAACTGATTTTACGAGGGCCGGTTGAAAATCTACCTTACGAGGGCCGGTTGAAAAATTGACTTTACGAGGGCCGGTTGAAAAATTGACTTTACGAGGGCCGGTTGAAAAACTGATTTTACGAGGGCCGGTTGAAAATCTACCTTACGAGGACCGGTTGAAAAATGTACTTTACGAGGGCCGGTTGAAAAATTGACTTTACGAGGGCCGGTTAAAAAATTGACTTTACGAGGGCCGGTTGAAAAATTGACTTTACGAGGGCCGGTTGAAAAATTGACTTTACGAGGGCCGGTTGAAAAATTGACTTTACGAGGGCCGGTTGAAAAATTGACTTTACGAGGGCCGGTTGAAAAATTGACTTTACGAGGGCCGGTTGAAAAATCTAACTTACGAGGGCCGCTTGAAAAATTGACTTTACGAGGGCTGGTTGAAAAACCTACCTTACGAGGGCCGGTTGAAAAATTGACTTTACGAGGGCCGGTTGAAAAATTGACTTTACGAGGGCCGGTTGAAAAATTGACTTTACGAGGGCCGGTTCAAAAATCTACCTTACGAGGGCCGGTTGAAAAATTGACTTTACGAGACGTCGAACCCAACCGGAAGTGACGTCTTACCCAACTTCCGGTTGGGTTCGACGTCTAACCCAACCGGAAGTTGGGTTGGACGTCACTTCCGGTTGGGTTAGACGTCACTTTCGGTTGGGTTAGACGTCTAACCCAACCGGAAGTTGGGTTAGACGTCACTTCCGGTTGTGTTAGACGTCTAACCCGACCGGAAGTTGGGTTAGACGTCACTTCCGGTTGTGT
Organism: Dyspetes luteomarginatus; assembly: GCA_963669185.1. Lineage (NCBI taxonomy): Eukaryota > Metazoa > Arthropoda > Insecta > Hymenoptera > Ichneumonidae > Dyspetes > Dyspetes luteomarginatus. The sequence continues at coordinate 1,264,265 of OY769911.1, forward strand.
TAGACGTTTAACCCAACCGGAAGTTGGGTTTGGCGTCACTTCCGGTTGGGTTAGCCGTCACTTCCGGTTGGGTTAGTCGTCTAACCCAACCGGAAGTGACGTCGAGTGAGGGCCGTTTGAAAAATTAACTTTACGAGGGCCGGTTTAAAGATCTACCTTACGAGGGCCGGTTGAAAAATAGACTTTACGAGGGCCGGTTGAAAAAGTGACTTTACGAAGGCCGGTTGAAAAATTGACTTTACGAGGGCCGGTTGAAAAATTGACTTTACGAGGGCCGGTTGAAAAATTGACTTTACGAGGGCCGGTTGAAAAATCTACCTTACGAGGGCCGGTTGAAAAAGTGACTTTACGAGGGCCGGTTGAAAAATTGACTTTACGAGGGCCGGTTGAAAAATTGACTTTACGAGGGCCGGTTGAAAAATTGACTTTACAAGGGCCGGTTGAAAAATTGACTTTACAAGGGCCGGTTGAAAAATTGACTTTACGAGGGCCGGTTGAAAAATTGACTTTACGAGGGCCGGTTGAAAAATTTACTTTACGAGGGTCGGTTGAAAAATTTACTTTACGAGGGCCGGTTGAAAAGTTGACTTTACGAGGGCCGGTTGAAAAATCTACCTTACGAGGGCCGGTTGAAAAATTGACTTTACGAGGGCCGGTTGAAAAATTGACTTTACGAGGGCCGGTTGAAAAATGTACTTTACGAGGGCCGGTTGAAAAATTGACTTTACGAGGGCCGGTTGCAAAATCCACCTTACGAGGGCTGGTTGAAAAATTGACTTTACGAGGGCCGGTTGAAAAATCTACCTTACGAGGGCCGGTTGAAAAATGAACCCAAACCCAACTTCCGGTTCGGTTAGACGTCACTTCCGGTTAGGTCAGACGTCTAACCCAACCGGAAGTTGGGTTAGACGTCACTTCCGGTTGGGTTAGACGTCTAACCAAACCGGAAGTTGGGTTAGACATCTAACCCAACCGGAAGTGACGTCTAACCCAACTTCCGGTTTGGTTAGACGTCTAACCGAACCGAAAGTGACGTCTAACCCAACTTCCGGTTAGCTTAGACATCTAACCCAACCGGAAGTGACGTCCAACCCAACCGGAAGTGACGTCTAACCCAACTTCCGGTTTGGTTAGACGTCTAAGCTAACCGGAAGTTGGGTTAGACGTCACTTCCGGTTGGGTTAGACGTCACTTCCGGTTGGGTTAGTTGTCCAAGCTAACCGGAAGTTGGGTTAGACGTCACTTCCAGTTGGGTTAGACGTCTAACCCAAACAGAAGTTGGGTTAGACGTCACTTCCGGTTGGGTTAGATGTCTAAGCTAACCGGAAGTTGGGTTAGACGTCACTTCCGTTTGGGTTAGATGTCTAAGCTAACCGGAAGTTGGGTTAGACGTCACTTCCGTTTGGGTTAGATGTCTAAGCTAACCGGAAGTTGGGTTAGACGTCTAACCCAACCGGAAGTGACGCCAAACCCAACTTCCGGTTGGGTTAAACGTCTAACCCAACCGGAAGTGACGTCAAACCCAACTTCCGGTTGGGTTAGACGTCTAACCCAACCGGAAGTGACCCAAACCCAACTTCCGGTTGGGTTAGACGTCTAACCCAACCGGAAGTGACGTCTAACCCAACTGGAAGTGACGTATAACCCAACTTCCGGTTGAATTAGACGTCTGACCTAACCGGAAGTGACGTCTAACCCAACTTCCGGTTTGGTTAGACCTCTAACCCAACCGGAAGTGACGTCTAACCGGTTGAAAAATTTACTTTCGAGGGCCGGTTGAATATTAAATTTACGAGGGCCGGTTGAAAAATTGACTTTACGAGGGCCGGTTGAAAAATTGACTTTACGAGGGCCGGTTGAAAAACTGATTTTACGAGGGCCGGTTGAAAATCTACCTTACGAGGGCCGGTTGAAAAATTGACTTTACGAGGGCCGGTTGAAAAATTGACTTTACGAGGGCCGGTTGAAAAATTGACTTTACGAGGGCCGGTTGAAAAATTGACTTTACAAGGGCCGGTTGAAAAATTGACTTTACAAGGGCCGGTTGAAAAATTGACTTTACGAGGGCCGGTTGAAAAATTGACTTTACGAGGGCCGGTTGAAAAATTTACTTTACGAGGGTCGGTTGAAAAATTTACTTTACGAGGGCCGGTTGAAAAGTTGACTTTACGAGGGCCGGTTGAAAAATCTACCTTACGAGGGCCGGTTGAAAAATTGACTTTACGAGGGCCGGTTGAAAAATTTACTTTCGAGGGCCGGTTGAATATTAACTTTACGAGGGCCGGTTGAAAAATTGACTTTACGAGGGCCGGTTGAAAAATTGACTTCACGAGGGCCGGTTGAATAATTGACTTTACGAGGGCCGGTTGAAAAATTGACTTTACGAGGGCCGGTTGAAAAATTGACTTTACGAGGGCCGGTTGAAAAATTAACTTTACGAGGGCCGGTTGAAAAATTGACTTTACGAGGGCCGGTTGAAAAATTGACTTTACGAGGGCCGGTTGAAAAACTGATTTTACGAGGGCCGGTTGAAAATCTACCTTACGAGGGCCGGTTGAAAAATTGACTTTACGAGGGCCGGTTGAAAAATTGACTTTACGAGGGCCGGTTGAAAAATTGACTTTACGAGGGCCGGTTGAAAAACTGATTTTACGAGGGCCGGTTGAAAATCTACCTTACGAGGGCCGGTTGAAAAATTGACTTTACGAGGGCCGGTTGAAAAATGTACTTTACGAGGGCCGGTTGAAAAATTGACTTTACGAGGGCCGGTTGAAAAATTTACTTTCGAGGGCCGGTTGAATATTAAATTTACGAGGGCCGGTTGAAAAATTTACTTTACGAGGGCCGGTTGAAAAATTGACTTTACGAGGGCCGGTTGAAAAATTGACTTTACGAGGGCCGGTTGAAAAACTGATTTTACGAGGGCCGGTTGAAAATCTACCTTACGAAGGCCGGTTGAAAAATTGACTTTACGAGGGCCGGTTGAAAAATTGACTTTACGAGGGCCGGTTGAAAAACTGATTTTACGAGGGCCGGTTGAAAATCTACCTTACGAGGACCGGTTGAAAAATGTACTTTACGAGGGCCGGTTGAAAAATTGACTTTACGAGGGCCGGTTAAAAAATTGACTTTACGAGGGCCGGTTGAAAAATTGACTTTACGAGGGCCGGTTGAAAAATTGACTTAACGAGGGCCGGTTGAAAAATTTACTTTACGAGGGCCGGTTGAAAAATGTACTTTACGAGGGCCGGTTGAAAAATTGACTTTACGAGGGCCGGTTGAAAAATTGACTTTACGAGGGCCGGTTGAAAAATTTACTTTCGAGGGCCGGTTGAATATTAAATTTACGAGGGCCGGTTGAAAAATTTACTTTACGAGGGCCGGTTGAAAAATTGACTTTACGAGGGCCGGTTGAAAAATTGACTTTACGAGGGCCGGTTGAAAAACTGATTTTACGAGGGCCGGTTGAAAATCTACCTTACGAGGGCCGGTTGAAAAATTGACTTTACGAGGGCCGGTTGAAAAATTGACTTTACGAGGGCCGGTTGAAAAACTGATTTTACGAGGGCCGGTTGAAAATCTACCTTACGAGGACCGGTTGAAAAATGTACTTTACGAGGGCCGGTTGAAAAATTGACTTTACGAGGGCCGGTTAAAAAATTGACTTTACGAGGGCCGGTTGAAAAATTGACTTTACGAGGGCCGGTTGAAAAATTTACTTTACGAGGGCCGGTTGAAAAATTTACTTTACGAGGGCCGGTTGAAAAATTGACTTTACGAGGGCCGGTTGAAAATCTACCTTACGAGGGCCGGTTGAAAAATTGACTTTACGAGGGCCGGTTGAAAAATGTACTTTACGAGGGCCGGTTGAAAAATTGACTTTACGAGGGCCGGTTGCAAAATCTACCTTACGAGGGCCGGTTGAAAAATTGACTTTACGAGGGCCGGTTGAAAAATCTACCTTACGAGGGCCGGTTGAAAAATGAACCCAAACCCAACTTCCGGTTCGGTTAGACGTCACTTCCGGTTAGGTCAGACGTCTAACCCAACCGGAAGTTGGGTTAGACGTCACTTCCGGTTGGGTTAGACGTCTAACCAAACCGGAAGTTGGGTTAGACATCTAACCCAACCGGAAGTGACGTCTAACCCAACTTCCGGTTTGGTTAGACGTCTAACCCAACCGGAAGTGACGTCTAACCCAACTTCCGGTTAGCTTAGACATCTAACCCAACCGGAAGTGACGTCTAACCCAACCGGAAGTGACGTCTAACCCAACTTCCGGTTTGGTTAGATGTCCAAGCTAACCGGAAGTTGGGTTAGACGTCACTTCCAGTTGGGTTAGACGTCTAACCCAACCAGAAGTTGGGTTAGACGTCACTTCCGGTTGGGTTAGATGTCTAAGCTAACCGGAAGTTGGGTTAGACGTCACTTCCGTTTGGGTTAAATGTCTAAGCTAACCGGAAGTTGGGTTAGACGTCACTTCCGGTCGGGTTAGACGTCTAACCAAACCGGAAGTGACGTCTAACCCAACTTCCGGTTTGGTTAGACGTCTAACCCAACCGGAAGTGACGCCAAACCCACCTTCCGGTTGGGTTAAACGTATAACCCAACCGGAAGTGACGCCAAACCCAACTTCCGGTTGGGTTAGACGTCTAACCCAACCGGAAATGACCCAAACCCAACTTCCGGTTGGGTTAGACGTCTAACCCAACCGGAAGTGACGTCTAACCCAACCGGAAGTGACGTATAACCCAACTTCCGGTTGAATTAGACGTCTGACCTAACCGGAAGTGACGTCTAACCCAACTTCCGGTTTGGTTAGACCTCTAACCCAACCGGAAGTGACGTCTAACCGGTTGAAAAATTGACTTTACGAGGGCCGGTTGAAAAATTTACTTTCGAGGGCCGGTTGAAAATCTACCTTACGAGGGCCGGTTGAAAAATGTACTTTACGAGGGCCGGTTGAAAAATTGACTTTACGAGGGCCGGTTGAAAAATTGACTTTACGAGGGCCGGTTGAAAAATTTACTTTCGAGGGCCGGTTGAATATTAAATTTACGAGGGCCGGTTGAAAAATTTACTTTACGAGGGCCGGTTGAAAAATTGACTTTACGAGGGCCGGTTGAAAAATTGACTTTACGAGGGCCGGTTGAAAAACTGATTTTACGAGGGCCGGTTGAAAATCTACCTTACGAGGGCCGGTTGAAAAATTGACTTTACGAGGGCCGGTTGAAAAATTGACTTTACGAGGGCCGGTTGAAAAACTGATTTTACGAGGGCCGGTTGAAAATCTACCTTACGAGGACCGGTTGAAAAATGTACTTTACGAGGGCCGGTTGAAAAATTGACTTTACGAGGGCCGGTTAAAAAATTGACTTTACGAGGGCCGGTTGAAAAATTGACTTTACGAGGGCCGGTTGAAAAATTGACTTTACGAGGGCCGGTTGAAAAATTTACTTTACGAGGGCCGGTTGAAAAATTGACTTTACGAGGGCCGGTTGAAAAACTGATTTTACGAGGGCCGGTTGAAAATCTACCTTACGAGGGCCGGTTGAAAAATTGACTTTACGAGGGCCGGTTGAAAAATTGACTTTACGAGGGCCGGTTGAAAAACTGATTTTACGAGGGCCGGTTAAAAAATTGACTTTACGAGGGCCGGTTGAAAAATTGACTTTACGAGGGCCGGTTGAAAAATTTACTTTACGAGGGCCGGTTGAAAAATCTACCTTACGAGGGCCGGTTGAAAAATTGACTTTACGAGGGCCGGTTGAAAAATTGACTTTACGAGGGCCGGTTGAAAAATTGACTTTACGAGGGCCGGTTGAAAAATTGACTTTACGAGGGCCGGTTGAAAAATGTACTTTACGAGGGCCGGTTGAAAAATTGACTTTACGAGGGCCGGTTGAAAAATCTACCTTACGAGGGCCGGTTGGAAAATTGACTTTACGAGGGCCGGTTGAAAAATCTACCTTACGAGGGCCGGTTGAAAAATTGACTTTACGAGGGCCGGTTGAAAAATTGACTTTACGAGGGCCGGTTGAAAAATGTACTTTACGAGGGCCGGTTGAAAAATTGACTTTACGAGGGCCGGTTGAAAAATGTACTTTACGAGGGCCGGTTGAAAAATTGACTTTACGAGGGCCGGTTGAAAAATCTACCTTACGAGGGCCGGTTGAAAAATGAACCCAAACCCAACTTCCGGTTAGCTTAGACATCTAACCCAACCGGAAGTGACGTCTAACCCAACCGGAAGTGACGTCTAACCCAACTTCCGGTTTGGTTAGACGTCTAAGCTAACCGGAAGTTGGGTTAGACGTCACTTCCGGTTGGGTTAGACGTCACTTCCGGTTGGGTTAGATGTCCAAGCTAACCGGAAGTTGGGTTAGACGTCACTTCCAGTTGGGTTAGACGTCTAACCCAACCAGAAGTTGGGTTAGACGTCACTTCCGGTTGGGTTAGATGTCTAAGCTAACCGGAAGTTGGGTTAGACGTCACTTCCGTTTGGGTTAAATGTCTAACCCAACTTCCGGTTTGGTTAGACGTCTAACCCAACCGGAAGTGACGCCAAACCCACCTTCCGGTTGGGTTAAACGTCTAACCCAACCGGAAGTGACGCCAAACCCAACTTCCGGTTGGGTTAGACGTCTAACCCAACCGGAAATGACCCAAACCCAACTTCCGGTTGGGTTAGACGTCTAACCCAACCGGAAGTGACGTCTAACCCAACCAGAAGTGACGTATAACCCAACTTCCGGTTGAATTAGACGTCTGACCTAACCGGAAGTGACGTCTAACCCAACTTCCGGTTTGGTTAGACCTCTAACCCAACCGGAAGTGACGTCTAACCGGTTGAAAAATTGACTTTACGAGGGCCGGTTGAAAAATTTACTTTCGAGGGCCGGTTGAAAATCTACCTTACGAGGGCCGGTTGAAAAATGTACTTTACGAGGGCCGGTTGAAAAATTGACTTTACGAGGGCCGGTTGAAAAATTGACTTTACGAGGGCCGGTTGAAAAATTTACTTTCGAGGGCCGGTTGAATATTAAATTTACGAGGGCCGGTTGAAAAATTTACTTTACGAGGGCCGGTTGAAAAATTGACTTTACGAGGGCCGGTTGAAAAATTGACTTTACGAGGGCCGGTTGAAAAACTGATTTTACGAGGGCCGGTTGAAAATCTACCTTACGAGGGCCGGTTGAAAAATTGACTTTACGAGGGCCGGTTGAAAAATTGACTTTACGAGGGCCGGTTGAAAAACTGATTTTACGAGGGCCGGTTGAAAATCTACCTTACGAGGACCGGTTGAAAAATGTACTTTACGAGGGCCGGTTGAAAAATTGACTTTACGAGGGCCGGTTAAAAAATTGACTTTACGAGGGCCGGTTGAAAAATTGACTTTACGAGGGCCGGTTGAAAAATTGACTTTACGAGGGCCGGTTGAAAAATTTACTTTACGAGGGCCGGTTGAAAAATTGACTTTACGAGGGCCGGTTGAAAAACTGATTTTACGAGGGCCGGTTGAAAATCTACCTTACGAGGGCCGGTTGAAAAATTGACTTTACGAGGGCCGGTTGAAAAATTGACTTTACGAGGGCCGGTTGAAAAACTGATTTTACGAGGGCCGGTTAAAAAATTGACTTTACGAGGGCCGGTTGAAAAATTGACTTTACGAGGGCCGGTTGAAAAATTTACTTTACGAGGGCCGGTTGAAAAATCTACCTTACGAGGGCCGGTTGAAAAATTGACTTTACGAGGGCCGGTTGAAAAATTGACTTTACGAGGGCCGGTTGAAAAATTGACTTTACGAGGGCCGGTTGAAAAATTGACTTTACGAGGGCCGGTTGAAAAATGTACTTTACGAGGGCCGGTTGAAAAATTGACTTTACGAGGGCCGGTTGAAAAATCTACCTTACGAGGGCCGGTTGGAAAATTGACTTTACGAGGGCCGGTTGAAAAATCTACCTTACGAGGGCCGGTTGAAAAATTGACTTTACGAGGGCCGGTTGAAAAATTGACTTTACGAGGGCCGGTTGAAAAATTGACTTTACGAGGGCCGGTTGAAAAATTGACTTTACGAGGGCCGGTTGAAAAATTGACTTTACGAGGGCCGGTTGAAAAATTGACTTTACGAGGGCCGGTTGAAAAATTGACTTTACGAGGGCCGGTTGAATATTGACTTTACGAGGGCCGGTTGAAAAACTGATTTTACGAGGGCCGGTTGAAAATCTACCTTACGAGGGCCGGTTGAAAAATGTACTTTACGAGGGCCGGTTGAAAAATTGACTTTACGAGGGCCGGTTGAAAAATCTACCTTACGAGGGCCGGTTGGAAAATTGACTTTACGAGGGCCGGTTGAAAAATTGACTTTACGAGGGCCGGTTGAAAAATCTACCTTACGAGGGCCGGTTGAAAAATTGACTTTACGAGGGCCGGTTGAAAAATTGACTTTACGAGGGCCGGTTGAAAAATTGACTTTACGAGGGCCGGTTGAAAAATCTACCTTACGAGGGCCGGTTGAAAATTGACTTTACGAGGGCCGGTTGAAAAATTGACTTTACGAGGGCCGGTTGAAAAATTGACTTTACGAGGGCCGGTTGAAAAATTGACTTTACGAGGGCCGGTTAAAAAATTGACTTTACGAGGGCCGGTTGAAAAATTGACTTTACGAGGGCCGGTTGAAAAATTTACTTTACGAGGGCCGGTTGAAAAATTTACTTTACGAGGGCCGGTTGAAAAATTGACTTTACGAGGGCCGGTTGAAAATCTACCTTACGAGGGCCGGTTGAAAAATTGACTTTACGAGGGCCGGTTGAAAAATGTACTTTACGAGGGCCGGTTGAAAAATTGACTTTACGAGGGCCGGTTGCAAAATCCACCTTACGAGGGCTGGTTGAAAAATTGACTTTACGAGGGCCGGTTGAAAAATCTACCTTACGAGGGCCGGTTGAAAAATGAACCCAAACCCAACTTCCGGTTCGGTTAGACGTCACTTCCGGTTAGGTCAGACGTCTAACCCAACCGGAAGTTGGGTTAGACGTCACTTCCGGTTGGGTTAGACGTCTAACCAAACCGGAAGTTGGGTTAGACATCTAACCCAACCGGAAGTGACGTCTAACCCAACTTCCGGTTTGGTTAGACGTCTAACCGAACCGAAAGTGACGTCTAACCCAACTTCCGGTTAGCTTAGACATCTAACCCAACCGGAAGTGACGTCCAACCCAACCGGAAGTGACGTCTAACCCAACTTCCGGTTTGGTTAGACGTCTAAGCTAACCGGAAGTTGGGTTAGACGTCACTTCCGGTTGGGTTAGACGTCACTTCCGGTTGGGTTAGTTGTCCAAGCTAACCGGAAGTTGGGTTAGACGTCACTTCCAGTTGGGTTAGACGTCTAACCCAAACAGAAGTTGGGTTAGACGTCACTTCCGGTTGGGTTAGATGTCTAAGCTAACCGGAAGTTGGGTTAGACGTCACTTCCGTTTGGGTTAGATGTCTAAGCTAACCGGAAGTTGGGTTAGACGTCACTTCCGTTTGGGTTAGATGTCTAAGCTAACCGGAAGTTGGGTTAGACGTCTAACCCAACCGGAAGTGGCGTCTAACCCAACCGGAAGTGACGTATAACCCAACTTCCGGTTGAATTAGACGTCTGACCTAACCGGAAGTGACGTCTAACCCAACTTCCGGTTTGGTTAGACCTCTAACCCAACCGGAAGTGACGTCTAACCGGTTGAAAAATTGACTTTACGAGGGCCGGTTGAAAAATTTACTTTCGAGGGCCGGTTGAAAATCTACCTTACGAGGGCCGGTTGAAAAATGTACTTTACGAGGGCCGGTTGAAAAATTGACTTTACGAGGGCCGGTTGAAAAATTGACTTTACGAGGGCCGGTTGAAAAATTTACTTTCGAGGGCCGGTTGAATATTAAATTTACGAGGGCCGGTTGAAAAATTGACTTTACGAGGGCCGGTTGAAAAATTGACTTTACGAGGGCCGGTTGAAAAACTGATTTTACGAGGGCCGGTTGAAAAATTGACTTTACGAGGGCCGGTTGAAAAATTGACTTTACGAGGGCCGGTTGAAAAATTGACTTTACGAGGGCCGGTTGAAAAATTGACTTTACGAGGGCCGGTTGAAAAATGTACTTTACGAGGGCCGGTTGAAAAATTGACTTTACGAGGGCCGGTTGAAAAATCTACCTTACGAGGGCCGGTTGGAAAATTGACTTTACGAGGGCCGGTTGAAAAATCTACCTTACGAGGGCCGGTTGAAAAATTGACTTTACGAGGGCCGGTTGAAAAATTGACTTTACGAGGGCCGGTTGAAAAATTGACTTTACGAGGGCCGGTTGAAAAATTGACTTTACGAGGGCCGGTTGAAAAATTGACTTTACGAGGGCCGGTTGAAAAATTGACTTTACGAGGGCCGGTTGAAAAATTGACTTTACGAGGGCCGGTTGAATATTGACTTTACGAGGGCCGGTTGAAAAACTGATTTTACGAGGGCCGGTTGAAAATCTACCTTACGAGGGCCGGTTGAAAAATGTACTTTACGAGGGCCGGTTGAAAAATTGACTTTACGAGGGCCGGTTGAAAAATCTACCTTACGAGGGCCGGTTGGAAAATTGACTTTACGAGGGCCGGTTGAAAAATTGACTTTACGAGGGCCGGTTGAAAAATCTACCTTACGAGGGCCGGTTGAAAAATTGACTTTACGAGGGCCGGTTGAAAAATTGACTTTACGAGGGCCGGTTGAAAAATTGACTTTACGAGGGCCGGTTGAAAAATCTACCTTACGAGGGCCGGTTGAAAATTGACTTTACGAGGGCCGGTTGAAAAATTGACTTTACGAGGGCCGGTTGAAAAATTGACTTTACGAGGGCCGGTTGAAAAATTGACTTTACGAGGGCCGGTTAAAAAATTGACTTTACGAGGGCCGGTTGAAAAATTGACTTTACGAGGGCCGGTTGAAAAATTTACTTTACGAGGGCCGGTTGAAAAATTTACTTTACGAGGGCCGGTTGAAAAATTGACTTTACGAGGGCCGGTTGAAAATCTACCTTACGAGGGCCGGTTGAAAAATTGACTTTACGAGGGCCGGTTGAAAAATGTACTTTACGAGGGCCGGTTGAAAAATTGACTTTACGAGGGCCGGTTGCAAAATCCACCTTACGAGGGCTGGTTGAAAAATTGACTTTACGAGGGCCGGTTGAAAAATCTACCTTACGAGGGCCGGTTGAAAAATGAACCCAAACCCAACTTCCGGTTCGGTTAGACGTCACTTCCGGTTAGGTCAGACGTCTAACCCAACCGGAAGTTGGGTTAGACGTCACTTCCGGTTGGGTTAGACGTCTAACCAAACCGGAAGTTGGGTTAGACATCTAACCCAACCGGAAGTGACGTCTAACCCAACTTCCGGTTTGGTTAGACGTCTAACCGAACCGAAAGTGACGTCTAACCCAACTTCCGGTTAGCTTAGACATCTAACCCAACCGGAAGTGACGTCCAACCCAACCGGAAGTGACGTCTAACCCAACTTCCGGTTTGGTTAGACGTCTAAGCTAACCGGAAGTTGGGTTAGACGTCACTTCCGGTTGGGTTAGACGTCACTTCCGGTTGGGTTAGTTGTCCAAGCTAACCGGAAGTTGGGTTAGACGTCACTTCCAGTTGGGTTAGACGTCTAACCCAAACAGAAGTTGGGTTAGACGTCACTTCCGGTTGGGTTAGATGTCTAAGCTAACCGGAAGTTGGGTTAGACGTCACTTCCGTTTGGGTTAGATGTCTAAGCTAACCGGAAGTTGGGTTAGACGTCACTTCCGTTTGGGTTAGATGTCTAAGCTAACCGGAAGTTGGGTTAGACGTCTAACCCAACCGGAAGTGGCGTCTAACCCAACCGGAAGTGACGTATAACCCAACTTCCGGTTGAATTAGACGTCTGACCTAACCGGAAGTGACGTCTAACCCAACTTCCGGTTTGGTTAGACCTCTAACCCAACCGGAAGTGACGTCTAACCGGTTGAAAAATTGACTTTACGAGGGCCGGTTGAAAAATTTACTTTCGAGGGCCGGTTGAAAATCTACCTTACGAGGGCCGGTTGAAAAATGTACTTTACGAGGGCCGGTTGAAAAATTGACTTTACGAGGGCCGGTTGAAAAATTGACTTTACGAGGGCCGGTTGAAAAATTTACTTTCGAGGGCCGGTTGAATATTAAATTTACGAGGGCCGGTTGAAAAATTGACTTTACGAGGGCCGGTTGAAAAATTGACTTTACGAGGGCCGGTTGAAAAACTGATTTTACGAGGGCCGGTTGAAAATCTACCTTACGAGGGCCGGTTGAAAAATTGACTTTACGAGGGCCGGTTGAAAAATTGACTTTACGAGGGCCGGTTGAAAAACTGATTTTACGAGGGCCGGTTGAAAATCTACCTTACGAGGACCGGTTGAAAAATGTACTTTACGAGGGCCGGTTGAAAAATTGACTTTACGAGGGCCGGTTAAAAAATTGACTTTACGAGGGCCGGTTGAAAAATTGACTTTACGAGGGCCGGTTGAAAAATTGACTTTACGAGGGCCGGTTGAAAAATTTACTTTACGAGGGCCGGTCGAAAAATTGACTTTACGAGGGCCGGTTGAAAAACTGATTTTACGAGGGCCGGTTGAAAATCTACCTTACGAGGGCCGGTTGAAAAATTGACTTTACGAGGGCCGGTTGAAAAATTGACTTTACGAGGGCCGGTTGAAAAACTGATTTTACGAGGGCCGGTTAAAAAATTGACTTTACGAGGGCCGGTTGAAAAATTGACTTTACGAGGGCCGGTTGAAAAATTTACTTTACGAGGGCCGGTTGAAAAATCTACCTTACGAGGGCCGGTTGAAAAATTGACTTTACGAGGGCCGGTTGAAAAATTGACTTTACGAGGGCCGGTTGAAAAATTGACTTTACGAGGGCCGGTTGAAAAATTGACTTTACGAGGGCCGGTTGAAAAACTGATTTTACGAGGGCCGGTTGAAAATCTACCTTACGAGGGCCGGTTGAAAAATGTACTTTACGAGGGCCGGTTGAAAAATTGACTTTACGAGGGCCGGTTGAAAAATCTACCTTACGAGGGCCGGTTGGAAAATTGACTTTACGAGGGCCGGTTGAAAAATTGACTTTACGAGGGCCGGTTGAAAAATCTACCTTACGAGGGCCGGTTGAAAAATTGACTTTACGAGGGCCGGTTGAAAAATTGACTTTACGAGGGCCGGTTGAAAAATTGACTTTACGAGGGCCGGTTGAAAAATTGACTTTACGAGGGCCGGTTGAAAAATTGACTTTACGAGGGCCGGTTGAAAAATCTACCTTACGAGGGCCGGTTGAAAAATTGACTTTACGAGGGCCGGTTGAAAAATTGACTTTACGAGGGCCGGTTGAAAAATTGACTTTACGAGGGCCGGTTGAAAAATTGACTTTACGAGGGCCGGTTGAAAAACTGATTTTACGAGGGCCGGTTGAAAATCTACCTTACGAGGGCCGGTTGAAAAATGTACTTTACGAGGGCCGGTTGAAAAATTGATTTTACGAGGGCCGGTTGAAAAATCTACCTTACGAGGGCCGGTTGAAAAATTGACTTTACGAGGGCCGGTTGAAAAATTGACTTTACGAGGGCCGGTTGAAAAATTGACTTTACGAGGGCCGGTTGAAAAATTGACTTTACGAGGGCCGGTTGAAAAATTGACTTTACGAGGGCCGGTTGAAAAATTGACTTTACGAGGGCCGGTTGAAAAATTGACTTTACCAGGGCCGGTTGAAAAACTGATTTTACGAGGGCCGGTTGAAAATCTACCTTACGAGGGCCGGTTGAAAAATTGACTTTACGAGGGCCGGTTGAAAAATTGACTTTACGAGGGCCGGTTGAAAAATGTACTTTACGAGGGCCGGTTGAAAAATTGACTTTACGAGGGCCGGTTGAAAAATCTACCTTACGAGGGCCGGTTGGAAAATTGACTTTACGAGGGCCGGTTGAAAAATCTACCTTACGAGGGCCGGTTGAAAAATTGACTTTACGAGGGCCGGTTGAAAAATTGACTTTACGAGGGCCGGTTGAAAAATTGACTTTACGAGGGCCGGTTGAAAAATTGACTTTACGAGGGCCGGTTGAAAAATTGACTTTACGAGGGCCGGTTGAAAAATTGACTTTACGAGGGCCGGTTGAAAAATTGACTTTACGAGGGCCGGTTGAAAAATTTACTTTCGAGGGCCGGTTGAAAAATTGACTTTACGAGGGCCGGTTGAAAAATTGACTTTACGAGGGCCGGTTGAAAAATTGACTTTACGAGGGCCGGTTGAAAAATTGACTTTACGAGGGCCGGTTGAAAAATTTACTTTCGAGGGCCGGTTGAATATTAACTTTACGAGGGCCGGTTGAAAAATTGACTTTACGAGGGCCGGTTGAAAAACTGATTTTACGAGGGCCGGTTGAAAATCTACCTTACGAGGGCCGGTTGAAAAATTGACTTTACGAGGGCCGGTTGAAAAATCTACCTTACGAGGGCCGGTTGAAAAATTGACTTTACGAGGGCCGATTGAAAAATTGACTTTACGAGGGCCGGTTGAAAAATTGACTTTACGAGGGCCGGTTGAAAAATTGTCTTTACGAGGGTCGGTTGAAAAATTGACTTTACGAGGGCCGGTTGAAAAATTGACTTTACGAGGGCCGGTTGAAAAATTGACTTTACGAGGGCCGGTTGAAAAATTGACTTTACGAGGGCCGGTTGAAAAATTTACTTTCGAGGGCCGGTTGAATATTAACTTTACGAGGGCCGGTTGAAAAATTTACTTTACGAGGGCCGGTTGAAAAACTGATTTTACGAGGGCCGGTTGAAAATCTACCTTACGAGGGCCGGTTGAAAAATTGACTTTACGAGGGCCGGTTGAAAAATTGACTTTACGAGGGCCGGTTGAAAAACTGATTTTACGAGGGCCGGTTGAAAATCTACCTTACGAGGACCGGTTGAAAAATGTACTTTACGAGGGCCGGTTGAAAAATTGACTTTACGAGGGCCGGTTAAAAAATCTACCTTACGAGGGCCGGTTGAAAAATTGACTTTACGAGGGCCGGTTGAAAAATTTACTTTCGAGGGCCGGTTGAATATTAACTTTACGAGGGCCGGTTGAAAAATTGACTTTACGAGGGCCGGTTGAAAAATTGACTTCACGAGGGCCGGTTGAATAATTGACTTTACGAGGGCCGGTTGAAAAATTGACTTTACGAGGGCCGGTTGAAAAATTGACTTTACGAGGGCCGGTTGAAAAATTAACTTTACGAGGGCCGGTTGAAAAATTGACTTTACGAGGGCCGGTTGAAAAATTGACTTTACGAGGGCCGGTTGAAAAATTGACTTTACGAGGGCCGGTTGAAAAATTAACTTTACGAGGGCCGGTTGAAAAATTGACTTTACGAGGGCCGGTTGAAAAATTGACTTTACGAGGGCCGGTTGAAAAATTGACTTTACGAGGGCCGGTTGAAAAATTAACTTTACGAGGGCCGGTTGAATAATTGACTTTACGAGGGCCGGTTGAAAAATTGACTTTACGAGGGCCGGTTGAAAAATTGACTTTACGAGGGCCGGTTGAAAAATTAACTTTACGAGGGCCGGTTGAAAAATTGACTTTACGAGGGCCGGTTGAAAAATTGACTTTACGAGGGCCGGTTGAAAAACTGATTTTACGAGGGCCGGTTGAAAATCTACCTTACGAGGGCCGGTTGAAAAATTGACTTTACGAGGGCCGGTTGAAAAATTGACTTTACGAGGGCCGGTTGAAAAATTTACTTTCGAGGGCCGGTTGAATATTAAATTTACGAGGGCCGGTTGAAAAATTTACTTTACGAGGGCCGGTTGAAAAATTGACTTTACGAGGGCCGGTTGAAAAATTGACTTTACGAGGGCCGGTTGAAAAACTGATTTTACGAGGGCCGGTTGAAAATCTACCTTACGAGGGCCGGTTGAAAAATTGACTTTACGAGGGCCGGTTGAAAAATTGACTTTACGAGGGCCGGTTGAAAAACTGATTTTACGAGGGCCGGTTGAAAATCTACCTTACGAGGACCGGTTGAAAAATGTACTTTACGAGGGCCGGTTGAAAAATTGACTTTACGAGGGCCGGTTAAAAAATCTACCTTACGAGGGCCGGTTGAAAAATTGACTTTACGAGGGCCGGTTGAAAAATTTACTTTCGAGGGCCGGTTGAATATTAACTTTACGAGGGCCGGTTGAAAAATTGACTTTACGAGGGCCGGTTGAAAAATTGACTTCACGAGGGCCGGTTGAATAATTGACTTTACGAGGGCCGGTTGAAAAATTGACTTTACGAGGGCCGGTTGAAAAATTGACTTTACGAGGGCCGGTTGAAAAATTAACTTTACGAGGGCCGGTTGAAAAATTGACTTTACGAGGGCCGGTTGAAAAATTGACTTTACGAGGGCCGGTTGAAAAACTGATTTTACGAGGGCCGGTTGAAAATCTACCTTACGAGGGCCGGTTGAAAAATTGACTTTACGAGGGCCGGTTGAAAAATTGACTTTACGAGGGCCGGTTGAAAAATTAACTTTACGAGGGCCGGTTGAAAAATTGACTTTACGAGGGCCGGTTGAAAAATTTACTTTCGAGGGCCGGTTGAATATTAACTTTACGAGGGCCGGTTGAAAAATTTACTTTACGAGGGCCAGTTGAAAAATTGACTTTACGAGGGCCGGTTGAAAAATTGACTTTACGAGGGCCGGTTGAAAATCTACCTTACGAGGACCGGTTGAAAAATGTACTTTACGAGGGCCGGTTGAAAAATTGACTTTACGAGGGCCGGTTAAAAAATTGACTTTACGAGGGCCGGTTGAAAAATTGACTTTACGAGGGCCGGTTGAAAAATTGACTTTACGAGGGCCGGTTGAAAAATTTACTTTACGAGGGCCGGTTGAAAAATTGACTTTACGAGGGCCGGTTAAAAAATTGACTTTACGAGGGCCGGTTGAAAAATTGACTCTACGAGGGCCGGTTGAAAAATTTACTTTACGAGGGCCGGTTGAAAAATTTACTTTATGAGGGCCGGTTGAAAAATTGACTTTACAAGGGCCGGTTGAAAAATTGTCTTTACGAGGGCCGGTTGAAAAACTGATTTTACGAGGGCCGGTTGAAAATCTACCTTACGAGGGCCGGTTGAAAAATTGACTTTACGAGGGCCGGTTGAAAAATGTACTTTACGAGGGCCGGTTGAAAAATTGACTTTACGAGGGCCGGTTGAAAAATTGACTTTACCAGGGCCGGTTGAAAAACTGATTTTACGAGGGCCGGTTGAAAATCTACCTTACGAGGGCCGGTTGAAAAATGTACTTTACGAGGGCCGGTTGAAAAATTGACTTTACGAGGGCCGGTTGAAAAATCTACCTTACGAGGGCCGGTTGGAAAATTGACTTTACGAGGGCCGGTTGAAAAATTGACTTTACGAGGGCCGGTTGAAAAATTGACTTTACGAGGGCCGGTTGAAAAATTGACTTTACGAGGGCCGGTTGAAAAATTTACTTTCGAGGGCCGGTTGAATATTAACTTTACGAGGGCCGGTTGAAAAATTGACTTTACGAGGGCCGGTTGAAAAACTGATTTTACGAGGGCCGGTTGAAAATCTACCTTACGAGGGCCGGTTGAAAAATTGACTTTACGAGGGCCGGTTGAAAAATCTACCTTACGAGGGCCGGTTGAAAAATTGACTTTACGAGGGCCGGTTGAAAAATTGACTTTACGAGGGCCGGTTGAAAAATTGACTTTACGAGGGCCGGTTGAAAAATTGTCTTTACGAGGGTCGGTTGAAAAATTGACTTTACGAGGGCCGGTTGAAAAATTGACTTTACGAGGGCCGGTTGAAAAATTGACTTTACGAGGGCCGGTTGAAAAATTAACTTTACGAGGGCCGGTTGAAAAATTGACTTTACGAGGGCCGGTTGAAAAATTTACTTTCGAGGGCCGGTTGAATATTAACTTTACGAGGGCCGGTTGAAAAATTGACTTCACGAGGGCCGGTTGAAAAACTGATTTTACGAGGGCTGGTTGAAAATCTACCTTACGAGGGCCGGTTGAAAAATTGACTTTACGAGGGCCGGTTGAAAAATCTACCTTACGAGGACCGGTTGAATATTAACTTTACGAGGGCCGGTTGAAAAATTTACTTTACGAGGGCCGGTTGAAAAACTGATTTTACGAGGGCCGGTTGAAAATCTACCTTACGAGGGCCGGTTGAAAACTTGACTTTACGAGGGCCGGTTGAAAAATTGACTTCACGAGGGCCGGTTGAATAATTGACTTTACGAGGGCCGGTTGAAAAATTGACTTTACGAGGGCCGGTTGAAAAATTGACTTCACGAGGGCCGGTTGAATAATTGACTTTACGAGGGCCGGTTGAAAAATTGACTTTACGATGGCCGGTTGAAAAATTGACTTTACGAGGGCCGGTTGAAAAATTAACTTTACGAGGGCCGGTTGAAAAATTGACTTCACGAGGGCCAGTTGAAAAATTGACTTTACGAGGGCCGGTTGAAAAATTGACTTTACGAGGGCCGGTTGAAAAATTTACTTTCGAGGGCCGGTTGAATATTAAATTTACGAGGGCCGGTTGAAGTATCTACTTTACGAGGGCCGGTTGAAAAATTGTCTTTACGAGGGTCGGTTGAAAAATTGACTTTACGAGGGCCGGTTGAAAAATTGACTTTACGAGGGCCGGTTGAAAAATTGACTTTACGAGGGCCGGTTGAAAAATTGACTTTACGAGGGCCGGTTGAAAAATTTACTTTCGAGGGCCGGTTGAATATTAACTTTACGAGGGCCGGTTGAAAAATTTACTTTACGAGGGCCGGTTGAAAAGTTGACTTTACGAGGGCCGGTTGAAAAATCTACCTTACGAGGGCCGGTTGAAAAATTTACTTTCGAGGGCCGGTTGAATATTAACTTTACGAGGGCCGGTTGAAAAATTGACTTTACGAGGGCCGGTTGAAAAATTGACTTCACGAGGGCCGGTTGAATAATTGACTTTACGAGGGCCGGTTGAAAAATTGACTTTACGAGGGCCGGTTGAAAAATTGACTTTACGAGGGCCGGTTGAAAAATTAACTTTACGAGGGCCGGTTGAAAAATTGACTTCACGAGGGCCGGTTGAAAAATTGACTTTACGAGGGCCGGTTGAATAATTGACTTTACGAGGGCCGGTTGAAAAATTGACTTTACGAGGGCCGGTTGAAAAATTGACTTCACGAGGGCCGGTTGAATAATTGACTTCCGGTTTGGTTAGACGTCTAACCCAACCGGAAGTGACGTCTAACCCAACTTCCGGTTAGCTTAGACATCTAACCCAACCGGAAGTGACGTCTAACCCAACCGGAAGTGACGTCTAACCCAACTTTCGGTTTGGTTAGACGTCTAACCCAACCGGAAGTCACGTCTAACCCAACTTCCGGTTGGGTTAGACGTCTAACCCAACCGGAAGTGACGTCTAACCCAACTTCCGGTTAGCTTGGACATCTAACCCAACCGGAAGTGACGTCTAACCCAACCAGAAGTGACGTCTAACCCAACTTCCGGTTTGGTTGGACGTCTAATCCAACCGGAAGTGACGTCTAACCCAACTTCCGGTTGGGTTAGCCATCTAACCCAACCGGAAGTGACATCTAACCCAACTTCCGGTTTGGTTAGACGTCTAACCCAACCGGAAGTGACGTCTAACCCAACTTCCGGTTTGGTTAGACATCTAACCCAACCGGAAGTGACATCTAACCCAACTTCCGGTTGGGTTAGACATCTAATCCAACCGGAAGTGACGTCTAACCCAACTTCTGGTTGGGTTAGACGTCTAACCAAACCGGAAGTTGGGTTAGACGTCACTTCCGGTTGGGTTAAACGTCTAACCAAACCGGAAGTTGGGTTAGACGTCACTTCCGGTTGGGTTAGATTTCACTTCCGGTTGGATTAGATGTCTAACCCAACCGGAAGTTGGGTTAGATGTCACTTCCGGTTGGGTCAGACGTCTAACCCAACCGGAAGTTGGGTTAGACGTCACTTCCGGTTGGGTTAGACGTCCAACCAAACCGGAAGTTGGGTTAGACGTCCCTTCCGGTTGGGTTAGACGTCCCTTCCGGTTGGGTTAGATGTCCAAGCTAACCGGAAGTTGGGTTAGACGTGACTTCCGGTTGGGTTAGACGTCTAACCCAACCGGAAGTTGGGTTAGACGTGACTTCCGGTTGGGTTAGACGTCTAACCAAACCGGAAGTTGGGTTAGACGTCACTTCCGGTTGGGTTATACGTCACTTCCGGTTGGGTTAGATGTCCAAGCTAACCGGAAGTTGGGTTATACGTCACTTCCGGTTGGGTTAGACCTCTAACCCAACCGGAAGTTGGGTTTGGGTCACTTCCGGTTGGGTTAGACGTCCAACCCAACCGGAAGTTGGGTTTGGCGTCACTTCCGGTTGGGTTAGACGTCTAACCCAACCGGAAGTTGGGTTTGGCGTCACTTCCGGTTGGGTTAGACGTCACTTCCGGTTGGGTTTGGCGTCACTTCCGGTTGGGTTAGACGTCACTTCCGGTTGGGTTAGACGTCTAACCCAACCGGAAGTGACGTCTAACCCAACCGGAAGTGACGTCGAAGCGACCGGAAGTGACGTCTAACCCAACCGGAAGTGACGCCCAACCCAACCGGAAGTGACGTCTAACCCAACCGGAAGTGACGTCTAACCCAACCGGAAGTGACGTCTAACCCAACCGGAAATGACGTCGATGCGACCGGAAGTGACGTCGAAGCGACCGGAAGTGCCGTTAAAGTGACTGGAATTGACGTCAAAGTGACCAGAAGTGACGGCAGAGCGACCGGAAGTGACGTCAAAGTGACTGGAAGTATCGGCAAAGTGACCTCATTGCAACCGGAAGTGACGTCAGAGCAACCAGAGGTGACGTCAGAACAACCGGACGTGAAGTCAGAACAACCGGAAGTGACGTCTAAACAACTGGAAATGACGTTGGAACAACCGGAAGGGACGTCAAAGCAACCGGCAGTGACGTCGAAGTGACCGGAAATGACGTCAGAGCAACCAGAAGTGACGTCATTGACGAGGGCCGGTTGAAAAATTGACTTTACGAGGGCCGGTTGAAAAATTGACTTTGCGAGGGCCGGTTGAAAAATCTACCTTACGAGGGCCGGTTGAAAAATCTACCTTACGAGGGCCGGTTGAAAAATGTACTTTACGAGGGCCAGTTGAAAAATTGACTTTACGAGGGCCGGTTGAAAAATCTACCTTACGAGGGGCGGTTGAAAAATTTACTTTACGAGGGCAGATTGGAAAAATACTACACGAGAGCCGAAAAATTTGTCAAAGTCGCTCGCCCAATTCGAAAAATCTTGAAAAAATATTTCTTTGAATGCCAGCTCAACTCATCCAGCGGCATTTTAAAGCTTGAACTCTTGGGATTAAAAAAAAAAGAAAAAATCCGCTATCTCCTAAGGGGGCATATTCCCCCCCTATATATATATTTATTTCTGGGAAGTGAGAAACATAGTAAAGAAAGACAAAAGTCGAACATCGTTAATGGTTTGTCTGTCGCATGGCGTATAGTGCCGTCTAACGGTGCCGCGCGCCGCCCGGATGGTAATTCGTTGCGCGTACCCTGTTCACTACTATGTCGACGCCATCGGAGTTCGCCAAAACCTTTCACATCCTCTTAACGGCACTTGAGACACGGATGTACATATATATATGTATATAATAAGTCTATGTATATATAAGTCTATGATACACGCGTACTCATATAATTTGTGTGCACACAAATTTTTACCTCCACCAAATTAAAAAGTTTAAATTCATGCACAAGTTATACAGGATAATTTGTATTGAATAATTGAAACTTTTTCGTGAAGATATTTTTTTTTACCATGAGGCTTCCTAAGAGTGCTCGGTTACCATATATTTTCCGCAGCGAATGATATTACATAATCATTAATATTTTCAAATTCTCAGCTGGTAAAAATAATTATTTTCTATCGGAGTTAACGAAGAGACACTTTGATCTGAGGATTGAACCCTTTTGACCCCATGGGAAAAATGGCACCTGATCCATACAAAAATGTGTCTTTCGAGTTTGACGATTTTTTTACCTATTCGAAGTCTAAAAACCCTAAAAATTTCTAGAAAATATACTTTGAGCCTCGTTAACCCAGCCTTAGCCTTGAGCAGGGTTAAGGATGACGAGAGCATGATGACCCCTGATATGACCCTCGTCCTATTTTTCACTCCACCACCAATCTGCCTCGTTCGAATTGCTCGTCAGACCATGATGGTCGTCGGTATATCCAAAATCATGAGATACTAATCCAGTATGAATATGCAACACGAATCTACCTCAAAAGCTCTAATTGGGTTCTTTTCGAGAAAATCATCAAAGTAAACACGATTGGTGTATCCGACGTATAGTTCATAGCTCATTAAGGATCATAGGGGCAATTATCGTTGCAGCTAAATGCACCACTGTATATATATATATGTAAAACCATTGAGGCATGTATACATACATCATCGAGCACGTCCATGAACATCGATATTCATCAACATGCGTTTCAGCATTCAACGGAAGGTGGCGATTAACTTTATACCAGCGACAGTTTACATGCGCTCTGTAGTAGAAGCACACGTACATAATACATATATATATATACACAGGAAAGCTAGCTTTCTCACGTCAGTTACCACGAGGTGAGATGGTGAGGGGTTTCCTCATGAGCCAAAAGCCCACAGAAACGTGTATATATATATACATCACACACACACACACATATATGTATATATATGTATATATGTACAAGAACACGCCGTGGCTCTGTGGTTATCCTCAACAGGCATTGTAATTAATTCCATTGTTTGAGCTGCTACGATATAGGGCAATGGTAACAATTGTAAGGACCTCAAGCGCGCGCTTGTTTCCTCTCTCTCTCTCGCTCTTTCTCTCTGTCTCCTCTCTGCCTCCGCTCAGCCTCCTCTCTCTCTCTCTCTCTCTCTCTCTCTCTCTCTCTCTCTCTCTCTCTCTCCCTCTCCCTCTCTCCCTCTCCCTCCCTCTCTCTCTCTCTCTCTCTCTCTCCCTCTCCCTCCCTCCCTCTCTCTCTCTCTCTCTCTCTCTCTCTCTCTCTCTCTCTCTCTCTCTCTCTCTCTTCCCCCCCCCTCTCTCTCTCGCTCTCGCTCTTTCTCTTTGTCTCCTCTTTCTGTCTCCTCTCTCTGTCGCTCCCTCTCTCTCTCTCTCTCTCTCTCTCTCTCTCTCTCTCTCTCCCCCCCCCCCCCTCTCTCTCTCTCGCTCACGCTCTTTCTCTTTGTCTCCTCTTTCTATCTCCTCTTCTCTCTGTCTCTCTCTCTATCTTACTCTCTTTCTCTCTTACTCGACGTTTCCTCGCAACTAACCCATGGAACATGCCTGCGAGACAGATCCTTTCCGTACACGGACACCGTTAATCACATATACAACACGACCAACCGAACTGCGATCACGGTACTATTGTACGATCTATATATGTATACACATATATATATATATACTATACCTATGAACATGCATAACCATACAGTTATCTGGACAACTAGCAGTAAACACAGATCGTTCGATCTTACCAAATACCCGAGTACTCTCTTGATCACGTGGCTGTCGAGCTTATCCCTTTATGTGTGTATGATTATATAATATGACCTACGCAAGCAGAAGGTCAAAGGCAAGCTAGAGCAGAGAATGTTAAAATGATACTTTAGTGTGAGAGACGAAATGTGAATGTGCGAAAACCTGTTGCTGTTTGGGTATTATTATCCGATCGTAACGACAGCCCCGGATTGTCGAATTGTAGAAGGTCATGCTACACGGTGACCCCATAGCTCTCATTTACAATACGTCTATACGCACCTTGTGTACTCCTAGAGAATATATGAGACACGTGAATCGATTCTATGCATTGCATCAGTTGAGGTATAGCCGTCTGTTCCAATACGTCGTTGGACTCGTAAGATTCACCAGTCTCGTGGATGCTGCAGTAAATTCTGGTCAGCACATCTCTGACGTGGTGAATATGCCATAAAATATAATTAAAAAAAAAAAAAACATGAAATAAAATTGAGACATTGTGCTATAAAATAAAAATTGGAAAAAAAAAAGTATTACGCAATGAAGAAAAAATTAATGAAGATCGATTTTTTTTCAGCCACATGAGTAGGCGTTGATTATCTACATTCAGGCCACGAACTTATCCCTGTATGAGTACGAAGCACGCATCCATGTGAACCCCTCTCGGGATTACCAAGCTCCAGGATGGTGGCCATGGGGGCTCGATGAAAAATAGTTAATGTTACGAATGGATCAAGACTCGAGGCGTCGCACCAATAAGGATGAGAATCTGCTGGTGTGACGCTCGGCGTCTACTCACGGATGGATGGACGGCCAGTGTGGTAACCTTTGACCTACAGAGCCTCGCCTCCATTATTTTCGTGAATGTTGGGTGCCGTGTGTGCTGCGGAGGCTGCGGCAAGAGGGATGAGACAAGACGAACAAGACGAAGAGCCCAGAAATAAGGGAGAGGAAGGACATCGAAGCATACAAGACCATCTTCTCTTCGTTCGTTGGGAGAAATGATCTATGATCTATCCGTGCCATACACGCTTTTCGTGCAATGCTGTTGAGATTTTCAACCCCTTCATCTTTCCCCAGCGCCGAGAAGAAGATCGTAAGTGTGATGTCATATACATATATATGTGGGGTCACTTTTTCCTCTTAATGTTAGTTCCCCCTCTCCCTTGGTCTCCTCTCTGCTTCCTCGCTTCCCTGCATTTAGTAGGCATGTGAATACATATATTACATATATATATACATATACATACATATATATATGGGGTCACTTTTTCGTCTTAATGTTAGTTCCCCCTCTCCCTTGGTCTCCTCTCTGCTTCCTCACTTCCCTGCATTTAGTAGGCATGTGAATACATATATTACATATACATATGTATATATAAAGTATGTACATAGAAGCGAAAGGTCACCCCGGACATCCCAGTGGTGGGAGCAACGCAAACCCTCTTCTGCTTCTAGCCAGAGACACACTTGCCCGTTAGATATTTGCCACACCGTCGACGTGGCCACTCACCATCGACGGAGACTCGTGCATACACACGACGTGACAAAAATCACAAGAATGTATTAACCATGTATACGAGCATATAATATACGCCCTTGTGGTTCTTAGACACACTTATACGTCTATGTTTACTTCGCTATACTCGCACCTCTCGCTTTTCGCTTTGCCCACTCGACCTTGTCAGCTCATAGATGTATATATATATATACATCGTCGTATCTCTCTACGCTCTCGTGTTACGGATCGGCGCAGCTCTGTGTGAGCTCACGGTCAAATTAATGCTGATGGCTTTGATATCAATAGAGCGTATCGGGCGAGTGCCACTATCAACACCATTGGCAGCCACTCTTGTCTCGCATGACAAACTCGAATGAGAGGCATCAATATTTAAAATTTTGTATCTGGTTTTACGCAGTTGTCTCGTTCCTGTCGATGAAATAGTTGGTGGTGTAAAATATATCGATGGGTCCAGGATGTCCATGCACACTCTGGTCTGTCAGATATTTTTTTAATCCAAATACATTTACGTGATATGCATGGAATGTCTGTTGGGAGATGGGATGGAACACTGATGGATCAACCATATGGGCTGCGATGTAGATTTACGAGATTAAGGGATAAGGTTTGATTGGCACGGTGAACAAATTTCTGGAATACATTCCATCAGTTTTTCCAAATATTGAGATGAAAGACCTTCGCAGCATGAAATTATTATATCAACTATGAAATGGTGTCAGTGCTAGAGAATTATCAAAATACGAATAATGATTGCCAACCCCTTCGTCATGTTTCTCTCATTACATTACGTTAAATAGACACTAATGTAAATCTGCCTTAAACCTAATGTGATAAAAAAAAAACCTGTTAACGTCTTTCATATCTACACAGTTTATTGTGTACATGAGTTTTTTTTTTGCATAAATTACATGCAAAAAAAAAATATTGTATACACAACAACTGTATGCAATATTATTCGTGATAATAGACATTTTATGGTACATCATCTGCACAACTTTACCCCTTCGTCTTGTTTCTCTCATTACATTACGTTAAATAGACACTAATGTAAACCTGCCTTAAACCTAATGTGATAAAAAAAAAACCTGTTAACGTCTTTCATATCTACACAGTTTATTGTGTACATGAGTTTTTTTTTTGCATAAATTACATGCAAAAAAAAAATATTGTATACACAACAACTGTATGCAATATTATTCGTGATAATAGACATTTTATGGTACATCATCTGCACAACTTTACCCCTTCTTCTTGTTTCTCTCATTACATTACGTTAAATAGACACTAATGTAAATCTGCCTTAAACCTAATGTGATAAAAAAAAAAACCTGTTAACGTCTTTCATATCTACACAGTTTCTTGTGTACGTGAGTTTTTTTTTTTTTGCATTGTTTACATGCAATATTATTCGTGATAATAGACATTTTATGCGGTACATCATCGGCACAACTTTGCCCCTTCGTCTTGTTTCTCTCATTACATTCATAGACAACAGGAATAAGATGACTGCTTTCTACCGTGAGAAATCGTTTGTGATCGTTTCTGCTGCGACCCATGGATCGGCCATCAAGGGGGTTTTTTTTTTTTGTTCGTCGACTGTACAGAAGAGGAGAGACAAAGCGGCAGGAAACTTGGTTCTGGTAAAACACGCTCGGTGAGAGACTACAGCAGTCTATATTGCCTCATGGAATAACAGTCATTGCAAAAAAAGACAATTCTGTGCCCGCACAAGAGAGTCTCCAGGGCGAATCAGTAAGTTGATAGAGCACGAAGTCGAAGAGTGGAAGAGTGAGTAAAAGTTTAGATCACATTGACGATCCACCAAGACTCTCAACTGTAGACGCACTCACGCGTTTCCCCCGGAGCTGACACTTTTTTTCTCTCTCTCTCTCTCTCTCTCTCTCTCTCTCTCTCTCTCCCTCCCTCTCTCTCTCTCTCTCCCTCTCTCTCTCTCTCTCCCTCTCTCTCCCCCTCACCCTCTCTCTCCCCCTCACCCTCCCTCCCTCCCTCCCTCCCTCCCTCTCTCTCTCTTTCTCTCTCTCTCTCTGTCTCTCTCTCTCTGTCTCTCTCTCTCTCTCTTGGTTCTCCACTTGACGTCAGCCATTTCGCGCACTGAGTCGACAATAATTGCGGTAACATGTCGCGTCCTCCGTCCATCCTTACCCTTTCTGTTTTCCTATTAGGGTGTCCCTGTGGCTGTCCAAGCGTTGTACGAGCTTATGACATATTTATATGTTTGCGTGTGTGTGTGTGTGTGTGTGTGTGAATGTGCGTATGCTTCGGTGCTTGCGGGAAAGAGCTTTTGCCCACATCGAATGCGGACAAACCGTGAGAAATGGTCGATACGTGACGTCGGAAGTGTCGAATGAATTTAAATCGACGCGCTGGCGCTCTCTTCTCTCATCGTTGCATATATACATATATATATATATATATTTATTCTCTGTGTGCATATATGCATCCTCATTCTAGTAACGTATGAATACACGCTGTACGCAATAAAACGGAAATTCACGTTTGTCTATAACCGTCACATTGGTATCCTATAGTTATTGACCATTCGTAGAGAAAAACGTCCATCCCGAATAATGGCGATTTGCCAACGGGAAATGTATACGGATACAAAGCCACCATTTCCCATTTCAATGACCATTCAGCACTATTGATTTCTCATTGGCAAATTGCTGTTCGCAATGGATCCCTCGGTTTAATTTTTTTTTTTTTTTTTTTTGCCAACTCATTTATTTGGCCAATTATCTTCTTTTTTTTCTCGATATATTCCTCACTTCTCATGGACAATTTGGACTCTTTGTAACATTTTTTTAGATCATTCGTCATTTGACAAGACGATATTTGGGACAAGTAAATATAATCATATATATGGAATATATTTATATCTTATATATAAAATCGAATAAATTTTATGCTTACAAATATTTCAAGACGATTGTTCTAATTTATGCTGTTCTGACTCGTCTATTCGTCTGACTGGAGAATATTAAAAATTTTGAGCTGCAGAAAATCCGTCGTTATCAATTGGCAATATTGGGCACAGTTGATAAGTGTGCCAGAGTGCCCAAACCCAAACGAATGAAGCAAATTTATATAAATTAATTGAGTTCATTAAAATTGTATCCATTTTGTGGTTTGAAAAATTGGAAAATAATGGTCGTACAAAATCTCTCCATCGTGAGAATATTTACCATTTAGAGTGGTAACAATGAGCATTAATTTTAAATGAGCATTATGTGGTGTACATTAGCAGATGTGAGGCTAACAATACTCAAGTCGAGGGCATTATATTTCCAAGACTCGCCACAAGTGTCGCCAGCGTCTCTGGTTGGCTCGCAGTCACAGCAGTAACGCTGATGAATAGAAGACGCAGGTCGCGGGTGGTGCTCTGGTGCTAGATGACTTTGCGGTACGACCATATTCTCCGGCCTACGCTCTCCGCATCTTAGACGCTGTGCCGAGAAAGGTCCTCGAGATCTGCACAGAACGTACTGCAATACGGACGTGATACATTGCACCGGGAACCCAGCAAGCCTGTTTTGCTCCTTTTCAAACGACACCGTTATATCTTATGGTACGTTAGACGGTACGCAGTTACTGTAAATACACAAACATACATAACACACACATACATAAATGCGAGTACTTATGAATTATACGTACGTATTTTTCCCAGCATTTGCGGCTAGAGATTTGCCCTGTGTCTTTGCACGTATACACGTAATTTACGTACATATATATATATATAAGTATTTATTGCAGAGCATAAACCGGAAAGCATTCGATCATCAAGCCCAGGCTCATATACTGACTTGATTCGATATAACTAACAGAACATCGTGCTCACATTCAATATGTTACATACGCATCCGGTCATCCAGCAGGTGCAGCATCAGCTCATTTCCGCTCGGTCCAGATAAATTCCTCTTGAATTTACATAAATATGAAAAATATCCAATGAAATATGGCGTCATCATTAGCGTTAATTTCGTGTCAATCAGGAACATCTTCATATTCGTAACTACATAAATTGGAGACTAATCAGTCTGTTGGATTGAGACGTGTCAATATTTTTATTGTGCAATTTTCTGCATTTAAATTTCTAACAGATTTTTATGGACCTTATTCAGTACAGATAGATCTCGTTTTTTTCTTCATTGTATTTTCAATCAAGAAAATATTATTTGATTCAAATTAATCCCCATTTGATACTGATCGTACTCGATTGAAATTGATCTTTATTTGATTCAATTGGATACTCATCAGTCTGTTCCATTGAGACGTGTCAATATTTTTATTGTGCAATTTTCTTCATTAATAATTTCTAACATATTTTTATAGACCTTATTCAGTACAGATAGATCTCGTTTTTTTCTTCATTGTATTTTCAATCAAGAAAATATTATTTGATTCAGAAAATATAGGAAATGGAAAATATTATTTTTAGCTATTGCGACCTTCTTTCATTAATGTGTGCAAAGGCATCTTACATTTGATTCAGAAAATTTTCTCCATACATCAGGCAGTTTTTATCTCGCAATAAATTTTGTAAAACATTTCCTTAAAAATTTCCCTTTTCCTTCCACTTTTTTTCTGCATGTACCACGCAGTACGTACGCATGTACAACGAGTCCTTTTCGTCTGTATATATTGTTCTGGGCCATTCATAGATGTGCATTTCACCCACAGAAAATAGAATACTGGTGGGTACAAGGCTGTGCTCATGTTCCATGGAGGATTTCTGGTTTCCTATAGCTTGTGTCGTCTGCTGATCTATGTATATCTCATCCGTGCACATGTACCTGGGGCCACAGGATGCTTAACGACAGGGTATATATATAAACTGAGGGCCTAGATGGCGTATTGTAGCTATACAATGTGCGCGCACATTGAGATAGCGTGAGGATACGAGGGGGTGAAACGAGAGGGCTCGTGAGGTGCGAATGTGGGAGTCAACCTATATAAAGGTAGGACGAGAGAGAAAGAGAGAGAGAGAGAGAGAGAGAGAGAGAGAGAGAGAGAGAGAGAGAGAGAGAGAGAGAGAGAGGGAGGGAGGGAGGGAGGGTGAGGGGGAGAGAGAGGGAGAGAGGGGGAGGGAGAGAGAGAGAGAGAGAGACAGAGACAGAGAGAGAGAGAGAGAGAGAGACAGAGAGAGAGAAAGAGAGACAGAGAGAGAGAGAGAGAGAGAGAGAGAGAGACAGAGAGAGAGAAAGAGAGACAGAGAGAGAGGGGGGGGGGGATTGTGAGAGTCGTAGAGGACGCACGGAATGGAACCTCAGTAATGGAATCAGCTACCGCGTGCCGAGAATCGTATATGCTTTCTGTGTAAGGGTTCTCAATGTTATCGCGCTTCACTTGGTCTCTCCTCTTCTCCCTCTTTCCAGTTTCGTCGCAACCTCGTTTTCCCTCTGGAATCGTGATAAGAGCCACAGAACTGGAAATATATAACGTTCCAGCGGAAGTGAACGCACGAACGTAGCTTACAAAATGAAAATTTATATGACTATAATTTTTTGAAAATTTTTTTGGTTCGCTGAAAAAAATTTGCACAGGTCAAATAATGAAGAATGGATCGTGAAATTTGATTAAAATCAAAGTTGGCTACGCTGGTCGAAGAAATTTTCAGAAGAAGAAGAAGAAGTTCATTCTTCGAGGGAAGAAAAATATTATCACGAATGCTTCTAAAGTAAAATGGTGAATTGAAAAATCGTTGAATAAAGCATGATAATAATTTTACAATATTCAGGACACTCGAAGAAATCGATCGATTGGAAAAACAGTGAAAAGAGAAATAAAACGAAATTAAGGGTTCATTTTTTTGTTCGACCAGAGTGTGAGCAATGTGAAAAATACTTGAGAAATTCTCAAGCTGTTATTGCAAAAATGGTTATTTACGAAGGATGCCAAAGAATTTTTTGTATTTTTCGTGAGACTTCACTAAGTGATATACATAACGGGAAAAGAGAAAACGAGAGAGGGGAAAAAAACGCTTTAACGCGTTATACCAGCAAGGAGGAAGTGAGAGAGCGTTAACGATACTGAGGTTATAAGAAGACGAGGGCTTGTTTTTTTTTCCCCTTCTTTTCGTCTGAAGGTTATTAGAATTCCACGAGTCTGGCATGCAGCACCAGCAAACGAAGCGGAAACCACGCCTCGTGAACGTCGCAAAACTCGTCTTGGCCATCATTTCCTTAGCAAAACATGCTACTCGCTCGACTTAAGTTTGCGGCAATATCGATGACTATGCTTATTCCTATAATTTCTACATACACAACTATTTAGAGCCAGCTGATGGAAATCGCAACAGCCAAGCTGGCCTGAATTATTAATCGAGTTACCGAAAAAATAAGTTATTCATAGATCATATCGATAAATCGATCATTCGAGGGCAACAGCCATTCGAAAACTCGAGTAAAGTGTATGTAAAAATGTCAACAGGTTACTTTGCCTACTTAACACCGGTGAACGATATTTTTTAACTCCCAACTGCGACGTAAAAGGCGACAGTTATGCTTTTCACTACAACTTATTGGAGGGGTTTCGTTTTGTCCTTTAATTATACCAGAAGGGTTAATAATGGTTTGACGAATTTTTGGAGAAATTTTCTATGTATGACGAACTTGAATTTTTACATTTTTTTGTGTTGTATACGTATAAATTATATTATATTATATTATATATATATTATATTATATTATAAAAATATTATATATTGATGTAAGTGACTTTTGACACTATATATAAAACTATTGGATTATTAACGCAGTTTGACTGTTTCTGACTGGAGGCTCGTAGACGTCTTTCGACTTTCGTGAGAAGTATGAATAAATTATAATAATAATTAATGGATCATTAGTATTCTTGATATGCCATGAATTATTTCAGCCTTTTTGAATATCATTTTGTCATTCAATTATTATGACTCGATATCGGATAGTTAATAGTTATTTTTAATTTCACATTTTTATTTATTGAAAAAATCTTGTCAGCGTCTAACGTCATTTAATAATCGACATTTTCTGACCTCCTTGGGCTTCGCGAAGTAAATGAACAGAAACGAGCGGATGTGTAAATGATATCGAAGAGGTCGTATAAGTATCAACCATTGAAATTTCAGTATCAATCAGCTGCGATACAAATAAAATAAATCCACAACTAACCATTATGAAGACATTTGCAAATATATATATATATATATATATATGAGGACCGTTCTGTGGATAAGATAGCTCTTCCGTTGGATTCCAGCAGCTTGAATTTGTTGCCTCTTCTCTGCTCTCGTTTTTCTTTGTTTTATTTTTATTTCTATTTTTATACCAGATCTTTCGTTTTTCTCGTATCTGGATTCATCCTCTCATTCCATTTTACTTGCTCACGATATCTTCAAGGTGGCTAAACAAGTTGCCTCAATCGGGAAATGAACAAAGAGAGAAACAAGTAACGAACGTTACTACACATACAAAAATATATCTCTCGGTGTAATACGTGACTCCACCCCTTTTTGTGATGTATCGATGGCCCAAGGTTAAAAGGGCGAATCAACTGTGTATAAGCATAACTTATATGCCCTTTTTGACATTAGACGATTGTTATTCACGTATATATATATATATACGTGTGAGAGACTACTCTGTTGCAACTCTGTAAGTATGGTTGATTGGCTGAAAGACCGGTTTAAGATTGTAGCAATACACGCAATGTAAGAATAAGGCAAAAGCCAGATAGCCACAACACTCCGATAATGCAAAAGACTCGAATCAGCTCCCAGTCACGAGCTGTAATGAATAATCTTGTACAGCCACCGATGATGACATATAGGAAGATTCAATGACCCACGTGTGAAATTTATAATAACGTTGCCACTATCCGGTTAACTGTGAATCTCATGAAATCCATGTACTATTTTGGTACTCATTTGTCGATGCACGACACGTGACTTGAGAGAGCAGTTTGTTTGTAAATGATAATCGAGGCAAAGTTAGACCGATGAAAATCCATTTATTTGAATCAAATAAAGCTTAATTAATTGACACCTCTTGATTAAGTAACAGCCCAGGATACTGAGGAATATTAATTTATTTAAAATAAATTTGATCTACTTTAATCGAATCGTATGTACATGAATCATTTATCATCTATTCCACTTCAGTGGAGTTTTTTTTTTTTTCAAATAAAATAAAATTGATTTCGGTCAAGTAGGATAAACGTCTGTACTTAATCTCCATTGAACTTTAGAAATTGTTGCTTG
Source organism: Dyspetes luteomarginatus (assembly GCA_963669185.1). Lineage (NCBI taxonomy): Eukaryota > Metazoa > Arthropoda > Insecta > Hymenoptera > Ichneumonidae > Dyspetes > Dyspetes luteomarginatus. The sequence continues at coordinate 1,297,702 of OY769911.1, forward strand.
ACCTTTGGTGTATCATTTTTTAAAATAATTTCAGCCTAGTTAATTTATCAATAAGTTTTTATTCTAATCTTGTCTTGATAATTTTCATAGTAAGTAATTTCGTAGACCAACCACAATAATCGTTGGCTGCCTTTTTGTCGAGCAACCCCATTCACAAATTGTCAATAAAACTAAATTGCTTTCTCCATTTTTAACTCGACGTTCGAGCATTTTATGTCAAATTTTCTCTCATTAATATTTCCCGTATTAATTTACTTATAAATGCACCTGTAAACCCACAAAAAGTAAACTTTGCCCTCACATGATTCGACGACAGTTGGACCGAAGACCCAAAGTGAAATTAAATATACGTCATAAAGTCGAAAATCATGTATGCTCGTACATGTCCATGGGTTCATGAGGTCACAGTCAGACTCTTGTGGTTCTACCTGGCAAATGTATTCTCGTACACATATATATATATATATATATATATATATATATATATATATATATATATATATATAACATTCACTTACTGGGCTTCTCCAGTCGACATCGAGGAGGGGGCGGTATACGTCACTCGAATGCAGAAACGCTGCTGTGGCATTTGGACCAGCGAACCGCGGCCAACCCTACGAGTGCCTTTCCTCTTCATCCTCTTCCTTCAGAGCCTCCTCGACGTTCAACCCTATGCTGGCCCTACCCTTTTCACCCTACCTTACATTTTCTACTCCACACGGCTTAGAAACCTCTCGCTTCCAACCTTCGCATTAGCGAACTTTAACCACCCTCAACCACAATCGCCACTAGTCATTTCACTGGCTACTATGTACTGTTACCTTGTGGGTTTCCACCACCTTTACTCCTAGATTTTTCTCATTCGGAATTTCACCCTCTCTCGTGTATTGTACAGGCAGAGAATGTTCAGAGTGTTCACCGCATGTACTTTAACAAGTGGCGTTGTAGTTATAGTTTACTTCCATACACACACACATGCATATATATATATATATATATGTATATAGTTTAGCTGTGGTGTCAAGTTCGTAGGTCGAGCGTGAGGGGTCCAGGGGGGTATCATATACAACGTTTTAAATCCTTTTCACTCAGAGACTCGTACCAGTGTGTGTGTGTGTGTGCAATGTACCCCATTTTACCTCGTCTTTCACTTTTATCATTCTCCATCTCAAGTATTACTGTGGCATCGTGATTTGACCCTGTATGTCCCCTCTTCTTTAAAATCATCGAAATAAGGGTAGGAAAAACCGTCGGATTTTAATTCCCTGATCATTTATTCATTTAGTTCATTTATTTATTTATTTTCAAAGAAATTAATGTGAGTGATACACGAGACCATGACAATTAAACGAGATACGTTTTTTTTTTAATTGAACCTAAACCGTAGGATTTTAATCCACTGATCATTTATTCATTTAGTTCATTTATTTATTTATTTTCAAAGAAATTAATGTGAGTGACACACGAGACCATGACAATTAAACGAGATACGTTTTTTTTTTTTAATTGAACCTAAACCGTAGGATTTTAATCCCCTGATCATTTATTCATTTAGTTCATTTATTTATTTATTTTCAAAGAAATTAATGTGAGTGACACACGAGACCATGACAATTAAACGAGATACGTTTTTTTTTTTTAATTGAACCTAAACCGTAGGATTTTAATCCACTGATCATTTATTCATTTAGTTCATTTATTTATTTATTTTCAAAGAAATTAATGTGAGTGACACACGAGACCATGAGAATTAAACGAGATACGTTTTTTATTTTTTAATTTAACCTCGTTGGTTAGACATCTGATGCATAAAGAATCTTTCAACTTTGGTCACGATTCAATAAGAGCATGGGAGTGAATCCCATGCTGCCGCTTTGTAATCAGCCCTTGGAGGACTTTGATGCGAAATTAATTGGTCCCTGCGCTGAGTTATTTCGGTAAAAAAAAAATTAAAAAAATCTGCACACGCTCATGCTATTTGATTGAGATCGTGCGATTGGTCTTCATTAATTGACCGATTGAGTTGAGTTTGTATTTTAGCTCGATGGTTTCCCATTTAGTTTCATCTTGTCAGGATTTTTTTGACACATATACATATCACTCCCGTATCATCTCGATAAAATTTGAGCGTCCAGCATCTCTCGTATCTCAGATGTTGGAGGAATATTGACGACACGCACCACTCGAATAATAATACGATTGGTATGGCGTACGGATCAATACTGTACAGGTGGGAAGTGTGCTTGGAGATTCTCCCCTTTTTGGCCCTCCCACTCTCTCTCTCTCTCAAACTTTTCTCCTTTTGCTTATTCTCTCTCACACTTCTTCACTCAGTATCCGCCAACTCGAATACGAATTTTTCTCTTTAACTGTGCGGTCCTGTTAGCTTTTCTCGGCAAATTTTTTAATAGGCCTCTCTGTGCTGGCAGCTGTTGTATGGCTTTCATGACTCTTTCGCACCTCTTGGGAAAATTCTGTGGCAATTTGCCACCTTTGACCTCTTTGAATATATATATGCCACCATATGTGGGAATTCAATATACCCGAGTAATCCTCAAAATAATTGGTGAATGACGAGGAGAATAGAATGTTAATTGGTGATGAGTCAGAGAAATCTTGACATTTGTACGAGAAGGGCCTTATTTAATTAAGATAATTATTGTTTTCATTCATCTCGATTCATCATTACATTTTGGTCCTACATATACATATATACATGAGCGTTTATGATGTTCTCTTTGCACATTTAGGCCAAACATTATCACCGAGGAATAACATCGTGTTATTGGGTTTGTTCTATCGTTGGGATATTATCATTTGTAACCAGTTTGGTCCATTGCGAACAAGATCGTTTCCGAAAATCCTTCGCGTGCCCATCTCCTACCTTCCTCCCTCTCTCTCTCTCTCTCTCTCTCTCTCTCTCTCTCTCTCTCTCTCTCCTGCTCTCTCTCTCCCCCTCCCTCCCTCCCTCTCTCTCTCTCTCCCCCTGCCTCTCTCTCTCTCTCCCCCTGCCTCTCTCTCTCTCTCTCTCTCTCTCCCTCTCTCCCTCTCTCTCTCTCTCTCTCTCTCTCTCTCTCTCTCTCTCTCTCTCTCTCTCTCTCTCTCTCTCTCTCTCTCTCTCTCTCTCTCTCTCTCTCTCTCTCTCTCTCTCTCTCTCTCTCTCTCTCTCTCTCTCTCTCTCTCTCTCTCTCTCTCTCTCTCTCTCTCTCTCCCCCTCCTCCTCTCTCTCTCTCCCCCTCTCTCTCTCTCTCTCTCTCTCTCGCTCTCTCTCTCGCTCTGTCACCACAGCAAGCGGCTACTACTATCAGTGAGCTGGATGTTTACCACAGCATGGCAGTAACGTGTTTATGGTATTAAGACCTTAGTGGTAGTGAACAAGTATAATTCCACGCAACAATAGCCAAACGACCTTTGCGTGACCGGATCGATGGAAATGAGATCCTACGATTGGGCGCTAGAGCCGGACGCCGAGAGCGACACACACACACACTTGTATCAATGCGAGAGAGGGCGAGGTGGGCGGTGGGAAAGGGGGTGAAGTCGACACGCACGCAGCTGGAATGCCCATGAATAGTGCTAATCGGTGTCAATGCCGAACATTCAACGAGTATCTTCCCCACTCGGATTCTGTATCGGTTAATTCCATGAAACATTCAATTCAGTGATGCGACCAGGCTTTATTTCTATTCTTCTCGCGTTATCACGCTCAACTCTCTCTCTCTCTCTCTTTCTGTTCTCTTCGATTTTGGTCACGCAACCGTAACAGATGCATTTGTCTTGTTCGGCAGACTGTAGGCTACTCACAGACCGTTTAATTGACTGTACACGTATATATATATACATATATATACTTCACTATATACAGGGGCTGACTGAGGCTTAAATTATTTGTACATATTGGGGTAACATCGGGCCATTTAGATGTTATAATTTCTTTTTTACGAGAATATTTATTTTTATTCGATTATATCTTCGATCGTCGTCTATTATAGTTCTTCGCGAATCTTTCGTGAAGAAGTATAATAGAGCGAATAGAAGAAAAGTCGTAAAGTGATACAAATGTAGATGTAAAATTTCAATTTTTTAAGTTTATATTCAGTCAACAAATTTCGTCACCCTATAGAACAGCGCCATGTTGTACGAGGGTGGACGCTTTTGAAGCTGCCCGAACATTTGTATAAATATAGAATATACGGTTAGGATATGTGTGTGTGTGTGTGTGCGTGTCGTACAGAAGCGAAGAGCTAAAGGCGAGTCAACACGCAGGAGACGATGTCTCAAAGTTCCCTGCAGTGACGAACGAGACAACAGCTGCGCTCAGTCTCGTATTACCGAAATCTTTTTGGGCCTTATCCGGCTGCTGTCTTTTTCTTATCGCTTCGTAGCTCCGTTCTACGAGGTTCTGTCGATCCTCGTACTTTCTTACACATTATAACTGCAGTATCAGCCTTATGTCATAAATTTACTATATATATATATATAGGACACATGTACGATCTCTCACTAACGACAAAAAGTAGCGGGGGAATTTGATGCTCGTTTGATCGGCTCACAGTATATAGTAAAACTCTAGACCCGAGAAACTTTGGATGACGAGAGGAAAAAAAAATTATGGGCGGGGAAGAAAGAAAAACACTCGAGAAGCCCTTTGAGAAGTTTGAAGTCTCGCTGCGGCATCTTAAAGTATATAGGAGATCGAGAACCTCACAAACCCTCTTTCTCGCTTGTTTCCCATCTCATTATCGTTTCAAGAACTCACAATAATCGCTGTTTCTATGATTCACCATCGTTGTGATTACGTCAATACGTCCAATCAGAGTTACACGAGATTGTACAATTTTTTTATATTTTCCTCATTATTGTTGTTATTATTCGAAATACTCGAGCTGAGGATGCTGATATTTAATTATTAAATCTTGGTTAACCCATTTGAGACCGATGGTCTCGATCCGAGACTCAATGGAATGCTTACACTTACCTCTTTTTAATTAGTCCATGCTATATCTATATTTAATAATGAGCATTAGATCTCATTTATTTTTTACTATATCACCACAATTTTTTCATAGGGTTTTAAATTATCGAGCACCAATTCCTCCAGTATATCGCTATTTTTTAATCTCGTCCCAAATGATCTCGCTTTACCCACTTTTTAAAATTAAATTATCGACGAAGATCCCTGTAAGCTTCGATAAAAAAAAAATTTGCATCTTTGCATGAGAAGTAAAAGGAATTAATATTTCAACGTAAATCATAATTGAGAGATTCTAGAGCTTGTTGTGTATAATTAATAATTCTAGAAACAAGACAGAGACTCAAAAATGCTCAAATCATCATCAATGCTAAATGTATAATTCTCTGCGTCTATTTTTTTTTTATGTCAACCACTCTAGCATGGAAAAACTCTCGATGGAAAAATATTTTGAAGATGCAAAAATGTGCTAATTTCGCAAATGAAGAAAAAAAAAAACAATTTTTAAAAATACGATTTTCTATAAATTTGTAATATTTTAAAGAACTCTGGCATAAAAAAAAATCACTAAAGTTAAGTTTTCTCTCTGCCCAAAACGAATCGTTTATCGATGTTAAATGTCAGAGACTGAAATTGCCTTTCAATACACTGAAGAACACGCATATAAAAATGAATACATTTACCTCGGCTGGTGAGTTCATCTGCTTGGTTTTGGCCTATCCCACGATTGTCTCTCTTACCCCCCGAGCTTATTCTCTCTCTCGCTTCCTCGATCATTCCTCCAACAACTTAGACTTTTGCCAGCCGCGCATCCGAGGCTGTCTCGACGAGGCTGTCTTCTTGGGACTCTCTCTCTCTCTCTCTCTCTCTCTCTCTATTTCTCTCTCTCTCTCTCTCTCTCTCTCTCTCTCTCTCTCTTTCTCTGCTCGTTGGCTTCACATCCGTCGCATCTGTGCATCGTTGAGCCCCATCGTTCTTCGTGTTTTTTATCCAAATTTTTTTTTCTCTTTTTATCTTTCCCTTTCACGACTCGGGTATCTCGTATGGCCACTGAGCACTGCTCCGTGCACAGTGCTAGTCCTTCGCTCCTCGCCACACAGCGGTCGTCGGGTCGAACCCTTACCTACCCATCATTTTGCCTCGCGGTGTCTCCTTTTTTTCTTTCGACCTCTTTCACTCCGTGTGTATGTGTGTGTGTGTTCTTGGTGAGGGCAAGAGATGATCATCTTGGATTTTCCAAAAGAACCTTTTTTTGTCAGCTCAGTCTCAGGATCGGCATTTACTAATCCGTACAAGGGTGTACTAGGAATATTGTTAGGTTGTTTGAGTTTTTAATTTTTAGCTGTAAGGATAATTAGATCTGTCACTCTCATTGATTGGATGACACCATTTTACTGATGATCATTTTCCATCGTTTCGTTATCGTCTTAGCGATCATTTCAATCATAAGTTAGATTTTCAGATCAATTATCTTTTTAATGATTTTTATTTTTCTTTTCTTTTATTTTTTTTGTCGTTTATAAATTTTGAATAATCTGAATAATGTAAATCCATTTTTACCATATTTTACAACAACCGAATTATTGAGCCATGTTAAGATGTTTTTCAAATTTAACGCAAAAGAATAATATTTCCCTGATAAACCCGAGATAATATATAAATGGCAGGAAATAAAAGGAATCTTGACGTTGGGTTGATGTTATAATAAATAAGAATTCAGGGAAAGGAGAATATACAAGTGAGAGAAACACGATGTGGTCAGGAAATGGCAGAAATGCGCTGAGACACGCGTCACGACATCCGGTTTGACATGTCGTGTTGCTCGCTAGTGAATCCGAATCTACGCAATTCGTACATTATACATGCTGAGAATTTCTCTGCGGATGGAGTGCATAGGATATCCTAGAAATTGTCATTTAAAATAAAATAAAATTTATTGACAGCGAAATAGGAGAAAATGATAACGACAAAAATAACTATTCAACGTTAAATTGAAGGAAAAATTATTGAACAATATTTTGAGGAAAAAAATTGAGGAACCAAATCGAATGAAAAATGTACAATAACTTATTAATAAATTAAACCCAAACACAAATGTCAAATTCGTACAAAATTTTCCAGATACCATCAATCCAGACGATACACCCCATGAATAGACTATTGAACGTTAAATAGAGGGAAAAATTATTGAAGAATATTTTGTAAAAAAATTCAGGAACTAAATCATTCAAAAGGCATCATTAAAAAAATGAATTCAGCAACAAAAATGTCAATTTCATACAAAAATTTTCAGATACCATCAATCCAGACGATACACCCCATGAATAGACTATTGAACGTTAAATAGAGGGAAAAATTATTGAAGAATATTTTGTAAAAAAATTCAGGAACTAAATCATTCAAAAGGCATCATTAAAAAAATGAATTCAGCAACAAAATTGTCAATTTCGTACAAAATTTTCCAGATACCATCAATCGAGACAATACACCCCATGAATATTGTAATATTATTCACTACAATGTTAAATAGAGGGAACAATTATTGAAGAATATTTTGTAAAAAAATTCAGGAACTAAATCATTCAAAAGGCATCATTAAAAAAATGAATTTAGCAACAAAAATGTCAATTTCATACAAAATTTTCCAGGAGGGAAAAATTATTGAACAATATTTTGTAAAAAAAATCAGGAACTAAATCATTCAAAAGGCATCATTAAAAAAATGAATTCAGCAACAAAAATGTCAATTTCATACAAAATTTTCCAGGAGGGAAAAATTATTGAACAATATTTTGTAAAAAAATTCAGGAACTAAATAATTCAAAAGGCATCATTAAAAAAATGAATTCAGCAGCAAAAATGTCAATTTCATAGAAAATTTTCCAGATACCATCAATCGAGACAATACACCCCATGAATACTGTAATATTATTTACCCAAATCCCCCGCATCAAGAGTACAAATTGATTTTCACATGGGCAAGTGCCTCTCGCGAGTGCAAACGCGACGATTGTGGAATAATTTATCGAGATTTGGCGAAATACACGAGATCCGAGTGTCGGTTCACCGCTCAGAATTTTTCATCGTGGTTGAAAGGAATGGAGGTCGCTTTGAAATTTTACCACTGGCAGAGTCGTCGAAACTGCGCTCAGGCACGATCTTTCTGACTCTTCATTCATCGCACACACAGTCACTCGCTCCCTTTTCTCTTTTCACTCTGTTATTTTTTTTTCTCCCTTTCTCTCCATCTCCCTTTTTCGTCTCTTTTCTCAAATGTCGACGTTGCGAGTCTGAGGGAATAGAGATAGGTGTGACAGGCGGAAAATTTCGAATTCACGATCACTCTGGGCTGATGGACTCACCGACTTTTCAAACTGGAGCGTCAGAGATTTTTCTTCAACGTTGAAAAATTTCCAAGTTTTTACATTCTCGAATAAATCGAACCTTTCAGAGCCCCACACTGTATTTTCATTCCTATGAAAGAAATTATAAATTTCCACGTAATTTCGAATTTCAAAGTTTGCTCAAACGCAGTGAAGACAAAAAAAAATTTGCTATGCCTTTTGTAGGAAAAATTGGGCTGAGGCAAATTATTTCGACAAATTTCACACAGTCAATTTGCTAGTATAATGGCGAACATCTGCGATCTAATTTGGAAATGTCATTTGGACGAGTTGAGGTGGCAGTTTTTGATTTCAAAATTTGAGAGATCGATTCAAAACAAAACAAAATGGCGGACATTCTGCGAATATCACATCAGACACTGCATGCCAGAGTAATTGACCTTTGACCCAATTCCTTTGACATTTCAATTCACATCCACATGCTTGTTTATATGGGCAAACGATGAGATATTGATTTTCTTGTCAATAGAGTGCAAGATGAATCGAGAGATACGTGAAATTGTTGCTCTTCTATAATAACAATAATAATAATAATAAGTCCCCGTTTCTCTATATTGAGCTTGAATGGTGATTCATAGAATTTCATCAATACATCTAAGTGCTTACTCGCAAATTACTGGGAAACAACGTCGTGTCGAGGAATTAATTACGCAAAGTTCATCATGACGATGTAATCTCGGTCATAAAATAATTCATCATATTTTACTTGGCACACAAATACTCATAAAAGTCCTCTCGAAAAAAATATTTCACTAGTTAATGAGTTTGCATGACATTTAATTAGTGATATATTAGTGGAGGCATTTTTGTTTCAGCTTAACAGAATAATCTCATTATTATCAAATTGTTAACAATGATTTTTTCAAAGATAAGTGAGAATTTTTATGACGAGATTTCTCAGTTGAACATAATATATCACTAATTATTTAATTATTTAATTAGTGATATAAATTGCTAACAATGATTTTTTCAAAGATAAGTGAGAATTTTTATGACGAGATTTCTCAGCTGAACATAATATATCACTAATTATTTAATTATTTAATTAGTGATATAAATTGCTAACAATGATTTTTTCAAAGATAAGTGAGAATTTTTATGATGAGATTTCTCAGTTGAACATAATATATCACTAATTATTTAATTATTTAATTAGTGATATAAATTGCTAACAATGATTTTTTCAAAGATAAGTGAGAATTTTTATGACGAGATTTCTCAGCTGAACATAATATATCACTAATTATTTAATTATTTAATTAGTGATATAAATTGCTAACAATGATTTTTTCAAAGATAAGTGAGAATTTTTATGACGAGATTTCTCAGCTGAACATAATATATCACTAATTATTTAATTATTTAATTAGTGATATAAATTGCTAACAATGATTTTTTCAAAGATAAGTGAGAATTTTTATGACGAGATTTCTCAGTTGAACATAATATATCACTAATTATTTAATTATTTAATTAGTGATATAAATTGCTAACAATGATTTTTTCAAAGATAAGTGAGAATTTTTATGACGAGATTTCTCAGCTGAACATAATATATCACTAATTATTTAATTATTTAATTAGTGATATAAATTGCTAACAATGATTTTTTCAAAGATAAGTGAGAATTTTTATGATGAGATTTCTCAGTTGAACATAATATATCACTAATTATTTAATTATTTAATTAGTGATATAAATTGCTAACAATGATTTTTTCAAAGATAAGTGAGAATTTTTATGACGAGATTTCTCAGCTGAACATAATATATCACTAATTATTTAATTATTTAATTAGTGATATAAATTGCTAACAATGATTTTTTCAAAGATAAGTGAGAATTTTTATGACGAGATTTCTCAGCTGAACATAATATATCACTAATTATTTAATTATTTAATTAGTGATATAAATTGCTAACAATGATTTTTTCAAAGATAAGTGAGAATTTTTATGACGAGATTTCTCAGTTGAACATAATATATCACTAATTATTTAATTATTTAATTAGTGATATAAATTGCTAACAATGATTTTTTCAAAGATAAGTGAGAATTTTTATGACGAGATTTCTCAGCTGAACATAATATATCACTAATTATTTAATTATTTAATTAGTGATATAAATTGCTAACAATGATTTTTTCAAAGATAAGTGAGAATTTTTATGACGAGATTTCTCAGCTGAACATAATATATCACTAATTATTTAATTATTTAATTAGTGATATAAATTGCTAACAATGATTTTTTCAAAGATAAGTGAGAATTTTTATGACGAGATTTCTCAGTTGAACATAATATATCACTAATTATTTAATTATTTAATTAGTGATATAAATTGCTAACAATGATTTTTTCAAAGATAAGTGAGAATTTTTATGACGAGATTTCTCAGTTGAACATAATATATCACTAATTATTTAATTATTTAATTAGTGATATAAATTGCTAACAATGATTTTTTTCAAAGATAAGTGAGAATTTTTATGACGAGATTTCTCAGCTGAACATAATATATCACTAATTATTTAATTATTTAATTAGTGATATAAATTGCTAACAATGATTTTTTCAAAGATAAGTGAGAATTTTTATGACGAGATTTCTCAGCTGAACATAATATATCACTAATTATTTAATTATTTAATTAGTGATATAAATTGCTAACAATGATTTTTTCAAAGATAAGTGAGAATTTTTATGACGAGATTTCTCAGTTGAACATAATATATCACTAATTATTTAATTATTTAATTAGTGATATAAATTGCTAACAATGATTTTTTCAAAGATAAGTGAGAATTTTTATGACGAGATTTCTCAGCTGAACATAATATATCACTAATTATTTAATTATTTAATTAGTGATATAAATTGCTAACAATGATTTTTTCAAAGATAAGTGAGAATTTTTATGACGAGATTTCTCAGCTGAACATAATATATCACTAATTATTTAATTATTTAATTAGTGATATAAATTGCTAACAATGATTTTTTCAAAGATAAGTGAGAATTTTTATGACGAGATTTCTCAGTTGAACATAATATATCACTAATTATTTAATTATTTAATTAGTGATATAAATTGCTAACAATGATTTTTTCAAAGATAAGTGAGAATTTTTATGACGAGATTTCTCAGTTGAACATAATATATCACTAATTATTTAATTATTTAATTAGTGATATAAATTGCTAACAATGATTTTTTCAAAGATAAGTGAGAATTTTTATGACGAGATTTCTCAGCTGAACATAATATATCACTAATTATTTAATTATTTAATTAGTGATATAAATTGCTAACAATGATTTTTTCAAAGATAAGTGAGAATTTTTATGACGAGATTTCTCAGCTGAACATAATATATCACTAATTATTTAATTATTTAATTAGTGATATAAATTGCTAACAATGATTTTTTCAAAGATAAGTGAGAATTTTTATGACGAGATTTCTCAGCTGAACATAATATATCACTAATTATTTAATTATTTAATTAGTGATATAAATTGCTAACAATGATTTTTTCAAAGATAAGTGAGAATTTTTATGACGAGATTTCTCAGCTGAACATAATATATCACTAATTATTTAATTATTTAATTAGTGATATAAATTGCTAACAATGATTTTTTCAAAGATAAGTGAGAATTTTTATGACGAGATTTCTCAGTTGAACATAATATATCACTAATTATTTAATTAGTCATATATTATGTTCAACTGAGAAATCTCGTCATAAAAATTCTCACTTATCTTTGAAAAAATCATTGTTAGCAATTTGATGATAATAAGATTATTCTGTTAAGTTGAAACAAAAATGCTTCCATGTTCTATGAGATTAATCAAGGAGCTTGGAAACAATATTCTCTAGGAAAAAACTGTGTAGAGAAGAGTTAGATGAGGCTAATACTTGAAAACAGCTCCCCGATCGATCTTTCGCACCACTAGTGCTCTCTTTCTCTCTCACTTTCTTTCTCTCTCACTTTCTTGCTCTCTCACTAACTCTTCGAACTGCTTGAACACGAGAAACCCACTGTGCAAGGCCCATCGAAGTTCGACGTGGGCTTTCGAGTTAATTCATCTCTATTTCCGTAACGCCATCAGTCACTCTGAGAACACGACGAGGCTGCATCCGTTTCTCTTGGAAACTCTTTCGTCTCTGTATAGTTAGACGTGACTGTGGTACAGCAGCAGTTCATGGACCCCCTGCTTGTGTTAAATGAGCCTATGTAGGGGTAACGGTAATGTGGCTAAAACTTTTCGATTGCTGAGTGTACTTGCTGAGGGGTAGAAAACGCAGGGTGAATGAAAAAAAAAAAAAAAAAAAAACTCTGAACTCTGAACTCTGACATGTCAGAGTTCAGAGTTTTTTTTTTTTTTTTTTTTTTTGCAGAAACATTGAGCTTGGAATATTCGAAGAAATTTCTGATCTTTCTCTTACGATAAATCAATTTCTCTGCACCAACGTCCACTCTCCAAGTCTATAAGGGTCCAACCAGACTCTGTACTGAAGCTGTGAGGTTTTCTCACGTGTATAAAATAAATGTTCGTTTAAGTAACTCATGTGATGGTCATCGACCCCTCCATGAAATCGGCGACTGATAATTCTCAAGGTCATTTTAATAGCTCGAGTCTTGTGTGATAACTGATTCACCCCATGAAATCGTAAAATCTTGAGGCTTCGTAAAAGAAAAAAAAATGCATTGCAAAAGATTACTAACCACTGAAATTTGTATGATAAAATTCTTCATGATCAAAAAAAAAAAAAATAGACAACAATAAACAATTGTCGAATTGTTGATACGAACAGAGATCTGTGCTCAAGTCTACCCCCAAAAACCTCCCAAAAATTAAATATAAAATTTCTCCAAGTCTATATAAAATTTACAAAATTCACAAGTTAACAAATAATAAACAATTGTCGAATTGTTGATACGAACAGAGATCTGTGCTCAAGTCTACCCCCAAAAACCTCCCAAAAATTAAATATAAAATTTTTCCAAGTCTATGTAAAATTTACAAAATTCACAAGTTAACAAATAACATAGATACTCGAAGTAATATAATTAAATCTTGTTTTATGGCAAATCATTTTGATCGAAATCTATTCAAAGTATTTTTTTTTCCCAATGTACATATAATATGCATGTATTTAAAGGCTAAAAGGGGAGTATATGTATGATAAATGAGGTGATTTTCGTGCTAAAAGGGTGTAACAAGATATGGCGAGTGGATGGTCATCATCGCCAGGGGTATGTCGAGGTGAATGAAACGAGGGTTAACACGCGCATCGAGAGATATCGTGACTCATACATGTTGACTATAGCGTTATGTTTTTTTCTCTCTCTCGTGCCCCTATGCTCCCGGAAATGTTATGACGAGTACCTAAGAGCTTTATTTTCCATGAAATGAATGTGGCAGCAGCATAAAAAGAGAGGGTGGGAGAGAGAGAGAGAGAGACACCACGAACAAAGGTAGAGAGAGAGAGAGAGGGAGAGAGAGAGAGAGAGAGAGAGAGAGAGGGGGGGGGGAGAGCGAGAGAGAGAGAGAGGGGGGGAGCGAGAGAGAGAGAGAGAGAGAGAGAGAGAGAGAGAGAGAGAGAGAGGTAATAGGCGTGAGTGTTGGACAACAGAGTCTCGGGGCTCACCCTCCAATCACTTATTACATGCCTAGCCACCCGATGTGATGGGCGTTAGCCCTCGTGAGTCAGACAAACTATTCATACCACGATCATTGTGACACGCGAGAAAAGTTCCTGCTTCATGGCTATACACGTCAAAAAAGGGTTCGCAAAAGTCCTCGTGGCGAGTGTATGTGCATTGATGTGATGATTACTTGACGCTTATGGTATATATATATATATATATATATACATATATATATATATATATATGCAGCTTGTATTAAAAAGAAAAAAAAAAAACTTTACTCAACAGATTATAAACGAAGGATCCTTTTTTCGTCATTATTGGAATTCATTATATAAATATATTTTTAAAAAAACTTTTTTTTTCTAGTTTTCCAAAAAAAAAAAAAATTATATTTGAGTCATGTGAAATCGATGGGATATTGAATGGAAATTTGACAGAATATAAAAGACGATAAAATAAAAAGGTATTGGTGTATTATCGTATTGCATTAATTATTTTTTAAGACTTTGCTACTTGGCGTCCATCAGAGTCAAACATTAAAAATTGCAACAACGTGGCCCCAGATAAAGTAATTAATCAAAAAAATTAATAATAATTTCATGGCATTAAATTCTCACGAGTGTCTCAAGTTATTCCCATAACTCAACAATATTGAGCTATTGACAGAATAACATTTGCGATCGGAAATATTTTTGCCGGTCAATAAATATTTGATAATAAAATGATGGGAAGATAAAAATTTCTTCGTATCGAAAGACTTGAAATTCCATCCAATGAAATATTAGCTTCCGGTCGTCAACGCCGGAAGTCGATGCGATCTAGACGCGATACGGAAATGACTGCCACATCACGAAGTTTTTTTCAGTTTTTTTTCTTAAGGGATGAAATAAAAACGAGACTAAAATTTCTTGGATCTCGAAAGCTTTTTTATATCATTTTTTTTTTCGCATATTCTTTTTTTTTAAAACACCGTTGAATGGAGAATAGGGGAAGAGATATGTGTGTATCTGACGTCTGAGGTGCGACTGTGTGGTTCGGTGAAGTTCTGTTAGCTTCCATCCCCTTCCAAATTTACTGATCCAAAAATAAAGTTTACCAACCGTCTACGAGCTTTCTCGCTTGTGATACTCGAGTTTGCAGTATATATTTACCACCACACACTTATACATGGAAATATACATCGGCTACTCAAAATTAACTCAACATAAAAAAAAAATTCTCATATTTCTTAAATTAAATTACGACCCACCATTTTCCAAGATATGACTCTTTGAAGGAAAAATAAAAAAATAACTCGAATATTCTGTTATTTGTAGCACAAGATGAGTTTAAAACAATGCAAAAGTGTTGTAATTATCTTGACAGAATTTTTGACACATTTTGAAAAAATATTTTTTACCTGACCAGCGTGTGGAATTACTCATATATATATATATATATATGAGTAATATATATATATATATATAGATGCATGCATACTCTAATATACATATGCATGCATATATATGTATATCAAAGCGCTTAATTACAAATAAACAAAAGAGGCCTGAGTGCGGTTAACGTAAAGCCAAAAGCATTCTCATATAGCAACAATGCCCATTAGAGAGGTCGCATGAGTGACCCCTGACTATGCTGAAGGAATATATAGAGAGTTCTCCCGTTCTTTTATCCATTTCCTCTCCTCGCGAAAATTCTTTATTTCATTCGTCTTCTCTCGGGCATGCTTGCAACTTTAATTCATTAACTCAAAGCGCATTAGACTTAAACACACAGTGAAAAAATGTCAAAGGTCACAAAGGGCATCCATGCAGGACGCGGGATCTTTGGAGTCTCTCTTTGTTTTCAACGATGAAAAAGATATGATGAAAGAGATATTCGCTCTATTGAATTATAATGTACACTTGACATATACGAACTAAGGGAGTGTATTTCACCCTTAAAAAAGGTCATAGGTTAGGGGTAGTTTTTTCGGTTTTGTCGTTTCGATTTTTCTGTCACACTGACAATACATGGTGGTCACTTCGAACCCCGGGTCTTTTTTCAAAAATGATATTTTGAAATTTCACGAAAATTTCGTATTACGATTGACGGTTGATCGAGCCCTGGTACGTTTCACCCTCGCACTTGACATTAAAAAAAAAAAACATTTCGACGCAAATCTGCCCGTAACATTCGTTCTAACTTTCCCAATATACCATCCATTTCCGTCTACTTACTTTTTTTTTTAAATTATGTTCCCAAATCTCACTACTATTTAACTCATTCGAGATGGCGATTTCTTTTCGAACACGATCCTCAGGAGCAATTTTTTTTTTTTTTCTTTTTAATGTTCATATTTAATTATTGCACAGATGGGGTGCAACCGGTCTTATAGCCTCGGAATCGGTCTCGAATATTTTCGTGACTCATGAAAATATGCGAATAACATATGCTAGTTTACAAAAAGCACAAGTCTGCAACAAAAAAATTCCTGCCGATAACGAAAAAGACAGTCAAGAGGCTATATAACACGGTAAGTACATATATATATATATATATATAGAATGGAAAAGTGCACGAGCTAGAAGTACCCAGAGAAATGGTGATGGTGGTGCGGATTTTTCGCGACTACCACGATATTTGCAATCGCTGACGATGGGATGGGAGAGAGAGAGAGAGAGAGAGAGAGAGAGAGAGAGCTGTGGGCGCTCGCCAACGACCAGACACCGAACATATTCCATGCCTTTATCAAGTACCTTGGCCGCGATCCAGCAAAACCGAACGACACGCACGCTTGACTCCCCACAATGGGTGAAGATGTCGAATGTGTGGAACGAGGAAAATCGGTTCATTTTCATACCTATCATATCTCAAAGCACAAACACTTAAAAACTCATCCCACACCAATTTCTCTTGATTTTTTTTATTATTTTTTAACTCATCCATTAATTGATTTCTCACTGGATCGCTCGTTTTTCATTTTTTATCTCCAATAACGAGGGGCCTCGTTACATCGAATATCGATAAATTGCAAGTTCTCTGCGTCGAAAAAATATGATCAATCAGTAATTTTGTTTCCTCTGGAGCGTGAAAGAATAAAAACTTTATTGCATCATCAAATGTCATATGGAGCTTAAAATGATTCATTTCGAATGATTTAAAGCACATTAATTATTACTAATTATGACTAATTCGACGAAGAAAAAATTATTGGGGGTAGTTAAAAAAATTCGTTTGGGCTTGGGTTCGTTTGGGGAGACAGACGGTTTTTTTTTTCAATCGTATCAAATGGCAAATATTTGTCTAGATGAGAAAATCCGAGAAGCATGACGGCGATAAACCGGAAGGATCTCAGTGGGATTTAAACGTTCACTCGTTCGTAAAGGATTGATAGATCCAATCCGTTCGAGAGAGTTTTGCTGACCTACAGGGGTCACGTTAGCGCCAATAGCGGACGAAAGAGCACACACACACACATGCTTACATGTCGATGCTCTCGAATCTCATCGTGATAAAGTTTTTACAAGTTCAACTTTGTCACAAATGTCAGCAATAATTTTTCCATCCCTATCGGAAAAAATTATACGTAAAATATTCAAAAATATATCTGACAAATATTCGCAAGATATATCTTGTGAATACTCCTATTGACCACTGCTCAAAGATATTAGATAATTTCTAGAAAAAAATAATAATAATTGACAAGGTGCACTATTGACAGTCCGATTTCTCGTAAACCGAACCAAACTATACCTGGTGAGCCTTGAAAGCGATAACTATACGACATATTTCTTATCTATACGACTTTTACGTGGATGTCTACGCATATTTACTAGTGCATAATGTCTGCATTTATAACGTGAACCCTAAATACACACCGTAGGGAAGTTTGGGTAAACGAGAGAGAGAGAGAGAGAGAGAGAGAGAGAGGGAGAACCGAAAAGCGTGCGATGTGCCAGCATGGACGTATCCTCCCTCCTGCAATCGGGCTATATACATATATATATATATAGAGGTAGATTCTGTATATATATGTTGTTTTCTCGTCGTCTACCGGAAGTACGTCCATTAACCCCTCACTCGGTGTGTCTCCGGCTTAACTCGGACACAGTACAGCCCCTACGTCGTTCCCTCCCTCTCTCTCTCTCTCTCTCTCTCTCTCTCTCGCTTTCTCTCTTCTTCACAGCTTGTGCTCGCCTAGCTTTGAGTACGTATACGTACATTACGTACCACGTTTCGAGAGAAAATCTGGGGCACTAGTTGTACCTCCTCCTCCTCCTCCATTAGACAAGAGACGAGTCAACGACAACTGCCGAAATACTTAGGGTGAACTAACCATATATATATATAGAGCTATATACTATATATGGGACATTTCAGTTCGGTTTGATCGAGACCAGACAAATAGAATGAAGAACCATAATTTTTTATTATATGAAAAATAATTGGGAATTATTATTATTACATGAAAATGTTAATATTAATTAAAATATATCTGACAAATATTGAATACAAATATTCACAAGATATATCTTGTGAATACTAGTATTGACCACTGCTCAAAGATATTAGATAATTTCTAGAAAAAAATAATAATAATTGACAAGGTGGACTATTGACAGTCCGGTTTCTCGTAAACCGAACAAACTATAGTTTGTTCGGTTGAACTAACCATATATATATAGAGCCATATATATAGAGCTATATACTATATATGGGACATTTCAGTTCGGTTTGATCGAGACCAGACAAATAGAATGAAGAACCATAATTTTTTATTATATTAAAAATAATTGGGAATTATTATTATTACATGAAAATGTTAATATTAATTAAAATATATCTGACAAATATTGAATACAAATATTCACAAGATATATCTTGTGAATACTGGTATTGACCACTGCTCAAAGATATTAGATAATTTCTAGAAAAAAATAATAATAATTGACAAGGTGGACTATTGACAGTCCGGTTTCTCGTAAACCGAACAAACTATAGTTTGTTCGGTTGAACTAACCATATATATATAGAGCCATATATATAGAGCTATATACTATATATGGGACATTTCAGTTCGGTTTGATCGAGACCAGACAAATAGAATGAAGAACCATAATTTTTTATTATATTAAAAATAATTGGGAATTATTATTATTACATGAAAATGTTAATATTAATTAAAATATATCTGACAAATATTGAATACAAATATTCACAAGATATATCTTGTGAATACTGGTATTGACCACTGCTCAAAGATATTAGATAATTTCTAGAAAAAAATAATAATAATTGACAAGGTGGACTATTGACAGTCCGGTTTCTCGTAAACCGAACAAACTATAGTTTGTTCGGTTGAACTAACCATATATATATAGAGCCATATATATAGAGCTATATACTATATATGGGACATTTCAGTTCGGTTTGATCGAAACCAGACAAATAGAATGAAGAACCATAATTTTTTATTCTATGAAAAATAATTGGGAATTATTATTATTACATGAAAATGTTAATATTAATTAAAATATATCTGACAAATATTGAATACAAATATTCACAAGATATATCTTGTGAATACTGGTATTGACCACTGCTCAAAGATATTAGATAATTTCTAGAAAAAAATAATAATAATTGACAAGATGGACTATTGACAGTCCGGTTTCTCGTAAACCGAACAAACTATAGTTTGTTCGGTTGAACTAACCATATATATATATAGAGCCATATATATAGAGCTATATACTATACATGGGACATTTCAGTTCGGTTTGATCGAGACCAGACAAATAGAATGAAGAACCATAATTTTTTATTATATTAAAAATAATTGTGAATTATTATTATTACATGAAAATGTTAATATTAATTATAACCGAGTGATTATTGTAAAATTATATTAGCTTAAGAAGTTACTTTCGTGAATAATAATTGACACTGTTTTGTTTCATCAAATCTCCCTTCATCAATTTATTATTTAAACAATACCCCCTTTAAAATTCGTCTTTAAAAAATTCTCAACATGGACAAAAAGTAATTGAAAAAAAAAAAAAAAAAAAACCCGTTAACTAAAGTTTTCGATTTGCAAATCAGGACAGCAATAAGAAAAAACTTTGACTCGAGAAATGTGCTCGAGATTGGAGCCGAAAAGTCTCGTATATGGCTGTGTATACAGTGCACATGCTATTTTGGCCATTGCTCGCGAGGCATATCTCTCGAAACTTCACGCAAAGTGCAATCGTCCTCTGCTGCGGATTGCTATATCCTGTATGTGCACTATATTAAAGTATGTACGAGTCATACGACTCGTATATGTATATATATACAAACGCCTATATATATATATATATATAAACGCCTATATATATATATATATATACATGCAAACGTATTTCGAATGTTGGGGGATATACATACACTAGATATAGAAATGGGAGCTCCTGTCTGCGGGATCGAGGTCGGGATAAAGTTTGTATCACTACGTATAACGCAAATGCTAGAGGGAACTCTCGTGTGTTTTTTCGTTTCTCTTGTGGCTGCAGTCCTCCACCGATTTTTCTCTTTCTCTGGCGCAGCAGGCCATTCTCAGCTGTAAGCTGGGGATTCGATGGAGAATGAGATGTCGCTGGGTGAGCCAAAGTTGACTGTACAGGATGTTGCAAAAATCTCATTTAATTCATTAACTGATTTATTTCTCCTTAAGTGAATTTTTATTTTCCATAATACACGTTGTGTATTTATTTATAAAAATCGTTCATGATATCAAGAAATTTTTGTAACGTCCTGTACAGTCAACTTTGCTCCCCAAGGCTTCTCCATCGAATCCCCCGGCTGACAGCTGGGAATTCGAAAAATTCAAATGTCATCGTTCGTAGGAAAATATTTCGATGAGGTTGCTGCAAAAAAATCTGTCAAATTTTCGTGGTAGATTATTTTATAAAAATCACACGATCAATCTCACGAAGATTGGAAAAATTAGTTTAGAAAGGTCTCCATGAAGTTCGACTGTCAATTGGAAAGTCTAATGGCATATTTTCGACTTATTTCAATTTCAAAAATTCCATGGGTTCAATTCACAAAATTCAAATGTCATAGTTCATAGGAAAATATTTCCATGAGGTTGCTGCAAAAAAATCTGTCAAATGTTCGTGGTAAATTATTTTATAAAAATCACACGATGAATCTCTCGAAGATTGGAAAAACTCCATGAAGTTCGACTGTCAATTAGAAAGTCTAATGGCATATTTTCGACTTATTTTAATTTCTCCAATTCCATTGGTTCCATTTACAAAATTTCACCAAGCTCGTGCAAAATATTACAGATAAAATAAGAGATTAATTCTGAGATAATTCATTTTTGAAACATGTCAGCGGTGTTTGTAGCAAACTTTGTGTGCTCAAGTCATTCAATTCCAGCATGACGAGAAAAAAATCCGAGAAAGCTCATATATGCATCTAGATATAGAGATGTGTCTGAGAGAGAGAGAGAGAGAGAAAGAGAGAGAGAGAGAGAGAAAGAGAGAGAGAGAGAGAGAGAGAGAGAGAGAGAGAGAGAGAGAGAGCGAGAGAGAGGGAAAGAGAGAGAGAGAGAGAGACTTTCGAGAAAGCACGAGAGAGTTTTAGTGCAGCAAAAGGGATAGTATAGCGATGGAAGCCTCTCTCGGTACTTGACGAGACGAGTTGGATGAGAGGGTGGCACGGTATACTATTCTCGTAACCTACACTTTTGCGAGAAAGACGGAAAATGAGCGACGAAAACGACGATGGGGAGATGGCAAGACGAAAAGAGAGAGAGAGAGAGAGAGAGGGAGTAAAAAAGACTCGAAGCACTAGACGACGTCGTGCCGGATTGTAATTTTAGACGCCCCTTTCTCGCGCCTCTTCACACACTTTCCCCTGCTCTGGATCAGCAAGAAAGTCCGAGGGGTTTTTGGCTGGTGAGATGCGTGTATTTGCCCGGAAGAGTAAGAGATAGAAAGAAAAAGAGATCTGTAAGCGAACGAAAAACTCGACGCCGAGCTTTATCGTCCGCAATGCCTCTTCGCCCCTATTCCATTTGTGTCTCGACCGCCCTTCTAGGGTGGCTATTCTTGAAGTTTCTTTCATTTATATCGCATACGTTGGTTCGTCTTCGTACAACGAAAATTTTCACGCGATGCGTAAGATCGATTTAATTTAAATAATTGAAAATTGTCAAAAGAATCGAACAAATATTTAAAATAAATCGAATAATTTAAAAATATTTTTTAGAATATTCAAATTCGCTTATTTTTTAGAATATTCAAGTTCGATTATTTTTTAGAATACTTTTTAGAATATTCAAGTTCGAATATTTTTTAGAATACTTTTTAGAATATTCAAGTTCGAATATTTTTTAGAATACTTTTTAGAATATTCAAGTTCAATTATTTTTTAAAATATTCAAATTCGAATAATTTTTTAAATAAAAATTCAATATTCCTGATTGAAATGAGAATAATTAGAAAAATTTGAACAACGTATGTGACCAGATATTAAAATTTTTATCTCCCCCCCCTT
The DNA here is from genome assembly GCA_963669185.1 of Dyspetes luteomarginatus. Classification (NCBI taxonomy): domain Eukaryota; kingdom Metazoa; phylum Arthropoda; class Insecta; order Hymenoptera; family Ichneumonidae; genus Dyspetes; species Dyspetes luteomarginatus. Next base: position 1,320,269 of record OY769911.1, read on the forward strand.
CACTTTGATCAATATATTTTTCGATTACTTCGTCTCCCTCAAACTCTTTAAAAATATTTCTAAATTAATCCCAGATTTACTTTCGACTTGTTCGTCTTGGTTGTCTGGGACATTTTCTTGGGGGGATCGACGCGACCTCTGACTATTTTTAGCCAAACATCCACGCGTTCCTAGCACCGTCGTGGCTGCATACAAAACGTGCCTACCCTCAAAAAGAGAATTTTCTCTCATTCTATTTCGTAGCATCGTCTCTGCTACTCAAAGTCGAAGACATCCGTTTGATTCCTAATTTTTTTTTTTCATGCCAGCCATTTTCTTCCCTTTTTTTTATCATACATTTTCTTATCTTCAATAATAATAATAAATAATAATATTCATTCTATTTCGTAGCATCGTCTCTGCTGCTCAAAGTCGAAGACATCCGTTTGATTCCTAATTTTTTTTTTCATGCCAGTCTTTTTCTTCGCTTTTTTCACCATACATTTTCTTATCTTCGATAATAATAATAAATAATAATATGGATCGCCTGTTTTAAGAGACTTCTTCGTGTACTCTCAACTGGCACGAAGTACGAAGAAGAGAGAAAACAAGGAGAGACACGAAGGTGACGAGAGGCAGAAATTTCAAGGTCAACACACACATTCACAAACATACCCACACAAGGGAATCGAGGAAAGGTGGAATGACCAGATTCCAATGGCCTCTCTCTCTCTCCCCCCTCTCTATCTCCCCCCTCTCTCTCTCTCTCTCTCTCTCTCTCTCTCTCTCTCTCTCTCTCTCTCTCCCTCCCTCTCTCTCTCTCTACCTTTTCTCGTGGTGTCTCTCTTATCTTTTCATCCATCGCTGTTTTTGCACACGCTGGCCACTACAGATGATGAGATAACACATTAAAGCATCCTCATATTTTCCTTGGATCGAGAGGACTCGTGGAGTCTCGAACTCTCCCGAGTCCTTTGCATCGGCCGCTGTGATACACGCTTGATCACATAGTTTGGCTTCGAATGGAGGAGACCCTAGATCAACCGAGAATACGCAACGAGTTTTATACACTTGATACGATATGCGAATTTATGCTAACGAGCTTGAGACTGAAATTTTTCGCTATACATATATGTGACGTTATTTTTCAAGTTACTAATTTTTTGGCTGTAACATGTATGTGACTTTGTTTTTACTGTAACATGTACGGAAAAGTGACCAATTTGTCGTTGACCGCCATAGCATGGCTTGGCAAAGGAAGCAGCAGACGAGAATTTAAATTTTATACTTGGAACGATATGCAAATTTATGCTAACGAACTGGAAATTTACAATTTTCACTGTGTGCTTTTGGTTTAACTTTAATACACACACGGTAAAGTAACAATTCTTTTTTCACTGCATCGCTTTTGGCTTGTGATGGAAAAGGCTTGTCTAGAATAACGAAAAATTAACGTTTTAATTTTGAAACGATACGCGAATTTGTACCAAATAAATTTAGACTCAATTTTATTTCTCTATTCATAAATATGATTTTTTTTTTTAAGGTGTTATGTGGACGGAAATTATGTACCAATTTATTGGTGGAAAAATAATCAATAATATCAAAATCCGGTAAACTTAATTTACCCTCTAATGATTTCAGTAACTCGTGTAAAATTCAATTAATTGATAATGACATTTTTTTTTTCATAACTGAAATATAGACGTTAAATAATTATTAAATAACACGTGACAGCCAACTGGAATGGACAGAGTTGATAAAATTTCATCAGATTATTATTCATATTCTCCCGAATGATTTTCCAAAATTAAAAAAAAAATAAAAAAATAAGAAATCAAAGTGGAGCTTGCACATTGATTTCTCATGATATTTCTTCAATGGGAAAAAGCTCGACAAGGAAATAGCTGAATGGACTTGTGAGAAAATAAAGTTCGAGTTTGAATTTTCCTTGTTTTTTTTCTGAGTGGTTTACACATAACCTATTTAGGGGGGGGGGGGGGGGGGTTGAGTTAGTGGGGGGTGGGGGGTGAGTAGAGAAAATGCAAGAGCAACGCGGTTGGGAAAAGGATGAGGAAAAGGCGAGGGATAACAATAGAGTGAGCTTTCCGGTTGCCGTTTCCTCGGTACACTAATGGGAAAGCAATTGCCACAAAAACAATCGTACAACTCAAGTGATTTCGGTCAGAAAGAGAGAGAGAGAGAGAGAGAGAGAGAGGGAGAGTGAGAGAGAGAGAGGGAGAGAGAGAGAAAGAGAGAGAGAGGAAACGTGAACTACGCTCATGCTTTTCACGTGAATGTGAAGGATATCCAACACGTCCTGGTGCAATTTCGACTAAACTGCAAGTTCTCCTCTTGCCTCTGTGTGCTGATGCTGCTGCTTCTCTTCCAGCCCAACCTCGTCAAGGAGTGTAATTAGTTCACCGCCAATTTCGCGCTCTGTCAGTAACGGTGCACTATATGCATAGTATACATTATGTTTATATATATATATATATATATATATATATATATATATATGTGTATATTATGTAGTATATGAGAGAGATAAGTTACGAAGGAAAAAGTGGCACGCAAGTTTAATAGTGTAATCCACACCCAGCACTGTGGGGCAGCCTGCACTATGCATGAGTTTCGTGTTCATATAGAAACTCTCTTAAAACAACTCCAGTGAAACATAATCTCAAAAGCAAGCAGTCATTCGACAAAAAAATATAATATAATATTAATATAATAATATATATCATTGATCCAAAAGAAATTAATTAAATCATGATTTGCCAATTGTCTAAAAAAAATCGGTC